>JAIOJX010000031.1:160086459-160686459 GCA_022376925.1 Tragulus kanchil | reverse complement strand
CCCCTTTTATTTTTAAGTTGGAGTTAGTTGCTTTACAGTGTTTAGTTTCTGCTGTGAATGAGCTGTATGTTTACATATATCCCCTTTGTCGAGGTCCGTGTCCGAGCCTGTGGAGCCCGAGCTTTTGGCCAGGTCCCGGGGCCCTCAGAAAGACAGCCAGGCCTCTTCTGGAGCCGACCCTTCGTGGACGCCATCTCTGGGGTCTCAGCACCAGCCTTAAGCAGGATGGGTTCTCTCTTCCTGTGCAGGCGGGAGGGGAAAAAGAGGCCCAGAGAGGCTCAAGGCCTTGTGGTCTAGGAGGTAGGATTCAGCCTCTCCCATTGTATATAAATACAATGCCCCTGGAGGAATGTTTTTAGCAGCGCAGAGAGTGACAGGCTACATTCTTATACTGGCTTGGTAGGAGTACCACTTGGGAGGTTCTACCAAAACTTGAGGTCATTGCTACTGATATTAAAGTAAACACGGGGGCTTCCCTTGTGGCTCAGTGGATAAGAACCTGTCTGCCAATGCAGGAGGCACAGGTTCGGTCCCTGAACCAGGAAGATCCCATATACCGCAGAGCAGCTAAGCCCAAACATCAACAAAGACCCAGCACAGCCAAAAATAAATAAATAAACGGTTTTTTTTAAAAAAAAAAAATAAATAAAGTAAACACGGAGAATATCCATTAACAGCCAAATCTTATGCCAAAACAGTAGAATTGAGTCACTGAGATGTCCATCAGTAGGGAGGTGGCTAACTATGATAGGTATGTGTGGTAGGACTCGACTCCCCTTTTATTTTTTATTTATTTATTTTTATTTATTTATTTATTTATTTTGAGCAGGGGTCGGGTTGGGGAGGGAGGGGAGCGGGCGGGCCACTTCTATTGGTTTTTCATTTCTCTATTTTCATCCGTCTTTGTTCTTTGGCCCGTGTGGGCCTCCCATCGCGGTGGCGTCTGTCGCTGCAGAGCACCGGCTCTGGGCGCATGCGCTCCAGAGCTCCGGCTCGGTAATTGGACACATCGGTCCAGCCGCTCCGCGGCACGTGGGACCTTCCCAGGCCAGGGCTCGAACCGGCGCCCCTTGCACTGCAAGGCGGTGTCCTTACCCACTGGGCCACCAGGGGAAGCCCTCGCCTCCCCTTTTATTTTTAAGTTGGAGTTAGTTGCTTTACAGTGTTTAGTTTCTGCTGTGAATGAGCTGTATGTTTACATATATCCCCTTTGTCGAGGTCCGTGTGCGGGTTGGAAAAGAATTTCCAGACACGAGGCAGACTGAGGGGAAGGTAAAGTTTATTAGAGCTGGGGAAGGGAGAGTCGCTGCCAGTGCAGCGAACCAGTTTAAGGGAGCATCAGCATGGAAGACGCCGCTAGAACAGCAAGTGGGCTCAGAGGAGAACCGACCTTAAGCAGGGGTCTTTGATTCCTTTTATAGCTAGGGTCTAAGGAGTGGCATAGGGGTCTTAAGGATCATTGCTGATTGGAGGATGTACTGGGTGGGTAGAGTGATGACTACAGCATGCAGTAGGGTCCAGGGAGTGGCACCGGGGTCTTAAATGTACTATAGCCTGAGGGAGGGGAGGAAAATAAGGGTCTTGCATTCCAAGACCCTCCTAGTTTGCTTTGTTCTTTCATCCTTGGGCACAACACCCTC
Organism: Tragulus kanchil; assembly: GCA_022376925.1. Lineage (NCBI taxonomy): Eukaryota > Metazoa > Chordata > Mammalia > Artiodactyla > Tragulidae > Tragulus > Tragulus kanchil. The sequence goes on along the minus strand of JAIOJX010000031.1, from coordinate 160,684,819 downwards.
TTCTGGCTTCACCCTCCTCTGGCTTTCCTTTCCATTCAGGCCACCATGGAGTTCCCCTGTGCTGTACAATAGGTTCTCACTAGTTATGCTTTTTTTTTTTTTTTAAGATTTATTTATTTATTTATTGTGGGCGGGGGTCGGGTTGGGGAGGGAGGGGAGCGGGCGGGCCACTTCTATTGGTCTTTCATTTCTCTATTTTCGTTCGTCTTCGTTCTTTGGCACCTGTGGGCCTCCCATCGCAGTGGCGTCTGTCGTTGCAGAGCATCGGCTCTGGGCGCATGCGCTCCAGAGCTCAGGCTCGGTAATTGGACACATCAGTCTAGCCGCTCCGCGGCACGTGGGATCTTTCCAGGCCAAGGCTCGAACCGGCGTCCTTTGCACTGCAAGGCGGTGTCCTTACCCACTGGACCACCAGGGGAAGCCCTAGTTATGTTTTATACATAATAGTGTATATATGTCCGTCTCAATCTCCCAGTTCATTTCATCCCCTCTTACTCCTTGGTATCCATACTTTTGTTTTCTATGTCTGTTTCTACATTAAAAATAAGAGGGAAAGGGAGCAAAATTAAGTATTTAAGAATGCAGTGAGTGGCCTGTAGTAGTCAGAAGTATTCTCTTTGCTGGGTAAAAGGTAATACTGTGGTTCTCTGCCCAGATGAAGTTGAGCATGGCCCTGTGATTTGCTAGGTCCAGTGAAACGTAAACCAAGTCACGTGTCAGTTTCAGCTGACAGATTTAAAAGTTAGTGTCTCTCTCATTACACTGTTTCCTTGGCTCTGTCACATGGCTGGCAATGTTCCATGGATGGTTCTGTCAGCCTAGGTGACTGGTCAGGTACTGACCTGATGGGTATTTAGCAAAGAAGAGATAAGTCTTTTAAGTCAATAAAATTTGAGTTCACAACCAACATATCCAGCTAAGAAATAACTGTCAGTGGCCTCCTGTATTTTTTTCTCTGACTTTAACTCTTTTTCAGGATCACTAAGCTACCCTTCTTCTCCCTCCTGGGTCACCGTATCATCAATGGGACCGACTTACTGCTTCTAGTCTTATTCTGTCAACCAAATGAGCTTTATCTATCACCCAGTCCCTCAAAATCCCATCCCCTCAGTGGCTTCCTGTTTGCCCTTGAGAATTGTTCAGGCACTTTAATGTGGCTGGAGAAGTCCACCCAGCAGTGCTGGTGACCCCCACCCCTGGCCCCTGCTGACCCATTCAAGATTCGTGTCACTGCAGCACCCCCTCCATTCACCACGTGGTCATACTCACCTGCACGTAGCTTCTCATGCTTGCTGTGCTACCTGTAATACTTCTGTCACGTCAATCCTAGCAGTCAGATCTCAGCTCAGACGTCTCAAGGAAGATTAATTTTATTTATTTATTCATTTTTGGCTATTCTGGGTTTTCAGCTGCCACAGGCTCTTCTCTAGTTGCAGGAGAGGAGGCTACTCTCAGTTAGGGGAACCAGGACCTTTCAATCGAACCGCCTTGCACTGCAAGGCGGTGTCCTTACCCACTGGACCACCAGGGAAGCCCTAGTTATGTTTATACATAATAGTGTATATATGTCCGTCTCAATCTCCCAGTTCATTTCATCCTCTTACTCCTTGGTATCCATACTTTTGTTTTCTATGTCTGTTTCTACATTAAAAATAAGAGGGAAAGGGAGCAAAATTAAGTATTTAAGAATGCAGTGAGTGGCCTGTAGTAGTCAGAAGTATTCTCTTTGCTGGGTAAAAGGTAATACTGTGGTTCTCTGCCCAGATGAAGTTGAGCATGGCCCTGTGATTTGCTAGGTCCAGTGAAACGTAAACCAAGTCACGTGTCAGTTTCAGCTGACAGATTTAAAAGTTAGTGTCTCTCTCATTACACTGTTTCCTTGGCTCTGTCACATGGCTGGCAATGTTCCATGGATGGTTCTGTCAGCCTAGGTGACTGGTCAGGTACTGACCTGATGGGTATTTAGCAAAGAAGAGATAAGTCTTTTAAGTCAATAAAATTTGAGTTCACAACCAACATATCCAGCTAAGAAATAACTGTCAGTGGCCTCCTGTATTTTTTTCTCTGACTTTAACTCTTTTTCAGGATCACTAAGCTACCCTTCTTCTCCCTCCTGGGTCACCGTATCATCAATGGGACCGACTTACTGCTTCTAGTCTTATTCTGTCAACCAAATGAGCTTTATCTATCACCCAGTCCCTCAAAATCCCATCCCCTCAGTGGCTTCCTGTTTGCCCTTGAGAATTGTTCAGGCACTTTAATGTGGCTGGAGAAGTCCACCCAGCAGTGCTGGTGACCCCCACCCCTGGCCCCTGCTGACCCATTCAAGATTCGTGTCACTGCAGCACCCCCTCCATTCACCACGTGGTCATACTCACCTGCACGTAGCTTCTCATGCTTGCTGTGCTACCTGTAATACTTCTGTCACGTCAATCCTAGCAGTCAGATCTCAGCTCAGACGTCTCAAGGAAGATTAATTTTATTTATTTATTCATTTTTGGCTATTCTGGGTTTTCACTGCTGCCACAGGCTCTTCTCTAGTTGCAGGGAGAGGAGGCTACTCTCTAGTTGAGGTGAACAGGCTTCTTGTTGCAGTGACTTCTCTTGTGGAACTCAGGCTCCAGGGCACACGGGCTTCAGTAGTTGCGGCTCCGAGGCTCTAGAGCACAGGCTCAATAGTTGTGGCTCACGGGCTTAGTTGCTCTGCAGCATGTGGGAGCTTCCCAGATCTTGGCAGATGAACTCCTTACCACATGAGCTACCAGGGAAGTCCTCAAGGAAGCCTTTTTTGACCACCGAGACCAAGTTAGATGTGCCTTGTAAGAGCCACAACTTACAAGTTAAAACAGTACTGCTTTTGATTAGTTTTTGATTCGGACTGTAGGTTCCCTAAAGCCAGATACCATACCTAGTTTGGACACTGGATATACATTTCTTACCTAAATAATCCTAGGAGGTAAAAGTCACACTTTGTTTTAATCTTTTTTTTTTTTTTAAGTATACTAAACCTCGATATTTTGCCTTTTTAACACTTAATTTTTCCTTTTGAAAATAAGTATCATCTATGTATGTCCTTTGCCCACTTATAATCTTTAGATTGATGTAAATACATGCAATGTTAAGTCTTCTGCTGGCCACATTAAAAAAGGAAAAAGATAAAGTTAATTTTAACATATTTTATTTAACCCAATATATAACCCAGCATACGTTTTAATATGAAGTCAAGATAGGAGATTAAATGTTATTTTTTTGTATTAGGTCTTTGATACTTGGTATTTTACACCAAAAGTGTACCTCGACCTGGACACAAAATTTTCAAAGGCTAACATGAAATGTAGTCTTCCCAAAAGAAAGTTTTAATAGAAAAATATTTAACAGTGCCTGTTTTTAAATTAAAAAGTAAATTCAGTTTCTCAGTTTTAATAGTCACATTTCAAATGCTTGATAGTCACACACATTTGCTTAACTTACCACGTATGGACGTACATTATCTTCTCTAACCAAAAACTTCTGCCTGTATCTTATCTTCTCACATTTTCCACTGTTATAAAACCTGAGTAGGGACAATAATGACTTTTAAGTTGCTTAAATTATTCTATCCAAAAGTTGAGAATTGACTAAAAACAGTGACTGTTTTCAAGTTATCTTACATTTAAATGAACCAAACGCCGTTTCCACCTATTTTTCTACTCTACAAATTATTATTTTCTACACTTAGAACATTTTAAAAATGCCATATACATATAGAGGGGGGTGATGTAAGAAAGGGAAATGATCCAGGAGAATCATGCCTTGAAATATGCCCACAAATGACTTCAATCATACCTTTGAAGAATGTTTCAGAGATCAAAACACAAATGTTGTTTTGCAAATAGTTACATACACCGGTGTGCTGAGGTGGCTGTGGTGGTTTTGAAAACTTGTTCACGGACTCCTTGACACCCCACCCTTAAGAGATGAAGCTCAATGCTCCTCCCTCCCTTCCAGTGTGGGTATGATCTAGCAAGTAACACATGGAGTATGGCAGCCCAAAGTTAGGTTATTAAGATGTGGCTTTCATTTTAGACAGGCACGCTTCCTTGGCTCGCTCACTCTGAAAAGCCAGCTGCCCAGACATGGCTGCCAATGGAGACACTCTTGTGGCAAGGAGGGAGGTTTCCATCCACAACACCCAGCAAAGCCCTGCATCCAATGGCTACGTGAATGGGCTTGGAAGGGCATCTTTCAGCCACAGGTAAGCCTTATATAGCCCAGGATGAAAATTGGACTCTTAACTTCAGGAAAGACCTTGGATCAGACCACTGGGCTAAGCTTCTTGATTTCCGACCCACAGGAATTGAGATGATGTTTATTGTTGTCAGGTGCTAAGTTTTAGGACAGTGTGTTACACAGCAATGGATAATTCACGTCACGATGGTTTATAGCTTGAAAAATCTTCCCAGTGCCAAATGAGGCATAAATCAAGTAAGGTATTTCTTTTCTCAGATAGCCCCAAACATATCCAAATACCTCTTTCTAGAGGTGCTATACTTGTTGAACAAGTGATGCTACCACTCATAATTTTTGAAATTAATCCTCAGAATTTTGCTTTGTGGTATCAATTCAACATTTAAAGGTATTTGTTATTTGCAATAAGTCTGGCAATAGGTAAATTTTTTTATGATCAAGCTTTATGTATGCTTCTGGAGTAAAAGGTTTAACTTTCTGGTGTAGGAAAACACCAAGAAAAGTCCTAGGAATTTCTGGTAAGACACGAGCACGGTCAAACTGAGTGTATATTCCTAAAATGAATCGTTTGAAAGATGGCAGTTACAATTATTATTCTACACTTAGAACATTTTAAAATGCCATATACATATAGAGGGGTGATGTAAGAAAGGAAATGATCCAGGAGAATCATGCCTTGAAATATGCCCACAAATGACTTCAATCATACCTTTGAAGAATGTTTCAGAGATCAAAACACAAATGTTGTTTTGCAAATAGTTACATACACCGGTGTGCTGAGGTGGCTGTGGTGGTTTTGAAAACTTGTTCACGGACTCCTTGACACCCCACCCTTAAGAGATGAAGCTCAATGCTCCTCCCTCCCTTCCAGTGTGGGTATGATCTAGCAAGTAACACATGGAGTATGGCAGCCCAAAGTTAGGTTATTAAGATGTGGCTTTCATTTTAGACAGGCACGCTTCCTTGGCTCGCTCACTCTGAAAAAGCCAGCTGCCCAGACATGGCTGCCAATGGAGACACTCTTGTGGCAAGGAGGGAGGTTTCCATCCACAACACCCAGCAAAGCCCTGCATCCAATGGCTACGTGAATGGGCTTGGAAGGGCATCTTTCAGCCACAGGTAAGCCTTATATAGCCCAGGATGAAAATTGGACTCTTAACTTCAGGAAAGACCTTGGATCAGACCACTGGGCTAAGCTTCTTGATTTCCGACCCACAGGAATTGAGATGATGTTTATTGTTGTCAGGTGCTAAGTTTTAGGACAGTGTGTTACACAGCAATGGATAATTCACGTCACGATGGTTTATAGCTTGAAAAATCTTCCCAGTGCCAAATGAGGCATAAATCAAGTAAGGTATTTCTTTTCTCAGATAGCCCCAAACATATCCAAATACCTCTTTCTAGAGGTGCTATACTTGTTGAACAAGTGATGCTACCACTCATAATTTTTGAAATTAATCCTCAGAATTTTGCTTTGTGGTATCAATTCAACATTTAAAGGTATTTGTTATTTGCAATAAGTCTGGCAATAGGTAAATTTTTTTATGATCAAGCTTTATGTATGCTTCTGGAGTAAAAGGTTTAACTTTCTGGTGTAGGAAAACACCAAGAAAAGTCCTAGGAATTTCTGGTAAGACACGAGCACGGTCAAACTGAGTGTATATTCCTAAAATGAATCGTTTGAAAGATGGCAGTTACTTGGATATGTAATTTCTGGAGTCCTTCCTTCCTTCCAAGGTCACATCTCATAGGATGGATAAATCAAGGCAGATTTTTTTGAAAACTATGGTATACATTAGGTAGTATTCTTTGTGATATCTACATTAAAGGTTTTCTTTGGAATTAACAGGAGTGACCACTAGATGCCACTGTTGTTGGTTTTTTTTTTCTTTAAGATTAAAGCGCAGGATGCAAGAACAGTTCAGATACAACATCAGTTTTTGTGTTGAAAGGGGTGAATAGGCAGACTTGGTAAGGCCAGCGGGTTCCTAGGAGGTGCGGGGTGTGGGGGGGGCGGGGACGACAAACATTTTTAGCCAAGGTGCCTTCACCTTGATTGCCACGCCTATAACAATAATCTATTTTGCCTAAAGCTTTCTTTAAGCCCATGTTTATAACAACAATGTATCCTGCTGGAGAACATGTTTCTCCTTCTTAACTTGTACCTATGCTATCTAAAGATGTATGTTGTGGGTGTGGGTCTGGTAAGACCTTTATCACCTTAAAATAGTCTTTTGAACTATTGTTAATAACCTAACTGGAAAAGTACAAAACGCGTCACCTAAACTAGCTTCTGGGGTATTCTTCCTTCCCGCCTTCCAGTTCCTTTAGCTAGAAGCTTTCTCTGTCCTTTTTTTCTTTGATAAACTTTTCCTGCACAAAACTCCATGTGACCAAAGCCAAGTCTTTCTGATCCCAAAGTGGATAATTCAGTCACGATGGTTTATAGCTTGAAAAATCTTCCCAGTGCCAAATGAGGCATAAATCAAGTAAGGTATTTCTTTTCTCAGATAGCCCCAAACATATCCAAATACCTCTTTCTAGAGGTGCTATACTTGTTGAACAAGTGATGCTACCACTCATAATTTTGAAATTAATCCTCAGAATTTTGCTTTGTGGTATCAATTCAACATTTAAAGGTATTTGTTATTTGCAATAAGTCTGGCAATAGGTAAATTTTTTTATGATCAAGCTTTATGTATGCTTCTGGAGTAAAAGGTTTAACTTTCTGGTGTAGGAAAACACCAAGAAAAGTCCTAGGAATTTCTGGTAAGACACGAGCACGGTCAAACTGAGTGTATATTCCTAAAATGAATCGTTTGAAAGATGGCAGTTACTTGGATATGTAATTTCTGGAGTCCTTCCTTCCTTCCAAGGTCACATCTCATAGGATGGATAAATCAAGGCAGATTTTTTTGAAAACTATGGTATACATTAGGTAGTATTCTTTGTGATATCTACATTAAAGGTTTTCTTTGGAATTAACAGGAGTGACCACTAGATGCCACTGTTGTTGGTTTTTTTTTTCTTTAAGATTAAAGCGCAGGATGCAAGAACAGTTCAGATACAACATCAGTTTTTGTGTTGAAAGGGGTGAATAGGCAGACTTGGTAAGGCCAGCGGGTTCCTAGGAGGTGCGGGGTGTGGGGGGGGGGGGGACGACAAACATTTTTAGCCAAGGTGCCTTCACCTTGATTGCCACGCCTATAACAATAATCTATTTTGCCTAAAGCTTTCTTTAAGCCCATGTTTATAACAACAATGTATCCTGCTGGAGAACATGTTTCTCCTTCTTAACTTGTACCTATGCTATCTAAAGATGTATGTTGTGGGTGTGGGTCTGGTAAGACCTTTATCACCTTAAAATAGTCTTTTGAACTATTGTTAATAACCTAACTGGAAAAGTACAAAACGCGTCACCTAAACTAGCTTCTGGGGTATTCTTCCTTCCCGCCTTCCAGTTCCTTTAGCTAGAAGCTTTCTCTGTCCTTTTTTTCTTTGATAAACTTTTCCTGCACAAAACTCCATGTGACCAAAGCCAAGTCTTTCTGATCCCAAAGTGAATTCTTCTTTGGAGATCAAGAATCTCACACTGTTCATGGTAGCTTATCCACCGTCATCTATCAGTGTCATTAGGACAACTAGAACGGAAATTGCTGGATTATTGTTAATGAAGAATCAAGACCCAGAAGTTTACTACACAGAAGTTTATTGTGAAAGTAAATTAAACATACAAACACACAGTGTGGCTACTGGTGGCAAAAACAATGTAATAGCTTAAGGCAGGTTTAAATGGAGATGAATTTAGAAAAAACGATGCAATGATGTTATTTTAAATACAGATTATGGAAAAATATCAAATTGCATCAATAACTTAATAAAAGTAGTTTTCAAAGCCTGCACTATTGGAGAAAAAGGGCTCATGATCTTAATGCCAGCATTAAGACAGATGGAAGCAGTACAATGCTAAATGACAGAACAATCCCATATTTACAGAAAGATGGTCAAATGAACATTTCATATCATTTGATTTTAGTTACTGGTGGACTGAAAGCCCTTAGCTAGAAGCAATAGAAAAAAAAATGTGCCATCATCATGTTACTAAAAAAAAAAAAAATTTTAAGTGCAGAGTCAAAAAACCAAGGAGGCCCTGTGATAAAGTAACCTTAAAAGAGCACTCTAAGGGCCACTTAAAAGGCGATTCCCTCAGGGAAAATTAGGGCACTGAGTGTGTAAACATGTGAGCTGCACAATACCAAATACCAACCAAATTCATTCATAGTACTTACACAAGATCAGCATGGTCTTTTATGATGCATATTGTTTATAATGATTTAAAAACACTCCTTACCATGCATGACTTCAAATATATAACAAATATTTTTATTCTGGTGATACAGGATATGTTTATGAATTATAAGACCTATATACAATGAAAGTCACACCTCCCTCATCAGTCAAGAATATATATATATATATATATATATGTTTTAAATGCAATGACCTTATTTAGACTTCAGTTCATTTTCTGAATTGACTGTGTCAGTTCTTCAAACTCTTTAAAATAATGCCATTTTAGTATGATAAAATATATTTTTGCAAAAATTCAGAAATGCAGTAACATTTAATGAATGTAACCATGAAATATATTCGTAAGGAGGTGCCAAACGAATTAGCGCTTTTTTCCAGTCTTGTATTTTAAAAAAAAAAAGTTGCAATCAATTTGACAGTGAGCCTATTTTAAAAATATTCTTATAGTAATTAATCTCAAAAGGTTCTACTAATACTCCTTTTGGAAAATACCATATATATAACCTGTGAATTATTCTCCAGAATAATTAATGGAAGAAAATGTATCCTCTGCATAGATGTACATTTTCGAAGACTAATCTTTCATCATTCAGCATTGTTTTTTTTTTTTTTTACAAAAGCATGCATTATAAAATACACATAAAAGCAGCTATCTTAAACATGATTTTAATACAATATTACCTTTGTAGCTTGATTCATCACTGCCTCCAGTTTAATATGCTGTTACATACATGAAGAAGCTCCAGTATCCCTTTTCTGATTGATTAAAAAAAAAAAAATCCCTGAATAAAACAGAAGCCAGCCTGTGACTTCTTTAGGCATTTCAGTAGAATATTATCATCTATTGAGAATATCTCCATACAAACTCATGGTTATAGAACAGAAACTAAAATGATCTGGGGAAGACTAGAGTTAATACCAATTAAAATTTTTTACGTTTAAAAAAGGAAAGAAAAGGAGTTGATTATCAACATTTAAAAGGATACTGCAACTTTAACAACTGTAAACTTTGTGTTAGAAGGCGTGGCAGACAGCTCTATGCTACAAGGTTTTTAGCTTGTAAATAATGCAAACAATCAGCAGTTTTAAAATGCCAGACTATAGAAACACAAAAAGAAACGGGAATCCAAACAAACAGTCAAGAATGTTTATCTAAAAGGAAGCCCTTTAACCAACACATCTAAAACTTAAAAAAAAAACAAAAAACACTAGAGCAACTGATTAAGGGGAACAAACCTGATAAAAATTTTAATTTCTTGACTTTTTAAAAATAACAATGAGCTTTTAAATTAAAAATGAGGAAAAGAAAAAGAGTTTTACAAGTGGATAATTTCAACTCACTAAAATAATGCCAACAAGGTAAGCTTGCATAGAAAAAATTTTCAAATTATTACTGGCTACATGCATACAAAATCAGAAATGCAGGTATTATAGTGCAAAACCATGGCAGTCTGTGATGTCTTGTTACTGCCTAAGGTTGAGAAATAAACCGTAGTACCTCCAGTTATCACAGTTTCTGGTCTTTTAATTAATTATTTCTGCAGACTAGAAACAATGAACATGTAAAGATGGGGGGCACGTCTTTTGTGCCACGAATTAACGAAGTTTGAGGTCATCACTGCCACCTAAACTGGAACCAGGACTAGGGTCTTGTTGTCTTCTTGCCTGCAATGACAAAATCATAGTTTAGGGTTAAAATGTGTTTTGAAAATCAAAGTGCTAATATATAAAACATAAAATACAGTAGCACATAAGAAAAGTTTGCAACTAAAAAATTTTCAGTCAATATCTCCACATGGTAAGAGGAAAAAGACCAATATAGATTATGTATAAAATATTTTCCTATAGTTTCTTTAAAAACCAAGAATAAAAATCTCATTATATTCAAAACAGCATTATCAAAACATGTACTGTGGATAAAAGAGCAATAGATACTATATTTATAGTTTTGGGACTGAAGAGTTTACCTTGACCACACCATCCAATCATCTTAGAAGCAAACTTTTCCATTTTCCCTTTTAATACCAGCTGATATTCTGTGTACTACTGTATATAAAACAGACAACCAACAAGGACCTACTGTATAGCACAGGGAACTATGCTCAATAATATAGGTTATTTTGTAATAACCTATAAGGGAAAAGAAAATGTCTACCTATCTATCTATATGAATCATTGCACTGTACACCTGGAACTAACACTGTAAATCAACTATTATTTAATCAAATATACATATAAATAAATACATTTTTTTCAAAAGCTGACATTTATTGATCACCAACTACATACTGGGCACTGTTCTAAGCAATTCACGTGGATGATTTAATTGAATTATTTTAATCCCTGCCAACCACCTATGACACAGAGTCAAAAGAAGTATGTGGCTTATTAATCAAATAACTGAATTATAATAGTGAATTTCATCTCTCACTGTATTCCATCTCTGCCAACTGGGTTTTAACCAGAAATCTCTTCCCCAAGAAATACAATTCAGAATTACTATGGATAAAGTATTGTCTCAAAAGCAAAAACAGACATATGATATTAGAGTCCTTGGTGTACTTGTTTATACCAGGAACTATCTTTACAATACTAAACAACTAAGAGGCTTGACCATCATAAATGTTGAAGATTTCGAGTTGCATTAAAGTGAAATAAACATTTCTGTTTAAACTGTGGAAAATAATAGAGAACATCTAAGAACTAACATATTGTGCATGACACTCTGCTAATACACAGTTCTAATTTAACATTACCCTTCAGAGAAACATCTCAACAAGTCACACATATACTGTTAAATCATGTTTAGTCACAAGCTCCATCATTTCTCAAGAGGATTCTTTCTGATTAGACAGAAATGACACTGCCTTACTCACTTTCAAACAAATCAAACTCAACAGTAACTTCTGTGTCTTTTATAAATTGTGATACATATTTTCTAGCACACCTTAACTATTATTGCACGCTGATTACATTTCAGCACACTCCTTTCAGTTAACTGGTCAGGTTAATGTTATGCTGCATGGGTACAGATGGAAAGAGCAATGGAATGCATATGCATCAGGAAGACAATTTCTGTTCCATGCAGAATCAATGCTAAATGCAATATAAGGACAGATCAATTCTGCAAAATCAGAGATGGCAATATAAGCATCTGGTTTCAGTCAATGAAGGTTAGAAAGGGGCTGAGCAGTGAAGAAACACGAAGAAAAATCAATCCTAATTATATGTTTATAAATCACTACTAACCTACCAGTAATACTTTGTGAAAAGGTTATTTCAACTTCTGTCTTGGGATAAGAGTAATTTTCAAGTTATTTTAATCATGGGATGACTCCAAATGAATGACAAACAGTCAGCAGCAGCCAGTACTCTCTGTACTGTGTCAGGGCTGTGTAGAGGTTGCTAGGAGTTTGTTTATTTAAAATATATTTTTTGGTAAGAGCATGGAAAGAAATGTTGTTTTACTCTGTGTTTTCCGTTTCTATTTACACTGTAGAGAAGAAATGAGAATGATATAAAAGGAAGACACTATGGTGGGGAATCAAAAATAAAAAAAATAAAAGGAAGTCTGATAAGAGTATGGATAAGAGTAGAAGAGAGAAGAATGAGACAGCTGGGAGGAAATTTACTGCTAGTAAGGGAGATATACGGGCTGTCATATGAAGGAGACAAACACAGAAACATTTAGGTTCAATGAAATAAGACTCCACACGACTGAATTCAACAACTGGACGCCCTGCCTTGAGAAGCAGTGCTTTCTACTGTGGCAGTTTTCTAGTTGAGGCCAGATGTTTTAGAAGGAATACTATGCATAACAAACTAGACTACAAGATGGCAAAGAAACTCTATAAACTCCATTATTCTAAAAGCATAAAGTCTGTAATTTCTAGTTTCTTTCTCCCTAGACAACCTAGACAGGCCCTTGATTTTAACTTTTTATTAACAATTCTGATACATATTTTCTAGCACACCTTAACTATTATTGCACGCTGATTACATTTCAGCACACTCCTTTCAGTTAACTGGTCAGGTTAATGTTATGCTGCATGGGTACAGATGGAAAGAGCAATGGAATGCATATGCATCAGGAAGACAATTTCTGTTCCATGCAGAATCAATGCTAAATGCAATATAAGGACAGATCAATTCTGCAAAATCAGAGATGGCAATATAAGCATCTGGTTTCAGTCAATGAAGGTTAGAAAGGGGCTGAGCAGTGAAGAAACACGAAGAAAAATCAATCCTAATTATATGTTTATAAATCACTACTAACCTACCAGTAATACTTTGTGAAAAGGTTATTTCAACTTCTGTCTTGGGATAAGAGTAATTTTCAAGTTATTTTAATCATGGGATGACTCCAAATGAATGACAAACAGTCAGCAGCAGCCAGTACTCTCTGTACTGTGTCAGGGCTGTGTAGAGGTTGCTAGGAGTTTGTTTATTTAAAATATATTTTTTGGTAAGAGCATGGAAAGAAATGTTGTTTTACTCTGTGTTTTCCGTTTCTATTTACACTGTAGAGAAGAAATGAGAATGATATAAAAGGAAGACACTATGGTGGGGAATCAAAAATAAAAAAAATAAAAGGAAGTCTGATAAGAGTATGGATAAGAGTAGAAGAGAGAAGAATGAGACAGCTGGGAGGAAATTTACTGCTAGTAAGGGAGATATACGGGCTGTCATATGAAGGAGACAAACACAGAAACATTTAGGTTCAATGAAATAAGACTCCACACGACTGGAATTCAACAACTGGACGCCCTGCCTTGAGAAGCAGTGCTTTCTACTGTGGCAGTTTTCTAGTTGAGGCCAGATGTTTTAGAAGGAATACTATGCATAACAAACTAGACTACAAGATGGCAAAGAAACTCTATAAACTCCATTATTCTAAAAGCATAAAGTCTGTAATTTCTAGTTTCTTTCTCCCTAGACAACCTAGACAGGCCCTTGATTTTAACTTTTTATTAACAATTCTTTCAGGATAGCATTTTAATATAAAGCAGACACCCATGTTCAAAATATAAATCTGTTTAAAGAATTAATCCGGGACTTCCCTGGTGGTCCAGTGGGTAAGACTCTTGAGTTCCCAATGCAGGGGACCAGGGTTCAATCCTGACTAGGAACTAGATCCCATATGCCACCACTAAGATCTGGTGCAGCCAAATAAATTAAATAAATATTGAAAAAAAAAACCGGACATTTTATAAGAAGATCAAGAAACATGCAAAATTCTAATGACAGATGGGTTTTCCTGAAGAGACAAAACTTCACCAGACACTCAAGCTTTCCTTACAGGCCAGGGCTGTGCAGAAGTAGCCAAGAGCAGGGATACCCAAGTGAAAATGAATAAAACCTGGCTGATTTCCATTCTTTATTATGAAGATCATGAGACTGCAGAAAACTCTTCATGAAACAGATCCACCTTATTGAACCAATACCACACCCAGATAATGTGCAAATCATTTTATGTTTGATACCTGGCTAAAAGTTGGAACACAGGATGATAGAATTTTAGAGCAGCACAGTACTTAATAGAGACCTATGTTACATATGATAGGCCTGAGACCAAGAATGTTAAATGTTTCCTCCAAGGTTTCATAGTTAGCTAGTGGCAATGAAAATACAAACTCGGAACTCTAAAAAGATAAACCTTTAACTTACAATTAGGACTAATGTCAGCCTCCTAAGTCACTGCTATTTCTCCTGACTGCTAAGGTTAGAAGAAATACAAAGCAGAAATTTTAAGGCCTAATATGAAAAAAGAAATACACTTTCTCCAAACTCATTAAAAAGGTAAAAACAAGGTCAGATAGACAATCAGTAGACTGCAAGAGCTGGTCCACAAGGTACACCCAAAAAGAAATAAAAACCAATTCTTATGAAGGATACAACTTCAGGAAAACTTCAAAGTAGCATTTCAAAAATAAAAGAGACAGTGGAAATAACTGCCATTTCCGGGCTTGGACTGGGGCTGCTCTACAGTTCAGCAATGTGAGCTTATACAAATTTCTTAGCCTCCTTTGGCTTCAGCTCCTCAAAAGGGAGATAGATCTTCTAAGAGCATTTAAGAATGAAATGTAAGACAAATATTGCTGCATACACTGCCCAGCACATTCTAAGCACCCACGCTGCTGCTGTCACCACAAAGCTGCTCATAACTTCCCAATTTATCTATATGAATTTTTCAAATGTTAAAAAGCTGCATCCTGTAGATAAAGAATAATTTTTACAAGCTAAAATAAAGTTAAAACAAACAAAAAATTTTAGTAAAATCATCTCCTATGGTAGAGACCAAATGAGGTCCTCTTTCCCAGTATGGGAGAAGGCAGGTCTGGTATCCTAGTCCTCCCTCACTAACCCTCTTCTGGTTCTCACTTAGTCTGAGTTCATATTCCTGGTTCACAGTCACCTACTACCTATACCCAAAATACACCTCAGGAAAGTCCAGTAGTGACAGATTTTTAATGCCAGTGTTTCCTTACATAAAAATAAGTGTTGGTAGAGTCAAGTGATGTGAAAACTGAAATCTGTGGGAATTTAAAATAAACAGAAGCTCAGTTTTTTTTCTTGGACCACACAGAATTGAAGGCTCCAAAAACATACAAAACATAAATACAGAAACCACATAGTCTTTTGCCTGTTTTATTTCCAAATAGTTTCCACATAAAACTCCCATATGATATGCTGAACTGCACTAAAACTGCCTATAGCAGACTAAGCAATAATTATTTAGCCATTTTCTGACATTAAAGACAACAATTTATTTGCTAATGCTTTATAACCTGAAAACTGCAGAGAAAATTTTCGGAACTCTAAAAAGATAAACCTTTAACTTACAATTAGGACTAATGTCAGCCTCCTAAGTCACTGCTATTTCTCCTGACTGCTAAGGTTAGAAGAAATACAAAGCAGAAATTTTAAGGCCTAATATGAAAAAAGAAATACACTTTCTCCAAACTCATTAAAAAGGTAAAAACAAGGTCAGATAGACAATCAGTAGACTGCAAGAGCTGGTCCACAAGGTACACCCAAAAAGAAATAAAAACCAATTCTTATGAAGGATACAACTTCAGGAAAACTTCAAAGTAGCATTTCAAAAATAAAAGAGACAGTGGAAATAACTGCCATTTCCGGGCTTGGACTGGGGCTGCTCTACAGTTCAGCAATGTGAGCTTATACAAATTTCTTAGCCTCCTTTGGCTTCAGCTCCTCAAAAGGGAGATAGATCTTCTAAGAGCATTTAAGAATGAAATGTAAGACAAATATTGCTGCATACACTGCCCAGCACATTCTAAGCACCCACGCTGCTGCTGTCACCACAAAGCTGCTCATAACTTCCCAATTTATCTATATGAATTTTTCAAATGTTAAAAAAAGCTGCATCCTGTAGATAAAGAATAATTTTTACAAGCTAAAATAAAGTTAAAACAAACAAAAAATTTTAGTAAAATCATCTCCTATGGTAGAGACCAAATGAGGTCCTCTTTCCCAGTATGGGAGAAGGCAGGTCTGGTATCCTAGTCCTCCCTCACTAACCCTCTTCTGGTTCTCACTTAGTCTGAGTTCATATTCCTGGTTCACAGTCACCTACTACCTATACCCAAAATACACCTCAGGAAAGTCCAGTAGTGACAGATTTTTAATGCCAGTGTTTCCTTACATAAAAATAAGTGTTGGTAGAGTCAAGTGATGTGAAAACTGAAATCTGTGGGAATTTAAAATAAACAGAAGCTCAGTTTTTTTTCTTGGACCACACAGAATTGAAGGCTCCAAAAACATACAAAACATAAATACAGAAACCACATAGTCTTTTGCCTGTTTTTATTTCCAAATAGTTTCCACATAAAACTCCCATATGATATGCTGAACTGCACTAAAACTGCCTATAGCAGACTAAGCAATAATTATTTAGCCATTTTCTGACATTAAAGACAACAATTTATTTGCTAACGCTTTATAACCTAAACAAATGAAAGCATTTTCTAGATGACGACAGAGAAAAATTTCTTTCAGCACCTTGTCACCTTGCAGCTGAATTAAGAGCCGACAGTACTGTATCACAGTTTCAGGTTAACAGGCCAGTCAAGCTGAAGGCAGTCCCAGACACACAAGAGAGTGTGTATGAGCTGCTACGGAACAGGTAACAGAGGTATCTTTCCAAAGATTTATGACCAAAGCACTCAGTCTGTACCTTATTAACTGCAATGTTCCTTCACAAAATCCCAAAGTAAGGCAATGGAATTTTAGTATTTATAGAGATGTGTAACCTAAAGGAATGCCATGCATGTCAATATTTTCAAATCGTGGAAAGAGTCTCAGGTAAAAAGGCACTGGGCTACTTCTATGTGGGAGCAGACATCAATGAGTAGGAACTTTATAGAAAAACATCTCTGATTTTTTTTTATGTTTTAAAGTCTACTTTTTAAAATACAGAAGATTGTATGAATCATCAATGTATGACTGATGAATTTTCACAAAGTAAACACACCCATGTAACTAGTCCCCAGATCAAGAAATATCGCCAAACGTGGGAAATTCTCTCTTTGTACCCCTTCCTTGTCACTACTCAACCCCAAGAGAAGTCAAAAAACCTCAAAATCCTTTACTATTGTTAAAAAACAAACATACAGCACTAGGATATAAGATAACTTGGCAACATATCTTTGACTTTCACAAGTCTAAAGTTAGGATATGCCTACCTTGACGGCCACTCCAGATACAATGTGAGCCAAGGTGTACAGAAAAGGGGGTGAATAAAAAAATCTACAAACAATAAATGCTGGAGATGATGTGGAGAAAAGAGAATCCTCCTGCACTGCTGGTGGGAATGTAAACAATGCATATAGATTCTTCTTGGACCACACAGAATTGAAGGCTCCAAAAACATACAAAACATAAATACAGAAACCACATAGTCTTTTGCCTGTTTTTATTTCCAAATAGTTTCCACATAAAACTCCCATATGATATGCTGAACTGCACTAAAACTGCCTATAGCAGACTAAGCAATAATTATTTAGCCATTTTCTGACATTAAAGACAACAATTTATTTGCTAACGCTTTATAACCTAAACAAATGAAAGCATTTTCTAGATGACGACAGAGAAAAATTTCTTTCAGCACCTTGTCACCTTGCAGCTGAATTAAGAGCCGACAGTACTGTATCACAGTTTCAGGTTAACAGGCCAGTCAAGCTGAAGGCAGTCCCAGACACACAAGAGAGTGTGTATGAGCTGCTACGGAACAGGTAACAGAGGTATCTTTCCAAAGATTTATGACCAAAGCACTCAGTCTGTACCTTATTAACTGCAATGTTCCTTCACAAAATCCCAAAGTAAGGCAATGGAATTTTAGTATTTATAGAGATGTGTAACCTAAAGGAATGCCATGCATGTCAATATTTTCAAATCGTGGAAAGAGTCTCAGGTAAAAAGGCACTGGGCTACTTCTATGTGGGAGCAGACATCAATGAGTAGGAACTTTATAGAAAAACATCTCTGATTTTTTTTTATGTTTTAAAGTCTACTTTTTAAAATACAGAAGATTGTATGAATCATCAATGTATGACTGATGAATTTTCACAAAGTAAACACACCCATGTAACTAGTCCCCAGATCAAGAAATATCGCCAAACGTGGGAAATTCTCTCTTTGTACCCCTTCCTTGTCACTACTCAACCCCAAGAGAAGTCAAAAAACCTCAAAATCCTTTACTATTGTTAAAAAACAAACATACAGCACTAGGATATAAGATAACTTGGCAACATATCTTTGACTTTCACAAGTCTAAAGTTAGGATATGCCTACCTTGACGGCCACTCCAGATACAATGTGAGCCAAGGTGTACAGAAAAGGGGGTGAATAAAAAAATCTACAAACAATAAATGCTGGAGATGATGTGGAGAAAAGAGAATCCTCCTGCACTGCTGGTGGGAATGTAAACTGATATAGTCTATATGGAGATTTCTTTAAAAAACTAGGAATAAAACTACCATATGACCCAGCAAGCCAGTACTGGGCATATACCCAGAGAAAATGACAATTCTAACAGACACATGTACTCCAATGTTCACTGCAACACTATATTTACAAAGGCCAGGACATGGAAGCAAGCTAGATGTCTGTTGACAGATGAATGGATAAGCAAGCTGTGGTACATATATGCAATGGAATATTACCCAGCCATAAAAAGGAACAAATTTGAGCCAGTTTGAGTGAGGTGAAGGAACCTACAGCCTGTTACACAAAGTGAAGTAAGTCAGAAAGAGAAAAACATATATATATATATGGAATTTAGAAAAGTGGTACCGATGATCTTATTTGTAGGGCAGCATGGAGACACAGACAGAAAACAGACTTGTGGACATAGTGGGTGAAGGAAAAAGTGATGAATTGAGAGTGCAGCATTGAACACTACCATATGCAAAACCGGACAGCCAGTGGGAATTTACTGCATGACGGAGGGAGCTCAACCTGGTGCTCTGTGACAAAATAGAGGGGTGGGACAGGGTGGGAGGTGACACATATGTACCTATGGCTGATATATGTTGATGTATGGCAGAAACCAACACAACACTGTAAAGCAATTACCCTCCATTAGAAAATAAAAAGAGAAGGTAAAGAAACTAGCTTTCAATGAGTCCCATTTTAAGTGTCAGATTCTGAGCTAGGAACTTTATAGAAAAACATCTCTGATTTTTTTTTATGTTTTAAAGTCTACTTTTTAAAATACAGAAGATTGTATGAATCATCAATGTATGACTGATGAATTTTCACAAAGTAAACACACCCATGTAACTAGTCCCCAGATCAAGAAATATCGACAAACGTGGAAATTCTCTCTTTGTACCCCTTCCTTGTCACTACTCAACCCCAAGAGAAGTCAAAAAACCTCAAAATCCTTTACTATTGTTAAAAAACAAACATACAGCACTAGGATATAAGATAACTTGGCAACATATCTTTGACTTTCACAAGTCTAAAGTTAGGATATGCCTACCTTGACGGCCACTCCAGATACAATGTGAGCCAAGGTGTACAGAAAAGGGGGTGAATAAAAAAATCTACAAACAATAAATGCTGGAGATGATGTGGAGAAAAGAGAATCCTCCTGCACTGCTGGTGGGAATGTAAACTGATATAGTCTATATGGAGATTTCTTTAAAAAACTAGGAATAAAACTACCATATGACCCAGCAAGCCAGTACTGGGCATATACCCAGAGAAAATGACAATTCTAACAGACACATGTACTCCAATGTTCACTGCAACACTATATTTACAAAGGCCAGGACATGGAAGCAAGCTAGATGTCTGTTGACAGATGAATGGATAAGCAAGCTGTGGTACATATATGCAATGGAATATTACCCAGCCATAAAAAGGAACAAATTTGAGCCAGTTTGAGTGAGGTGAAGGAACCTACAGCCTGTTACACAAAGTGAAGTAAGTCAGAAAGAGAAAAACATATATATATATATGGAATTTAGAAAAGTGGTACCGATGATCTTATTTGTAGGGCAGCATGGAGACACAGACAGAAAACAGACTTGTGGACATAGTGGGTGAAGGAAAAAGTGATGAATTGAGAGTGCAGCATTGAACACTACCATATGCAAAACCGGACAGCCAGTGGGAATTTACTGCATGACGGAGGGAGCTCAACCTGGTGCTCTGTGACAAAATAGAGGGGTGGGACAGGGTGGGAGGTGACACATATGTACCTATGGCTGATATATGTTGATGTATGGCAGAAACCAACACAACACTGTAAAGCAATTACCCTCCATTAGAAAATAAAAAAGAGAAGGTAAAGAAACTAGCTTTCAATGAGTCCCATTTTAAGTGTCAGATTCTGAGCTAGGTAGCATCCTGGGAGGTAACGGTGTTTGTTAGCTGCATCTTATAGATAAGGGTCAAGTTGCAACTTTCCCAACATGGCAAAAAGTCATAGAGCTCGGATTCAAAACCAGGGCAAGCTCTTAAGACGCCTCGTCTTCATCTACTACCTCAAAGGTTCTCACGTTGCATTCTGCCAGTTACTGGGTTCCCTGAAAATATCCCAGGGACTCCAGAGGGAGACCAGAATACTCCCTCCCTCTGTGCCATCCAGAGCAATACCCGCTTTAGCTATTTTTGTACATTAAGGTTCTATATAAAATTTCAAATGAAGACAGAATTTCACAGTTGGGGGGGTGGGAAACAAGTCTGAGAATCTTCTGTTTTCATCATTCTGTGTTAACACTACCAACAAATGTTCTCTGACCAGGTAATAGGTGCACATGATACAAAATTCACAAGGTACAAAAGATAAACAATAAAAAGTCATCACTCAAGGAATTTTAGAACTGATTTCAGGTTAAAAGACTTGGGGGGAGGGGGTGGTGTGGAGACACTGGAGAAAACCAAAACCACTTAAGAGTTCTGCTTCTCTGTGTCAGTAACCTTAACCAGATGCACATATTAAATGCTCATGAGTACCACTGTTACAAGTTGAGCATGTCAGGGATGGAGGCCTCAGAGGTTATCCAAACAGGAGCAGGACATCCCAAAACCTCTGTGCTGCCAGAATCTTAAGCCTCCAAGGCCCACTTACTGGGTTACTGCCACCCGCAAATTACCACTGTTCCTTGGCCCTTGTCTCTAGCCAGGCATCAGGACCACCCACTACTAGAGCCATTATTATTCTTTTCTTCATCAGTTTTTTCTTTTCCAGGCAGCCAGTGGGAATTTACTGCATGACGGAGGGAGCTCAACCTGGTGCTCTGTGACAAAATAGAGGGGTGGGACAGGGTGGGAGGTGACACATATGTACCTATGGCTGATATATGTTGATGTATGGCAGAAACCAACACAACACTGTAAAGCAATTACCCTCCATTAGAAAATAAAAAAGAGAAGGTAAAGAAACTAGCTTTCAATGAGTCCCATTTTAAGTGTCAGATTCTGAGCTAGGTAGCATCCTGGGAGGTAACGGTGTTTGTTAGCTGCATCTTATAGATAAGGGTCAAGTTGCAACTTTCCCAACATGGCAAAAAGTCATAGAGCTCGGATTCAAAACCAGGGCAAGCTCTTAAGACGCCTCGTCTTCATCTACTACCTCAAAGGTTCTCACGTTGCATTCTGCCAGTTACTGGGTTCCCTGAAAATATCCCAGGGACTCCAGAGGGAGACCAGAATACTCCCTCCCTCTGTGCCATCCAGAGCAATACCCGCTTTAGCTATTTTTGTACATTAAGGTTCTATATAAAATTTCAAATGAAGACAGAATTTCACAGTTGGGGGGGTGGGAAACAAGTCTGAGAATCTTCTGTTTTCATCATTCTGTGTTAACACTACCAACAAATGTTCTCTGACCAGGTAATAGGTGCACATGATACAAAATTCACAAGGTACAAAAGATAAACAATAAAAAGTCATCACTCAAGGAATTTTAGAACTGATTTCAGGTTAAAAGACTTGGGGGGAGGGGGTGGTGTGGAGACACTGGAGAAAACCAAAACCACTTAAGAGTTCTGCTTCTCTGTGTCAGTAACCTTAACCAGATGCACATATTAAATGCTCATGAGTACCACTGTTACAAGTTGAGCATGTCAGGGATGGAGGCCTCAGAGGTTATCCAAACAGGAGCAGGACATCCCAAAACCTCTGTGCTGCCAGAATCTTAAGCCTCCAAGGCCCACTTACTGGGTTACTGCCACCCGCAAATTACCACTGTTCCTTGGCCCTTGTCTCTAGCCAGGCATCAGGACCACCCACTACTAGAGCCATTATTATTCTTTTCTTCATCAGTTTTTTCTTTTCCAGGCAGAATGATTTCTGACTTCTTCTGGGAGATTTTATTTTTCAACTCAATTATCTTTATGGGTGATGTAGAAATTCATTTCCCAGCGCTAGGCTGTATTTGTGGAGACCTTCTGCTTAGGAAACTGGTTTAAGTCTCTACTCTTCCCTTCATTAACCAACTATTTTGAAAGATAGCAGGTCAATTAATTTTTCTCAGTTTCTTCAAAATGTAAATAAGAATTTTACCCAGGTGAGTGTTAAAAAAAAAAACAACCCACTTTTCATTAAAGTGTTACTTTTCAAAAGACAAAAAAAAAATTAAAAACAAATAAAAACAATATTTAAGAGTCTCCCTCTAGATATCTGAATTACAGAAAAAAAAAACCCACAGTATTTTTCTCCAGTGTTCTCTTAGGAAGAAGGAGGTAAACTACAAGAAATAAACTGACATTAAGAATCTGTTATGAACTTTAAAAAATAAATAAATAAAAGGGAAGGAAAACACACACACACTAAATACAAAAAGACATGCCCAAAACTCCCCCGAGAGACTGGCAGTGCAAGCTCTGGAGTCAGATTCCAGCCCAATTTTCTAGATGACAGTTCTCCACAAGAGCTGACTTCTTAAATTATTGCCATGAGGAATGACAGGATCTTAAATCATTGATGAAAAATGAGCCATTTTCTCAATGCTCTAGGTCATAATGCAGGGAAAGTGCCCCAATATACTTTAGAGAACTAAAAGGATGTTCTTGTTAGCCAGATAATTCAATTAACTGGAACCAGCACTGTGGTTGAGCTTTTAGTGCTAAGAAGTACTTTAGAGCTATTATTTACTGAGGGCATACACACACCAAGTGCCTTATAAGCTTTTTTTCCCATTTAATTCTCACAATTTCTCTGACAAAACAGGCTTAAGAGAGGTTGGCAACTGATGAACCAGGAATCTCAACTAGGCCTGACTACAAAGCCCATGTGCTGTCACTGACATAAAACTCAACGGAAACAGTCTACCTGAGGAACAAATTATCTGACATCTTTAATAACAAAAATACGACTTTCTGTTCATATACAAATGGACCCACACATATAAACTCTCACACCAACACATCTTTTTTTAAGTAACATTATTTATAAGAACAATCAAACATTTTAGAGAAGACAATTCTTAGCCTCAGTTAATCTAGAATTTTATGTAAGACAACTCATTCCTAAATAATTGTGCCAGTAGCTGTCAAATTATTATTCTTCAAATATGTAGCTGGATAGCACTTTTTATAAGATGACTCTGATGTTCATTTTTTTAAAAAATTTTGGCCTCTTTTATTGGTCCTTTATCTATTAATTTTCATCCATCTTTACTCTTTGGCCTGTGTGGGCCTCCCACTGCAGTGGCCTCTCTCACTGCAGAGCACCAGCTCTGAGCACATGTGCTCTAGAGCGCCAGCTCATAACTGGATATACTGAGTCCAGCCGCTCCACAGCACGTGGGATCTTCCCAGGCCAGGGACCGAACCAGTGCCCCTTACACTGCAAGGCGGACTCTTTACCCACTGGATCACCAGGGAAGACCCCATTTATTTTTTATTATTGTTTTAAATTTTTATTTGGTTGTACCAGGTCTGAGTCACAGCATGCAGGAACTAGTTCCCTGACCAGGGATCGAACTCAGGTCCCCTGCATTGGGAGTGCAGAGTCTTAGCCACTGGACCATGAGAGAAGTCCCTGATGTTCATTTAAATCTATGTTAGTTTGCTTAAGAAAGACTGACCCATCGTGTTCTCTGACACGGCAAGATCTCTTAGTCCTTCACTCCTTTTCATACTGTTCCATCTGTCCAGAATGCTTTCCCCAGCTTGTCTAGCTGGCAAATTCACATTCTTCCTTGCAGGGGCAAGGGTATTCTCCTGTGACTCCCCAACCAGAGGCAGATGTAAGTGTCCTTCCTCTGTGCTACCATGGCTCCCCTTAGCTGCTGCTAAAGCAGGCTGCAATTATCTGTATATACATCTAATTTCCTTTAAGATTAACAGATGTTCAAGGACAGAAACAAAGCATTTTCATCTACAGATTTCCTAGTCCCTAATGCAGGATCCAGCACAACACAGTTGGAGTCCATTACTTAATAAATAACATGATTAATATAAACCAACAAATCATAAACATTTAAAGATCTTTCCAGAGACCATTAACATGTAGTATTATACTTTAGCCATAAAGGCTCTAGTTTTCAGACAAGCAGAGTAGGAGGTGTTTTTTCTTTTTTTTTTTTTTTTAATTATTTTAAAATTTATTCTGGCAGATTGCGTGATGTGGGATCTTAGTTCCTGACCAAGGATCAAATCCATCCCCCTGCACTAGAAGTGTAAAGTCTCAATCACTGGGCCACCAGGTAAGTCCCAGAAGCTGTTTTCTTGAAACTCTATTTTACAACTAAGTGCACTGTACAAAATACTGTGGTGGGTAACGTGGAATCAAAAAATCAGGGGCCCCATATCATTTACAGTGGAGGACAAACAAGTTTATAATTGTTTTAACATACTGTTCAATAAGAACAATAATAGAAATAATAAGTACTCTAGAAACTACAGATTAGAATGGCTAATTATGTTTAAAAAGATTAGTGAAGGGATCGACAGACATCATTTAGGCTGGGTCTTGAATGGGTAGAAAAGTAAGTTCTCAGTCAGGGAACAAACAGCATCAGCAAAAAGGTTCAGAAAATAAATGCTAATTTTACATTCAAAACTTCTTACTATTACAGATATGGGTATTCTCAAAGACAATGCCATGGAAAGTTTGATCATAAGAATTGTAAAACCTTCAAAGAAAAAAACTGTATTGCATTATATCCCCTCTGTCCCTTCCCCTAGCTAGAAAGTATTCTTGAGGTCATCATTGGTTGCTATCGGCCTATTAAACCAATTCACTGACAAAGGGAAATATCAACCATTAAAAGATAACTTTTATTACATATACTAAGCAGACTTGATTTTTTTATTTGCTTTATTTATATAAATATAAATACAGCCATGCTGCACAGCTTACAAGATCTCAGTTCGCCAGCCAGGGATTGAACCTGGGTCCTCGGTAGTGAAATCATGGAGTTCTAACAACTGGATCATTAGGAAATTTTCAACACCCAATACCTCGTCAGTGCTACAGTCTGTGAAAATGCTTTCACAGGTATTAATATTTACTCATTTAATCCTTATGATGACCCCTATGAGCTAGGCACAGTTATTAGCCTAGGAAACTCAGTCACAGAGAGGTGAAGTGGTCAGAGGTGACAAAGTGGCAGAGTTAGACTCAGACCTTTCCGTCGGCTCTATTGTCTGGGCTTTTAACCACCGTCTTTGTATACACACCCCCACCCACTTTTACGCTAACTTAAATAGTGTACATATAATTTTGTGCATAGAAAAAAGAACAAACTTTCTTTATTACATAATACTGACTTAAAAAAATGTAGCACGGGGCTTCCCTGGTGGTCCAGTGGGTAAGGACACCGCCTTGCAGTACAAGGGGCACTGGTTCGATCCCTGGCCTGGGAAGACCCCACGTACCACGGAACAGCTGGACCGATGTGTCCAACTACCGAGCCGGAGCTCTGGAGTGCATGCACCCAGAGCTGGGGCTCAGCAACATGAGAGGCCACTGCGATAGAAGGCCCACACAGGCCAAAGAACAAAAAGGAATAAATGAAAGATTAACAGAAGTGGCCAAAAAAAAAAAATTTTACATGGAAAAAAATACATACATACATAAAAATTACCATCTTAACCTTTTTTTTTTAACCATCTGAGCCACCAGGGAAGCCCCATCTTAACCATTTTTAAGTGCACAGTTTAGTAGTGTTAAGTAAGCACATTCACACTTTGGTGTTACCCGTTTGCAAAATTCTGTTGCCTGGAAATGATTCTGTTTAGTTGATAATCATATGGAATTTAAGTGCTAGGCAAGACTTAATTTGAATGTTTAAGACTGAAGTAGTATTGGTAATAAAACTATAAAAAGACACAAGAAAGTGATTACTGTAAATACTGAGGTAATGATTACTTTTGAGGGAAGGGAGGAGGACATAATTAGATGTGCACATGGAATTGGGGCTACCTGGATAAATATCACATTTTTAAAAAAATCTGGATGGTAGTTCTAAGAGTGCTAGCCTTCCAATAATTAAGCTACATATTTTTTGGTGTAGATTTGGTGTCTATTTCATCACGAAAACGTTGAAAGAAAAGTAGTCTATGTTAATTCCATTTTTTTGAGTATTTTCAAAACATTACATTTTCCTCTAGTAAAGAGACTATACAGATGACTGAAAATTAAATGTTACAAAATCAAGACAAATACCTATAAAAAAGTGGAAAATAATGTGACTCCCAGAAAGTAGTAATAATGTTCTAAAATCCATATTCTATGATAACATATGGTAGTTTTGACACATCATCTAAAAGGTATTTAAGAAAATGGTGAGACACTTAGATCAATGAATAGAAAATAAACCTTATAGTAAATGATTTTTATGAGGATCAAGACATGAGAAATTCATGTACAACCTTAAAAATCAAGACTAAAATTTCTTCACAGCAATTACATTTAATAAATACAAAGTCACAGAGTACCACTTTTTAAGAATGAAAGACATTAAACCATTAAAAAACATTATGCACAAACATCACAAATAGAGCCTGAGAGTTTGGGGGAAAGTACTAACCAGTTACTGCCAGCAGCTGTGAAACTCTCACCTCCATTTCCTCCCGATGAGACCTGTCTCTGTCTTCAAATTCACGTGTCCTTCTTCGGGCCTCTTCAAAGGCCTGCTGTGCTAAGGCGTCCTCCTGCTGTCATAAGAATACATAAAACAGATATTTTAATTCTGATTTATAATCAAAAGATTAAAATTGGGGGTATTCTCTTTTGAAAGAAATGAAATCAGAGTATTTTTCAAAACATCAAAGTCATAAAAAAATATATTGGGGATTTCCCTGGTGGTCCAGTGGCTAAGATTCTGTATTCCCAAAGCAGGGGGCCTGGGTTCAATCCCTGGTCAGGCAACTAGATCCCACATGCTGCAACTAAAGATTCCAGGTTTCCAAACTAAGACCCAGCACAGCCAAATAAATAAATATTAAAAAAAAAAAATATTGGAGCAACTTATCCAAGAAAACCCCAGTATTTTCATGTGATATTAGAACACCCTGGAAGTTGAAATTGTGTTCAATCATATTCTAACAAATGGACATGCTCTTTGCCTTTCCATCTTTACCTCCTAATCACGAAAATAAAATCCTGATCAAGTCAATTTTTTTGGGGGGGGGGGGGGCCCTTCTGTTGGTCTTTCATTTATCTATTTCCATCCATCTTTGTTCCCTGGCCTGCGCGGGCCTCCCATCGCAGTGGCCTCTCTCGTCGCAGAGCACTGGCTCTGGGCGCACGCATTCCAGAGCTCCGACTTGGTAGTTGGACACATCAGTTCAGCCGCTCTGCGGCACGTGGGATCCTCCCAGGCCAGGGATCGAACCGGCCCCCCTTGCACTGTTACCCACGGGACCACCAGGGAAGCCCCCCTCTAGTCAATATTTAAAACAGATAAGTACAAGAAAAAAGACATGTAGATACTTCTACAGTGTGGGGATAAGACAGACCAGGCCCTCTAATTATGACACTAAAGCCAGAAATATAAAAGAGTATTAATAGAATCATTTGTACAAATGGTAGTAACTTCTGGACAATGAAAATTCCAAGGGATGTTATCAAATCTATCTGAATCCTCACCCAACTGATGATCTGTACATAAAGGAAATCCAGATACCTCAAACTTCTAAACTTTCCCTTTATACAACTTTAATCTAGATGGTGGCATGACTTAATCAGTTCGGCTAGGAAACTGAGTATTTTGTCACTTTACTCTCTCCTTACCTCCACCAAATCCTATCCATGTGACCTAGTTTTTGAATCTTTTAGTCTCCTTTTCATTCCTACAAACATTTTGCTAGTTCAAGATCCCAAGAGCTCTCGCCTAAATTACTGCAGTCTTTTCCTGCTTCCATCCCGTCATCCCTCAAGCTGTAACACAGCCATCAGAGCATGCCTTCTAAAGCACAACCTGATCACAGTACCCACCAACTTAAAAACCTCCCTCACTGTCCACAGCACAGGATGCTCAGTGTTTGTAACCACACACTTCTCAACATCAGGATTTTCAATAGCACACTTGAAGAAATTGAAATATCAAAAACACCACCAAAAAAGTCAATATTCACTGCCCCAATTTCATTGCAGGAAGGGGTGGCCAGCTAACTTAACTGTGTTCTAACCAATGATACAGAAGTGTAAGTCACCTGATGGGGCTTCTAAGAGTCATTTAAGATACATGTCACCTTTCCTTCTTCCTGGGAACTGATACATTGACCAGATAGAGCAGCCATTTTGCATATATAATACTTTGCTCAGACACACTAAGCAAAGTACAGCAGGAAAATGAAAAGACCCGAAGTCCCTGATGGTATAATTATGTGCTATTCCAGGCCTGAACTGCATACTGCTATCTTATTCTGTGTGATTAATCCTTTATTTGGCTCTGTTAGTAGGGTTGTTTGATACTTGTAATTTTCACTGACTAAACAAAACTGAAAAGTGTGAGCAAGTTTCCATTCTTATGATGCACATACTACCTTTGTGACCCAGGGGGATATTTCATTTTCTAAGCCTCAGTAAACTCTCATGAAAAATGCACATAGTCCTAATACTTCACAAGATTAAATGAGATGACTTACAAAAATGCTTAAGTGCACTACCTGACAACATTCAGTAAATGCTACTCCTCTGTGAGCATTTGTGGACATGTAAAATTTACATATGTGAATATAAACACCAACTGTATTCTCAGAATGTACTATATAAGCCAGAGGCACCTGCAAAAGAACACTGTTCTGAACTCCTAAGGTCTTTTCTTAGTTAGGTATCAACTATTCTGCTGATAACAGAATATCCCTTCAGTTCTGTGCATTCATTCACTTTTTCATTTATTCCACAAATATCTAGTGAGTCTTTATTATGTTTACATTACTATGCTGGGTGCCCATGCATACAATGACTTTCCCAAACAGTGCTTTTCTTCACAGTTTCTGGTCTAATGGGGCAGGTGGACAGTGCACAATTACAAAAATCAATAATAATTATCAGTTGTCATTGAGTACAGCAGAGAAGATTACTAAGATGAAATGAGAGCATATAACACAAGATGCAATCTAACTCTCTAAGGAAGTTATTAGCCACTAATGTGTATTCTAGCAAAGATCATAGGTTTTTCTTATCAAAGTTAAAAAAGAATTATTGTGCTTCCCTGGTGGTCCAATGGGTAGAGTCCGCCTTGCAGTGCAAGGGGTACTGGTTCAATCCCTGGCCCAGGAAGATCCCACATGCCGCAGAGTGGCTGGCCTGGCGTGCCTAATTAATGAGACAGTGGTGCGCCCAGAGCCAGTGCTCAGCAACAAGAGAGGCCACTGCAATGGGAGGCCCACACAGGCCAAAGAATTAAGATGGATGGATGAAAACAGGGACTTCCCTGGTGGCCCAGTGGCTAAGAGTCTGCACTCCCAATGCAGTGGACACATTTGATCCCTGGTCAGAGAACTAGATCCCATGTGCTTCAACTGAAAGATCCCGCGTGCCTCAACTAAGACCTGGAATAGTCAAGTAAATAAATATTTAAAAAATGAAAAAATAAAAGAGGCCAAAATTTTAAAAAAAGATGTATTACTAATATTTGTAGTAAAATAAGCCAAGAGAGATTTGGTAGCTCTCACTCTTGAATTCCAGCTTCTATCTATTTCTAGTAGGATGTGAAATGTATGTGCGATGAACAGAGCCTACACTTGAATAAATGGTTAAACTGGAAGTTGATCAGTGATTCAGTGTTATCCTGATCCTTTCCTGTTGAGACCTTAAATAACACCTCCCTTTCAAGAACAGCATAAAGAGTATGTGCTGATAAAACTACACACTCACCCATAAAGTATGCTCAAATGGATAGGGACAACTAACCCTACCCGACTCAGATGGTCGTGAGAGGCTTTTGGCACTTAGGCCCCCACCAGCTATTTGCTATACTGGTCGGATACTCCATGGTCTACACCAAAACCTGCACAAATCAGTTAGATGGGATTATCATAAAAGGTGTTTATGAAACCCATGTTGGAAAAAGGTCTAGCAGTGCTCCCACAGAACATATAGGCTATTCTTAACCATTCTGCTATGCTGATTTTCTGTTTATTGTATTGCTAAATCTACAGCTGTATTTATTTTAGTTTGGTAATACTTACCTTTCTGTACAATGAATTAAAAACAGAAGTGTATATTTAATGAAAAATTAAGAATCAAATTTGCTTCCAAGAAAGCTTATAATGAACACGTAACAAAATGATGACATTTCCTATTCCTTTGGGGACCAGAATATCATTGATCAAGTGAAAAAATAAATAAATCTGCTGAAGAAGCATCAACATATACTTCAAAGGTGACAGTTTAACGTGCAGCTGCAAACGGTACATTTAACACCACTCTGTTGAACATAACTTTATTTAAATCAAATAACTCCTCTAAATTTTCACTCACATTCTTGTGCACATACAAAAAGCAAAGCTATTTGCATCTAGGCTTTGCTGAAAGAAAAACCTTGCAAAAAGCCATAGGATACCAATTTTACATCAGTGTCATCAGATACTTCAATTAGAAAATCTATTCATCCCAGTAACCACTAAATTTTTCTAGTCTTATTAGAAAATCAAAATAGAACTTTTGGAATGTCATTATATTGAACGTGATACATTTTTGTGACTGCTAAATTAATTCTGAAAGTACAACAAAGAAAAAGCTCTTAGTTCTTAAACTGATAATACAGATACAAATGGTAGACCAAACATTTAAACATTGTATAAAGTATATTCTTGGTGAACTTTTTTTAAAACTATGAAATAGAAATTTACTAGATTATTAGTTGTGGCACACAGG
Source organism: Tragulus kanchil (assembly GCA_022376925.1). Lineage (NCBI taxonomy): Eukaryota > Metazoa > Chordata > Mammalia > Artiodactyla > Tragulidae > Tragulus > Tragulus kanchil. The sequence continues at coordinate 160,653,472 of JAIOJX010000031.1, read as the reverse complement.
TAATTCATAATTGTTACCCAAACAATTCTAATCCATAGTATGTGCTGATAAAACTACACACTCACCCATAAAGTATGCTCAAATGGATAGGGACAACTAACCCTACCCGACTCAGATGGTCGTGAGAGGCTTTTGGCACTTAGGCCCCCACCAGCTATTTGCTATACTGGTCGGATACTCCATGGTCTACACCAAAACCTGCACAAATCAGTTAGATGGGATTATCATAAAAGGTGTTTATGAAACCCATGTTGGAAAAAGGTCTAGCAGTGCTCCCACAGAACATATAGGCTATTCTTAACCATTCTGCTATGCTGATTTTCTGTTTATTGTATTGCTAAATCTACAGCTGTATTTATTTTAGTTTGGTAATACTTACCTTTCTGTACAATGAATTAAAAACAGAAGTGTATATTTAATGAAAAATTAAGAATCAAATTTGCTTCCAAGAAAGCTTATAATGAACACGTAACAAAATGATGACATTTCCTATTCCTTTGGGGACCAGAATATCATTGATCAAGTGAAAAAATAAATAAATCTGCTGAAGAAGCATCAACATATACTTCAAAGGTGACAGTTTAACGTGTGCAGCTGCAAACGGTACATTTAACACCACTCTGTTGAACATAACTTTATTTAAATCAAATAACTCCTCTAAATTTTCACTCACATTCTTGTGCACATACAAAAAGCAAAGCTATTTGCATCTAGGCTTTGCTGAAAGAAAAACCTTGCAAAAAGCCATAGGATACCAATTTTACATCAGTGTCATCAGATACTTCAATTAGAAAATCTATTCATCCCAGTAACCACTAAATTTTTCTAGTCTTATTAGAAAATCAAAATAGAACTTTTGGAATGTCATTATATTGAACGTGATACATTTTTGTGACTGCTAAATTAATTCTGAAAGTACAACAAAGAAAAAGCTCTTAGTTCTTAAACTGATAATACAGATACAAATGGTAGACCAAACATTTAAACATTGTATAAAGTATATTCTTGGTGAACTTTTTTTAAAACTATGAAATAGAAATTTACTAGATTATTAGTTGTGGCACACAGGTAATTCATAATTGTTACCCAAACAATTCTAATCCATAGTAGTGAGGAATTCTACCAATGAACCTGATATCAAAGTTACATAAATTACAAATATATTCAAGTATCCACAGTTAAAGTGGCTGAAATACAAAATTTTTGTGACAAAGCTCATTCTGAACACAAAAAAATTCACATGACATTACCCACGCACTTCTTTAGATTTTAAAAATCTGAGCCTTTGAAGTACTTCTCTAAAATCAACCTAGTTCCTAAAATGGCAGTGATTTTTTTTTTCCCCTGTGAATGAGTCCTGTTAGTTGTATGTTGTTCAAAATGAGTTGGAAATCCTTGGTCAAAGTACTCAATGGGGAAGTGCCAAATTTTTCAGTTTTTCCAGCTTTCAAAGAATTGCAATTACTGAAAATCAAACACACGAAGACAACAACACTGAAATTTACCCCTTATTACAGAAAATGAAGTGAAAACACAATCAGCAAACATGATTCAACTGTTGAGTTTATACAATTGTACTCAGAAGTATCTTCATTTGTGGGACACTTTCAAAACATTTCATTGAATATTACACATACAAAAAAGTACACGTCTTAGGGCTGCATTGTACCGTAGCACAGCCACGAGCCACATGTGACTACTCAATACTCGAAATGTTGCTAATGTGAGTCTAAGTGGGAAACACACACTTGGTTTCAAATACTTTTTGCCAAAAGAAGGCAAAATACCTCAATAAATGTTTATATTGATTTTATGTTCAAATGACAAGATTTTGAAACTTTTGAAAATGTGACTTTTAAGTAAACTTTAATTACATAATAATGTGGCTCACATTTAAACTCTACTGGACAGCACTGTCCTAAAAGATAGTTTGATGAATTTTCAGAAACTGGACTTGTCCTGTAATTAAAAGCCACACTGAAGAAACAGAACATGACCAGTATTTCGGAAATACTCTTCTCCATTCTAGTAACTACCCCCTCTACCAAGGATAAACCACTATCCTCCTTAACAACATGCATTATTAGTTTTACCTATTTTTGTACTTTGACGCATGTATAAATAGATTCATACACCATGTGGATTTAATCCTTCTGAAAGTACAACAAAGAAAAAGCTCTTAGTTCTTAAACTGATATACAGATACAAATGGTAGACCAAACATTTAAACATTGTATAAAGTATATTCTTGGTGAACTTTTTTTAAAACTATGAAATAGAAATTTACTAGATTATTAGTTGTGGCACACAGGTAATTCATAATTGTTACCCAAACAATTCTAATCCATAGTAGTGAGGAATTCTACCAATGAACCTGATATCAAAGTTACATAAATTACAAATATATTCAAGTATCCACAGTTAAAGTGGCTGAAATACAAAATTTTTGTGACAAAGCTCATTCTGAACACAAAAAAATTCACATGACATTACCCACGCACTTCTTTAGATTTTAAAAATCTGAGCCTTTGAAGTACTTCTCTAAAATCAACCTAGTTCCTAAAATGGCAGTGATTTTTTTTTTCCCCTGTGAATGAGTCCTGTTAGTTGTATGTTGTTCAAAATGAGTTGGAAATCCTTGGTCAAAGTACTCAATGGGAAGTGCCAAATTTTCAGTTTTTCCAGCTTTCAAAGAATTGCAATTACTGAAAATCAAACACACGAAGACAACAACACTGAAATTTACCCTTATTACAGAAAATGAAGTGAAAACACAATCAGCAAACATGATTCAACTGTTGAGTTTATACAATTGTACTCAGAAGTATCTTCATTTGTGGGACACTTTCAAAACATTTCATTGAATATTACACATACAAAAAAGTACACGTCTTAGGGCTGCATTGTACCGTAGCACAGCCACGAGCCACATGTGACTACTCAATACTCGAAATGTTGCTAATGTGAGTCTAAGTGGGAAACACACACTTGGTTTCAAATACTTTTTGCCAAAAGAAGGCAAAATACCTCAATAAATGTTTATATTGATTTTATGTTCAAATGACAAGATTTTGAAACTTTTGAAAATGTGACTTTTAAGTAAACTTTAATTACATAATAATGTGGCTCACATTTAAACTCTACTGGACAGCACTGTCCTAAAAGATAGTTTGATGAATTTTCAGAAACTGGACTTGTCCTGTAATTAAAAGCCACACTGAAGAAACAGAACATGACCAGTATTTCGGAAATACTCTTCTCCATTCTAGTAACTACCCCCTCTACCAAGGATAAACCACTATCCTCCTTAACAACATGCATTATTAGTTTTACCTATTTTTGTACTTTGACGCATGTATAAATAGATTCATACACCATGTGGATTTTTAATACCCTCAGTATATTTGTGAAATTCACTCACGGGTGGGCTAGTTATAGTTTTCCACTTTCATTGTATTTCTCTGTGAACATGCAATTTATCCTTTGTTTTAGTGGGCAATTGGGCAGTTTACAGTTCCTGGTTATTAACCAATAATGCTGCTATAAATGTCCTAGTGTGTATTTTTTGATGATTTATGTACTCATTTCCATTGCATACCATTCCTCAGAGTAGAACTTTTGGATCAGAAGTTTATACATGTGCACTTTTTTTAAAAGCAGGTTTTAAAAAAATTCAATTAATTAATTTATTTATTTTGGGCTCTTCTGGGTTTTCACTGCTGCCATAGGCACTTCTCTAGTTGCAGGGAGTTGGGGGGCTACTCTCTAGTTGAGGTGAGCAGGCTTCTTGTTTGTGGTGATTTCTCTTGTTGTGGAACTCTGGCTCTACGGCACACAGGCTTCAGTAGTTGCAGCACATGGGCTCTAAAGCTGCAGCTCCAAGGTTCTAGAGCACAGGCTCGATAGTTGTGGCTCATGGGCTTAGCTGCTCCACAGTATGTGGGATCTTCTCAGATCAGGGATCGATCCCATGTCTCCTACATTAGCAGGTGAACTCTTTACCACTGAGCTACCAGGGAAGCCCTACACATGTGCACTTTTAGTATTTATTGCCAGTTTTCAAAATGTCTTGTCACCTTTATGTAATCAATTGACACATCGCTGTTGTTCCACATCCTTGCCAACATTTGTCAAAGGTACTCAGAATAAAGGCAAAAAGACAGTACCTGTAAAAACATTTCATCAGGGCTTCCCTGGTGGTCCAGTGGGTAAGAACACCGCCTTGCAGTGCAAGGGGCGCCAGTTCGATCCCTGGCCTGGAAAGACCCCATGTGCTGCAGAGTGGCTGGACCGATGTGTCCAACTACGTAGCCAGAGCTCTGAAGCGCATGCAGCCGGAGCAGATGCACTGCAGCGAGAGAGGCCACTGTGATGGGACACCCACACAGGCCAAAGAACAAAGATAAATAAATGAAAGACCAATCTAAGTGGCCAAAAAAAACCAAATTTTTTTTTAACAGAAATACTTGAGAGAATGAGCAAGCTAGCTCTCTTCTGTATTTATCAGGACACTAATCCTATTATATCCAGGCTCCACTCTTAGCACCTCATTTAGCCTTAACAGACCCCATAATGGGGCTTCCCTGGTGGCTCAAGTGGTAAAAAGAATTTGCCTGCCAATGCAAGAGATGCAGGTTTGATCCCTGGGTCAGGGAAATACCCTGGAGAAAGAAATGGCAAGACACTCCAGTATTCCTGCATGGAAACTCCCACAGACGGAGGAGCCTGGTAGGCTATAGTCCGTGGAGTTGCAGAAGAGTCGGACACGACTAAACAACAAGAACAGACCCCCCAAAAGGTCCTATCTCCAAATACAGTCTTACTGGAAGCTGAGGCTTCAAAATATGAATTTGGAGGTAAAACATGCTACCCACAATAGCTGGTAAGTGGAGGGGCCAGGAATCACAAATCCCCAAGTAACAGTCACACATTTGTGCTTATTTTCATGTCTGATAATTTTCTGTTAAAAACTGAGTATTTTAGATGAAATACTCTAATTAGTAGCATGGAACCTCCACAGGGTATGTGAGATCTTCTCAGATCAGGGATCGATCCCATGTCTCCTACATTAGCAGGTGAACTCTTTACCACTGAGCTACCAGGGAAGCCCTACACATGTGCACTTTTAGTATTTATTGCCAGTTTTCAAAATGTCTTGTCACCTTTATGTAATCAATTGACACATCGCTGTTGTTCCACATCCTTGCCAACATTTGTCAAAGGTACTCAGAATAAAGGCAAAAAGACAGTACCTGTAAAAACATTTCATCAGGGCTTCCCTGGTGGTCCAGTGGGTAAGAACACCGCCTTGCAGTGCAAGGGGCGCCAGTTCGATCCCTGGCCTGGAAAGACCCCATGTGCTGCAGAGTGGCTGGACCGATGTGTCCAACTACGTAGCCAGAGCTCTGAAGCGCATGCAGCCGGAGCAGATGCACTGCAGCGAGAGAGGCCACTGTGATGGGACACCCACACAGGCCAAAGAACAAAGATAAATAAATGAAAGACCAATCTAAGTGGCCAAAAAAAACCAAATTTTTTTTTAACAGAAATACTTGAGAGAATGAGCAAGCTAGCTCTCTTCTGTATTTATCAGGACACTAATCCTATTATATCCAGGCTCCACTCTTAGCACCTCATTTAGCCTTAACAGACCCCATAATGGGGCTTCCCTGGTGGCTCAAGTGGTAAAAAGAATTTGCCTGCCAATGCAAGAGATGCAGGTTTGATCCCTGGGTCAGGGAAATACCCTGGAGAAAGAAATGGCAAGACACTCCAGTATTCCTGCATGGAAACTCCCACAGACGGAGGAGCCTGGTAGGCTATAGTCCGTGGAGTTGCAGAAGAGTCGGACACGACTAAACAACAAGAACAGACCCCCCAAAAGGTCCTATCTCCAAATACAGTCTTACTGGAAGCTGAGGCTTCAAAATATGAATTTGGAGGTAAAACATGCTACCCACAATAGCTGGTAAGTGGAGGGGCCAGGAATCACAAATCCCCAAGTAACAGTCACACATTTGTGCTTATTTTCATGTCTGATAATTTTCTGTTAAAAACTGAGTATTTTAGATGAAATACTCTAATTAGTAGCAACTGTAAATTCTGACCCCTGGCTCCAGCTTCTGTTGGTTGTTTTTGTTGGTCCACTTACTGACTTGCCTAATTTTGTGGAGTCTGTTTACCCATTCGCATCCAATCTCTGATGTCACTGCTCAGTTGTTTTTTTTTTTTTCCCCTTCTCAAGTCTTGCTTTCTAAGGGGCTGCCTCAGGTCAGCATAACTTAGTGGTCAGCCAATGACTGGTAAGAGGTTTTGCTTTAACACCTTGAGCCAGAAAGCTTCCAAACCCTTTGCCACAGGATCTGTGTGTGGCTTGAGGGAATACTTTCAAAGTTCAGAGAGCTTATCAACTCAGCCAGGAGCTAGCAGCTTTGAAGGGCTCTCTGTCATCTTCTGAATAGGTGTGGCCTTGTACATGTACACGGCCTTTTGGATCATGAGAGCTAAGCATGATCTGAATAACAGGGGTCACTTTAGCTATCTCTTTCTCTAGACTTCCCTCATAAATTTCTGGCTAGTCTGCCAATTTATTGTTTCCTGCAATATTAGCTTTACTCAGTCTGTTTGCCACAGAGATTGCTCTTGTTTTCAATAACAGCCATGGGCATGTGCTGCTCTAAATAAAGTCAGCTTCCTCTGACAGAACAGCAGAGCTACCAGTCCTCATGGTGTGCCCTGCCCATCCAGGGTAGAACTTTAGGAATCAGAGTTGATGGAGGAGATAGGAGCATCACCTAACATACCAGAGCATCACTGTTTATACTGAAATTCACTGGCTTTGTTCAAATAAATGCCTCTCAATATATGTCCTTTGGTTAACTTCCAAAACCTTAAATGGGTTTGTTTGTTTACAATTCTGTTAAGTTTAATAATTGCTTTTTTGGAGATAGAACCCGCCAAGCTCCTCATTCAGCCATTTCAGAAGTGCTGCTCTTATATTTTATTTTAAACTGGTTCCCCTCCCCTGTCATAATGTGCCAAGGATCTAGAACAAATATTAAATAGAACTGTCTACTACACTGTGAAGTGTCCCACCAAGTACACAGTGGTAATCCAGTGCAATTTAAAACCATCGAAGGAGAAACTTGCCCCAAACCAGAACCAAAATCTGCTTCTCGATCTCTTCAGAATTCCTCAATGTTATAAGAACATGAGACTTTCTATACTTACTCTTAAAAAAACAAAAAAGAATACTTCCTAATTTATTTGCTAATAACAAACATGAGCCTATATTACTTAAAGAACAAAAGCAAGACTCCTATATTCTATAACAAACTTATACAAGGAAAGAGGAAGGAGGGTAGATTTGTTCTCTGCTTCTCCAAACACCCTTCACCCCTAGGCCTCAGCAGGAAGAACTCCCTCCCATACTGTGTGGTGAAAGTTGGAATGGGAATACTTTCAAAGTTCAGAGAGCTTATCAACTCAGCCAGGAGCTAGCAGCTTTGAAGGGCTCTCTGTCATCTTCTGAATAGGTGTGGCCTTGTACATGTACACGGCCTTTTGGATCATGAGAGCTAAGCATGATCTGAATAACAGGGGTCACTTTAGCTATCTCTTTCTCTAGACTTCCCTCATAAATTTCTGGCTAGTCTGCCAATTTATTGTTTCCTGCAATATTAGCTTTACTCAGTCTGTTTGCCACAGAGATTGCTCTTGTTTTCAATAACAGCCATGGGCATGTGCTGCTCTAAATAAAGTCAGCTTCCTCTGACAGAACAGCAGAGCTACCAGTCCTCATGGTGTGCCCTGCCCATCCAGGGTAGAACTTTAGGAATCAGAGTTGATGGAGGAGATAGGAGCATCACCTAACATACCAGAGCATCACTGTTTATACTGAAATTCACTGGCTTTGTTCAAATAAATGCCTCTCAATATATGTCCTTTGGTTAACTTCCAAAACCTTAAATGGGTTTGTTTGTTTACAATTCTGTTAAGTTTAATAATTGCTTTTTTGGAGATAGAACCCGCCAAGCTCCTCATTCAGCCATTTCAGAAGTGCTGCTCTTATATTTTATTTTAAACTGGTTCCCCTCCCCTGTCATAATGTGCCAAGGATCTAGAACAAATATTAAATAGAACTGTCTACTACACTGTGAAGTGTCCCACCAAGTACACAGTGGTAATCCAGTGCAATTTAAAACCATCGAAGGAGAAACTTGCCCCAAACCAGAACCAAAATCTGCTTCTCGATCTCTTCAGAATTCCTCAATGTTATAAGAACATGAGACTTTCTATACTTACTCTTAAAAAAACAAAAAAGAATACTTCCTAATTTATTTGCTAATAACAAACTGTATATACAAAGAGACAAGGAAGGCAAGGAGGCCGTAGATTTCCTGTTCTCTGCTTCTCCAAACACCCTTCACCCCTAGGCCTCAGCAGGAAGAACTCCCTCCCCATACTGTGTGGTGAAAGTTGGAATGGGAAGGTATGGAAATTGTGTCAGTGGTGTGAGAAGGTGTGTGTGAGTAGGGTTTTTTTTTGGTGGAGGGAGGTTCAAGAATGGAGAGACAATCAAAAATTAGAGACAGGGCCTTCCGTCTCTCCAGAACTGAAGCCTGAGGAGGTTTCTGGAGGCAGCTGCCTCAGATGTGTTTCAGCCTAAGAGACGGTAGAAGATCCAGCATCCAAATGTGACCCAGTGACTGGCCCAGCTGAGCTCTGACCACTTGTGGACTGTGTACACCATGCTGTAGCCCTGCTCCTCTGTGGTGTCGTCCACATCAACGTCAAACAGGGAGCCCAGGTAGGCCAGGTGGAAGATGGCTAGAGCCCCGAAGAGCAGGTTCAAGGCTCGCACCCTCAGGCCTGAACGATGCTGGTGTGAACAGTCTGGTGGGCACCTTCTCGACAAGATGCAGGCGCTAAGGATGCGAGCCAGGCGCTTTCGGAGGACGTGCTCCACATAAGTGATAAATGCCAGGGAGAGCAGCACCGCAGCCAGGTGGAAGCTAAAGCCGTGCAGGAGGGCGCTGGCTGCATAGGTGACCAGCACGGCTGAGAAGGTCCCCAAATGGAGCGCATTCTTGAACACATAGTTATTTAGCCAGCGAGACATGGGCAGGTTCCAGCTTGTGACAACGTCTACCATGGACCGGGGCAGCTCCACGTTTAGTGGCTTAGAGACCGTCAAGTACCATTCCAGATGATTCTTCTCCTCGGTGAAGCTGACCCCCGCCAACGTGGCTGTGGCCTCGGAGAGAAAGCCCACAAAATAGCTGCTGAAGCGGAAGGAGACAGCACTCTCATAGGCTCGCAGCCACTTGCGAAGGAAGCGGTCGCCATCGACGGGGATAAAGTAGGGGAAGAGGTACGGGCCCACGCAGGTAGACAGCACAAGGCACAGCAGGGACAGTGCCAGGCTCTGGGCCACCTTCTGCAGCCATGGGCGGCTCAGTGGGCGGCCTTGGATGGCCTTTAGGTACTCGTTGAAGGGTATCCATGGCCCGAAGACAACAGTGCCCACAAAGTAGAGGTAGCCCAGGAACTCCACAGGTGAGGGCACAGTGCCCACCCTGCCCCGGTCCAGGTCAAAGCCCAGAGACACTACCTTCATGGCCACGATCATCTGGGCCCCTCGCATCCTGTGCCACGTCACAGTGTCCACCATGTACGTCTCACCCAAGAGCAGGTAGATGAGGATGGTGACGGAGAGGAAGACACCGCGGCGGGAGGAATGCTGGCAGAGGAACAGCACGAGGTAGCACAGGAGGCTGAGCAGCACGACCCAGACCACATGCAGCTGGAAGAAGTGGTAGAGGCTAAAGAAGCCACCTGCCACAATGCTTGCATGCTTCAAGGAGGATGGCCACCCGAGCCTCCAGAGAAGGCGGCAGGCGAGACACATGGCAAGGAGCAGCCAGATCTGGTCCAGGCCCTGCTGGGCAGTAGGCAGGAGGCAGTTCTGAAGGAGTTGCTGGAAAAATTCCTGGCGGCTGAAGGTGGCCATTGTGGACCCCCACAGATGGGTGAACAGACGACTTGGCGGTAAGGAAGATGCTGTCCAGGGGGCCAGGGACACACTACCTGCCACTGCTGGGCAGCCTCCCCAGCAAGCTGCAAGGCTGGGACCACAGCAGCTCCCAGGGCAGCACTGTATACTTACTCTTAAAGACTAGATAAACTAGATCTCCAAACAAAGGCAAGATTAGGGATAAATAAAGGGACCACAGTCAGTAAAGCCTGAAGTCACCCTACCTGGGCTCGCTCCTCATCAAACTCCAGGCAGCCCATACCATCCAGTCTCTGGAGATCAATCCAGCCTTTCCAGATAACACAGACTCCATTCAGAATCATGGGAGCCTTCAAATATACCTAAGACACAGAAAAGAAGGATAAAAATCCATGATGACACATCAGACACATAAAAAAACAAAGGATAAACTTACTTATGAAAACTAGTTTTCTTTGGTAGGGAAAAATTGAATACAATTATAATATCAAGAATTGTAGGAAAGGATATAAAGTGTAGCCTTTGACTATATTCTATACATTCACTTAATATTGCTTACCAGGATTTCATTTTCAGTCACAATTTTTTTCCAGATACTTTTAAAAGGAAATTCTATAAATTTTGTAAAAACTGTTTGTAAAAAAACCCCACAAAAACCTGTCGCAGATGATACTTGAAAGTAGCATCGTTTCTCTTGCAGAAGCTGGGACGTTCAGGTATTTTCCCTTAATTTGTGAATCTTGAGTCTTGAGTCTAAAGACATGAAGATGTAAAACAGCTGGAATTCATAAGCCCTTGAAGAGCATGCAGTGTTTCTATGTGGACACCTGGATCCACCCAGGGTCAGGCTCTTCACCTTTCCTTTTAGTCTTAAAAGCTACCTTGTAGACTCTTGATAAGTAATGCTGTTTCTTTTTCCTTTTCTTTTTTTTTTCCTAACTTAAGTTAGCCGAAGTTGATTTCTACTGCTTTTAGCCAAAAAACCTTAACTGACACATTTACTTACGGATGTAACACATAGTACGTTTCAAGGAAATAACCCTCCAGCAAAAAGCCACTTTAGACATGACTTCTAAATGTAAGTCACATTCATTTTTGATCACCAAATTGATTTTCATATTGTCTGAAAATATAATTGCTCTCAAGCAATTAGGGATCCACCAAGAAAGGGAAGGTGTTAATACTATCATCTTGAGGCATTCTACTGTGATTATTGTAAGAAAACATAAAAGAGGAAAAAGCTGTCAGAACCTTTTCTTTACTCAATTCAGCAGCTTCTTCAACAAAAACATCTTAAGGCATTTTTGTTTTTAGAGGCTTAATATAAGAATTAACTGTCAGTAATTACAAATATGCAAGAAAAATGACTACTAAGACACCTGCAAAATAAAACCTAGAGGACTTATGCCTTCTTAGTACATATTTATGTCATTCCCCTCCACTACTAAATACAACTGTTTTTCCTGTTAAAGGGTCCCCATAAACCATGCTGAATCGATTTCTACTAATATTGGAGAAAAAGTCAAAAACAGTAGGTTCCATGTCTCCTCCCATTTGGACCAAGGGAAACAGTCTACAGTTATAGCTGAAACCGTTTAACCACACATTTCCTTCTGTTCTGATAAGTGCACATTGTGAATTCCCTTCCACACTGTGAATTTAAAATTCCAGTGGTGTGCACCTAACTGAGTAACTGACTGTGACAACCTCATACGTGATCCTCACTAAACCTACAATAACCCTCTGAATTGCGTATCAATGTAATTTGACTAACCACATCTACTAATCAAGATTCCCATGTACTCTTTCCAACAGAGGGCGCTACACAGTGAGGAGTACAGCATTTCAACTATCAATCTACCTCATTATTTTAAATTCTCACCCTAAAATAAAGATGATTCTCATCTAACAGCAGAGAAAGGTCAACTTCATGATCAGATTCTATTATTCTTCATCAATAAATTTAAGACTTACATCTTTCAGATTCAAAGATTCCATAACATAGCTTACTCATATTAATAACCCGACCCCCGCCAAAAAATATGTTCCTTATGAAATTACCAAATTTTTAAAAAGCTGACTTATTACTCCTTTAGAAAGTTCTCTCATGACAAAGAAAACCACTGATCTGCCTTGGAAAATTCCTAAATGAGTTCAGAAAATGGCTACAGTTCATAATCAAAGCTAATGCCTAGAACTGTAATTTAAAATAATATTTAGATGACCTTGTGATTTATTTGGATGTTCACATTTAAATAAACACATTTTTATGGGTTGACCTTCAACGTAAGTGTTGGGCACTTTCTTACATTCATGAATACTAAACCTCAAATATGAAGAAAATAATACTGTCTCTCAAAAGTTTGGCATTTTGTAATGTAATTTAATAATGTTTCTTTCTCAAAAAGAAAGTTTGGCATTTTGTTTTAGAGGCTTAATATAAGAATTAACTGTCAGTAATTACAAATATGCAAGAAAAATGACTACTAAGACACCTGCAAAATAAAACCTAGAGGACTTATGCCTTCTTAGTACATATTTATGTCATTCCCCTCCACTACTAAATACAACTGTTTTTCCTGTTAAAGGGTCCCCATAAACCATGCTGAATCGATTTCTACTAATATTGGAGAAAAAGTCAAAAACAGTAGGTTCCATGTCTCCTCCCATTTGGACCAAGGGAAACAGTCTACAGTTATAGCTGAAACCGTTTAACCACACATTTCCTTCTGTTCTGATAAGTGCACATTGTGAATTCCCTTCCACACTGTGAATTTAAAATTCCAGTGGTGTGCACCTAACTGAGTAACTGACTGTGACAACCTCATACGTGATCCTCACTAAACCTACAATAACCCTCTGAATTGCGTATCAATGTAATTTGACTAACCACATCTACTAATCAAGATTCCCATGTACTCTTTCCAACAGAGGGGGCGCTACACAGTGAGGAGTACAGCATTTCAACTATCAATCTACCTCATTATTTTAAATTCTCACCCTAAAATAAAGATGATTCTCATCTAACAGCAGAGAAAGGTCAACTTCATGATCAGATTCTATTATTCTTCATCAATAAATTTAAGACTTACATCTTTCAGATTCAAAGATTCCATAACATAGCTTACTCATATTAATAACCCCCACCACCAAAAAATATGTTCCTTATGAAATTACCAAATTTTTAAAAAGCTGACTTATTACTCCTTTAGAAAGTTCTCTCATGACAAAGAAAACCACTGATCTGCCTTGGAAAATTCCTAAATGAGTTCAGAAAATGGCTACAGTTCATAATCAAAGCTAATGCCTAGAACTGTAATTTAAAATAATATTTAGATGACCTTGTGATTTATTTGGATGTTCACATTTAAATAAACACATTTTTATGGGTTGACCTTCAACGTAAGTGTTGGGCACTTTCTTACATTCATGAATACTAAACCTCAAAGTATGAAGAAAATAATACTGTCTCTCAAAAGTTTGGCATTTTGTAATGTAATTTAATAATGTCATTTAAACATTCAGACATTTTTCGCTGAAAGTAATGATGGTTTATTTCAAACTGTGAAAAGAAAATGTATTAGATCTTGGATTTAAACCACCGTCCTAGAATAATTAAATATTCTATATAAAATTGATTCTATAAAGCCTTTAAAATGGGTAAATATTCAGCTAATCACACACAAAAATAACAAAATAGTTTGCTTATCTTTCCAAAAGTAAAATATGAGGAGGATGTGTTTAAGACGTCACAGAAAGTTAAGTGACTACAGCCTCACATTCTGTGTTCTTTTGGAAATAAGGTAAAAGTATTGCGACTATAAGAAATGGCAACCCATACCAGTAGTCTTGCTTGGAAAGTTCCATGGACAGAGAGAGTCTGGTGGGCTCCAGTCCATGGGGTTGCAAAGAGTCAGACATGACCAAGCATGAACACAAAAGTATTACACATTTTTTAAAATCAGCTCAAGTTCTAAGTATCAGTATCTGTAATGTTATTTCAATCCAAATTACCAATGATATCATTTAATTTTCACATTTTGAAGCTTGAAATCCCACATCACTGTAGCAATAGAGTTTCAGCAAAAACATGCACAAACTAACTGCAGATTATCCATATTACAGAATACAACTCAGCCATTAAGAAGGAATACAAAAAAAAAAAAGAAGGAATACAGTAGTGATACATGCTACAACATGGATGAACCTTGAGAATATGCTATGTGAAATAAACCAGAAAAAGGTCACTAAACTACATGATTCCATGTATATGAAACATCCAGAGTTGGCAAATACAGAGACATGAAGGATATTATTGGTTGCCAGGGGCTGACGGGAGCAGGGAAAAGAGGAGTGACTATTCATAAGTACAGGATTTCTTTTTAGGGTGATGAAGATGCTTTGGAATTAAGAGTGTGGTGATAGCTGCACAGTTCCATGAATATGCTAAAAATCCCTAAAGTTTTAGTTAATTTAGTGAAGGGGGAATCTTATGGTCAATGAACGTTATCTCAGTAGGGCAATTATAAAAAAATATTTGCAGAAAGTTTTATCTGTTACATAGGTGACATCCATGATATCTAAATGGTGATTTTTTTAAGGTTTTTTTATTTATTTATTTTATTTTTGGCTATTCTGGGTTTTCACTGCTGCCACAGGCTCTTCTCTAGTTGCAGGGAGTGGAGGTTACTCTCTAGTTGAGGTGAACAGGCTTCTTGTTGCGGTGACTTCTCTTGTTGTAGAACTCCGGCTCTAAGGCACACGGGCTTCAGTAGTTGCGGCACATGGGTTCAGTAGTTGCGGTTCTGAGGCTCTAGAGCACAGGCTCCATAGTTGTGGTTCAAGGGCTTAGTTGCTCTGCAATATGTGGGATCTTCCCGGATCAGGGATCGAACCTGTGTCTCCTGCATTGGCAGGCAAACTCTTTACCACTGAGCTACCAGGGAAGCCTAAATGGTGATTTTTGAGCAGGCAGTTGCATATAGGATGCTGGACCTCTGAAGAGATACAGGCTGAAGATATAAATCTGAACACCATGAACACCACCATGGTATTTAAATTCAGGGGTAAAGAAGAGATTAGTCAGGCAATGATAAGTAAAAGGAGAAAAGAGGGGGAGCCCATGAAGAAACCTGAGGAAATTCAACTTTTAGATGCTATGTACAAGAATCCAGCAGAGTGGGCTATGAACAGCTGGAGAAGAAAGAGGGAAACATGCAAAAAGCCCGAGGTAAAAACTTCCCCTTCGTTGGCTGCATAAAACTTCACAGTATCATGTTACAGGATCTTAGGTCACTCATCATTTTTAGCAATGCTCTTATTTAAAGCAGGTGTTTAGTCTGGAGTTGAGAGGACCTACATGAGTTTGGGTTTACAGGTAAGTTTGAAGAAAACCAGAAACCTCTCAAAATTTTGTGTAAAAATGTTATGTTTGTGTCCATGTGCATTTCTCTAAGTCAGTTCAAGGCTTTCACGAAATTCTTGAAATGATGTGTAAGGGGAAAAGGAGACAACTAAGATAGTAAAAAAATGCAACTTCCTCTTCCCTCACAGACACAGAGGTCTCTGCTGCACACAGCTTAAGAGCTGATAAACACTCATTTCATTTAGTAAAGGGACCAAAACTGCTTAAATAGCTAAACATTAGTTACCCTGAGTTTTGAAATCTAAGAGTCAGAGGAAGGATATGAGAGAACCTAGATACCTTCCCATTTACCAACCTATACAAAACAGTTCTGAGAGTCTAGAGTGTCTTTTCTGATTGGATCTAAATTTGGAATAAGCAATGGCAACTTCAACTGTCCTTTCTTCTACAATAGCTCCTAGGTAGCTGGACTGAGAATAGAAACAGAGGGTACAAAGGGACAGCAGAAAGCTCCCTCTGTTGAGTGATTCTAAAGAATGTAATTTCAAGATAATTAAAACAGAATAACTAAATTTGCAAAGATTCCTGGGCACACCAGTACTGACCCATAACATCAATATACAGGGAAATCAAATGTCAAAGCTATTGATGAAAATAAGAAGCAGATACTTCACCCCCCAAAACCCCATTTCAATTGGAAAGGAGATAGTTCCTTCCTTGTAGTAAACTATTAGAGCTCAAACACTTGAGACCTTATAAAATGAGCTATTAGGGGAAACAGTAGAAGAAATGATCAATACTCCTTAAGCCCTCAGTAAATATCTGGACGATCATTAACAGATGAACAGAAATACAGCAGGAATTTAGAAATGTTTTTCTTATACCTTTGCTATAATTTCAATTTGAAAAGATTCACATATTCAACAGATGTTTATTACCTGTCATTTTGTACAGGGCTTTATCATAAGGTTAGAAGGGAATAGATGATGAATTTTTTAAAATTTATACCTCAACACCCCCAAAGATTCCAACACCAATTACCTTAAAGTCTGTAATAAGGAAAAGCTGAATACCTACAGAAAGAACAGTAAGAATTAAGACTGAATTCACTCATCATTTTTAGCATGCTCTTCTTTAAAGCAGGTGTTTAGTCTGGAGTTGAGAGGACCTACATGAGTTTGGGTTTACAGGTAAGTTTGAAGAAAACCAGAAACCTCTCAAAATTTTGTGTAAAAATGTTATGTTTGTGTCCATGTGCATTTCTCTAAGTCAGTTCAAGGCTTTCACGAAATTCTTGAAATGATGTGTAAGGGGAAAAGGAGACAACTAAGATAGTAAAAAAATGCAACTTCCTCTTCCCTCACAGACACAGAGGTCTCTGCTGCACACAGCTTAAGAGCTGATAAACACTCATTTCATTTAGTAAAGGGACCAAAACTGCTTAAATAGCTAAACATTAGTTACCCTGAGTTTTGAAATCTAAGAGTCAGAGGAAGGATATGAGAGAACCTAGATACCTTCCCATTTACCAACCTATACAAAACAGTTCTGAGAGTCTAGAGTGTCTTTTCTGATTGGATCTAAATTTGGAATAAGCAATGGCAACTTCAACTGTCCTTTCTTCTACAATAGCTCCTAGGTAGCTGGACTGAGAATAGAAACAGAGGGTACAAAGGGACAGCAGAAAGCTCCCTCTGTTGAGTGATTCTAAAGAATGTAATTTCAAGATAATTAAAACAGAATAACTAAATTTGCAAAGATTCCTGGGCACACCAGTACTGACCCATAACATCAATATACAGGGAAATCAAATGTCAAAGCTATTGATGAAAATAAGAAGCAGATACTTCACCCCCCAAAACCCCATTTCAATTGGAAAGGAGATAGTTCCTTCCTTGTAGTAAACTATTAGAGCTCAAACACTTGAGACCTTATAAAATGAGCTATTAGGGGAAACAGTAGAAGAAATGATCAATACTCCTTAAGCCCTCAGTAAATATCTGGACGATCATTAACAGATGAACAGAAATACAGCAGGAATTTAGAAATGTTTTTCTTATACCTTTGCTATAATTTCAATTTGAAAAGATTCACATATTCAACAGATGTTTATTACCTGTCATTTTGTACAGGGCTTTATCATAAGGTTAGAAGGGAATAGATGATGAATTTTTTAAAATTTATACCTCAACACCCCCAAAGATTCCAACACCAATTACCTTAAAGTCTGTAATAAGGAAAAGCTGAATACCTACAGAAAGAACAGTAAGAATTAAGACTGAATTCACTCGTTACATTTAAGTAGGACTTAGATTCTAAGATTAATGGAATGTTCCAATGACAATGATAAAATTGTAAGGAGTTGGATCCAGGAGTTTTGCAATCTCCTTTTAAAGACCACAGTTCTAACAAAGTTGCATATGAATACAACCAGGACATAATATCTGAAGGTTATCTACCTGAAAAATCTAAAAGTCAACAAAAAACTTAAGTCAATTAATGAGTCCAATAAAATGGCTGGTTATAAATACACAAAATCCAACAACTTTCCTATGTTACAATAGTAACTATTTAGAAAATGTTAAAAGCTCTTATTTTAAAATAGCATTAAAAGTATCCACTAACAATAAATATAATAACAGGTAGACTCTATTAAAAGAAAATATCTCATTTCTGAAATACAGAAAAGGACTTGAAAAACAAGATGTCAGGTTCTCTGACAGTAAGATGACTAATGCCAATTTATCCCAAAGTAATCCTTATTTTAACAACATTCCAGTGAAATCTCAAAATAATGTTTTCTGGAATTTGAGGAATAAGTCTATAATGCACACAAAGGAATCAAGAATATCCAAAACATAAGAAATTATTTTCTGCCCTTTCAGATATTAAGACATGTAACAATGCAATCAATATATATGCAATAGTGCTGTGGCAGCCAGGGACAAGTTAATGGAATAAACAACAAAAAAAGTTAAAAACAAAACCAAGTATACAAGGGTTTAATAAATGAAAAAGACAACATTTCAAACACTTGAGACCTTATAAAATGAGCTATTAGGGGAAACAGTAGAAGAAATGATCAATACTCCTTAAGCCCTCAGTAAATATCTGGACGATCATTAACAGATGAACAGAAATACAGCAGGAATTTAGAAATGTTTTTCTTATACCTTTGCTATAATTTCAATTTGAAAAGATTCACATATTCAACAGATGTTTATTACCTGTCATTTTGTACAGGGCTTTATCATAAGGTTAGAAGGGAATAGATGATGAATTTTTTAAAATTTATACCTCAACACCCCCAAAGATTCCAACACCAATTACCTTAAAGTCTGTAATAAGGAAAAGCTGAATACCTACAGAAAGAACAGTAAGAATTAAGACTGAATTCACTCGTTACATTTAAGTAGGACTTAGATTCTAAGATTAATGGAATGTTCCAATGACAATGATAAAATTGTAAGGAGTTGGATCCAGGAGTTTTGCAATCTCCTTTTAAAGACCACAGTTCTAACAAAGTTGCATATGAATACAACCAGGACATAATATCTGAAGGTTATCTACCTGAAAAATCTAAAAGTCAACAAAAAACTTAAGTCAATTAATGAGTCCAATAAAATGGCTGGTTATAAATACACAAAATCCAACAACTTTCCTATGTTACAATAGTAACTATTTAGAAAATGTTAAAAGCTCTTATTTTAAAATAGCATTAAAAGTATCCACTAACAATAAATATAATAACAGGTAGACTCTATTAAAAGAAAATATCTCATTTCTGAAATACAGAAAAGGACTTGAAAAACAAGATGTCAGGTTCTCTGACAGTAAGATGACTAATGCCAATTTATCCCAAAGTAATCCTTATTTTAACAACATTCCAGTGAAATCTCAAAATAATGTTTTCTGGAATTTGAGGAATAAGTCTATAATGCACACAAAGGAATCAAGAATATCCAAAACATAAGAAATTATTTTCTGCCCTTTCAGATATTAAGACATGTAACAATGCAATCAATATATATGCAATAGTGCTGTGGCAGCCAGGGACAAGTTAATGGAATAAACAACAAAAAAAGTTAAAAACAAAACCAAGTATACAAGGGTTTAATAAATGAAAAAGACAACATTTCAAATCAATGGTAAACAAGTATTCTATTTAACTAGTGGAGATGGGAAAACTGACTACCTTTTGGGGGGGAAAAAAACACAGTAGTAAAATGGCTAAAAGTATAAAAAATTCTAAGTGAAAGATAAAACACTTAAAAATTAAAAATCTGGGCTTCCCTGGTGGTCCAGTGGATAAGGGCACCGCCTTGCAGTGCAAGGCGCGGTTCGATCCCTGGCCTGGGAAGATCACGTGCAGCGGAGCGGCTGGACTGATGTGTCCAATCACCGAGCCGGAGCTCTGGAGCGCATGCGCCCAGAGCGGGTGCTCTGCGACAACGGACGCCACCGCGATGGGAGGCCCGCAGGAGCCAAAGAACAAAGACGGATGAAAACAGAGAAATGAAAGACCAATGGAGGTGGCCTGCCCACTCCCCTCCCTCCCCAACCCGACCCCCGCCCAAAATAAATAAATAAATAAATCTTAATAATGTGTATGAGGAGAGACACTGGGTTGCACTACGTTGGCAGAGGGAGCTTGAACTGGCTGATACTGTGGAAAGGCATTATTTTTAGCAATAAGTGTGAATTTTCCTCTTATAAACAGATCATGTATTTGCAGGGACTTTACAGAAGTAACTCTCATAAATTAGAGGAGAATCAACCGTAATTATTTTTTAAAGAAAAGGAACATTACCACTATACTATGCTTAACCTCAAGGCAGCCTGTGAAGAGTGAAAACTGAATGTACTTTAGAATAGGATAAAACCCGGCTTTAAATTTTAGTTCTAACAGTGTATTTGAGATACATAATTTCAGATTGCAGATAAGCCTTAGATTTCTCACATATGAAGTCAATAATAGTATCTCTTTCACAGGTGACAGCAAAAATTAGTTAAACCAATGTACATAAACTTATGAAATATAGCGAGCACCACAGAAACTTACACATAATACTTTGAATAAAATTTTATATAGTGTGCTCTTTCCAAGCAAAATAGCAAAATTTTGTTTTTTTTTTGAGACAATGAACACAATGATCACACCAATACCTCAGCAGATAACCAGTAATACTGGGATGGCCATAGGCACCCAGGAAAACAAGATATTCGACAAGGTATTCCACAAAGGAAGTGTGTACCCTTTTCTTTTAAGTTGTAGTCATTTTTGTCAGATTCCTTTAGAAGATACTTGGTTCTGACTCATCCTCTTTTAGTCACATGTTCCTCCCCATTTAGAAATGCACAGTCAGCTGCCTGCCTGTTGGATAATCATAACAGACAGTCATTCAATCTCACTTGCCTCTGAATCATACTTGGATTGAATGTGAGTGTTAAAAAAATAGCTTCTTCTATAGTGATTTAATGTAATTTACCAATCTACTTCATACAGTTCAAAACAGAAAATAGTACTTCTTATAGAAATTATAACATGGATTAATATAGAATGTGCTGGAACTTAAAAGATTAAGCAAGCAAACATGGACACGCACACATGCAGGTGCATACTTCAATAAGTGGATGTGCTAACCAAAGAGAAAATTCCATTGTAAAAGTCATAGGGAAAATGGATAAAAATACGTAAAAGCAGAGGGAAAAAAAGTTCTAGGGACATGAAGAGCCAAAACAGTCTTGAAAGAACAAAACTTGAGGACTCATACTTTCTGATTTCAAAACTTACTACAAAACTTCATTTATCAGAACAGCATAATATTGGCCTAAAAACATACAAACTATTGGACTAGAATGCCCAGAAATAAACCCTCACATATGTGGTCAAATGATTTTTGACAAGGGTGCCAAGACCATTCAGTGGGGAAAGGAGAGTCCTTTTAATAAATGGTGCTAGGAAAATAGATATCCAGATGCAAATGAATGAAGCTGGACCCTCACCTGACACTATATACAAAAATTACTTCAAAATGGACCAGCAACCTAAATGGAAGACCTAAAACTATAAAAGCAAGGGTAAAAGCTTCACAACACTAGGTTTAACAATAATTTTGGGGGGATGACACCAGACACAGGTAACAGCAACAAAAATAGACAAACTGGACTTAATTAAAAATTTAAAAACTTGTACATCAAAAGACATTACCAAGAGAGTAAAAAGGCAACTCACGGAATGGAAGAAAATATTTTCAAATCACATACCTATTAAGGAATTAACATCCAAATCAATATAGGGAACTCCTAGAAGACACATACTGTTATGATTCCATTTATAAGTGCTACTTGGAGTAGTCAAAATCACAGAGAAAGTAAGAGTGACTGGTAGGAACAAGGGAAAGGGGGAGTCAGAAATGGGGAATTACTGTTTAATAGGTATAGGGTTTGTCTTATAAGATGAAAAGAGTTATGGAAGAACTCATGTAAAAAGAGGCAGGCGATGATGACCCTAGAATCAGAAAATGTAGAGCAGCCCGCTCCTCTGAATTTTTAGGTTAGAGAAACAATTCAAGAAAAGCTAAAGGTTGAAAGGAAAGAGATGGAAGTTAAAGGTTGTTGGAACTTAAAAGATTAAGCAAGCAAACATGGACACGCACACATGCAGGTGCATACTTCAATAAGTGGATGTGCTAACCAAAGAGAAAATTCCATTGTAAAAGTCATAGGGAAAATGGATAAAAATACGTAAAAGCAGAGGGAAAAAAAGTTCTAGGGACATGAAGAGCCAAAACAGTCTTGAAAGAACAAAACTTGAGGACTCATACTTTCTGATTTCAAAACTTACTACAAAACTTCATTTATCAGAACAGCATAATATTGGCCTAAAAACATACAAACTATTGGACTAGAATGCCCAGAAATAAACCCTCACATATGTGGTCAAATGATTTTTGACAAGGGTGCCAAGACCATTCAGTGGGGAAAGGAGAGTCCTTTTAATAAATGGTGCTAGGAAAATAGATATCCAGATGCAAATGAATGAAGCTGGACCCTCACCTGACACTATATACAAAAATTACTTCAAAATGGACCAGCAACCTAAATGGAAGACCTAAAACTATAAAAGCAAGGGTAAAAGCTTCACAACACTAGGTTTAACAATAATTTTGGGGGGATGACACCAGACACAGGTAACAGCAACAAAAATAGACAAACTGGACTTAATTAAAAATTTAAAAACTTGTACATCAAAAGACATTACCAAGAGAGTAAAAAGGCAACTCACGGAATGGAAGAAAATATTTTCAAATCACATACCTATTAAGGAATTAACATCCAAATCAATATAGGGAACTCCTAGAAGACACATACTGTTATGATTCCATTTATAAGTGCTACTTGGAGTAGTCAAAATCACAGAGAAAGTAAGAGTGACTGGTAGGAACAAGGGAAAGGGGGAGTCAGAAATGGGGAATTACTGTTTAATAGGTATAGGGTTTGTCTTATAAGATGAAAAGAGTTATGGAAGAACTCATGTAAAAAGAGGCAGGCGATGATGACCCTAGAATCAGAAAATGTAGAGCAGCCCGCTCCCTCTGAATTTTTAGGTTAGAGAAACAATTCAAGAAAAGCTAAAGGTTGAAAGGAAAGAGATGGAAGTTAAAGGTTGTTGTCGTCATCAAAATGAGGTAAAAAAAAAAAATGACCATGTTAAAATACTGACTCTAATGGGAAGAATAACCTGGTGGGCTAAAATAACTTGGGAAGGTGGTATGTGGGGTTTCTAGCAACTTACCTAATGATTATTAGCAGCAATGTGGTAAACTGCAAACAGAGACTCTTGGGTAAGAGACCTGGGTCTGGATCCTGGCTCTTCCTAGGAAACAGATTACATGACTACTGAAGATTTAGTTAGCCTTGTTGGGCCCACGTTTCCTCAGCTGTAAAATCAAGCTATCACCAAACGTGTACCAGTATCAAATAAAAGACTTCACTTTCGTGCAGGATTCAGAGTATTACTGAGGATATAAACCTTCTAGTACCAGTGGTGGTGATCAAGACAAAAACTAGTTTGTAGATGGCTGAAATGTATTTTCAACAGTCCAGAGTTCTGGAAATGTTATTTGGTAGTGGTGATGAAGGTTGCACATTATGTATATGTTCATTGTTTATATCAACTGTACAGATGGATAAGATGGTAAACTCTATATTATGTGTTTTTACCACAATTTAACAACAAAAAAATGGGCCAGCAGCAATGTTCTGGATAGTAAAGGAAAGTCAAGTCAGGACTGAAAAGCTGGAATAAGCAATACCCTCCAAAAATTTCAAAGGGTTCTCCCAAAGGCCCATTATTTAAAACAATATTCTGCCAGTGACGCCAGATGCTTATTAAAAAATTATCATTTAATATCGGCAGAATATTCTGTTTATTTGAAAACATCTAAGTTTTCCAAATGAAAATGCTAAAGTCACATGATCCTAGGCTATCCTTATTATCCTTATCTTTTTTTTTTTTAAATTTTGGCCTCTTTTATTGTTTGTTTGTTTTTAAATTTATTTTCATCCATCTTTATTCTTTGGCCTGTGTGGGCCTCCCATTGCAGGGGTCTCTCTCGTTGTAGAGCACCGGCTTGGGGCACATGCGCTCCAGAGCAATGGCCTGTACTTGGACACATTCATCCAGCCACTCGGAGGCATGTGGGGTCTTCCCGGCCCAGGGATCAAACTGGTGCCCCTTGCATTGCAACGCGGACTCTTTACACACTGGACCACCAGGAAAGCCCTGCCCTTATCTTTTAATCTGATGATTAATTTACCTTCATATCTATAGTCTTAAAACACAAAAGGCCCTAGTGTTGACTGTATACATGGAAAAAATGCTTCTTACCCCATAAGAACAACCTGCCATTCATTTCCAGACTTGGCCCTTTCCTTCTTAAGGAAACAGACTGTGTCACAGCAAAGCATCAGAGTCTGAAAAGCACAGTTACACTACCAAAAGGCACAGTGTAGTGTTAGTGTTAAGTGTTTGATGTGTTTCTAAATACACATCAATTTGAGAAGGCCCAGCCTAAACTGAAAAAGCTCTGGGTAGACAATAATTTCCAACTATTTACGTTGTATACCTTCATAAAAGAAGGTAACAATAATTACACTCCCTACCAAATTAGTCTATAGCATGAGGAACAGTTAGCTAGTCCATAGCTGTTAATCTTCTACAGAAAACTAAATACCAAAGAAATGACAGAAAAGAAACAGTCTGTGAGCCTGCTCAAGCTACGTAGCCTTAAGGCTTACAAATGCTTTCTTACCAGTAAAAAGGAGATCATAAAAGTCTTTGTATCAATGAAAACAGCACCTGGCATGTAGCCAGTGACACACAACTGTTTGCCATTACTATTCTAATTCTTCAATAAGACAATAAGAATAGAAGAGGGGTGGGGGGAAAAAAAAATAAGAATACTCAGGGGGGCTTCTTTGGTAGCTCAGTGGTAAAGAGTTTGCCTGCCAATGCAGGAGATGCCGGTTTGATCCCTGATCCAGGAAGATCCCACATGCTGTGGAGAAACTAAGTCCGTTAGCCACAACTATGGAGCCTGTGCTCTAGAGCCTCGGAGCCGCAACTATGGAGCCCATGTGCTGCAATGACTGAAGCCCAGGTGCCCTAGAGCCTGAGTTCCACAACAAGAGAAGTGACTGCAACAAGAAGCCTGCTCACCTCAATTAGAGAGTAGTCCCCACTCCCTGGAACTAGAAGAGAGACTGTGGCAGCAGGGAAAACCCAGAATAGCCAAAAAAAAGAAGAATACACAGTAGCAAAGGGAGTCCCATATACTCAAGAGATAATCAATAAACATTTTCTAAAAAAAAATAAACAAACATTTCTGCCCCCAAAATGCTAAAATGTTTTCTGTAGGAGAGAAAGATTTCTCATATGATTGCCAAGTGTACAGTACTAACTAGTGTTTTCTAGATCTGCAAAGGTTTCCTAGATTAATAAACACTGCATGTGTGCTCATCACATACATCCACATTCGTATTTCTCATCTTTTTATTCTAAAAATGAACACTGATAATCATTTTGTTACTTCTTTCTTATACAAAGATACCTATTGACACTAAGATCAGAAAGATAATAGATTTTTAAATGTCAGATAAAAAAGTATCCTACAGTGTAGTGTTAGTGTTAAGTGTTTGATGTGTTTCTAAATACACATCAATTTGAGAAGGCCCAGCCTAAACTGAAAAAGCTCTGGGTAGACAATAATTTCCAACTATTTACGTTGTATACCTTCATAAAAGAAGGTAACAATAATTACACTCCTACCAAATTAGTCTATAGCATGAGGAACAGTTAGCTAGTCCATAGCTGTTAATCTTCTACAGAAAACTAAATACCAAAGAAATGACAGAAAAGAAACAGTCTGTGAGCCTGCTCAAGCTACGTAGCCTTAAGGCTTACAAATGCTTTCTTACCAGTAAAAAGGAGATCATAAAAGTCTTTGTATCAATGAAAACAGCACCTGGCATGTAGCCAGTGACACACAACTGTTTGCCATTACTATTCTAATTCTTCAATAAGACAATAAGAATAGAAGAGGGGTGGGGGGAAAAAAAAATAAGAATACTCAGGGGGGCTTCTTTGGTAGCTCAGTGGTAAAGAGTTTGCCTGCCAATGCAGGAGATGCCGGTTTGATCCCTGATCCAGGAAGATCCCACATGCTGTGGAGAAACTAAGTCCGTTAGCCACAACTATGGAGCCTGTGCTCTAGAGCCTCGGAGCCGCAACTATGGA
Source organism: Tragulus kanchil (assembly GCA_022376925.1). Taxonomy (NCBI): domain Eukaryota; kingdom Metazoa; phylum Chordata; class Mammalia; order Artiodactyla; family Tragulidae; genus Tragulus; species Tragulus kanchil. The sequence goes on along the minus strand of JAIOJX010000031.1, from coordinate 160,627,291 downwards.
GCCCATGTGCTGCAATGACTGAAGCCCAGGTGCCCTAGAGCCTGAGTTCCACAACAAGAGAAGTGACTGCAACAAGAAGCCTGCTCACCTCAATTAGAGAGTAGTCCCCACTCCCTGGAACTAGAAGAGAGACTGTGGCAGCAGGGAAAACCCAGAATAGCCAAAAAAAAGAATACACAGTAGCAAAGGGAGTCCCATATACTCAAGAGAAAATCAATAAACATTTTCTAAAAAATAAACAAACATTTCTGCCCCCAAAATGCTAAAATGTTTTCTGTAGGAGAGAAAGATTTCTCATATGATTGCCAAGTGTACAGTACTAACTAGTGTTTTCTAGATCTGCAAAGGTTTCCTAGATTAATAAACACTGCATGTGTGCTCATCACATACATCCACATTCGTATTTCTCATCTTTTTATTCTAAAAATGAACACTGATAATCATTTTGTTACTTCTTTCTTATACAAAGATACCTATTGACACTAAGATCAGAAAGATAATAGATTTTTAAATGTCAGATAAAAAAGTATCCTACAGGGTTTCCTTGGTGGTCCAGTGGGTAAGGACACCGCCTTGCAGAACAAGGGGTGCCAACTGGATCCCTGGCCTGGGAAGATCCCACATGCCGCGGAGTGGCTGGACCGATTGCTTTGCGGCAAGAGAGGCCACTGCGATGGGAGGCCCACACAGGCCAAAGAACAAAGATGGATGAAAATAAATAAATGAAAGACCAATAGAAGTGGCCAAAAAAAAAAAAAAGTATCCTACAATTATTAATAAAATGTGTAAAAAATTCAAAGAGAAAAAGTAAATGCTATTATCAGAATAATATTATTTTATAATTTAAATATACACAAAAAAGAATGGCAATATAGGTAGGTTATGGATGATTTTTATATCTTTTCTAAAAGTGTATTTTCCTTATTTCTTTTGTCAGGAAAAAAGGTATTTTAAAACACTACACTGAAACAATGTGCATGAACCTTACAGACATTGTGCCAGGTGGAATAAGCCAGTTACAACTGGACAAATACCACATGATTCCACTTACATAACATACCTAGAGGAATTAAATTCCCAAAGACAGAAATCAGAGTGGCAATTGGAAGGCAATGGGGGCACAGGAGAAAGGAGAATTAGTGGTTAATGGATAAAGAGTTTTATTTTAAGCAAGATGACAGAAGTAACCATTTTAATATACTTAATGATACTAACTGAGAGGTAAATCTTTTATGTTCATTTTACCATGATGAAGAGAGACTGTGGCAGCAGGGAAAACCCAGAATAGCCAAAAAAAAGAAGAATACACAGTAGCAAAGGGAGTCCCATATACTCAAGAGATAATCAATAAACATTGTCTAAAAAATAAACAAACATTTCTGCCCCCAAAATGCTAAAATGTTTTCTGTAGGAGAGAAAGATTTCTCATATGATTGCCAAGTGTACAGTACTAACTAGTGTTTTCTAGATCTGCAAAGGTTTCCTAGATTGAATAAACACTGCATGTGTGCTCATCACATACATCCACATTCGTATTTCTCATCTTTTTATTCTAAACATGAACACTGATAATCCTTTTGCTACTTCATTCTTATACAAAGATACCTATTGACACTAAGATCAGAAAGATAATAGATTTTTAAATGTCAGATAAAAAAGTATCCTACAGGGTTTCCTTGGTGGTCCAGTGGGTAAGGACACCGCCTTGCAGAACAAGGGGTGCCAACTGGATCCCTGGCCTGGGAAGATCCCACATGCCGCGGAGTGGCTGGACCGATTGCTTTGCGGCAAGAGAGGCCACTGCGATGGGAGGCCCACACAGGCCAAAGAACAAAGATGGATGAAAATAAATAAATGAAAGACCAATAGAAGTGGCCAAAAAAAAAAAAAAGTATCCTACAATTATTAATAAAATGTGTAAAAAATTCAAAGAGAAAAAGTAAATGCTATTATCAGAATAATATTATTTTATAATTTAAATATACACAAAAAAGAATGGCAATATAGGTAGGTTATGGATGATTTTTATATCTTTTCTAAAAGTGTATTTTCCTTATTTCTTTTGTCAGGAAAAAAGGTATTTTAAAACACTACACTGAAACAATGTGCATGAACCTTACAGACATTGTGCCAGGTGGAATAAGCCAGTTACAACTGGACAAATACCACATGATTCCACTTACATAACATACCTAGAGGAATTAAATTCCCAAAGACAGAAATCAGAGTGGCAATTGGAAGGCAATGGGGGCACAGGAGAAAGGAGAATTAGTGGTTAATGGATAAAGAGTTTTATTTTAAGCAAGATGACAGAAGTAACCATTTTAATATACTTAATGATACTAAACTGTCCAGTTAAAAAGGTAAATCTTATGTGATGTTCATTTTACCATGATGAAATAAAACCGCAAACTCAAAAAAACCATCAAGGGACTTCCATGGAAGTTCAGTGGTCAAGACCCCAGGCTTCCAATGCAGAAGGCATGGGTTCGATCCCTGATGGGGGAATGAAGATCCCACATGCTCCACAATGTAGCAAAAAAAACCCCCAAAAAACATTTTTTTCTCTTTCTTTTCTTAAATATCTTTTATTTTATTTATTAATTTATTTGGCTGGGCCAGGTCTTAGTTGCAGCATGGGAACTGTTAGTTTGCATGTGGGCTCTAGGTCCCTGACCAGGGATTGAACCCAGGGCTCCTGGCTAGGGAACCAGAGTCTTAGCCACTGGACCACCAGGGAAGTACCCCCCAAAAACTTTTTTAAATTAAAAGAGACTTAAAAAAAAAGTTGAGAGGCACAATAGGAGACCAAAATTACACACAATATGGATAAATTTCAAAAGCATGTTGCTAATAAAAGCTAGATAGAAAAGACCACTACTGTATGATTTCACTTTTATATGAAATTCCAGAAAAGACATAGTATCTAATAGAAAGCAGATAATGGGTGCCTGGACCGGGGGTGGGAAGACTGGCTGCAAAGGCGCATGAGGGAACTTTCTGAGGTTAAGGAAATAGTCTCTCTCTCTATTGTGGTAGTAATTCCATTACTGCCTAGATACACTTGTTACTGAACTGTGTACCTTAAATAGGTGAATTCTACTGTATACCAATTATATCAGTAAAAAAAAATACACTTAGTACTTCAGAGGTACATTTATCATACAGACATTCTAATTTTAAAAGTGTATTTTCCTTATTTCTTTTGTCAGGAAAAAGGTATTTTAAAACACTACACTGAAACAATGTGCATGAACCTTACAGACATTGTGCCAGGTGGAATAAGCCAGTTACAACTGGACAAATACCACATGATTCCACTTACATAACATACCTAGAGGAATTAAATTCCCAAAGACAGAAATCAGAGTGGCAATTGGAAGGCAATGGGGGCACAGGAGAAAGGAGAATTAGTGGTTAATGGATAAAGAGTTTTATTTTAAGCAAGATGACAGAAGTAACCATTTTAATATACTTAATGATACTAAACTGTCCAGTTAAAAAGGTAAATCTTATGTGATGTTCATTTTACCATGATGAAATAAAACCGCAAACTCAAAAAAACCATCAAGGGACTTCCATGGAAGTTCAGTGGTCAAGACCCCAGGCTTCCAATGCAGAAGGCATGGGTTCGATCCCTGATGGGGGAATGAAGATCCCACATGCTCCACAATGTAGCAAAAAAAACCCCCAAAAAACATTTTTTTCTCTTTCTTTTCTTAAATATCTTTTATTTTATTTATTAATTTATTTGGCTGGGCCAGGTCTTAGTTGCAGCATGGGAACTGTTAGTTTGCATGTGGGCTCTAGGTCCCTGACCAGGGATTGAACCCAGGGCTCCTGGCTAGGGAACCAGAGTCTTAGCCACTGGACCACCAGGGAAGTACCCCCCAAAAACTTTTTAAATTAAAAGAGACTTAAAAAAAAAGTTGAGAGGCACAATAGGAGACCAAAATTACACACAATATGGATAAATTTCAAAAGCATGTTGCTAATAAAAGCTAGATAGAAAAGACCACTACTGTATGATTTCACTTTTATATGAAATTCCAGAAAAGACATAGTATCTAATAGAAAGCAGATAATGGGTGCCTGGACCGGGGGTGGGAAGACTGGCTGCAAAGGCGCATGAGGGAACTTTCTGAGGTTAAGGAAATAGTCTCTCTCTCTATTGTGGTAGTAATTCCATTACTGCCTAGATACACTTGTTACTGAACTGTGTACCTTAAATAGGTGAATTCTACTGTATACCAATTATATCAGTAAAACCAGAAGAAAAAAGAGAGTACATTATCTTCAAGTACTTCAGAGGTACATTTATCATACAGACATTCTAATTTTTAAATAAACATTACTATTTATTCATGAAGGCAGTCAGCTCTTCTGGATTTAAAAATTATTGAAATAAAACTTTTTTAAAAGCCTAGAAAATTTATTTCAATGCACTAAACTGTTGATACCTAGGTGCTAGAAAATACACTTCATATTTCAGTTGAATCAAAATACTTAAAGGTCTAGATCTGACAAGCTAGTTGTAAAGTTGGTTCGATTTCTCTTGGGGAAAACCACATTCCAAAGTGTTACCACATATATCTTTTATTTGGAGTGACTGGGCTGCCTAAGGAGGAGAGAGAACTTGCTGCTGAGCTTGAACAGGAATTTCTCAAAGCTGAAGAGAGTCCTCTAAACTCTGCCAAACTCTGGATGGTATATAAACAGACACAGTATTTGGGGACAAAGCTCCTGTAAGCAAGTAAGCAAACTGCTCCAGAAGCAGCAGTCACGGAATTTTGAAGACATTTAAAATAAGAGTTTGTCTTCATTCGTTAAATCAAATGCTACTCAACTCTGCTTTGTTATTTTATGCTGATGAAAATGAATGACAAGATTTTTAAGTATGACTGTTCAGAAAGGAAAAAAAAATAAAACACATGACTTATAAAAATGTTTAAAAGTGAAAGGGTTTTACCTCGATTTGAGACTTCAACCCAGGGCCCAGACCTGATCGAATCCTGCTTGGGACTTGAACCCACGTGGGTGGAGCTTGATTTCTAGCCAAAACCCTGTTTGGGACTTGAACTCACATGACTGGGGCTTGAACCTAGCCAAAACCAGTTTGGGACTCGAACCCACGTGTCTAAGGCTTACCCCCAGCCAAAACCCTGCCTGGGATGTGAATCCACGTAGTCAGGACTCAATCCCAGCCTAAACCCTGTCTGGGACTCGAACCCACGCAGCCGGGACTTAATCCAACACTCACCCAACATCTGGACCCACTGAGGCTCAGGTTCTTCATGCCTCAACACAGAAGGAATTCAGCGAGAGGCAGAGTGACAGGCAAGAAGAGGATTTATTAGGATAGGATGCTTGTAAGAGGTGCAAGAGGGCAGGCAGGAAAGCTCTGCTCTCCTCTCCCCTTCAACTGAGTGGGCAGCCATATATTTAGGATGGTAGAAGACCGCCCCCCTCAAGTAGACGCAGATGCAGGACATATTATCATTGGTTGCTTCTTCACCAGCTCCTCCATCAGCTGTTTATACCCAGTCGAGCCTGCTTTACGAAACATGGAGCAGCTCTCCTGAGTTATCGTCAACTCACTGGCCTCCCAACCTTTCTCAGGTGTCTCCCTTCTACCTACCATCCCCTACTAGGACTCTACAACCCCCTACCTATTCTACTCTGTCCCTATCAAAAGTACCTACTCAAATGCCGTACAGTTTATAACTACTCCCAATGTCTGCTACTAATGTTATTATCAATTAAAACCATAAGTTATAAATAACAATTGCAAAAACCATAGAAAGTTTAACCTCTTTTTCTGGGACCAGACAGTATATCTAAAAATATCTAGATAAAAATAGAAAAATGGGGAACAAACAGTAGTATTATAAAGTTCATTTTTTCAGTTTATAAGAAATTTTCATACTCTTTAACTTTATTCTCACTAACGGAATTTTGAAGACATTAATGGTTTTTTGTTAAATCAAATGCTACTCAACTCTGCTTTGTTATTTTATGCTGATGAAAATGAATGACAAGATTTTTAAGTATGACTGTTCAGAAAGGAAAAAAAAATAAAACACATGACTTATAAAAATGTTTAAAAGTGAAAGGGTTTTACCTCGATTTGAGACTTCAACCCAGGGCCCAGACCTGATCGAATCCTGCTTGGGACTTGAACCCACGTGGGTGGAGCTTGATTTCTAGCCAAAACCCTGTTTGGGACTTGAACTCACATGACTGGGGCTTGAACCTAGCCAAAACCAGTTTGGGACTCGAACCCACGTGTCTAAGGCTTACCCCCAGCCAAAACCCTGCCTGGGATGTGAATCCACGTAGTCAGGACTCAATCCCAGCCTAAACCCTGTCTGGGACTCGAACCCACGCAGCCGGGACTTAATCCAGCACTCACCCAACGTCTGGACCCACTGAGGCTCAGGTTCTTTGTGTCTCAACACAGAAGGAATTCAGCGAGAGGCAGAGTGACAGGCAAGAAGAGGATTTATTAGGATAGGGTACTTTAAGAGGTGCAAGCGGGCAGGCAGGAAAGCTCTGCTCTCCTCTCCCCTTCAACTGAGTGGGCAGCCATATATTTAGGATGGTAGAAGACCGCCCCCCTCAAGTAGACGCAGATGCAGGACATATTATCATTGGTTGCTTCTTCACCAGCTCCTCCATCAGCTGTTTATACCCAGTCGAGCCTGCTTTACGAAACATGGAGCAGCTCTCCTGAGTTATCGTCAACTCACTGGCCTCCCAACCTTTCTCAGGTGTCTCCCTTCTACCTACCATCCCCTACTAGGACTCTACAACGACCTACCTATTCTACTCTGTCCCTATCAAAAGTACCTACTCAAATGCCGTACAGTTTATAACTACTCCCAATGTCTGCTACTAATGTTATTTATCAATTAAAACCATAAGTTATAAATAACAATTGCAAAAACCATAGAAAGTTTAACCTCTTTTTCTGGGACCAGACAGTATATCTAAAAATATCTAGATAAAAATAGAAAAATGGGGAACAAACAGTAGTATTATAAAGTTCATTTTTTCAGTTTATAAGAAATTTTCATACTCTTTAACTTTATTCTCACTAACTAGGATCATGCAGTACACATAAATCATTAATCTTTTAAAATCTAAGGAGGAAACAAAAAAAAGAAAAAAGTCTAAGGAGGCTTTAAAAAACACAAAATGAATGCAAAAACCATTAATCTGACCACTCAAGACTAATAACTTGGGGCTTCCCCTGGTGATCCAGTGGGTAAGGACAGCGCCTTGCAGTGCAAGGGGCGCCGGTTCGAGCCCTGGCCTGGGAAGATCCCACGTGCCGCGGAGTGGCTGGACTGATGTGTCCAATTACAGAGCCGGAGCTCTGGGGCGCATGCGCCCAGAGCCGGCACTCTGACGACAGAGGCCACCATGATGGGAGGCCCACGGGAGCCAAAGAACAAAGACGGATGAAAATGGAGAAATGAAAGACCAATAGAAGTGGCCCACCCATCCCCCTCCCTCCCCACCACACCCCCCAAAAGATAGATAAATAAATAAATAAATAAAAAGACTAATAACTTATGGTCAACCATAATCGCTCACATTTGTTTGAAATAAAAATTAACTGGAGGGCTTCCCTGGTGGTACAGTGGATAAGGACATGATCCCTGGCCTGGGAAGATCCCATGTGCCACGGAGTGGCTGGACCGACATGTCCAACTACCAAGCCAGAGCTCTGGAGCACATGTGCCCCAAGCTGGTGCTCTGCAGCGAGAGAGACCACTGCGATGGGAGGCCTACACAGGCCAAAGAACAAAGATGGATGCAAATGAATAAATGAAAAACCAATAGAAGTGGCCAAAAAAAAATTAACTGGAAATAAGTTCTAAGAGGAAAGATCAAAGGAATGGGGTGTTGCTTGGTCTACAAAATATTTGACATAAGAATAACTTAAATTCTGATCTGCTGCATTCCTTGTCTTCTGACAGCTAAATTAGAGGAAAGCAGTTTAAATTAAAGAAATATTATGAACATTTTCACTGTATTAGGTTTATAAAATACTAGGATGAACCACTGGGGAAAGATGTCGTCTTACAACATGGCAGTGTTGTGAAGCTACCTGAAGTGAAGCTGACCTAAGACCTCCATAGCATTAAAACTCACTGATGATCTATAATCTCATCTTAAACACCCATCAAACAGCCTAACTTTGAGTAAGGCTTTACAATTTCAAAGGCATTTTCACATATTCTGGTACTTCATTTAATCCTCACATGAGATTTATGAATAGAGAAGACATTCTGAGGCCCATTTACAAGTAAGGAAAAACAGTTGATTATCTTCTGACTCATGTCCAGAGGCCTTTCCACTATCCTGTATTATTTTAAACCTCTTCTACGAAAGACCCTTATTAAGAGTCAGCTTAACCTGGATAGTTATCTTAACCTAGATATCTTAAGATAGCTCACTAGATACCTGGGTGCAAAAGTTTTAAACTTATTTTGAAAGACAGATTATAAAACTGTGTGCTCTGACTTGATGGTCAGTTATACATTAGCAGATCTTTCCTACTTAAGACTCTAGGTCTGAAAATATTCCAACAAACACAAAGGCAGAAAGAATGAATGAAAGGACCAATTTTGTGTAGTCCATTTTCTTAGATCATAAAGCCACATTTTAAATCTAAGACAATATGGAGCTTCTGTTTCTTATTAGCATTCTAATTTTTTTTCTAAATTCATCAAATTTAAGTGAACACTGTGGGAGTCAGTCTCCAAAATGGCCCCAACGATCGTAGCCTCCTCTCATATATGTGAATAAACCACCCCCTCCCAGCTGAGTGTGGGCTAGACTTAGTGACTCCCTTCTAATGAACAGAAGAAACAAGTGATCAGAGAAGTCATAAAAAGCAGGATGACCTCATTTTTCTTCTCTCTATGGAAAGGAACACATGACTAGGAACTGCAGCCACGGACCAAAAGTCATGTGAGCGGGTTTGCAAGGGAATCCTTTAGCTCCAGTGGAGCCCTCAGAGGCTGACCAGCCCCAACAGCTTGACTGCATTCTCATGGGAGACCCTGAGCCAGAACCACCCAGCCAAGCTACTCTCAGATTCCCATGAAAGGGCACGAAGGGATGGAAATATTATCTGGATTGTGGGTGGTGTTTACATGGGTGTGTATATTTGTTAAAATTCAAATTATACACTTAAAATGGGTGCATTTTTTGGTAAACTATACTTCAATGAAGTTGATTAAAAAAAAAAAAAAAGCCACTGAACTCTTGAAATAAGCAGACAAAGGGTCATTTATGAAAAAGCCAGTGCTGTAACTTGAGAAGTTAAGGGTGGGCAGTGAGAAAACAGAAACTGTAACAAGCTACCACCACAAACTCACATACCCTCCACTGCTCCTCAAAATTGCTCCACCCACAACTCTTCACATCTCAGATGACTGCAATCCCACACTCTCAGTAGTCTGAACCAAAAAAAAGTTGGGGTCATTCTTGACTCTCACACCTCACATCCCATCCATTAGCAAATCCTATTGAGTCTAGCTCAAAATCCATCTGAACTATGACTACTTCTCACTGCCTCTGTTGCAACAACGCTGGTCTCACCAGGACTACTGCAACAATCCAGCTGGTCTCCTGCGTCACTCTTGCCCCCTAAACCCATTGTTAACCCAGCAGCTAGAGCAATCTTTTCAAAATTTAAGGCAGATAATATCATTCATCCGCTCAAAAAGCAGGAACCACACCCCATTCTGCTCAGAATAGCAGTCCACATTGTTACCATGGCCTCCCAGAGTCACATACACTGGCTCCTTGCTATCTTTTGTTGTCTCTTCTCCTTGCTCAGTTCACTCCAGCCACACCGGCCTACTTGTTGTTTAACAAACTCTGGGCAAGCTGCCACTTTCCCTCCAGTATCTGCATTGCTCACCAGTCCCTATGTTAATTCAGGTCTTTGCTCATTTACGACCTTTACCCAGACTATCCTGTTTAAAACTGCAGACATTACCATTCATTGATAACCCTTATTTTACTCTAACTTTCCTTTCCTCCCCCCTCCTCCAGAGCGCTTATCACTTTGTAACATATTACATAACTAATGTACAATGCATACTGCCTACTTTTCCATTCTTCCCATAAAACAGCCTCTAGGGCAGGATATTTGTTTTGTTCATTGATGTATCTTAAGTGCCTAGAGCAGTGCTAGCTAGATTACGTAACAGGTGTTCAACAAAGACCCTCTGAATAGATGAATTTTTGAATAATTGTGTCAGGTACTGGGGTAAGTGCTTTATATACACTATTTCATTTAATCACTAGGGCCAACCTGGTATGTATGTACTAACCTCACTTTATAATCGAGGACCATAAAGAGTAAATAAATTGTCCAAAGTTACAGAGTAATAAATGAAGTAGTGTATGAAGCCAGGACTTAATTTATACCTAATTCAAAAGGCTCATTTTGAATTTGAATGGGAGAGAACTAAGCTGCTTTAAGACATAACTAGGTTGAGAGTACGTGGAAGAAGAGACACCAATTTTTGGTGCAGAGGCAAATAATTAGCATTTAGGGAATTTCCTTCAATTTGCTTTGCTTCTAGTCCTAGCCCTATGGAGAAAGAAGTAAACACTAATAGTTATCATAAAGATATAAAAAAGGAGGAAGAGAAATAAGAGACCCCACAGCCTGAGCTCTATGAATGAGAAAACACTGATTAGTGTATTTTCTCCAAATTCACTGGTATACTCATCCCAGTGGTACAGAGTGAGATACTAGCAGGGGTTTCTTTTTTTTTTTTTTTCTTTACTGTTGCTGTTGTTTTTTTTTTTTTCCATTGAAATGCGTTTTTTCTCCTAGATTCTACTAGTGTAGAAAGTGTTGGTAAAATTATATTTGAGAAATATATCATCTATACACAAACATTTACAGATTTAAACCTGAGGGAAAGATTCAGATTTCTGCCAGCATTACCATCCTTGGAACACAGCCTCGTTCATTTGTTTACACATTGTCTATGGCTTCTTTCACACCGAAACAGTGAACTTGAATAGTTGCAACAGAGGCCATATGCCTGCAAAACTGAAAATATTTACTCTGGCACTTTACAGAAGAAAATTATAAAACAAGTATTAAGCAAATTGAAGTTTCCTGATTTCTTGCATCAGTTCTATCACTTTTCCTTTTTTGTGTTTTACTTTTCTTGATATATTTGAAAACACATTCTCTAAATTCTAGAATAAGCCATTTAATGTTTTTGTTCTTGTTGATCGTATAACTAAAAACATCTCAACAGCATTAGTCCAAGGAAAATATAGTCTTCAATCTAGTAAACAGTTATCATTAAATTGAGTCAAGCAAATATATTCTAGTAGAATACCCATTTATGTATTTAGTTATTAAATATTAGAAGATTTCAGTAACAGTAAGATCTCAGTCTTGAAGTCCTGAAATAGTTTAGCATAAAGGGAGAAAGAAATTTTTAGTTTATGTTTTTAATATTTGAGCTGCCATGTTAAACTTTAAGCAAGTGTTTTAAACAAGAAAAAAGAAGTCACGCATTCATATACCGAACAGACAAAAGAACAAATAATCTTACACTGGCATTACTTCCCAACTTCTCCTTTATATGTATGAATTACCAAATAGTAAAATGTGGAACATTCACTTTTAATCTCCCAAGTAAACAAGCTAATACAAAGAAAAGCAAATTTCAAACTTATTACTCATTTTAAAATTCTGTAATCTATCTTCCCTTTCCCATTCAAGAGATTGGTTGGTTTGTAACCCATGAAAGATCAAACCTTATTTCATGAAATTAAGTATAAAAAAACTAAAACTCTTCATTTGTATATATATAATATACGAAAACAATTGTCCTAATATAGCCCAATGCAAAAATCCTTTAAGTTCTTTAAAGTAATATTTAGATGTTCCTTTATGTTTTGCAAATAAAGTGATAGGTTATACTATTCACGATGACAGAAAAGAATTTAGCAAGTTAATAAAAACAGGTATAGAAACATGCTGCAAAGGAAATAGAAAGATTCAGATTTCTGCCAGCATTACCATCCTTGGAACACAGCCTCGTTCATTTGTTTACACATTGTCTATGGCTTCTTTCACACCGAAACAGTGAACTTGAATAGTTGCAACAGAGGCCATATGCCTGCAAAACTGAAAATATTTACTCTGGCACTTTACAGAAGAAAATTATAAAACAAGTATTAAGCAAATTGAAGTTTCCTGATTTCTTGCATCAGTTCTATCACTTTTCCTTTTTTGTGTTTTACTTTTCTTGATATATTTGAAAACACATTCTCTAAATTCTAGAATAAGCCATTTAATGTTTTTGTTCTTGTTGATCGTATAACTAAAAACATCTCAACAGCATTAGTCCAAGGAAAATATAGTCTTCAATCTAGTAAACAGTTATCATTAAATTGAGTCAAGCAAATATATTCTAGTAGAATACCCATTTATGTATTTAGTTATTAAATATTAGAAGATTTCAGTAACAGTAAGATCTCAGTCTTGAAGTCCTGAAATAGTTTAGCATAAAGGGAGAAAGAAATTTTTAGTTTATGTTTTAATATTTGAGCTGCCATGTTAAACTTTAAGCAAGTGTTTTAAACAAGAAAAAAGAAGTCACGCATTCATATACCGAACAGACAAAAGAACAAATAATCTTACACTGGCATTACTTCCCAACTTCTCCTTTATATGTATGAATTACCAAATAGTAAAATGTGGAACATTCACTTTTAATCTCCCAAGTAAACAAGCTAATACAAAGAAAAGCAAATTTCAAACTTATTACTCATTTTAAAATTCTGTAATCTATCTTCCCTTTCCCATTCAAGAGATTGGTTGGTTTGTAACCCATGAAAGATCAAACCTTATTTCATGAAATTAAGTATAAAAAAACTAAAACTCTTCATTTGTATATATATAATATACGAAAACAATTGTCCTAATATAGCCCAATGCAAAAATCCTTTAAGTTCTTTAAAGTAATATTTAGATGTTCCTTTATGTTTTGCAAATAAAGTGATAGGTTATACTATTCACGATGACAGAAAAGAATTTAGCAAGTTAATAAAAACAGGTATAGAAACATGCTGCAAAGGAAATAGAAAGACTGAGTACAATATGAGGTAAAAAAAAATTCTGGCCTTAAATATTTTATTTCAAGAAGTCAATTTCTACATTAAAAGATGAACCAGTCTAAGACATTATTCACTAACATTTCATCAAAATCATATAATCCATTTTAACTTACGATTTTAATAGGGATCTCAGCTTAAACATTTCCACCTGCATTTTTTGTATCTTTGACCTAAACATCCTAAATAAAAATCTGAAGACATTTGTTTCCCAGAAGCTTTACCTCAAAATAATTATTTCCAAGTTAATGTTTTCATAGTTTCTCTCAAAATTAAATTTGCCACATTAAGAAGCGGAAAGCTATCCTTGAACTATTTCTATGTATTATTAAAATTTAAGTCTGCAGAGTCCTTTTCCATTTTCCTCTAAGCTTCATGTTTTTACACTATAGTCACACACATTTTAGTGGAACAAAAAATTTTCTTGTCCACACTTTTAAAGGAATTAAGTTTCAGTACTTATAAGAAAGCACACTATTCTCTTTAAGAGCGAGAACTTTCTGTGTCAAATGACATACACATGATATTAGCAATGAAATTACATGAAACATTTGATTTAAAAATTATATCTTTATAATATGGAATGGAAACAAATCTAATCATATGTCTATAATCAGACCTGTCATCTCTTTTTTTTAAATGTAATCTCAAAATAATAAAACAATTCACAGTATTTCAAATTGCAAAGAAATGTTTCCTACCTTGCCTGCTTCTCTTTCTAAGTCGACATATTCTCGGCTAGGTGTTTGTCGCTGTTCTCCCTGCCAGCTGGCCGGAAAAAACTGGAGAGACAGATTGGTTCCTGTGGCCACAAAAGCCTTTTAGAAAAATCAATACAAACAGGATCAGGAGCAGGACATTACATAAATTATGCAGGCAGTCATTTATTTTTACATCAGTTTCTGTCTTAAGCCAGGCAGCACCAAGATTACTTAAAAGTGGAAAAAAAAAACAGGCACTCATCATTTTTCTTAAGTATTAAGTTACAAACATCTGATTCCATTTTGAGGACATTTGCCATTGGCTGCTTAAATATAAAATCAGACGTGGAATCAATACTTTCTTTCAGGTCATTTTTTGCTGACGTTAGTACGACACACTGCTAATGTCTAACCAGAAGCTCCATCACTATATTTAAGAACTTGTATTTTTAAATGTGAAAATCACCGAAGAGCTGAATATTTTGAATTTTAAAGCATACCACAATTTAAAGTTATATAAATGAGACAGCTGAATTTTTCTTGATTCCCCTTGCTCAAAGAAACACTATGCTCCAAAACCCATGCTAAAAATGTACTTGGAGATGACTGGAAATGAAAATACTTCCACAATTACATTGGGAAGATCTCATTATCACAAATGAACTAACCAAATATCATTTCCAGTCATTTGTAATAACTAAAATTTATAAGATGAAGACAATATTCTCCATTATGGTTTTCGGCAGAATTCATTCTCAGACAAAAATTCTAGTTTCAGGGGCTTCCCTGGTGGTCCAGTGGGTAGAGCGTCCGCCTTGCAGTACAAGGGGCACTGGTTCAATCCCTTGCCTGGGAAGATCCCATGTGCCGTGGAGTGGCTGGACTGGTGTGTCCAATTAGGAGACAGCGTTCTGGAGTACATGCACCCAGAGCCAGTGCTCTGCAGCAAGAGAGGCCACTGCAATGGGAGGCCCACACAGGCCAAAGAATAAAAGATGGATGAAAATAAATATAAAAATAAAAGAGGCATGATGAGGGGAAAAAAATTCTAGTTTCAGGAAAGGCTCAGCTTTAAAAAAGACAGACCTTTTCAATCCCATAGGTGTCTACTGTATCCAGTTTCTCAAATTTAAGTCACTTGCAGACTGAATATAAATAAATGTTAATTAACTAATAGCTCCCTATTGAAAAAAAAAAATGCACTTGGAACTGTCTCTCCTCTGATAAACCATACCTTAGCATGTGATGTGACAGTACTTTTCCCCTTTTTTATGCTCTTAAGACAGGTCATTATTTGCTTTTTGTTTTGCTTAACCCCGGTTATTAAAGTAAAAAAAAACAGGCACTCATCATTTTTCTTAAGTATTAAGTTACAAACATCTGATTCCATTTTGAGGACATTTGCCATTGGCTGCTTAAATATAAAATCAGACGTGGAATCAATACTTTCTTTCAGGTCATTTTTTGCTGCGTTAGTACGACACACTGCTAATGTCTAACCAGAAGCTCCATCACTATATTTAAGAACTTGTATTTTTAAATGTGAAAATCACCGAAGAGCTGAATATTTTGAATTTTAAAGCATACCACAATTTAAAGTTATATAAATGAGACAGCTGAATTTTTCTTGATTCCCCTTGCTCAAAGAAACACTATGCTCCAAAACCCATGCTAAAAATGTACTTGGAGATGACTGGAAATGAAAATACTTCCACAATTACATTGGGAAGATCTCATTATCACAAATGAACTAACCAAATATCATTTCCAGTCATTTGTAATAACTAAAATTTATAAGATGAAGACAATATTCTCCATTATGGTTTTCGGCAGAATTCATTCTCAGACAAAAATTCTAGTTTCAGGGGCTTCCCTGGTGGTCCAGTGGGTAGAGCGTCCGCCTTGCAGTACAAGGGGCACTGGTTCAATCCCTTGCCTGGGAAGATCCCATGTGCCGTGGAGTGGCTGGACTGGTGTGTCCAATTAGGAGACAGCGTTCTGGAGTACATGCACCCAGAGCCAGTGCTCTGCAGCAAGAGAGGCCACTGCAATGGGAGGCCCACACAGGCCAAAGAATAAAAGATGGATGAAAATAAATATAAAAATAAAAGAGGCATGATGAGGGGAAAAAAATTCTAGTTTCAGGAAAGGCTCAGCTTTAAAAAAGACAGACCTTTTCAATCCCATAGGTGTCTACTGTATCCAGTTTCTCAAATTTAAGTCACTTGCAGACTGAATATAAATAAATGTTAATTAACTAATAGCTCCCTATTGAAAAAAAAAAATGCACTTGGAACTGTCTCTCCTCTGATAAACCATACCTTAGCATGTGATGTGACAGTACTTCTCATCTCTCTAAAACCTTGGATAAATTTTTAAAAGTGCATGTTCTAAAATGAGGCCTTAGGAAAACTGGATCTGACAGTAACAAAAGAGTATTCATCTAATATTTATACAAAATTTTGATGGCACAGCTCAACAGACAGAAGAGCCTAAAACCATTTCAATAAAGCTTCATTCTGTGTAGCCCCTGAGCAATTTTACTCTATTTTTCTCCCAAGTAAAGAATGGAAATAACACTGTCCCTCTGCCCCAGGGAAAATCTGAAAGAAATAAGTAAAAAGCATTAAAACTTTTTTTTTCCATCATCTAAATGTAAACTGTTGAAATCAAAGAACTTTTTGTTTGATTCTACTAACTGAAGTTCTAAAGCATAGAACTTCATCTGAACACAAGGGGTTCACATTCTTGGGCAGTTTGTTTAAAACATTAGCTGATTCAGCTGTCCACTAGTTCCCTCAATGATAAGGGCTTAGATTCTTCAGAGATAAAAATTACAGTACTTCCTATTTCTATGAATGGTTCTAGTAGATACAATCATCAACCCACCTACTAAATCTCTATAGACACCTTTTAATGGCATTTCCCTAATCTCTGGGATACTTTTTCTTATGGTAAATATTTTGTATGAATGGAGACAGAACAAACATCAATATTACAATATTAACATAAAAAAATAAAAACAAACAAAAACGTTGCCCACTATTACCATAGTTTAAAAAAGAACCACTGAAGTGAAATGAATAATAGTTCACATGAAAAGCAGACACTAGGGGGCAAACTGCCTAGGTTGACCTGAAGCAAATTACTTAATTCTGAACCTCAGTTTCCAGTACTTGTCAAGTGCTTAGAACAGTATCCAGGAAATGCTATAAGTAGCTGCTAAATACCCTGAGAAGTAATTCTTAGCTGAAGAGGACAACCAACTTTTTCAGCCTCAGACAATAAATTCTCAGAGCTGAGTGGTGGCAGGTAAGAGGTTCTGCCCATGAATGAATACCCTGTCAAGATCTAGCAGCCATATTTCTTCAGTGTTCACCTTTTAACAAATCCTTCTGCCAAGAGTGAACCCCAAATCAGCTCTGTGCTAAGTAAAGACATTCTGCAGCTCTTACTATCTCACCTCCTGCCTGAAGACCAACCTCAGAAGAGATTTCCTGCCTCATTACTTCATGTCCATTATCTCTTCAACGCATCTTTCTGAGACGGGAGAAGTGGCAAAAACAGTTCACATTCTAGAATGCCATTTCCCAAATTTATTTGACCACAGAACTGTTTCTTTCTTTTTTCTTTAATGCAACTACCTACACATACATAGGAGTTGGGAAAATTCTGTTTGAAAACAAAAATTCACACTGGTTAAAGTATCTGGAGGATTCTCATAATGTCCTGACTATATAAGTTTCATTAAATTGTAAAATACCACGCTTGTGCCCATCCAGCATACCTTTTATTTTTCCATCTTCAGGATTAAAAATACACAGTTTTTACTGCTTTCACAGTAGTCACCACACCTCTGGTACTTCTTTTATTAATCATTAGTGTTGAATATTATCTCTTAAACTCTTACTATAATACAAGAGCTTATATAAGGAATAAATCAGATTTTACCAAATCGGTTCTACCCCTCACCTACAAACACGTTTATTTCAGGTTATGATATGAAGTCTTGATAAGTTTTATAGCTAAGAAGAGATGAGCATCATAGCCTTACATTGTTTCCCATCTAAATACAAAATTCTTCATCAGGCTCACTCATAAGGAGATATTCATAATAAAAAGAATAAAAGAGGAAAGGGTTGGATATGATTTGGGCAACTAGTTTTGTATAAAAATAAAACAAACAAAACGTTGCCCACTATTACCATAGTTTAAAAAAGAACCACTGAAGTGAAATGAATAATAGTTCACATGAAAAGCAGACACTAGGGGGCAAACTGCCTAGGTTGACCTGAAGCAAATTACTTAATTCTGAACCTCAGTTTCCAGTACTTGTCAAGTGCTTAGAACAGTATCCAGGAAATGCTATAAGTAGCTGCTAAATACCCTGAGAAGTAATTCTTAGCTGAAGAGGACAACCAATTTTTTCAGCCTCAGACAATAAATTCTCAGAGCTGAGTGGTGGCAGGTAAGAGGTTCTGCCCATGAATGAATACCCTGTCAAGATCTAGCAGCCATATTTCTTCAGTGTTCACCTTTTAACAAATCCTTCTGCCAAGAGTGAACCCCAAATCAGCTCTGTGCTAAGTAAAGACATTCTGCAGCTCTTACTATCTCACCTCCTGCCTGAAGACCAACCTCAGAAGAGATTTCCTGCCTCATTACTTCATGTCCATTATCTCTTCAACGCATCTTTCTGAGACGGGAGAAGTGGCAAAAACAGTTCACATTCTAGAATGCCATTTCCCAAATTTATTTGACCACAGAACTGTTTCTTTCTTTTTTCTTTAATGCAACTACCTACACATACATAGGAGTTGGGAAAATTCTGTTTGAAAACAAAAATTCACACTGGTTAAAGTATCTGGAGGATTCTCATAATGTCCTGACTATATAAGTTTCATTAAATTGTAAAATACCACGCTTGTGCCCATCCAGCATACCTTTTATTTTTCCATCTTCAGGATTAAAAATACACAGTTTTTACTGCTTTCACAGTAGTCACCACACCTCTGGTACTTCTTTTATTAATCATTAGTGTTGAATATTATCTCTTAAACTCTTACTATAATACAAGAGCTTATATAAGGAATAAATCAGATTTTACCAAATCGGTTCTACCCCTCACCTACAAACACGTTTATTTCAGGTTATGATATGAAGTCTTGATAAGTTTTATAGCTAAGAAGAGATGAGCATCATAGCCTTACATTGTTTCCCATCTAAATACAAAAATTCTTCATCAGGCTCACTCATAAGGAGATATTCATAATAAAAAAGAATAAAAGAGGGAAAGGGTTGGATATGATTTGGGCAACTATGTATATCATACATGGCTGCTATTAAAAGCAAAATAATGCCTTTCCACACCTATTTTCCACCTTCAAATAAATAAAAGCCACAGCCTTGTTTACAAGTCACAAGAGAAGTCTGGGGCATTAAATGAAGTAATCTCCAAATTCAAATAATCAAGTACTTATGAGGCAAAAGACACTGTAAAACCCATACAGAGACAGCATATATGGAATTAATGTTGTCTCCATCCTCTAGGAGCTAAAAATTCCTGAAGTTAAATATAGCTACACTGAATTAAAGTGAGGAAACTAGAGGGAAAAGTGAAATTCCTTCCAAATACAAAGTAACATTATCAACATATTACACTATGCTGTCTCAATTACAATTCTTACATAGAATTCGATCTACCTACCTTTTTAATCTTAATACTTGTTAGAAATTAAGAATGTATTAAAGTTTATAGGATCAGACTGTTGGAAAAGTAGAAGGCCTAGAATTAGAATGTCCCTGAAGAGAAATGTATAACAAATACAAGTGACCTACAATACTGCCATAAGATTACATTCAAATTATAATACAGTAATTCAAATATATTGAGTTAAACCATATTTCCAATTCATAATCACATGCAGTAAAACCTGATATAACAGAAAACACCCTATTAGCTATATTGTAGGTTTCCCCCAAAACCTCAGCTCTAAAACATTACAGTAGCATTTTTATATCTCATCTTTTATACTTACATCAATTATTTCCAAAAAAGCCATTGGCTGGGTATACCATCCACCTTTTCCAAAAGCAAACCCAGACAAAGGATGATATAATCACTGAACCAACTAATGAAGGACTTCTATCACTCAGTGCTGCGAAAACTAGAAACTATTTGTCCCATACATCTGAATCATATAACAATTACAGTTACTCAAGGAAGTGGGTGGGTTAAAAGCTAGACATTTCCTTTTATAACAAGCGATAATGACCAAATATTCTGAAGTTCCTAGTAAAGTTGGCTATATCATCTCATTATGCATAATATAATTCTAAACAGTCCTCATTTTAAACATCGAAACATTTTTTAAAAATTAACTTGCTTTCAGTGATGAAAAGAGGTAATTTTATATGTGAATATGTTTCAACAAAAATAAGATTCTCTACTGTACAGGGAATGGGAGAAGCAAATGTTCCAATATGTCTTCCTATTGTTAACCTAAACTCAAACTGCGCCTGTAGTTACTAGTGTGCTGAATATGCAGAGGCTCAAGTCATGGAGTGGAGCAGATTCCATCATACAGTGTTTCAGCTTTTTAAAAAATTTAACAATCAGCCTCTTCTCTTTAGTTTTTTTTCCTATGCACTTTTTGGCCCCATCATTCTCTCTTCTCATTAGCACCTCCAATAGGACAAACCCAAAAGGAGAAGAGAAAAACCAGGATACTTTTTCAGCTTAAGGTTTGGCAGAAGCAAAGTACCAAGCCTAGCCAAACAGAGCCTCCGATCGACTGTGGGTTTCGCAAATTCATGCAGTTCTTTAGGAACTACAGGCCTAAACGGGGTATGATTTTTAGGTGTGGAGGAAAAAAAGGTTTCTCTCCAATTCTCCAGAAGTTTAATATGCTAAGAAAAGATGGCACGTTTTGGGGGGGCTTCTTTTTTTTCTCTCGACAATAGATACCTAGATTTACCCTCAGATTTATTCTCAGCTCTACTGAAAAAGACCCTCACACATAGATTTACGTAAAATCTAGCGCCTAGAAACAGAACCTTGAATGAAGCCCACTTCTTTTTTCCTACGGGTGTTTTCTTCCTACCAATAGCCCGACTCTTCTTTGATCAATATCCCAGCCTATATACAGAGACCTTTCCTGGTTTAGTTGGGGCTCTGGTTTGAGTTCCAATCGCGGCAAAGTGTCTGCAGCGTCGTGTGTGGGAAACAAAATCCACCCGCCGAGGGCCAAAGGGGAAGCGTCTCCCCGCGAGGACGCGGCCCGCCTGTGTCTGGTTTCGCATTTTGAATCCCGAGTAGGAAGTGAGACGGCGCCCGCTCAGTTCCGGGAGCCGCGGCGGCCGCGGCGCCGTCCGGAACCGGCCTGGGGGCCCGCGCCTAGACATTTCCTTTTATAACAAGCGATAATGACCAAATATCTGAAGTTCCTAGTAAAGTTGGCTATATCATCTCATTATGCATAATATAATTCTAAACAGTCCTCATTTTAAACATCGAAACATTTTTTAAAAATTAACTTGCTTTCAGTGATGAAAAGAGGTAATTTTATATGTGAATATGTTTCAACAAAAATAAGATTCTCTACTGTACAGGGAATGGGAGAAGCAAATGTTCCAATATGTCTTCCTATTGTTAACCTAAACTCAAACTGCGCCTGTAGTTACTAGTGTGCTGAATATGCAGAGGCTCAAGTCATGGAGTGGAGCAGATTCCATCATACAGTGTTTCAGCTTTTTAAAAATTTAAAAATTTCAGCCTCTGCTCTTTAGTTTTTTTTCCTATGCACTTTTTGGCCCCATCATTCTCTCTTCTCATTAGCACCTCCAATAGGACAAACCCAAAAGGAGAAGAGAAAAACCAGGATACTTTTTCAGCTTAAGGTTTGGCAGAAGCAAAGTACCAAGCCTAGCCAAACAGAGCCTCCGATCGACTGTGGGTTTCGCAAATTCATGCAGTTCTTTAGGAACTACAGGCCTAAACGGGTATGATTTTTAGGTGTGGAGGAAAAGAAGGTTTCTCTCCAATTCTCCAGAAGTTTAATATGCTAAGAAAAGATGGCACGTTTTGGGGGGGCTTCTTTTTTTTCTCTCGACAATAGATACCTAGATTTACCCTCAGATTTATTCTCAGCTCTACTGAAAAAGACCCTCACACATAGATTTACGTAAAATCTAGCGCCTAGAAACAGAACCTTGAATGAAGCCCACTTCTTTTTTCCTACGGGTGTTTTCTTCCTACCAATAGCCCGACTCTTCTTTGATCAATATCCCAGCCTATATACAGAGACCTTTCCTGGTTTAGTTGGGGCTCTGGTTTGAGTTCCAATCGCGGCAAAGTGTCTGCAGCGTCGTGTGTGGGAAACAAAATCCACCCGCCGAGGGCCAAAGGGGAAGCGTCTCCCCGCGAGGACGCGGCCCGCCTGTGTCTGGTTTCGCATTTTGAATCCCGAGTAGGAAGTGAGACGGCGCCCGCTCAGTTCCGGGAGCCGCGGCGGCCGCGGCGCCGTCCGGAACCGGCCTGGGCCGCGCCGGGCCCCGCGCAACAAGTGACCCGCGCGCGCCTCGCTGCCCCGCCGCCCCCGCCCCACCGACTTACGATTTCCGAACGGCCGTCGCGGCAGGCGTTCTGGAAGCGCGCCTGGCGTTCCTCGTGGGGCCGGTCCCTGAAGCCCGTGTACTTAATCTGCAAGGCAGAGACGGCCCGAAATCAGGAGCCAAATCCGCGACGCGGTCCGCCCCGCGCGGAGCCGATAAGGGCAAGCAGAGTCTGCGGGCAGACGGCTGCCCGGGCGAGATTGCCTCTCCGCGGGCGCGCCGGCGCGGGGATCCCCGGGGCCGCACCGCCCAAACTTTTCTCCGCCCGAGCCCGCCTGGGGCGCGCCGCGGCCTCCCCGCCGCCCGCCTGCCTTACCTCACATTCGCGGCTCAGCTTCCTGAAAAACTCCTCGTTCTCGAACTTGCTTCTCTGATCGGGCACGACGCGCGGCATCTTCCCGCCCTGAGGCCGCGCCGGCCGCCGGGCTCCGGGCTTCCGCGGGCACCCGCTGGCCGGCTCCGCGCGGAGCGAGTGATCGCCCACCCGCGGCGCCCTGACTCTCGCTTCCCTTTGTTTCAGGCGCCCGCCCGCGTGGGCTCCCGCCCCCGGGAGTCTGGGGTGCCGCCGACCGCTCGAGCCCAGCCCACGCCGCCGACGCCACAGCCGTTGGCTGCCGCCCGCGCGGACCCAGCACTCGCCGCCCCGGGTCGCCGCCGCCGCCGCCACTTCCTCTCGCCGCCCACCTCGCTAGCCCGCCCGCCCCGCCCCCGTCGGCCCCACCCCTCCTCCTAGCGCGCCCGCCCGCCCCAAACTCCGGCAAACAAAACGCACCATTCACAACTCTGCGACCCGCGCCGCGCATGCGCCGCAAGTCGGCTTGCGGGGCGGCGGGGCTGCAGTGAAACCTGGCTCCTCCCGTGGCGCCGCGCGGCCCCTTTTCCCCTGGCTCGACCGGGGATCACTTCGTCTGTTCGGGGGAGTCTGCCCTGTTCTTGGAGACAAGTAGTGGCCCGCGCGGGTCCTTCCTGTTCACTGCCTGGAACTTTTGGGCTCCCCAGCAGCGCGAAGTAACCCCAAATTGTCACCTGAACGCCAGGAAACTTAAGTCCTTGTGTCGGAAAACGAATCAGGACTGTAAGCTCTGCACATCA
The DNA here is from genome assembly GCA_022376925.1 of Tragulus kanchil. Lineage (NCBI taxonomy): Eukaryota > Metazoa > Chordata > Mammalia > Artiodactyla > Tragulidae > Tragulus > Tragulus kanchil. The sequence goes on along the minus strand of JAIOJX010000031.1, from coordinate 160,603,712 downwards.
AAGACTTAAAGGTGGAAAGAGACCAAAGAATCTAAATGAATGCGCATCACGGTGGAAAGATCTGAGCTGTTGGAATCAGAAGGGCCTCAGTTGGAATCGCACTCACTCCCCTGCCTACTGGCTGGGACCCTCAGATGGTCACTGGACCACAAATCTTAGTTTGGTTTTTTCCAAAATGCAGGCACTCCTAAGTTCGCAGTAATTAGCATGAGAGCCTTTATGTAGTTCTAGCACATGATGAACACTCAATAAATTTAAGTTTCTAAAGAACAAGCAGAATTACATAATCCAATGCCAGTTCATATATTTACACAAATGTACAATCAAATCCTAAAAAAGAAGATGCATGAGTTCTAGGGAAGTCATTTAGCCCAGGCTGGAGACAGCCTGACATGGGATTTATGGCAGAGGTTGACTCAAAGTTGATCCTCAATAAATTCTGATCCTTAAAAATCTCAGCTTGTCAAAAACTCAGTCCAAATATGGCAAATAGGTGCCAGTTCTGATGGTAGCTGGCCTTATGGCAAAGGATTGTGAGAATACACATAAACTCATAGGAATTAGTGCCAAGGGAAGTTGGCAATGTCTGTCTGAATGCAGTGTGTAGCAGACTTTCCCGGCCCTTTCTAGTCTAATCCAATCTTATTTTTACAGATATGGAACTAAGCTAGGATGATGGACTATCCTGGTTTTAGCAATGAAAGTCCCATGTCCCAGAAATCACTCAGTCCCTAGCAAACTGAATTGATTTTTCACTCTAACTAAGGTCCAGTTTGTGATGGATTGCCAAGGTTAGGTGGAGAGTTTTCAGCAGTCAAAGGCCAGTGGTTTTAACAAACACACATTTCCTGAGTAGCAAACATAGAATCAACTCCTTCCAAGGACATGCTCCCGGGCCTAGACCAAACCAGTGTGGATGTGTGTATGTACACAAACAGAAAGGTATACATGGATATGAATGTCACCAACCAAAATTGCTGGGTCTCCAGCTATCTCAGGTGTCTTTCATTTTTATTTATTTATTTATTTATTTATTTATTTATTTATTTAGGGCGGAGGTTGGGTTGGGGAGGGAGGGGAGCAGGTGGGCCACTTCTATTGATCTTTCATGTCTCTATTTTCATCCATCTTTGTTCTTTGGCTCCCGTGGGCCTCCCATCGCGGTGGCGTCTGTCGTCACAGAGGACCGGCTCCGGGCGCACGCGCTCCAGAGCTCCGGCTCGGTAATTGGACACATCAGTCCAGCCACTCCGCAGCACGTGGGATCTTCCCAGGCCAGGGATTGAACCGGCGCCCCCTGCACTGCAAGGTGGTGTCCTTATCCACTGGACTGCCAGGGGAAGCCCTCAGGTGTCTTTCAGTTGCAAGTGACAAAACCAATTCAAAAAAACTTAAAGCTAAAAAGGTGTCAGTTTTAAAACAAATCGCAGAGAGGGACTCTTTGTTTTGTTTTGCCATGTCTTCTCACTGCTAACTCTCTCAGCTTCTCTTCAATGGCATTCATTTCCTGACAAACGATGGAAGCATCCTCTTCTCCACCTGCAAAGTTTCCATCTCCCAGATCGGTCCATCCTAGGTCACTTACTCCCCCCTCTGCCAAATCACCATTGACCAGCAGATGTGATGACACTGTCCAACTTACATCACATGCCTTCCCATCAGGAACTGGGGGCCTGGGATGGGCAGCTTCAGAGAAAAACCAGTGGTGAAAGAAGGGAAGAACTGTTTTCCCAAAAGGAAGGAGTGAGAGTACATGGTGGGCCACTGGACCATTCGTATCAGCTACAATTGACAAAAGGTGCGATTTTAATTTCACTGTCTACAGGTTCCAGTGAAACTGAAGGAGGAAACTTCACATCAGCACAAAGCCCAGACAGAACCAATCTTAGGGACTTCCCTGGTGGTCCAGCGGTTAAGACTCTGTGTTCCCAATGAACAAACACACATTTCCTGAGTAGCAAACATAGAATCAACTCCTTCCAAGGACATGCTCCCGGGCCTAGACCAAACCAGTGTGGATGTGTGTATGTACACAAACAGAAAGGTATACATGGATATGAATGTCACCAACCAAAATTGCTGGGTCTCCAGCTATCTCAGGTGTCTTTCATTTTTATTTATTTATTTATTTATTTAGGGCGGTGGTTGGGTTGGGGAGGGAGGGGAGCGGGCGGGCCACTTCTATTGGTCTTTCATTTCTCTATTTTCATCCGTCTTTGTTCTTTGGCTCCTGTGGGCCTCCCATCGCGGTGGCGTCTGTCGTCGCAGAGGCCCCGGCTCCAGGCGCACGCGCTCCAGAGCTCCGGCTCGGTAATTGGACACATCAGTCCAGCCACTCCGCGGCACGTGGGATCTTCCCAGGCCAGGGATTGAACCGGCGCCCCCTGCACTGCAAGGTGGTGTCCTTATCCACTGGACTGCCAGGGGAAGCCCTCAGGTGTCTTTCAGTTGCAAGTGACAAAACCAATTCAAAAAAACTTAAAGCTAAAAAGGTGTCAGTTTTAAAACAAATCGCAGAGAGGGACTCTTTGTTTTGTTTTGCCATGTCTTCTCACTGCTAACTCTCTCAGCTTCTCTTCAATGGCATTCATTTCCTGACAAACGATGGAAGCATCCTCTTCTCCACCTGCAAAGTTTCCATCTCCCAGATCGGTCCATCCTAGGTCACTTACTCCCCCCTCTGCCAAATCACCATTGACCAGCAGATGTGATGACACTGTCCAACTTACATCACATGCCTTCCCATCAGGAACTGGGGGCCTGGGATGGGCAGCTTCAGAGAAAAACCAGTGGTGAAAGAAGGGAAGAACTGTTTTCCCAAAAGGAAGGAGTGAGAGTACATGGTGGGCCACTGGACCATTCGTATCAGCTACAATTGACAAAAGGTGCGATTTTAATTTCACTGTCTACAGGTTCCAGTGAAACTGAAGGAGGAAACTTCACATCAGCACAAAGCCCAGACAGAACCAATCTTAGGGACTTCCCTGGTGGTCCAGCGGTTAAGACTCTGTGTTCCCAATGCAGTGGGACCCGGGTTCAAGCCTTACAGAGGGGCTTCCTTGATGGTCCAGTCACTAAGCCTCGTGCTTCTAATGCAGGGGAGCGGTTCAATCCCTGATCTGGGCACTAGAGTCCACATGCCACAATTGAAACCTGGTGAAGACAAATAAACAAACAAGCTAATATATATATATAAGAGAACTTACACAAAATATTCCAGATAATTGGGGTTTAATATTCAAATTGATTTTTAAAAAAATTTTGGCCTTCTATTTTGGATTTCTATTTATTTATTTTCATCAATCTTTATGCTCTGGCCTGTGTGGGCCTCCCATTGCAGTGACCTCTCTCGGTGCAGAGCACCAGCTCTGGGTGCATGCACTCCAGAGCGCTGGCTGGTAATTGGACACACCAGTCCAGCTGCTCCATGACACGTGGGATCTTCCCGGGCCAGGGATCGAACTGGCGCCCCTTGCACTGCAAAGCAGACTCTCTATCCACTGGACCACCGGGGAAGCCCCGGGGAAGCCCCTCAAATTGATTTTAATCTTCTTCATCTTGATTAATCTGGAAGTAACACAATTCCTAGCTTTCTTTGCTATTAGCAATTGTGCACAACCAATCATGTAGATTGTTGTTGTTTAGCCACTAAGTCGTGTCCCACTCTTTTGTGATCCCATGGACTGTAGCCCTCCAGGCTCCTCTGTCCATGGAATTTTACAGGCAAGAATACTGGAGTGGGTTGCCCTGCCCTCCTCTAGGGGATCTTCCCAACCCAGGGATGGAACGTGCGTCTCTTCCATCTGCTTCACTGGCGGGCGGGTTCTTTACCACTAGCGCCACCTGGGAAGTCCAATCATGTATTTTATTCTTCAAATATTTTTGGTGAGATCTTTCAAATACCTTTTGGGAAAAGGCACCTCAGACATTACAGTAATCCTGCTTCTGCTTCTTTTGACTGTTACAACCCCTCCACCAAGATTTGCAGCTTTTCCATTCACTTTGATTCTCTCCTAAACAAACTGCCCCAAATTGGCAGCATCCATGATTCTACCTTTTACGGATAGCTCAACCTGACCCCTAGCCCGGTTAAGACTCTGTGTTCCCAATGCAGTGGGACCCGGGTTCAAGCCTTACAGAGGGGCTTCCTTGATGGTCCAGTCACTAAGCCTCGTGCTTCTAATGCAGGGGAGCGGTTCAATCCCTGATCTGGGCACTAGAGTCCACATGCCACAATTGAAACCTGGTGAAGACAAATAAACAAACAAGCTAATATATATATATAAGAGAACTTACACAAAATATTCCAGATAATTGGGGTTTAATATTCAAATTGATTTTTAAAAAAATTTTGGCCTTCTATTTTGGATTTCTATTTATTTATTTTCATCAATCTTTATGCTCTGGCCTGTGTGGGCCTCCCATTGCAGTGACCTCTCTCGGTGCAGAGCACCAGCTCTGGGTGCATGCACTCCAGAGCGCTGGCTGGTAATTGGACACACCAGTCCAGCTGCTCCATGACACGTGGGATCTTCCCGGGCCAGGGATCGAACTGGCGCCCCTTGCACTGCAAAGCAGACTCTCTATCCACTGGACCACCGGGGAAGCCCCGGGGAAGCCCCTCAAATTGATTTTAATCTTCTTCATCTTGATTAATCTGGAAGTAACACAATTCCTAGCTTTCTTTGCTGTTAGCAATTGTGCACAACCAATCATGTAGATTGTTGTTGTTTAGCCACTAAGTCGTGTCCCACTCTTTTGTGATCCCATGGACTGTAGCCCTCCAGGCTCCTCTGTCCATGGAATTTTACAGGCAAGAATACTGGAGTGGGTTGCCCTGCCCTCCTCTAGGGAATCTTCCCAACCCAGGGATGGAACGTGCGTCTCTTCCATCTGCTTCACTGGCGGGCGGGTTCTTTACCACTAGCGCCACCTGGGAAGTCCAATCATGTATTTTATTCTTCAAATATTTTTGGTGAGATCTTTCAAATACCTTTTGGGAAAAGGCACCTCAGACATTACAGTAATCCTGCTTCTGCTTCTTTTGACTGTTACAACCCCTCCACCAAGATTTGCAGCTTTTCCATTCACTTTGATTCTCTCCTAAACAAACTGCCCCAAATTGGCAGCATCCATGATTCTACCTTTTACGGGATAGCTGCAGTCAAAGGTAAACTTCAGAACCAGCTTCCTTTTTTTTTTGCCCTTTGCCACAGGTTTTTTCACAGGGGCCAAGGCAGAAAGCCACTATAAACTTTTTCTGACAAAAGGTGATCGTCAACACGCATCGCTTCTAAGCTCAAGGGAGATGGACTGGAAGCAGTGGGTGTGCAGAGCAGGACAGGGTCCTCTAAGTGTTCAGCCTCAGGGACGTGGGGAACAGCGTCTGGAGGGAACGGGATGGGAAAGTCTGCCAGGCGGACCCAGAACAGCAGCACCACAGACAGCCTTTGGCAACTCCAGGCCACAGGCTAACCCACACTCGGCATTGTCTGGCGTCCAAACGGCCAGGACAGCCGGGAAACAAGCCGCAGGCCAAAGGAGGCTATCTCCTCGGCTGAACTCTGTATGCCTTTTTTTTTTTTTTTTCTCTAACTGTTGTTATTTTTTTCACTTATTTTAAAAACTGGATTAAAAGAAAGAAAGAAAGGGAAATTTCACCCATATCACGTATATTTAGCTCTGTGCTTCTGTCTACGTGGGTATGGATTGGTTTAGCACAATCCCATGGAGAAGCTTGCTACCAGCCAGCTCTAGTAGGGCCCCCAGATGGAACCTGAGGGTGACTGTTCATTGCCAAGAACACCCTGCCAACCCCATAAACCTGGCTGAATTCTCTGAAGCCCTGCTGCTTGGAGCTGTCCTTTCCTCAGGACTCAATCATTCCAGGGCCTTCTCTCTCCTACTTTCCTGGATGGGCAACTGCTCCCACTGATCTTGAATGGGTGATTAGAGAAAGCACGATACTGCTACGCAGGGTGCTGATTATCTGGCCCAACTGTGAAGCTCCGAGCTGAGTGGTTTCATGCCCCTTATCCCAGTTAATTCACACAGCCACCTTCTAAGACAGGCCTTCTTGTCCCTATCTGACAGATGAGGAAATCGAGACTTTGAAAAAGTAAATAAGTGGCTTTGGACCTGGACAAGACCCTGAACCCATTAGAGCTAATGAAATGGCTAAGCACTGGGTGTAAATCCTCTTTGTTCACTTCTCATCATAACCCTTCAAATTTGTTACTACTGACCTTATTCTACAGATGAGAAAACTAAGGCTCAGAGGGACTGGGACCCTTATCCATTCCATGCCAAGGCTTTTATTCGTAAAGATGTCCAAAGTCTGGCTTGTCTCCTTTAGTGAACCGCATGCAAGCTTGTCGACAGCTGGGGTCCCTCTCCTGAAGCACCCTTCCATGCCCCAAAGGGGCCCCAAAGGTTGGATGAAGGGGTCCTATTGTGAGCCTTGTGGCAGGATGTGGCTCTTGCCCTTGATAGTTGCACATTCCTGACTCCTGAGTCCAACTGTTTGTCCCTCCATGGCTGGGTAGGTCACTGCCTAGACATCCTGCCTCCCAGGTCCAGCAGAAAGGATGGCGTTATTCAGATCTGGAGGCAGCTGACACCCACATCTGTCTCTCTTCAAAGCAGGAGTGAGGTCCTCCCAGGTCCCTGAGCCTCAGTGCACTTTTTTTTGTTTTTTTATAAGAAATAGCTTCTCTTCATTCACTGGGGAAATAGTGAACCATCTTAAAGCTGAAACAGGAATCTAGGGCCACAGATGAATTTTGAGGGGGTGGGAGAGAAGGGGAATTAGTGGCTGGCACAGGACCACTGAAGCCTGGCTCTACTCAGCTTCTGGTCTTTGGATACAGATGGGCTTAAGTCCAGGATGGGATCTCATCCCCCTAAATGCTGAGCCCTAAATAATTTTTTTTGGAGATATAATTTACATACCATACAATTCACTGGGCTCATAAGAATTTTGCCTCTGGGAGGTTCTCCTTCCTCTTAACTGCCCTGCTGCCCTCCCCCTCATCAGCTCATCCGTCCCAGAGGGAGAGAGGAAAGCAGAGAGGAGCAAGTTTCCCCAGAATAGCATTTCTTCAGGGTTGGGATCAATAAACCTGTTTGCTTAAAAGGAACCAGATGATTTCATCCTTGTAATTACAAGGTTGACGTTTGCAAATCTTGCCCAGGCTCCAAATGAGCCTCTTTGTCGGAGGTGAGGGATCGAGACTTTGAAAAAGTAAATAAGTGGCTTTGGACCTGGACAAGACCCTGAACCCATTAGAGCTAATGAAATGGCTAAGCACTGGGTGTAAATCCTCTTTGTTCACTTCTCATCATAACCCTTCAAATTTGTTACTACTGACCTTATTCTACAGATGAGAAAACTAAGGCTCAGAGGGACTGGGACCCTTATCCATTCCATGCCAAGGCTTTTATTCGTAAAGATGTCCAAAGTCTGGCTTGTCTCCTTTAGTGAACCGCATGCAAGCTTGTCGACAGCTGGGGTCCCTCTCCTGAAGCACCCTTCCATGCCCCAAAGGGGCCCCAAAGGTTGGATGAAGGGGTCCTATTGTGAGCCTTGTGGCAGGATGTGGCTCTTGCCCTTGATAGTTGCACATTCCTGACTCCTGAGTCCAACTGTTTGTCCCTCCATGGCTGGGTAGGTCACTGCCTAGACATCCTGCCTCCCAGGTCCAGCAGAAAGGATGGCGTTATTCAGATCTGGAGGCAGCTGACACCCACATCTGTCTCTCTTCAAAGCAGGAGTGAGGTCCTCCCAGGTCCCTGAGCCTCAGTGCACTTTTTTTTGTTTTTTTATAAGAAATAGCTTCTCTTCATTCACTGGGGAAATAGTGAACCATCTTAAAGCTGAAACAGGATCTAGGGCCACAGATGAATTTTGAGGGGGTGGGAGAGAAGGGGAATTAGTGGCTGGCACAGGACCACTGAAGCCTGGCTCTACTCAGCTTCTGGTCTTTGGATACAGATGGGCTTAAGTCCAGGATGGGATCTCATCCCCCTAAATGCTGAGCCCTAAATAATTTTTTTTGGAGATATAATTTACATACCATACAATTCACTCGGGCTCATAAGAATTTTGCCTCTGGGAGGTTCTCCTTCCTCTTAACTGCCCTGCTGCCCTCCCCCTCATCAGCTCATCCGTCCCAGAGGGAGAGAGGAAAGCAGAGAGGAGCAAGTTTCCCCAGAATAGCATTTCTTCAGGGTTGGGATCAATAAACCTGTTTGCTTAAAAGGAACCAGATGATTTCATCCTTGTAATTACAAGGTTGACGTTTGCAAATCTTGCCCAGGCTCCAAATGAGCCTCTTTGTCATGGGAGGTGGAGGGGTTTGTCTGGGTGGCCGGAGGTGGGGACTGAACCTGGTGTGGAGGGCAGAGGGCCGGGCTGGGGTCGGGAGGTCTGGCTGACCATGCTGGACTGCTCCCCTCCCCTGCCCCTCCTCTCCGAGTTTCTGGAGGGTGATGGGAAACAGACTAGACTAGGGAACTAGAGAATGTGGAACTCTAACCACATTGCCCTGCTGCTTAAAACCCTCCCCCTCAGTCCCCGATTTGCCTATGGCTGAGAGGCAAAGGCCCTCAGTCCAGCATTTGTGACCCCTGTCATTCCTTTCTCCCCACGGCACCCCAGGATCCGGCCGCACTGGCCTGCTTGCGTTTCCCATGTGCCTCAGTGCCTTTGCTCTGTTTCCTCTATCTAGTATGATTCCACCTGCCCCTTTCTCTACTGCAAAAACTCCTATTTTTTTCTTTTCTTTCTTTCTTTCTTTTTTTTTTTTAATTTTGGCCTTGTTTATTGGTTTTCCATTCGTTTATTTTTCATCCATCTTTATTCTCTGGCCTGTGTGGGCCTCCCATTGCAGTGGCCTCTCTCGGTGCAGAGCACTGGCTCTGGGTACATGCGCTCCAGAGCGCTGACTTGTAATTGGACACACTGGTTCAGCCGCTCCATGGCACGTAGGATCCTCCCTGGTCAGGGATCAAACTGGCACCCCTTGCACTGCAAGGCAGACTCTTCACCTCCTGGACCACCAGGGAAGCCCTCTTTTCTTTCTTTTTTAGAATATTTATTTATTTGACTGTGTCAGGTCTTAGTCGCAGCATATGGGATCTTAGTTCCTTGATCAGGGATCGAACTCAGACCCCGTACGTGGGGAGCACAGAGCCTTAGCCGCTGGACCACAAGAGGAGTCCCTCATACTTTTTCTTTAAATAATGAGCTCACAGGCCTTTGACTGTCCTCTGCAGAGTGACGGCCCCACAGTGTCGCCTCAGTCTATCAGTCCTGTCCATTTGATGTGCCAGGAAGATAGTTAGCACACCTGGGACACGGCAGTACCCTGGGTTCTAGAAGGAACTGGCTCCCTGCTACTTTGTGTTTATTTTACTTCTGGCAGACAGTTCGTATGAGTGGCTCTCACTCCATCCTTACCTTTTGTTCTAATTATTTAAAATGTGTACATATTTAATGTAGAAAATTTAGGAAATATAAGAAGAGAACCTCTTCAATTCAAATAATAATTGCTAACATTTCGGTATATTTTGTTTGGCTTCTTTCCATCCACATGTCTTCACACAGTTATGACATTCTATATGTACAGGATTTTTTTTTTTTTTGGCTATACTTCATAGATTGCAGAATCTTAGTTCCCTGACCAGGGATTGAAATCAGTCCTTTGGCACTGAAAGCACAGAGTCCTAACCACTGGACCACCAGGGAATCCCCCTGTGGCAGTTTTGAATGCTCCATTTTTGACCTAACCTGATGACGTAAGTATTTTCTCATGTAATCATATAAAACTCCTCATGACATCTTGGCTGATCCCTTATTGTTGGATATAATTATTTAGATTGTTTCCCGTTATTCACTCTTATCAAATAAGTCTTCTGTGAACATCCTGATGCATAAGGCTTTTTCCTAAAAGTTTTAGATAGTGTTTTCAGGGTCAATTTCTAGAAACAGATCAACCATGTCAAAACATACTGGCGTTTTAAGGTTCCTGATAGCTGTTGCCAAATTTCTCTTTGGCACTGCCTTTTCTTGAGTCTTAAAAACCTGCTCCTTCTTCCCTCCATTTCTCTTCTCACTGTCTCAGACACAGGAAATGCCTACCAAGAATAAACCAAGACCCGCAGATAGAGATCAATGGATCAATAAAGGAGGCTGAATAATTCAACACCCACTTCTGGCTCGTTTATCAACGCCTAAGTCCAAATGCATTCTCTTTTACCTTCTCTCCCTTTGTCTCCCTGCTGATACTTTGACATTTGACCTGTTCTTGGATTCTGTTCCAGATTTGCCAAGCTCTAAACCATCCTTGTAGGCAGGGTTTCCCATTATGCTGTAACACTGCCTTATAAATAGGAAGACAGAATTACTAGACCATAGCCACCTAGCCTGGAAGGGATTCCCTATGGCTCTGGGGTCTGCTACAGTCATAGTACCTTTAAAGGATTCTGCTTCAAATGATCTAGCTGGCGTGGTGGCCAGATCCGTTCTGGGAACCGAAGGCAGCCATGGACAGGTTGGAAGGAAGGGGCGGGCTGCAAAGACCACCCAGTGTGGATGCTTTCGGTTGGATGATAACCCAGCGATCCCATCGGAGCCTTCTCTGAGGTGTGAGTGGTGTGAGTGTGCAAGTCCATGGCAGGTCCAGAGTAGGCAGGGCATAGAGCTCAGGTTACATCCTGGGGCTCATTCACAGTGTAAACCAGGTAAATGGTGCTCCCTGGAGGTGTGTCCTGCAACAGCTCTCCTGCCTGTGATAGAGCACTGCTCATAATACCTGGCAGTGGGAGGGAGGTGTGTGCCACCAGAATAATGAGCCCCACATCCAGACTGTTTCCTGCTATCTCTGTCCCACTATCAAGAGTTGTTTGGATATGGTTCCATCCATATCTCTGACCACCTGATGAAACCGTAAGTATTTTTCTCATGTAATCATATAAAACTCCTCATGACATCTTGGCTGATCCCTTATTGTTGGATATAATTATTTAGATTGTTTCCCGTTATTCACTCTTATCAAATAAGTCTTCTGTGAACATCCTGATGCATAAGGCTTTTTCCTAAAAGTTTTAGATAGTGTTTTCAGGGTCAATTTCTAGAAACAGATCAACCATGTCAAAACATACTGGCGTTTTAAGGTTCCTGATAGCTGTTGCCAAATTTCTCTTTGGCACTGCCTTTTCTTGAGTCTTAAAAACCTGCTCCTTCTTCCCTCCATTTCTCTTCTCACTGTCTCAGACACAGGAAATGCCTACCAAGAATAAACCAAGACCCGCAGATAGAGATCAATGGATCAATAAAGGAGGCTGAATAATTCAACACCCACTTCTGGCTCGTTTATCAACGCCTAAGTCCAAATGCATTCTCTTTTACCTTCTCTCCCTTTGTCTCCCTGCTGATACTTTGACATTTGACCTGTTCTTGGATTCTGTTCCAGATTTGCCAAGCTCTAAACCATCCTTGTAGGCAGGGTTTCCCATTATGCTGTAACACTGCCTTATAAATAGGAAGACAGAATTACTAGACCATAGCCACCTAGCCTGGAAGGGATTCCCTATGGCTCTGGGGTCTGCTACAGTCATAGTACCTTTAAAGGATTCTGCTTCAAATGATCTAGCTGGCGTGGTGGCCAGATCCGTTCTGGGAACCGAAGGCAGCCATGGACAGGTTGGAAGGAAGGGGCGGGCTGCAAAGACCACCCAGTGTGGATGCTTTCGGTTGGATGATAACCCAGCGATCCCATCGGAGCCTTCTCTGAGGTGTGAGTGGTGTGAGTGTGCAAGTCCATGGCAGGTCCAGAGTAGGCAGGGCATAGAGCTCAGGTTACATCCTGGGGCTCATTCACAGTGTAAACCAGGTAAATGGTGCTCCCTGGAGGTGTGTCCTGCAACAGCTCTCCTGCCTGTGATAGAGCACTGCTCATAATACCTGGCAGTGGGAGGGAGGTGTGTGCCACCAGAATAATGAGCCCCACATCCAGACTGTTTCCCTGCTATCTCTGTCCCACTATCAAGAGTTGTTTGGATATGGTTCCATCCATACTCTTCAAAAAATTGTGCTTTTCTCAGATGTACTGAGTATTATGGGCTTCTCTGGTGACTCAGATGGTAAAGAATCTGCCTGCAATGTAGGAGACCCAGGTTCAATCCCTGGGCTGGGAAGGAGGGCATGGCAACCCACTCTAGTATTCTTGTCTGGAAAACTCCATGGACAAAGCAGCCTGGGAGTGTAGTCCATAGGGTCACCAAGAGTCAGACACGACTGAAAGACTTAGCATACACGCACTGAGTACTATAGATGTCTTGGCCACCTAGAAGGCAGGCGAAGTCATAATTCCTCCTAGCAGAGAGGATCAGAGGGGTCAACCAAGTGACCAAGATCACACAGCAGAAGAGTTGTATTCAAACCTAAGACCCCTGTCTAGCCTTTCCTAGCACTATAGAATTCCATGATTCAGGAACAAAAAAATGGATGATGGTGCCCCTCACCAGATGCTGAGTCCCAGCAACAGGTCCAGTGTTTTGGAGTGTTCAGCGTGGGGTCTTTGAAAGACTGTGGAAGCTACCAGTCCTTCCCTCAGGCCAGAAGAGCTGCTCTTTAGGCAAGAGGCATGAATCAGCACCAGGCGCCTCTGCCAGCTTTTGATGAATTTTCCTGCCACTGGGGCTAATTTCCTGAAAGGTTTTTCTTCCACCTTCAGGCTTCCCTTCAAAGGGGTCCTTGCTTCTTCCTGATAGAAGACACATATGATCCCCCGGTGACTCCTTCATGAAGTCACCCATGCGCTCCTCTGGAGCACCTGTGGCTCAACAGGCTGAGAGCAGACAGGAGTCCTGGACCGTAACTGGGGGGGCGAGGGCCTAGAGCAGTGTCCTACCCCAGAGATTGCTCCCAGTGCACTTTAGAATAAAAACCAAGCCCAGAGAGGCAGTGGCTTATCTGAGGACACACACAGAGGAACAGGCCCAGATAGGAACACAAGGCTCCCAAACTCTGCCTAAAAGAGACAGGTTGAACTCTGCTGTGCTCTCAGCTTCTGAGGCTCAAATGGACCTTCCTCCCGCCTCCTTTTGCTTTGTTCCACAAATAGGCTCAGACTCAACCCCTCGTAGCCATGGAGCTATCCTTCCAACAAGAGAGGGTCAGCATCAGGAAGCTATAGTATGATCCTGATTAGTTTATGGGGGTGTGGAGGCAAGGAGCGCCCCCGGTAACAACTGTCCCTCCTGCCTTTGTCCCCCCCTGGGCAGGACTTCCTCCTGGACATTTCGTCCACTCCCTGAGTTTCTAGACACACTGTTCCACTATCTCTTTCACATATCTCAATTCCTTTCCTCATGCTTTTTTTTTTTTTTAATCATTTATTTGGCTGCACCAAGTCTTAGTTGTAGCATCCAGGACCTTCTATCTTCACTGTAGCATGCGGGATCTTTAGTTGCAGCACGCGAACTCTTAGCTGTGGCATGTGGGATCTAGTTCCCTGACCAAGGATTGAACCCGGGCCCCCTGCATTGGGAATGTGGAGTCTTAGCCACTGAACCACCAGGCAAGCCCCTTCATGATTTAATTTAATACAGTTACCTCATTCCACTAAGGACCCAAGATAGTATTTGTCATGGTCTCCTTTTCTCACTCAGTTCCCACACCCAACTCTCCCAGTCTTCCTCCACCCTCTATCCACGCAGCTAGTGAACTTTGTACATAGAAAGGGGAATTCTCACTCCTTAGAAGTGATCTCTTCTTCTTCACAGGAAATCTAGTCCAGCAGGGCCTGAATGAGGTTCTAGGGCACAAGGCAGGGTCCTAATGCTTCCCTACCAAGACCAGACCTGAGTGGTATGGGGGCACAGAAATAAGGCTACCTTGAACCCCACACACTGAATGCAGGACTGGTCGGAGGTCTCAGCACCTCTAATCCAGCCCTGTGTGGCACCAGAAACGGAAGTCTTGTGCAGCAGATCCCTTTGGGGAGCCCCATGGTGAGCCTTGCAGGCATTGGTGGTATAGTGGTGAGCATAGCTGCCTTCCATTCGTGAGCCTTTTTACCGAACGTTTTCCATTGCTTTCTTCCCTTCCTCAGCCTCATCCAGAGTGTGTCCTGGGCACAGGCCCGCCATGTCCCTCACTGCAGGACCCCAGCGTGTCCAGCCTGGGCTAGAAAGGAGTCAGCTGGGGACGGGGAGTGGTCCAAGTGGTGGTGTCCACCTCTTTCTTTCACCTAAAGCCTCGCTGAAGCTCAGAGTTTCCATAAACTTGGGATCCCAGCCAAGTCCTTGGAGCTTCTGTCTATGTGGCCTGTGGGTTCCTGGAGGGTGAGACTGATCCCCCTTGGTCTTCCAAAGCCCATAGGTGGGCAAGGCAGGTTGTTCAAGGCTGGCACCCAGGGGGAGAAAGTCCATGCATTCCTTTATCAGTGAAAGAAGCCTGCCTGCCACTACTGCCCACCCACCCTCCTGCCTACCTCCCCTGCCATGGGAGCTTTATCAAGCACAAGCCCAGGGTTTCTAAAGCCAGTTCCAGCTAAGGCCGCCAACAGCGAACTGCTGTGGGCTCCACCAGCCTAGGTAGGAGCCTGGGAGTCCCGAAGTCAGAGAACACTCAGGCTGTAAAAGGAACTCCTACCCTCCTTACCCCACCCAGTTTTGGGATTTAATTTAATACAGTTACCTCATTCCACTAAGGACCCAAGATAGTATTTGTCATGGTCTCCTTTTCTCACTCAGTTCCACACCCAACTCTCCCAGTCTTCCTCCACCCTCTATCCACGCAGCTAGTGAACTTTGTACATAGAAAGGGGAATTCTCACTCCTTAGAAGTGATCTCTTCTTCTTCACAGGAAATCTAGTCCAGCAGGGCCTGAATGAGGTTCTAGGGCACAAGGCAGGGTCCTAATGCTTCCCTACCAAGACCAGACCTGAGTGGTATGGGGGCACAGAAATAAGGCTACCTTGAACCCCACACACTGAATGCAGGACTGGTCGGAGGTCTCAGCACCTCTAATCCAGCCCTGTGTGGCACCAGAAACGGAAGTCTTGTGCAGCAGATCCCTTTGGGGAGCCCATGGTGAGCCTTGCAGGCATTGGTGGTATAGTGGTGAGCATAGCTGCCTTCCATTCGTGAGCCTTTTTACCGAACGTTTTCCATTGCTTTCTTCCCTTCCTCAGCCTCATCCAGAGTGTGTCCTGGGCACAGGCCCGCCATGTCCCTCACTGCAGGACCCCAGCGTGTCCAGCCTGGGCTAGAAAGGAGTCAGCTGGGGACGGGGAGTGGTCCAAGTGGTGGTGTCCACCTCTTTCTTTCACCTAAAGCCTCGCTGAAGCTCAGAGTTTCCATAAACTTGGGATCCCAGCCAAGTCCTTGGAGCTTCTGTCTATGTGGCCTGTGGGTTCCTGGAGGGTGAGACTGATCCCCCTTGGTCTTCCAAAGCCCATAGGTGGGCAAGGCAGGTTGTTCAAGGCTGGCACCCAGGGGGAGAAAGTCCATGCATTCCTTTATCAGTGAAAGAAGCCTGCCTGCCACTACTGCCCACCCACCCTCCTGCCTACCTCCCCTGCCATGGGAGCTTTATCAAGCACAAGCCCAGGGTTTCTAAAGCCAGTTCCAGCTAAGGCCGCCAACAGCGAACTGCTGTGGGCTCCACCAGCCTAGGTAGGAGCCTGGGAGTCCCGAAGTCAGAGAACAATCAGGCTGTAAAAGGAACTCCTACCCTCCTTACCCCCACCCACCACTGGGCCCCTGCAGCCCGCCTGCCTGGCGACTGAAGGCAGGCGGCAGGGCGCAAGCTGTCGGGGGCTCAGGAGTTCTCACAGGCAGGGAGCCCCCATTCCGCACGCCCCCACCACCCAGCGGCAGCTAGTTGCAGCTCCCGGCGCCCTCGCGTCCGCCGGGGCTCTGGCCCCACGCCAGGCGGCTGGATCCATCACTGCAGTTGGCGGGAGGCTGGACGGCGTGTCCCCCGGGGCTCCCAGGCGGCTGGCGCTGTCTGCCGGGTAGGGAGGGCGGCGGCGGCACTGCGGGGGCTGCGGTCAGCGCGGGCACAGCCGAGGGGCTGCGTCTCCCGCACTAATTGGCCCTTCCCCAGCCGCCTCGGCCGGTAATTGCTGCTTTGAGGGTGGGAAGCTGAGGGTGTTGGAGGAGAGGAAGGGGCGAGCTGAGCCTCGGCGGCCGGCCGCCTATGCCACAGTGTTGTTAGGCCAGCTTTGCGGCTGTTCGCCTTCTTGCTCACAGTGGCCCTGGAGAGCCGAGGTGAACGTGGGAGAAAAGGCACAGAAGTGCCCTGGGGTCTTCACCAAGATCCAGTCAGTTCTGAGAAACGCTCCCTGAGGCAGGGGAAATAGAAAGGGCTTTGGGTGGCCATCGGGGAATCCCAGCGAGGGCATGGAGACAGGGCCCTCTCCAATCCCTTAATCCAGCAGAGCAGACAGGAAGAGGGATACTCTGGTGCATTGGGGAGGATATGAGGCAGGGACTATGGGAGCCAGGGGCCCAGCCCACCATCCAGGTTACCCACAGGAATTCTTGCAGCCTTGAATTATTAGAGAAGGCCCTAGGGTTCCCTGAAGTCCTTTATGATCCTCTCAGCTCCTGCAGCTGGCTGAGCCCTGGGTCCTGCTCAGCTGCTCTCCCTCTCGTTCAGGGGAGAATAGCCTATGTGTGCGTGTCTCTTCGGAGAAGCTCTCTTCCCCAGACCTGCATGAGAAAGCCGGAGGAGAGAAGAACTGAGGGAGCCTCAGGAGCAGGCCTGGACCAGCCTGTGGTCATGGCTTTGCTAGGCCGCCAACAGCGAACTGCTGTGGGCTCCACCAGCCTAGGTAGGAGCCTGGGAGTCCCGAAGTCAGAGAACAATCAGGCTGTAAAGGAACTCCTACCCTCCTTACCCCACCCACCACTGGGCCCCTGCACCCCGCCTGCCTGCCGCCTGAAGGCAGGCGGCAGGGCGCAAGCTGCCGGGGGCCCAGGAGTTCTCACAGGCAGGGGGCCCCCATTCCGCACGCCCCCACCACCCAGCGGCAGCTAGTTGCAGCTCCCGGCGCCCTCGCGTCCGCCGGGGCTCTGGCCCCACGCCAGGCGGCTGGATCCATCACTGCAGTTGGCGGGAGGCTGGACGGCGTGTCCCCCGGGGCTCCCAGGCGGCTGGCGCTGTCTGCCGGGTAGGGAGGGCGGCGGCGGCACTGCGGGGGCTGCGGTCAGCGCGGGCACAGCCGAGGGGCTGCGTCTCCCGCACTAATTGGCCCTTCCCCAGCCGCCTCGGCCGGTAATTGCTGCTTTGAGGGTGGGAAGCTGAGGGTGTTGGAGGAGAGGAAGGGGCGAGCTGAGCCTCGGCGGCCGGCCGCCTATGCCACAGTGTTGTTAGGCCAGCTTTGCGGCTGTTCGCCTTCTTGCTCACAGTGGCCCTGGAGAGCCGAGGTGAACGTGGGAGAAAAGGCACAGAAGTGCCCTGGGGTCTTCACCAAGATCCAGTCAGTTCTGAGAAACGCTCCCTGAGGCAGGGGAAATAGAAAGGGCTTTGGGTGGCCATCGGGGAATCCCAGCGAGGGCATGGAGACAGGGCCCTCTCCAATCCCTTAATCCAGCAGAGCAGACAGGAAGAGGGATACTCTGGTGCATTGGGGAGGATATGAGGCAGGGACTATGGGAGCCAGGGGCCCAGCCCACCATCCAGGTTACCCACAGGAATTCTTGCAGCCTTGAATTATTAGAGAAGGCCCTAGGGTTCCCTGAAGTCCTTTATGATCCTCTCAGCTCCTGCAGCTGGCTGAGCCCTGGGTCCTGCTCAGCTGCTCTCCCTCTCGTTCAGGGGAGAATAGCCTATGTGTGCGTGTCTCTTCGGAGAAGCTCTCTTCCCCAGACCTGCATGAGAAAGCCGGAGGAGAGAAGAACTGAGGGAGCCTCAGGAGCAGGCCTGGACCAGCCTGTGGTCAGGGCTTTGGATCGCCTTGGGCATCCTGTGTGTGCGTGCGTGTGTGCGTGCGTGTGCGCGTGCATGTCAAGCCCAGCTAGACCTCAGCCAGCACCTGCTGAGTTCTGCACAAGTTGCCTAGGACCACTTCCAGGGAGCTGAGCCCCCGTCTTCACTCTGGGTCTCATTGATAAAGGGCTGTTTAGCTGCCTGTTGCCCGGTTAGAGGTGGACACGGACTTCTGGGCATGCCTCCTCTGAGATCAGAGCTGTCACACCTCCTCTGGGGGCCACCTTCCCTCAGGGATTGTCCCAGGTCTGGAGAGAGGTGGCAGGGTGAGTCAGACAGCTCTGGTTCAAATTCCCACTCTGCCACCACTAGCTCATGAGCTTGAGCAAGGACTTTTATGTCTTTTGTCTCCGTTTACTTATCTGAAGAGTGGGGATAGGGCTTCCCTGATGATCCAGTGGGTAAAGAGTCTGCCTTGCAGCGTAAGGGGCACCGGTTCAATCCCTGGCACGGGAAGATCCCATATGTGGCAGAGCGGCTGGATTGGTGTATCCAATTATGAGCCAGCCCTCTGGAGCACATTCGCCCAGAGCCAGTGCTCTGCAACCAGAGAGGCCACTGTAATGGGAGGCCCACACAGGCCGAAGAATTAAGATAGATGAAAATGAATAAATGAAGGATCAATAAAAGGAGCCAAAATTAAAAAAAAAAAAAATGGGAATAGTAAAACCCATATGCCAGCATTATCATGAACATAAATTTTTTTTTTTTTAGAGATTTATTTATTTATTTGTTTATTTTTTTGGTGGGGATGGGGTGGGGAGGGAGGGGAGCAGGCGGGCCACTTCCATTGGTCTTTCATTTGTCCGTTTTCATCCATCTTTGTTCTTTGGCCCGTGTGGGCCTCCCATCGCGGCGGCCTCTGTTGTCGCAGAGCACCGGCTCTGGGCGCATGCGCTCCAGAGCTCCGGCTCAGTAATTGGACACATCAGTCCAGCCGCTCCGTGGCACGTGGGATCTTCCCAGACCAGGGCTCGATCCAGCGCCCCTTGCACTGCAAGGCGGTGTCCTTACCCACTGGACCACCAGGGAAGCCCCATAAATGTTTTCTTGAGAGGATCTCTTCCCCTTCCTCCAAACATCCCATTGTGCTGGGGGCTTATATGTGGGGGGATGAGGGATTGGGTGCCCCACACCCCAGGGGTCTCTGCAGCCTGTAGCTGTCTCAGAGGCTAAGGAACTCTGTAGGGGTAAAGAACCTAATCAACACTGTAGCTTATGACACAAAATCTGTGGGACGCTAGGTTACCACTGTGGCCGCAAGTTCATAGCATTTTTCACAACAGCCAAAAGGTGGAAACAACCCAAATGTCCTTCCCCAGATATATGGAGAAGCAAAATGTGGTATGCACATACAATGGAATATTATTTAGTCTCAAACAGGAATAAAATTCTGAAATATGCTGCAACATGGGTGAGCCCTGAAGACACGCTAAGTGAAAAAAGCCAGACACAAAAGGACACATGCTGAGGACTTCCCTAGTGGTCCAGTGGTTAAGATTTCGCCTTCCAATTCAAGGGGCGTGGGTTCAATTCTGGCTTGGGGAGCTAAGTCCCACATGCCTTGCAGTCGGAAAAGAAAAGAAAAGAAAAGTCCACATTCAAAAAAAGTTTTTTTGAAGAAAGGACAAGAACTGTATGAACCCATTCGCATGAGCCTCCTAAAATACTCAAATTCATGGGAAAGAAAATCGAACAGTAGGTATATAGGAAGTTATTGTTTAATGGGCACTGAGTTTTGGTTTGGGATGATGAAAAAGTTCTGAAGATGGATGATGACGATAATGTGAATGTACTTACGGTCACTGAAATTAAAATGGTTAAAATGTTAAATTGTATGCTAGGTGTATTTTGCACCAAAAAAGAGAGAAAAAACCCACAAAAAATCCCAAACAAAACAAAAAACCTGTGGGACTGGCTGGGGTATCCCAGGTCAGGTTGCAAGAGGGATCAGAGAGGGAGGGATCTGAATGCAGCACCAAGACCTCACCAAAAGGACAAGTGAACACGGAGTGTGGATGTCCTGAGGGGTGCACTCGAGACAGCGAAGGAACAAGTCAGGTGTTCTGCAGCCCAGGCAGTTTTGTGCCAGCAGCCCCTCTCCTTACCCACTGGACCACCAGAAGCCCCATGTTTTCTAGACTTCCCCCTCAAACCCCATTGTTTTCGGGGCTTTCCTTCCCAAACACCCATGTGCTGGGGGGGGGGGGCCCCACACCCCAGGGGTCTCTGCAGCCTGTAGCTGTCTCAGAGGCTAAGGAACTCTGTAGGGGTAAAGAACCTAATCAACACTGTAGCTTATGACACAAAATCTGTGGGACGCTAGGTTACCACTGTGGCCGCAAGTTCATAGCATTTTTCACAACAGCCAAAAGGTGGAAACAACCCAAATGTCCTTCCCCAGATATATGGAGAAGCAAAATGTGGTATGCACATACAATGGAATATTATTTAGTCTCAAACAGGAATAAAATTCTGAAATATGCTGCAACATGGGTGAGCCCTGAAGACACGCTAAGTGAAAAAAGCCAGACACAAAAGGACACATGCTGAGGACTTCCCTAGTGGTCCAGTGGTTAAGATTTCGCCTTCCAATTCAAGGGGCGTGGGTTCAATTCTGGCTTGGGGAGCTAAGTCCCACATGCCTTGCAGTCGGAAAAGAAAAGAAAAGAAAAGTCCACATTCAAAAAAAGTTTTTTTGAAGAAAGGACAAGAACTGTATGAACCCATTCGCATGAGCCTCCTAAAATACTCAAATTCATGGGAAAGAAAATCGAACAGTAGGTATATAGGAAGTTATTGTTTAATGGGCACTGAGTTTTGGTTTGGGATGATGAAAAAGTTCTGAAGATGGATGATGACGATAATGTGAATGTACTTACGGTCACTGAAATTAAAATGGTTAAAATGTTAAATTGTATGCTAGGTGTATTTTGCACCAAAAAAGAGAGAAAAAACCCACAAAAAATCCCAAACAAAACAAAAAACCTGTGGGACTGGCTGGGGTATCCCAGGTCAGGTTGCAAGAGGGATCAGAGAGGGAGGGATCTGAATGCAGCACCAAGACCTCACCAAAAGGACAAGTGAACACGGAGTGTGGATGTCCTGAGGGGTGCACTCGAGACAGCGAAGGAACAAGTCAGGTGTTCTGCAGCCCAGGCAGTTTTGTGCCAGCTCCCCTTGACTGAGTGAGCCAAACAGGCTCAGCCCAGCAGAGGACTGCCAGCAGCGCTCCCTTCCTCCAAGGACTCACATTGAGAAACCATCCACTTCATCCAGCTGTTTCGCAGATGGACACAGATTTGGGGCAAGTCAGTGTGTCTTTATTGAGGATTGTCCCTGTGTCCAGCCTTTGAAGGGGCCCTGGGGGAAATCGATGAGAAAAGGGGAGATCTCCAGCTGTCAAAACTTCACTCCTTATGACATATAACCTGCCAGAGGCCTCAGTCCAATGTGAAAAGGCGTAAGGTTGAGCAAGATGAATGGTGAATGGCAAACTGGTTGCAATGGTGGGGCAGTGGCAATCTGGGTGGACTTCCCATAAGAAGTGGCTTCAAGTTGACCTTGATAGGTGGAAGGATTTGGAGAAGGGAGAGAAGCGTTTGTTCTGAGTCTGGGTAGCTGGGCAGAGTATGGCAGTGAAAGAGGAGAAGCTAACCTGATGGACAGTGAGATAGCTGGGCATCACGGGATGTCAGGCCAAACAACAGGCTAAGGCCTCTGCATGACCTCGACTGGGGACAGCAGGATGCTTGTCCCAGATGTGTCCATGGCCAGTCTTCCCAAGGCCTGCACGGCGGGACAATCCCTAAGGCTCCCTTCTGCAGAGCCACCTTCAGAATTGTCTTGCTTTTCAGGTCCTTAATTCTGGTGCAGCCTTGTCCAAAAGGCCATCTTCTTCTCCTTGAGCTTCTCACCCACCCTCATTGTTATATCCAGCTTCAGGTACTTCTCATCCTTATCGTAGCGTGGCCAGTAGGGCAGCTTCCCACCGTTGGGGTTTCTGCCCAGGAGGAGGGAGAGAGAATTATTCCTGCCCGTCTTCACTTTGCCTCCTTCTCTTACCTTTCACTCATTTACTTTCCCTTTGTGAGCTAGGGTCCCAGAAGGCCTTACAGAGATGTTATTTAGACAGATCTTTAAGAAAGAGGAGGAAAGGGTGGTGGGAAGGGCCTTCCAGGCAGAGGGAACTGTGCATGCAAAAGGTTGGAGGTGTGAAAGCCCAGGGCTTTTGGAAGAAGCACAAACACAAGATCAGCTCAAAACATAGAATGTGTGAAGAGAATAGGTTGTGGAGAGGAGATGAAACAGGAAAGAATTCGAAGATTTTTGTGGCCAGTTGAGAGGATGAGGCTTTACCTAGGAACAGAGGGAAGCCATGAAGTTTTTAGCAGACTGACCTGGTCAGATGATATTTCAGAAAGATCCCTTGAGTATCATAAGGAGGATGGAAAGAAATGAGAGAGAATGTGGAGATGGGAGCCTCGTTGCAAGACTAGCCAAGACGTAGCTCAGACGTCAGCTCTGCCTGGAAGCCACTCCTGCCCACCCTGGCTCAGTCAGACCCCTCCGCTACGCTCTGAAAGCACCTTCCACTCTCCCAGTACAGTTCTCGTGATGCCAGATTGTCATTTAATATTTTTGTTAACCATTAATAAACCTCTGCAGGATGGGGATCATGTCTATGATATTCTGGAATCCCAGCTCCCAGTTGAGCTGGGCACAAAGAGAGCATTGGCAGTGACCATGGAAATGCTTGAGTGAATGAACGGTGTGATCATGGGACAAAGAGGGACACACTCTAGGGACATTTAGGACCTGGTGCATTTTCTATGGGAACCACAAAGACAAATATCTGAAACAGTTTGCCATTGGTCTGGCGTGGGTAGGAAGACCACCCACATGTGTTGAGGGATCAAACTCACCCTGAGCGGGCAAAGTTGGCCCAGTATTTCATCATCTGGAAGCTCAGGGTCTTCTCCTTGCTTGAGGAATGGCCTGGGGGCAGAATGGAATGTGTGGCATTTGGAACACAACATGGGTTGGGGACATCCCCCCTCAACTACTTCCATGCTGGGAGGCTTTCATCTGGAAGAGTATTCCAGATTAGGAACTCGATAGCTCCTAGTCAGGCAGGGAGGGCTGGGTCAGAACACAAATGTGGGGAGACTAGACACCCAGTGGAATGGCAGGTGGGCTTGGCACCTTAGCTAGGGTCCCAGAAGGCCTTAGAGATGTTATTTAGACAGATCTTTAAGAAAGAGGAGGAAAGGGTGGTGGGAAGGGCCTTCCAGGCAGAGGGAACTGTGCATGCAAAAGGTTGGAGGTGTGAAAGCCCAGGGCTTTTGGAAGAAGCACAAACACAAGATCAGCTCAAAACATAGAATGTGTGAAGAGAATAGGTTGTGGAGAGGAGATGAAACAGGAAAGAATTCGAAGATTTTTGTGGCCAGTTGAGAGGATGAGGCTTTACCTAGGAACAGAGGGAAGCCATGAAGTTTTTAGCAGACTGACCTGGTCAGATGATATTTCAGAAAGATCCCTTGAGTATCATAAGGAGGATGGAAAGAAATGAGAGAGAATGTGGAGATGGGAGCCTCGTTGCAAGACTAGCCAAGACGTAGCTCAGACGTCAGCTCTGCCTGGAAGCCACTCCTGCCCACCCTGGCTCAGTCAGACCCCTCCGCTACGCTCTGAAAGCACCTTCCACTCTCCCAGTACAGTTCTCGTGATGCCAGATTGTCATTTAATATTTTTGTTAACCATTAATAAACCTCTGCAGGATGGGGATCATGTCTATGATATTCTGGAATCCCAGCTCCCAGTTGAGCTGGGCACAGAGTGAGCATTGGCAGTGACCATGGAAATGCTTGAGTGAATGAACGGTGTGATCATGGGACAAAGAGGGACACACTCTAGGGACATTTAGGACCTGGTGCATTTTCTATGGGAACCACAAAGACAAATATCTGAAACAGTTTGCCATTGGTCTGGCGTGGGTAGGAAGACCACCCACATGTGTTGAGGGATCAAACTCACCCTGAGCGGGCAAAGTTGGCCCAGTATTTCATCATCTGGAAGCTCAGGGTCTTCTCCTTGCTTGAGGAATGGCCTGGGGGCAGAATGGAATGTGTGGCATTTGGAACACAACATGGGTTGGGGACATCCCCCCTCAACTACTTCCATGCTGGGAGGCTTTCATCTGGAAGAGTATTCCAGATTAGGAACTCGATAGCTCCTAGTCAGGCAGGGAGGGCTGGGTCAGAACACAAATGTGGGGAGACTAGACACCCAGTGGAATGGCAGGTGGGGCTTCGGCACCTTTGGAGAAGGGACTCCCGAAGATGAAGCCGATCTCATCGCCATGGTCTGCCCCGTCAGTGCGGGGTTTTAGGATGATGCCATGAGCGTAGTGCTCAAACTCGTACAGGTAGACAGGGAAGCCAGCGTCTAGCAACAAGGAACCAGACAAGGGCTGCTGAAAGAGTCTCAGCCCAGGCTTCTCATCCACCCTTACATCCCACCCATCTGCATCCAGGAGGGGACAGAGTTTGGGCTTCAGAACCCAGGGAATAGACTTGAATCCTATCTACACTACTCATTAGCCTCTCTGATCTGCCATTCCCCATCTGCAGACTGGATGTGAAAACAGTTCATGGGATTGTGGCAAGTCGTCCTCTTCCCTCTTCTGAACCTCTCCTCTCTCCATTTGGCATTTAAAGTTCTTCACTGTCTGCCTTTTCCAGCCCCTCCTTTGACCTCTCACCGCATGTTGCCCAAGCCCAGGTCAACCTGGGCAAGATCTCCACGATGCCCCTACAGAGGCCTATCCTTGCAGCCAGGAGACCTTCCCTGACCACCCTTGGCTGTCTTCTCTGGGCTGGCCTTGGCCTGGCCCTCCTCAGCCCTAAGGAACAGCCCCTCTTCCCTGCCATTGAGAGCATGCTGCCTCTTCTGTGGCCATTTGGAATTCTACATCAGCCCTCTCTGTCCTTCTTGAGAATGAGAGTGAGTGAGAGTGAGTGAGTGCTTGGTCAGCGCAGCGACAAGCCTTATAAGTGGACAGGGTGTGGCTACTCTGGGGGACCCCACATACTGCGGTGGTAGCGGGCAGTCTGCAGCGTGGAGTACACAAAGGTACTGTCCCCAGCTATGTCCATCGCGCATTTTTGTAGCATCTTTTGGTCGCCGTCATTGACATCACCCAGGTACTCCTTCAACACCAGTGGTAACTGCTCCTTGGTGACATTCTAGGAGGGGAAGCCACACCCACCTTGAGGTATCGTATGCCAGCTGGGTCAGAGGTAGGACACCAGTGACTTGCATCCAGGCTCAGCAGTGGGGGGATGGGGAGCCTCCTGACAAGGTCTTCCTCTTTGATGATTCTTCCCCCTGTGTTTTTGCTGCATGAGAACTGCCTGCCACGTGTCCAGGGAAGTCTGGGAAGCCTTGCCCAATAGCAGCCACCTGATCCCGTGCCAAACCCCAGTCCCTCCACCCAGGAAACCTCTCTGTCCTTCTTGGGAGCCTCTTGTGAACAGCAACTACGAGGTAAAAATAGTGAGGGTGGGGGGCAGGCATCCTTGTCCAACCAAATGGAGCACCCGTGACAGCACAGCCCCTCACCGTCAGGGCACTGGTACTCCAGAGCAGCTTCAGGATGGTTTTACTCCGGCAGAATAGACTTGAATCCTATCTACACTACTCATTAGCCTCTCTGATCTGCCATTCCCCATCTGCAGACTGGATGTGAAAACAGTTCATGGGATTGTGGCAAGTCGTCCTCTTCCCTCTTCTGAACCTCTCCTCTCTCCATTTGGCATTTAAAGTTCTTCACTGTCTGCCTTTTCCAGCCCCTCCTTTGACCTCTCACCGCATGTTGCCCAAGCCCAGGTCAACCTGGGCAAGATCTCCACGATGCCCCTACAGAGGCCTATCCTTGCAGCCAGGAGACCTTCCCTGACCACCCTTGGCTGTCTTCTCTGGGCTGGCCTTGGCCTGGCCCT
Organism: Tragulus kanchil; assembly: GCA_022376925.1. Taxonomy (NCBI): domain Eukaryota; kingdom Metazoa; phylum Chordata; class Mammalia; order Artiodactyla; family Tragulidae; genus Tragulus; species Tragulus kanchil. The sequence continues at coordinate 160,577,701 of JAIOJX010000031.1, read as the reverse complement.
CCTCAGCCCTAAGGAACAGCCCCTCTTCCCTGCCATTGAGAGCATGCTGCCTCTTCTGTGGCCATTTGGAATTCTACATCAGCCCTCTCTGTCCTTCTTGAGAATGAGAGTGAGTGAGAGTGAGTGAGTGCTTGGTCAGCGCAGCGACAAGCCTTATAAGTGGACAGGGTGTGGCTACTCTGGGGGACCCCACATACTGCGGTGGTAGCGGGCAGTCTGCAGCGTGGAGTACACAAAGGTACTGTCCCCAGCTATGTCCATCGCGCATTTTTGTAGCATCTTTTGGTCGCCGTCATTGACATCACCCAGGTACTCCTTCAACACCAGTGGTAACTGCTCCTTGGTGACATTCTAGGAGGGGAAGCCACACCCACCTTGAGGTATCGTATGCCAGCTGGGTCAGAGGTAGGACACCAGTGACTTGCATCCAGGCTCAGCAGTGGGGGGATGGGGAGCCTCCTGACAAGGTCTTCCTCTTTGATGATTCTTCCCCCTGTGTTTTTGCTGCATGAGAACTGCCTGCCACGTGTCCAGGGAAGTCTGGGAAGCCTTGCCCAATAGCAGCCACCTGATCCCGTGCCAAACCCCAGTCCCTCCACCCAGGAAACCTCTCTGTCCTTCTTGGGAGCCTCTTGTGAACAGCAACTACGAGGTAAAAATAGTGAGGGTGGGGGGCAGGCATCCTTGTCCAACCAAATGGAGCACCCGTGACAGCACAGCCCCTCACCGTCAGGGCACTGGTACTCCAGAGCAGCTTCAGGATGGTTTCTTTCCTCAGATGGCTCATCGGAAACTTCATGATCTGCTCCACAAGACAAGGATCCGGGCATAGGGCAGGCCCAAACATTAGGAGGGGCTCCATCCCATGTTACCAGGCTCCAAGGCTCTTGACCACATAAGTGTTAAGTTCTCAGAGCAGGAGAGCCCACGACCCTTTCCCGCACCCCTGTTCCCAACCCGTCCATCACTAACCTGACTTGGAGCTGCAGTGAGGGCTGGGACGGGCCCTCCTGAGCTCAGGTATCTGCCCAGACCCAGGGGCAAAGGAAGGGCCCAGGATGCACAGCTGCCGGGAGGTGAAGTGGACACGAGGTCCCATCCACACTCTGATCTAAAGATTTGGGGCCCCCAAACCTCCAAGAGACTATACTTCTCTCCCGCCATCATTTCTGGCCAGGTCTTACTGCACAGGGACCGCAGGAGGCTCCCAAGCTCTTGGGCAGGATGTGAGGGCGATCTGGCTGTGACATCTGTCCCCTCATTGATCGCCAGGGTTGACAATCTGGCTAGCTAGGCGGGTGTCCCCTCCTCCCTCATTGCTCCATGTGCGTCCCTCCCGAAGCTGTGCGCTTAGTCGAAGAGGACGACCATCCCCGATAGAGGAGGACTGGTCTTCGGTCAAGGGTATACAAGTAGCTGCGCTCCCCTGCTAGAACCTCCAAACAAGCTCTCAAGGTTCAAGCTCTTGGGCATCCCCTGAGGCACTCCTGGGATCTGAGCTGGTGCCCAGCACTGCTCGAAAGGCATCCTCTGCTACCCCCACTGTGATGGGCATCCCTTCTCTTCACTTACAAAAGGCAAGAGCCAGTTGAACTCCAGGCTGTTGACACCCAAGAGGTAAGGCACAGGTGCAACCTGCCCCTGAGACAGGAGCACAGTAGGGTTGTCTTGGAATACGACACCATCCACCACAGGGCTCATGAACCACACAACCTATAAGGCAAGGGGGTTTCCAGCCAGTCCTCCCACTTATCCTCCTAGGGCCCCACTGGCCTAAGGTGTCCAGTTCAGGGTGGGGGCAGGCATCCTTGTCCAACCAAATGGAGCACCCGTGACAGCACAGCCCCTCACCGTCAGGGCACTGGTACTCCAGAGCAGCTTCAGGATGGTTTCTTTCCTCAGATGGCTCATCGGAAACTTCATGATCTGCTCCACAAGACAAGGATCCGGGCATAGGGCAGGCCCAAACATTAGGAGGGGCTCCATCCCATGTTACCAGGCTCCAAGGCTCTTGACCACATAAGTGTTAAGTTCTCAGAGCAGGAGAGCCCACGACCCTTTCCCGCACCCCTGTTCCCAACCCGTCCATCACTAACCTGACTTGGAGCTGCAGTGAGGGCTGGGACGGGCCCTCCTGAGCTCAGGTATCTGCCCAGACCCAGGGGCAAAGGAAGGGCCCAGGATGCACAGCTGCCGGGAGGTGAAGTGGACACGAGGTCCCATCCACACTCTGATCTAAAGATTTGGGGCCCCCAAACCTCCAAGAGACTATACTTCTCTCCCGCCATCATTTCTGGCCAGGTCTTACTGCACAGGGACCGCAGGAGGCTCCCAAGCTCTTGGGCAGGATGTGAGGGCGATCTGGCTGTGACATCTGTCCCCTCATTGATCGCCAGGGTTGACAATCTGGCTAGCTAGGCGGGTGTCCCCTCCTCCCTCATTGCTCCATGTGCGTCCCTCCCGAAGCTGTGCGCTTAGTCGAAGAGGACGACCATCCCCGATAGAGGAGGACTGGTCTTCGGTCAAGGGTATACAAGTAGCTGCGCTCCCCTGCTAGAACCTCCAAACAAGCTCTCAAGGTTCAAGCTCTTGGGCATCCCCTGAGGCACTCCTGGGATCTGAGCTGGTGCCCAGCACTGCTCGAAAGGCATCCTCTGCTACCCCCACTGTGATGGGCATCCCTTCTCTTCACTTACAAAAGGCAAGAGCCAGTTGAACTCCAGGCTGTTGACACCCAAGAGGTAAGGCACAGGTGCAACCTGCCCCTGAGACAGGAGCACAGTAGGGTTGTCTTGGAATACGACACCATCCACCACAGGGCTCATGAACCACACAACCTATAAGGCAAGGGGGTTTCCAGCCAGTCCTCCCACTTATCCTCCTAGGGCCCCACTGGCCTAAGGTGTCCAGTTCAGCAGGTCCCCTCTCCAGCAATTACTCTAGCTATATGCCCTTTGACTGGAAAAAAGCTGGAGCTCAGTGAACCGGGTGTGGGAGAGGACTGGCCACAGGCAGGACCAGGCTACTCAGACTCCGGATTCCCTATCCTCCACCCCTCTGCCAACACCAAAGAGGTATTCACATAGCATAGCTCAATCTCTCATCTCTTGAAAATCTTTGCAAAGTCTTCTCTTTCCCTTCTATTTAAAATCCTACCCCTCCCAACACGCCTGACCTCCTTACCCTGCTTCTTTTATTACTATTCAGTCATCACCTCCTGAAGAGTGAATAATTCATTTCTTTATGGTGTTTATTGTCTGTCCCAACTAGAACATCAGTCCTGCTGGGGAGGGAATTTTGGCCTGTGTAGCCTAAGTGCCTGGCCCACAGGCAATGTTCAGACAGAATGGGGCCTGCTTACCTCTTGAGGGTCTTCCTGGGAGTGCAGTCTGAAGAATCTCTGTGGGAAGAGAAGAGGACCGAGCTAAAGGGACTCTCCTGAGACGTGGTCCCGGGAGCGGCTGGGTACCAAGTCAGAAAAGTGGTTTCCAGGTAGCTGGGCCAGAGAGCCAGCAGGAAGCTCTACCTACCATCTTCTGGGACAAACGCATCACCGCAGCCCCTGATAGCGCTCTCAGGCAGTCTACCAGAAGCTTTGTGCTGTTGTGGTTGCAGCCTGCCAAGTGGGCAATCTTCTCAGCTGCCCTCAGAACCTCCAAAGCTCTCAAGGTTCAAGCTCTTGGGCATCCCCTGAGGCACTCCTGGGATCTGAGCTGGTGCCCAGCACTGCTCGAAAGGCATCCTCTGCTACCCCCACTGTGATGGGCATCCCTTCTCTTCACTTACAAAAGGCAAGAGCCAGTTGAACTCCAGGCTGTTGACACCCAAGAGGTAAGGCACAGGTGCAACCTGCCCCTGAGACAGGAGCACAGTAGGGTTGTCTTGGAATACGACACCATCCACCACAGGGCTCATGAACCACACAACCTATAAGGCAAGGGGGTTTCCAGCCAGTCCTCCCACTTATCCTCCTAGGGCCCCACTGGCCTAAGGTGTCCAGTTCAGCAGGTCCCCTCTCCAGCAATTACTCTAGCTATATGCCCTTTGACTGGAAAAAAGCTGGAGCTCAGTGAACCGGGTGTGGGAGAGGACTGGCCACAGGCAGGACCAGGCTACTCAGACTCCGGATTCCCTATCCTCCACCCCTCTGCCAACACCAAAGAGGTATTCACATAGCATAGCTCAATCTCTCATCTCTTGAAAATCTTTGCAAAGTCTTCTCTTTCCCTTCTATTTAAAATCCTACCCCTCCCAACACGCCTGACCTCCTTACCCTGCTTCTTTTATTACTATTCAGTCATCACCTCCTGAAGAGTGAATAATTCATTTCTTTATGGTGTTTATTGTCTGTCCCAACTAGAACATCAGTCCTGCTGGGGAGGGAATTTTGGCCTGTGTAGCCTAAGTGCCTGGCCCACAGGCAATGTTCAGACAGAATGGGGCCTGCTTACCTCTTGAGGGTCTTCCTGGGAGTGCAGTCTGAAGAATCTCTGTGGGAAGAGAAGAGGACCGAGCTAAAGGGACTCTCCTGAGACGTGGTCCCGGGAGCGGCTGGGTACCAAGTCAGAAAAGTGGTTTCCAGGTAGCTGGGTCAGAGAGCCAGCAGGAAGCTCTACCTACCATCTTCTGGGACAAACGCATCACCGCAGACCCTGATAGCGCTCTCAGGCAGTCTACCAGAAGCTTTGTGCTGTTGTGGTTGCAGCCTGCCAAGTGGGCAATCTTCTGCAAAGAGAAGAGTTGCTCAGGGGTGCCCCCAACTTGCCGCCCTTGCTGAGCCCTGGGAGAGAGGAGACTCTCACCTTGGCCACCTTCAGTGGATCAGAATTGATGAAGACTTTCATTACTGCGGTGCCACTCTGGGAAATGGCCCGATGGAAGAGACCCCGGGCTAGAGGTGATGTCATCTGCAGGTGTGGGGAGAAAGGCAGCCATGACATGCACAAGTGGGGACTACATGGGCAATTTGGGGTGCCTGTCTGGCCTGGCTGGGCCGCTTGAAGGGGCCCAGAGAAGGCAGAAGCAGGGAGGGAGTCAGGGGTTCTGGACTGGAGTCCTAGGCCTAGAGTCAGTGCCTTCTGGTGTCCTGGTCTGTGCAGTGGCCCCAGGAGTCCCAGAGGGCATCTGGTGGTGGTGGTGGTGTGATTCTTCTGGTGGCACAACCAGAAAACCCCCTTCTGCTACTGGGCTAGAAATGGGGGAGGGGTATATGGTTCCCATGACCCCGATTACCTGCACTGCTAGCTCCTAGCCTTTCCCTAAGAAACACCCAAAGATGAGACCCTCCATCCTGTCCCTTGGGCACCTCAGACTTCATGTACCTTAAACTTGCTCCCCACGTGGGCACTGTCCCCTGCCCATACCATCCCCCCAGCCCAGGGGCCTTCCCGCTCTCCTCTGGTCATCCTCATGCCGCAGCTGCCCTTGTCCTGCCCACTTGGCCTCCTGAGTCACTCCTTTACTGTCCAGCCTTCCTGCCTCTGGTTCAGAACCAGTGCCTATTAGATATATCCCACCCCCACCCCAAGGTGGCCTTCAAGCCTCTGCTTCTGCTTCATTTTAACCCAGATCTAGCAGACAGAGGCAACTCTACAGGTGCATCTGACTGTGTCACTGCCCTGTTCAAAATCTTTGCCTGCTTTCCAGTGCGTTTTCAGAAAAGTTGCTTAACTTCTCTGGGCCTTGCTTGCTTCATCTGTAGAGAGGAGAACACTTCTCTTTTTGTAGTGTATGTGTGTGTGTCAGGGGGGTACATAGTGGTCTGTTTCAGGCATAGAGCTCTGGAGCAACATGGAGAGGCAGGATGTAGGGGGGTTTCTGGCCCACCACATCCATAGTCTTAGCATCACCCTTCCTGGGCTGGCTTGGTTTTCTCCCTGAATTCAACAGACATCCTTGGCTGTGAGGGGTGGTACCCAGGGCAGTAGTGACAGCAGGTCTGTGGTCTGAAATGTTCTTGTACACGCAGATCTGAACAAGTATCTGTGCAGGGCCCGTGGGTCACACGGGCCTGCGACTGTGCTTGGGTCTATCTGGGCGCTGCACTCACCAGTCCCGAGATGCACATGGACCCTGATGACTGGCCGAACAAGGTCACGCAGCCTGGGTCTCCGCCGAAGGCTTCAATGTTCCTCTGCACCCAGCGAAGAGCCGCAACCTGGTCCAGCAGCGCCCAGTTCCCGCGGGCCTGGCTGTCCCCCGTGCTGAGCGCGGAGCTCACTATCAGGGTCAGGAACCTCGACGCCTGAGTGCTGGGGGCTCCCGCCTCGTCCCGCCCTGTCACTCAGAGACTGGGTCTTACCACCGCTTCACCTTCCTTCTGTTTGAGCGCCGCCCCATTGAGGCAGTAGCGAGCACCTTCAGCATCAAGCATCAGACCCCTCCCCTGCCACGCGGACACGCCCCCATAGGCCACGCCCTCTTCCTTCCACCCAATCCTCGTCTCTTCCGCCCTGGGCCCAAGTACAGAGGAGGTCCCGCCCCTGGTCCCCGGTCCCGCCCACCTAAGGAAGCCCAAGATGCCGAGCCTGTGCTGCAGAACCACTATCACCACTTTCTCCCGGGCCGCCAGTTCGGAGCCATCGTACGTAGAAGCGGCGCCCACGAGGAAGGCGCCTCCCGGGAACCAGACCATTACCTGGGCGAGAAGGGCTGAGGTCTGAGCGGGATAGTCGGGTGTCTGAGTGGGATGGTGGGTGGTTGAAGGCTGAGTACTCACCGGCAGCAGAGGGTCCCCGTGCTCTCGCACAGGCGCGTGCACATTCAGGTACAGACAGTCCTGGGCCTTGCTTGCTTCATCTGTAGAGAGGAGAACACTTCTCTTTTTGTAGTGTATGTGTGTGTGTCAGGGGGGTACATAGTGGTCTGTTTCAGGCATAGAGCTCTGGAGCAACATGGAGAGGCAGGATGTAGGGGGGTTTCTGGCCCACCACATCCATAGTCTTAGCATCACCCTTCCTGGGCTGGCTTGGTTTTCTCCCTGAATTCAACAGACATCCTTGGCTGTGAGGGGTGGTACCCAGGGCAGTAGTGACAGCAGGTCTGTGGTCTGAAATGTTCTTGTACACGCAGATCTGAACAAGTATCTGTGCAGGGCCCGTGGGTCACACGGGCCTGCGACTGTGCTTGGGTCTATCTGGGCGCTGCACTCACCAGTCCCGAGATGCACATGGACCCTGATGACTGGCCGAACAAGGTCACGCAGCCTGGGTCTCCGCCGAAGGCTTCAATGTTCCTCTGCACCCAGCGAAGAGCCGCAACCTGGTCCAGCAGCGCCCAGTTCCCGCGGGCCTGGCTGTCCCCCGTGCTGAGCGCGGAGCTCACTATCAGGGTCAGGAACCTCGACGCCTGAGTGCTGGGGGCTCCCGCCTCGTCCCGCCCTGTCACTCAGAGACTGGGTCTTACCACCGCTTCACCTTCCTTCTGTTTGAGCGCCGCCCCATTGAGGCAGTAGCGAGCACCTTCAGCATCAAGCATCAGACCCCTCCCCTGCCACGCGGACACGCCCCCATAGGCCACGCCCTCTTCCTTCCACCCAATCCTCGTCTCTTCCGCCCTGGGCCCAAGTACAGAGGAGGTCCCGCCCCTGGTCCCCGGTCCCGCCCACCTAAGGAAGCCCAAGATGCCGAGCCTGTGCTGCAGAACCACTATCACCACTTTCTCCCGGGCCGCCAGTTCGGAGCCATCGTACGTAGAAGCGGCGCCCACGAGGAAGGCGCCTCCCGGGAACCAGACCATTACCTGGGCGAGAAGGGCTGAGGTCTGAGCGGGATAGTCGGGTGTCTGAGTGGGATGGTGGGTGGTTGAAGGCTGAGTACTCACCGGCAGCAGAGGGTCCCCGTGCTCTCGCACAGGCGCGTGCACATTCAGGTACAGACAGTCCTCACTGGAGTGCAGCCATTTGTACTTTTTGTGTGTGTTGAAATACATAGAGGCGACCTGTCCCCAGGACTCCTGAAGGCACCTGTGGGCACCATCTGAGTTAGGGCCTAGCTCAGTGATAATAGCGGGGAGCGTGGTTTCAACCCACGTTTCGGTAGTGAGGGACTAGAACTCAAGGCAGAATCCAGGCAACGCGTTTCTGTGTCCTTGTCTAGCAGTCTCTGCTAATGTTAAATCCAGGGGGTAGGAGCAGGTTGGCACCTCTGCCTTGTGCCTTGGTTTGCCTGGGAAGTGGTTCCCTGCTTCTGTTGGAGACCTGTTGGTGCTGTCAAACCATTCCCATCGAGGTCACCAATGAGTTCCATCTTGCTAAATCACTCCCATCATCTTACTTGTCCCTGTGTATGGCTGAACATTCTCCCCTTCTCGAACAACTTTCCTTCTCTGTTGCTGTTGTTCAGATGCTGAAGTCGTGTCCAACTCTTTGCGACCCCGTGGCCTGCCAGGCTCCTCTGCCCTCCACTGTCTCCTGGAGTGTGGTCAAATTCATCCCCATGGTGTTGGTGATGCTATCTCACCAGCTCATCCTCTGCCAGCTTCTCTAGGCTCCTGTAATCCCACTTCTCCTGATTTTCCTGCCACCTCATGGGTGACTCCTCCTCTTCTTCCTGACCTCAGCAAGAGAGTGCCCCAGGCCCCTACCCTCATTTTTCTCCTCAGGCTGACTATTCTTTCCCGAGCTGTTGTCCTTCAGACCTAGGGCTTCTCACCATGGGCATACTGATGGCTAGTCTCCTTCTAACTTCCTTTGTCCAAACGACCTACTCACTATCTCCACATGGATGTCTATTAAGCATGCCAAACTTCACATGCCCCTGAGTGAACTCTTATTTTGCCCAAACCTGCTCTTGCCCTAGTCTTCTCCATTTTGGTAAATGGTATTTCACTTTGCTGCTCTGCCCCCAAACTAGTTATTATCCTTGATTAGTCTTCTCTTCTCGTGGCTCACATCCAGTTCTCCAGCAAATCCTGCCTATTTTACCTTCAAAGTACATCTGGAGCCTGACTGCTCCCACCACCTCTACTGGAACTACTCTGGTGGAAGCCACGATCTCTGTAACAGCTTCCTTTCTCCCTGTTCTTCCTTTCATGACCACCCCACAATCTGTCCTAAAATATCCACAAATTCTTACACCCGAAATGCTGTGCTCCAAACAGCCAGTGTCTGACAACTCATGGCCAGTGTCCCCACAACAGATACCCAGATGTCTATGAAAAGGACACCCCAATCTCTAAACCCCTGATCCTCAGGGTTCTAACAATGGTTATTCCATCTTTGGTCACCTGATCTATGGAGTTCCAAATAACAGTCACACAGTGTTCAGAATGCCTGGGCTTCTCTCCGTGACGGCCAGTTTTTAACAACCAACGCCCCAGTGTTCCAAGAACAGTCAGTCATGTTCTAACAGTGGACGCCCTGTTTTTAACAACTAGATACCCAGGTAATTGTAGTTTTTATATCACCTGATACCTGGGTTCTCATGGTAGACATTTTTCTAAATCCAATACTTTATCCAACTGATGCTGAACAATGTTAATGTTCACCACAGAATGTTCTGGACAGTGGGTTACTCAATGGCCTGAGTAAACAGTAAATATACTTGTTCTTGGTAAACTGCCAAGCCCAGTGCTTCAAAGGCCCGTCAGGCCCTATTGCATAGTTTTTGACCTCAGCAAGAGATGGGTGACTCCTCCTTCCTGACCTCAGCAAGAGAGTGCCCCAGGCCCCTACCCTCATTTTCTCCTCAGGCTGACTATTCTTTCCCGAGCTGTTGTCCTTCAGACCTAGGGCTTCTCACCATGGGCATACTGATGGCTAGTCTCCTTCTAACTTCCTTTGTCCAAACGACCTACTCACTATCTCCACATGGATGTCTATTAAGCATGCCAAACTTCACATGCCCTGAGTGAACTCTTATTTTGCCCAAACCTGCTCTTGCCCTAGTCTTCTCCATTTTGGTAAATGGTATTTCACTTTGCTGCTCTGCCCCCAAACTAGTTATTATCCTTGATTAGTCTTCTCTTCTCGTGGCTCACATCCAGTTCTCCAGCAAATCCTGCCTATTTTACCTTCAAAGTACATCTGGAGCCTGACTGCTCCCACCACCTCTACTGGAACTACTCTGGTGGAAGCCACGATCTCTGTAACAGCTTCCTTTCTCCCTGTTCTTCCTTTCATGACCACCCCACAATCTGTCCTAAAATATCCACAAATTCTTACACCCGAAATGCTGTGCTCCAAACAGCCAGTGTCTGACAACTCATGGCCAGTGTCCCCACAACAGATACCCAGATGTCTATGAAAAGGACACCCCAATCTCTAAACCCCTGATCCTCAGGGTTCTAACAATGGTTATTCCATCTTTGGTCACCTGATCTATGGAGTTCCAAATAACAGTCACACAGTGTTCAGAATGCCTGGGCTTCTCTCCGTGACGGCCAGTTTTTTTAACAACCAACGCCCCAGTGTTCCAAGAACAGTCAGTCATGTTCTAACAGTGGACGCCCTGTTTTTAACAACTAGATACCCAGGTAATTGTAGTTTTTTATATCACCTGATACCTGGGTTCTCATGGTAGACATTTTTCTAAATCCAATACTTTATCCAACTGATGCTGAACAATGTTAATGTTCACCACAGAATGTTCTGGACAGTGGGTTACTCAATGGCCTGAGTAAACAGTAAATATACTTGTTCTTGGTAAACTGCCAAGCCCAGTGCTTCAAAGGCAGTCATTGTCCCAGCATTCTCATGTGATTCAGGCCCAGCTAGAGGTTGCATTAAGACCCTGGGACATTGAAACTGAAACAGAGTCCGGGCTCTCCCCATCTTCTGCAGTGAAGGGCTGGTGATGACATGTGGACTTGTTCTTAGGTTCAGGCTCCAAAGAAGAGGGAAGAGTGGAGGGTGTGTGTGTGTGTGTGTGTGTGTGTGTACTATTCCTCACACACATTTAGGGAAACTTAGCCCCAAGAAGGTCCTGGGGGCACAGTCAGTGTATGGACCTCTTGTTTGCCTCGAGGTCTCCCATGAGAGAATCGAAAACAGCATTATCAGTGCCTTGAGCACCATCTGGATCAGCCACTTCATTATCTAAGTTTGGAAACTGAAGTCCAGAATGGTCCCCAGACCTGCCTGTGGCCACACCGTGCACTCTTTTCAGTGAGCTGTTCAAATCCCAGCCCAGAAGCAGACATGGGGGTTCACCGCCTTGCCCGGGATCTGCCACCTCCCAGCCCACCGTCTTCTGGCTCTTACACAGGGGCGTAGGTGGTAGCATCTCTGATTCCTTCCCAGGGCTCTGGGGGTTCTGGGGCAGCGAACCTCAGGACACCCACAGGAGGTTTGGAGAAGGGAACTCCTAGGAAGACGTTGATGGGTGTCTTCCCCACATGTGTCTGCTTTCCTCGGAGAGTCCCGTATTTGGTATCCACTAGAGCCTCTTTGGTGGGCAAGGCACCTAGAAAAAGAAGAGAAAGGTCACCCTGGACTCCAAAAAGACCTGGGGCCCATCTGCCACAGGCACCAGCACCAGCTTGAAGCTTTTCACAGCTGTGTATTTGCCTACTTCTTTTGTGTTCCTGTTAGTAATTTTCTCTAGTGGTATTTAAGATATCAAAGCTATTGGTTTTTTTGCCCCTTACTGAAGCACCCTGTCACTTCTTTCTCCTCCTCCCCCTTTATCAAAATTAAAAATTTCAGGAGTCTCCTGAGGTCCCGTGACTAAATCTGCCCTCTAACTACGGCTTAGTCCCTCATTGGGGAACTAAGATCTCGCAAGCCACATGGTCAAAAAACAAAATAAAACAAAACAAAAACTGAGTTTTTCTGTGCCCTGGCCTCCTGGGGGTTCCCTATACAAAATGACAGAAAGGAAATCTGATCCAAATATTATTGAACTTGATCAGGCATTAGGATCATCTAAAGGAATCACTGGGAAATTCAAATTCCTAGGTCCCATTCTACACCCTCTGAAAGAGAATCTTAAGTCGGATCAGGAAGTTACATTTACAGCTCCCTCTAGGAGATTTTGATGCAACTGGTTTGTTTTTTTTTTTTTAAGACTATTTATTTGGCAACATTGGATCTTAGTTGCTATACGTGGTCCTCGTTGTGCCTCAGGGCCTTAGTTACCCTGCAGCATGTGGGATCTTAGTTCCTGACTAGGACTCACCCTCCTTGTGGAATCAGCCACTTCATTACCCCTAAAGTTTGGAAACTGAAGTCCAGAATGGTCCCCAGACCTGCCTGTGGCCACACCGTGCACTCTTTTCAGTGAGCTGTTCAAATCCCAGCCCAGAAGCAGACATGGGGGTTCACCGCCTTGCCCGGGATCTGCCACCTCCCAGCCCACCGTCTTCTGGCTCTTACACAGGGGCGTAGGTGGTAGCATCTCTGATTCCTTCCCAGGGCTCTGGGGGTTCTGGGGCAGCGAACCTCAGGACACCCACAGGAGGTTTGGAGAAGGGAACTCCTAGGAAGGCGTTGATGGGTGTCTTCCCCACATGTGTCTGCTTTCCTCGGAGAGTCCCGTATTTGGTATCCACTAGAGCCTCTTTGGTGGGCAAGGCACCTAGAAAAAGAAGAGAAAGGTCACCCTGGACTCCAAAAAGACCTGGGGCCCATCTGCCACAGGCACCAGCACCAGCTTGAAGCTTTTCACAGCTGTGTATTTGCCTACTTCTTTTGTGTTCCTGTTAGTAATTTTCTCTAGTGGTATTTAAGATATCAAAGCTATTGGTTTTTTTGCCCCTTACTGAAGCACCCTGTCACTTCTTTCTCCTCCTCCCCCTTTATCAAAATTAAAAATTTCAGGAGTCTCCTGAGGTCCCGTGACTAAATCTGCCCTCTAACTACGGCTTAGTCCCTCATTGGGGAACTAAGATCTACAAGCCACATGGTCAAAAACAAAATAAAACAAAACAAAAACTGAGTTTTTCTGTGCCCTGGCCTCCTGGGGGTTCCCTATACAAAATGACAGAAAGGAAATCTGATCCAAATATTATTGAACTTGATCAGGCATTAGGATCATCTAAAGGAATCACTGGGAAATTCAAATTCCTAGGTCCCATTCTACACCCTCTGAAAGAGAATCTTAAGTCGGATCAGGAAGTTACATTTACAGCTCCCTCTAGGAGATTTTGATGCAACTGGTTTGTTTTTTTTTTTTTAAGACTATTTATTTGGCAACATTGGATCTTAGTTGCTATACGTGGTCCTCGTTGTGCCTCAGGGCCTTAGTTACCCTGCAGCATGTGGGATCTTAGTTCCCTGACTAGGAATCAGACCTGCATCCCTTGCCTTGGAAGGTGGATTCTTAACCGCTGAACCACCAGGAAAGTCCCAATCCAACTGGTGTTTGGAATAGCACTGATACAGCTGAGCACTGAAGAATTGATGTTTTCAAACTGTAGTGCTCGAGAAGACTCTTGAGAGTCCTTTGGACAGCAAGTCAAACCAGTCAATCCTAAAGAAAATCAACCCTAAATATTCATTGGAAGGACTGATGCTGAAGTTCCAATATTTTCGTCACCAGGTGCGAAGAGCCAACTCACTGGAAAAGACCCTGATGCTGGGAAAGACCGAAGGTAATAGGAGAAGGGGGTGGCAGAGGATGAGATGGTTAGAGAGCATCACTGACTCAGTGGACGTGAATTTGAGCAAAACTCTGGGAGCTAGTGGAGGATGGAGGAGCCTGGCATGCCACAGTCCATGGGGATCAAAGAGTCAGACACGACTTAGCAACCGAACAACAACTGGTGTGGTAAGAACACACCCTCACACCCCGGCTGCAGGTAGTCAAAAATACCTCTCTGCCTACGTCCCCAGGTCTTACATAGGCAATATCCGGACACAAAGAATTGGCTGCAGTGGTAACCCTTCAGGCATGGAGGCATGTCAAAGGGCCGTCTCCTCTGTGTGTGTGTGGTCCTTTTCAATTTACAAGGCCCTTCCACATGGTCCTCTCACATAGGCTTCTCAGTGGCCCTGGGAGGAGTGAGGTGAGGCTCGAAGGCTCACTTTATTTTATTTATTTATTTCTTTAACTTTTATTTTGCTTTTAACTTTTACAGAGTTTTGTTGTTTACAGATATGTATGTTTCCAGATTAGTCATATGTATATCCCCCCCCCTGGAGGCTCACTTTAGTTAGTGATTAGCTTGAGGTCTCACAGGCAGAGCCAGGAGGTTAAGATCTATCCTATTACTCAAATTTACCCCAAATTCTGGGTCTACTCATAAGTGAATAGCTGATGATGACTGATGACTGATTGATCTTTTCTTACAGATTGGCACTCTGTCAGACACTGATAGGCTATCTCACCTCATTCTCCTAAAAAACGGATCAGGTAACCGTTTAGTATTTTCCTACTCACAATGTGGAAATAGAGGTTCAAAGAGCTATATCACTTGTTCAGGGTGACCCAGACTGTCTCACATCAGAGCTCTGCTAGAAACAGGACTGTTCTGCTGTTCCCACCCCAGCCTCTGGGAGCACCAGGTGTGTGACACAGTGCTCCACACCCCTAAACAAGAGCAGACAAGGCATGGTCCCCGTCCCAGCTCTGCTGCTGCTGCTTGGTCACTTCACTCATGTCCAACTCTGTGCACCTCCATGGAGTACAAGTAACCACGCAGGCTCCTCCGTCCATGGAATTCTCCAGGCAAGAATACTGGCAGAGTGGATTGCCATGCTCTCCTTTAGGGGATCCTCCCAACCCAGGGATTGAACTTGGGCCTTCTGCAGTACAGGCAGATTCTTTACTACTGAGCCACCAGGGACGCCGTTTATATGTGTGTGTATATATATATTTGTGACCCCATGGACTGTAGTTTGTCAGGCTTCTCCATCCGTGGAATTTTCCAGGCAAGAATGCTGTAGTGGTTTGCCATTTCGTTCTCCACCCAGCTCTGCTACCCAGGGGCAATATGTAATCTCTTATGAAAGCAATATTCCATGTATTTAGTAGTCATAAACACTAATTAAATCTCAGAGTTAATAATTTCCACCTAATAAGTTAAAAACAATGGCACCACGACTTCTCTGGCAGTTCAGTGGTTAAGACTGTGCTTCTAATGCAGGGGGTGTGGTTCCTTCCATGGTCAAGGAAGGAACACCATGCCTCTAAGTCAAAAACCCAAAAACATAAAATAGAAGCAATATTGTAACAAATTCAATAAAAACTTTAAAAATTGCCCACATCAAAAAAAAAAAAGTTTGAAAAACGATAGCACCCAATTCTGGCAAAGATGCAATGAAAAGGATACTCACACATACTGTGGGTAGAGGATAAACTCATATACCACCTCAAAAAAAATAATTGGCAAAATGTAGAAGAGCCATAAAATGTACTCATGCTTTGACTCAGTAATTCCATTCTAGGTTCACCCTTATGAAAATAGTCAGAAATGCATTAAAAGAAAGACCTTAAACCATAGTCATACATCCCATAGTGAGGACAAGAAGCAACATTTGTATCTGGGGGTCCGGCAAAGTAAATATAACTATGAACTCATGTTATAAACTATTTATAGTATCATCCTAAATGAAAAAAAGTATGAAGTTGCATAAGTGCTTATATCATGGCTATATTAAAAAATGCAATAAAAAAACTAAGAGAATATGTGCCGGTATGCTAAAAGTGGTTTTAACAAACTTTCAAGTCAAAAAAATCATTTTAATGTAGGGACTTCCTTGGTGGTCCAGTGATTAAGCCTCTGCACTTCCACTGCAGGGGGCTTGGGTTTGATCCCTAATTGGGGAACCAAGATCCCATATGTAGCCAAAAAAAAAAAAATATATATATATATATGTTACCATGAGCAAAACTAACTCGTGATACAGTCAGAATGGTGGTGGTTACTTTGAGAATATTGACTGGGAGGGGGAATGTCAGGTGCAGGAAATGTTCTAGATCGTTTTCGTTTTTTTTTCTTTTTTTCTTTTTTTTTTAATCTTTTGGCCTCGCCTCATGGTGTGTGGGATCTTAGTTCCCCGACCAGGAATGGGACCTAACCCACCTGACTTGTAGCGCAGAACCTGAGCCACCAGAGCACCAGAGAAGTCCCTAAAATGTTCTAGATATTGATCTGGTTGGTGCCTACATGATAATTTTAAACACAAATACACATATACTAATATAATAATTTGACCTTATACAATATTAGATATTAATTGAATAGTGACATTTACAGTTTTTGTAAATATCTAATATTAAAATATTAATAAAAGATTTAATTTTTATAAAATTAAATAATAATAATTAATAATGCATCAATTTGTATAAAGACTATAAATGTGCAATCATACATTATAAACATGAAGTTATATAAATTACAAGATGTATTTTATAAACATGTGAATATAAATGTCCATATTCTCAGCTACCCACCTCCAACATCCACCCAGACCTCTGTATGTCTGCCCCAAATGAACTGGGCGCCCTGTAGAAGAGCCATAAAATGTACTCATGCTTTGACTCAGTAATTCCATTCTAGGTTCACCCTTATGAAAATAGTCAGAAATGCATTAAAAGAAAGACCTTAAACCATAGTCATACATCCCATAGTGAGGACAAGAAGCAACATTTGTATCTGGGGGTCCGGCAAAGTAAATATAACTATGAACTCATGTTATAAACTATTTATAGTATCATCCTAAATGAAAAAAAGTATGAAGTTGCATAAGTGCTTATATCATGGCTATATTAAAAAATGCAATAAAAAAACTAAGAGAATATGTGCCGGTATGCTAAAAGTGGTTTTAACAAACTTTCAAGTCAAAAAAATCATTTTAATGTAGGGACTTCCTTGGTGGTCCAGTGATTAAGCCTCTGCACTTCCACTGCAGGGGGCTTGGGTTTGATCCCTAATTGGGGAACCAAGATCCCATATGTAGCCAAAAAAAAATATATATATATATATGTTACCATGAGCAAAACTAACTCGTGATACAGTCAGAATGGTGGTGGTTACTTTGAGAATATTGACTGGGAGGGGGAATGTCAGGTGCAGGAAATGTTCTAGATCGTTTTCGTTTTTTTTTGTTTTTTTTTAATCTTTTGGCCTCGCCTCATGGTGTGTGGGATCTTAGTTCCCCGACCAGGAATGGGACCTAACCCACCTGACTTGTAGCGCAGAACCTGAGCCACCAGAGCACCAGAGAAGTCCCTAAAATGTTCTAGATATTGATCTGGTTGGTGCCTACATGATAATTTTAAACACAAATACACATATACTAATATAATAATTTGACCTTATACAATATTAGATATTAATTGAATAGTGACATTTACAGTTTTTGTAAATATCTAATATTAAAATATTAATAAAAGATTTAATTTTTATAAAATTAAATAATAATAATTAATAATGCATCAATTTGTATAAAGACTATAAATGTGCAATCATACATTATAAACATGAAGTTATATAAATTACAAGATGTATTTTATAAACATGTGAATATAAATGTCCATATTCTCAGCTACCCACCTCCAACATCCACCCAGACCTCTGTATGTCCCTGACCCGCTGCCCCTAGGAGAAGTTGAACTGGGCGCCCTGTCCCTGTGTCCTTCATGTCCCTCTTGCCTGGGCATAGGTAGGGGCTTACCCCAGGCTGTCTGCACCACTAGATGGAAGGCGAGGCTCAGGCACAGAATCCAACTCATTCTCCAGCTGGCCAGCTCCTGCTGCAGTCTGGGATGATGTCCGCACAGCCGATGTTAGACGCCAGCTGTGTCTGCAATGAGCCGGACAGTCCTACTTTTACCTTCTTTTAATCACCAACAGAAGTTGTGTGGGTGGGAGACGTTGAGCTGGCCAGCTTGCCCATCAGCCCACAGCCTTGTCTCTGCCATGGGGTGATAAGTCACTCTCAATGGTCTTGGCTCTTTGAAAAGCTGACCAGCCTGCAACCCCTGTGCAGTTTGCTCATCTGTGCCAATGGGCTTAAAGTTGAGGTAGGGTGAGTCAAGCCTTGAGCACCAGTAGGTGCTAAGGTTAGAGTGAAACACCTGGCACTTGGTTCTTAGCCCCCAGATTTCCTCCCTGTGGATCTAAAGGGCTAGATCGACTGGGAGGAACCCACCAATCCCACCCTGGCTCCCCTCTGCTTTGTCCAGTCCCTTTGACAGGCACTCTCTCCCCTTTCTCACACATGCTGACTTGCTGACTTTCTCAACCAGGACCGTGTGGGTCTGCAAGCAGTCGTGATGTGGGAGTACAGAACTGGGTGATGGTGGTCAGGGAAGAAAAGTTCCCTGAAGAAGATCCAGTCTGCAGGAAGACGGATGAGGAGTTAGCCAGGGAACGAGGAAGACCCATTTGAAGTCTGGAACTTCAGGGACAGGTAGGGGGGAGCAGAGGGTTGTTCCATTAACAGCTTTCTCCCAGGAAAATCTCTCACCTAACTCTTCTCCCTTCATACTCCAGTTTTCTAGCCTTGAATGACCAAGGGGTCCAGGAATTGTGGAAATGATTCTTAGGCTATTTTCTAAAAAAATTTCTCATGCACTGATATGACACGGAGACCTTTATATTACTATGTCCTGGGATATTAGTTGACATCAGGGTCCCCTCGCCATTATACCCTCCCTTTTGTCAAAGTAGGAGGCTTCATCTTCTGAAGGCAGACATATGAATAATGCAGTCTTTCCTGAGGTCGTTGAGCAACGCAGAGTGAGACCCTTCAAATTAGCCCATCCTTGAGACTTCCCTGGTGGTCCAGTGGCTAAGACTCCATGCTCTCAATGCAGAGTGCCTGGGTTTAATTCCTGGTCAGGGAACTAGATCCCACACGCCACAACTAAGAATTCACATGCTGCAACTAAGACCGGGCTTGGCCAAATAAATAAATATTAAAAACAAAACAAAACTACATTATCCTTTGACCGAGAAATTTGGTCTGGGAGACCGTCCAAAACACACAAAAATTGTTTCCATGATAAGTGTCCTATGGCTTTGGTTGACAATAGCCTCACCCCACTAAGACCATAGGGGATGGGTGAAGAAGGATATGACACCTGCAGAAGATAATGTATGCTACACGGTCAGTAATACCATGTTTCATAAGACTCTACAGTAGCCGGTGGCTTAGTGCACTGGATCTGAGCCAGGCTACTGGTTTTGAATCCCAGCATTGTCCCTTACAAACTGTGTGACTCTTCTGGACGTCAGTTTCTCCATCTGTAAATTCTGCATAATAACAGTACTTACAGAGTTGTGCTGTTGTTCAGTCGCTAAGTTGTGTCCAGCTCTCTTCCACCCCATGGATGGCAGCATGCCAGGTTTCCCTGTCCTTCACTATCTCCCAGAGTTTGCTCAAACTCCTGTCCATTGAGTCAGTGATGCCTTCCAACCATCTCATCCTCTGTTGCCCTCTTCTCCTTCTGCCCTCATTCTTTCTCAGCATCAGGGTCTTTTCCAGTGAGTCGGCTCATCGCCTCAGGTGGCCGAAGTGTTGGAACTTCAGCTTCAGCGTCAGTCCTTCCAATGACTATTCAGGATTGATTTCCTGTAGGATTGAGGGTTAAATGTGTAAAGCACATGGAGGTAAAGCACTTCAAGCAGGGAAAACCCACTGTCAGTTGTCGTCGTCAGTCCTCAGGAAAAGGCTGATGAGGTTTAATAACTTGAAAAAGGCAGAATTTGAAACTGGATATTGAATATGACCATATTAGCCATGGAAAGTACATACCAAAATTCTCCAAAGACATCTGAAGTAACAGGAAGGATTGATGCCAACATGGTTTCTGTGGTTGGTTCTGAGTTGCAGAGTCATCAGTGACCCTGGCTTTTTTTCTTCTTTTTCCTTTAACTTTTCTGTATTTTTTTGTATATTTTCTTTAGCCAACATCATGGAGAGTTCACCATTGTGGAGTTTAAAGAGGCAGGTATGGGAGAGAATAGAGAAGGCAAGAGCAGGGAAGTAGGGATTACCAGCAGCTTCATCTGGCCTGGGCATGTGTCTCTCTCTGGATCATATGCCCCTTCTCATTACTTCACGCTGCTGGCCTCCCCTGTGGTCTGTGTGTGGCCACATCAATAGGAGTATGGAGCCCAGTTGGAAGGAGGTGACAGAGCCACTTGTTTCCACTTGCCAGTCTCTGACAGGGTTAGTTTCTCTGTTTGGACTAAACATGAGTCACCGAAAGGAACGGCCAAACTGAGGGGCCGGGGGGTGGTGTGTGTGGGTGTGGAGGACAAGGGCAAGGGGTGATGGACAAGGCAGACAAGACTGTGAGTCCACCTGCCAGGCCTGGGGGCCACTCACATGTAAATTCCCCCACCCAGCTGTGCAGCGACTTGGCCAGCTCTGTGTGGGCCTTAAGGACCGGTCCTGTCAACAGCTGGTTCCGTTCCTGCCACCTCCGCCTGGGGCAGTAACCACCTTTCCCCTGGTCCATATGGGTGGGAACCAGGCCAGGCCAGGCTCCTTAGTGGGGCACCTAGGCCTCATGGGAGTCCCATCCTGCGTCCACATGGGGCACAGGGGACATTGAGTAGGTCACTGGGTCAGCCAGGTGGCCCTGGGACCACATTATCTTGGGGTGAGAACCGGAGATTCGGACATGTAATACTAGGTGATCGTCTCCTGAGTCACTCGGCACCCCCTGTTTTTTGGGAAGAGACTGAGGCTCCATCTGGCCCACCACTGGGCTTCAGAGATGCATGACAAGTGGGATTGGGGTGTCCTTAGGGGCCAGATCACAGGATAAAGCCAAGGTCCTGGAGAAAGAAGGAGCCTGTGCAGACCCGGTCAGTGCGGGGCCGTCCCCTCTGATCTCTATACAGCCTCAGCTAGTGCAGAACTCCTCCCTCTGGGCTTTCCTTGCCCGCAGCTGGGTCCAGGCGTACACATCTGATCCTGTACTACCCCCTGGTGCTCACACATCCACACTGCTCGCTGTACTTCCCATCGCCCTGCCTCAGGGAAGCCCCCTGCATCCTCAGGGCCTGATCCTGAACAGTGTATTGATCCTCAAAAAAAAAAAAAGAAAGCAGTATGTGCCCCACTCAGAAAACTGGTTGCTTTGCACTTGTTGTTGCCTGAGTGGGAAGACCTCATCTTCTTTCTGTGACAACAACCTGACTGATGCACTAGTCCGGACACCCTCCCCGAGCCTGTTCTCCCGTGTCCTGGTGGGTGCTCCCAGAGCTGTGCCGTGCAATCCCAGAAGTCAGTCTTCCCCAGCTGGAAGGGGAGGAAAGGGCTCCAGCAGGCCCTAAGGGGGTGAGATACTAGGGCGAGGAAGCTTGCATCTCTGTCTTGGGCCAGGACCAAGGCTGGGCAGCATGGACAAAGGGACCTCCTGCAGCCCTAGTCAGAGGCTGCAGAGACCAGTTGTCGGTTGGATCCCCAGTGCCTCGGGACCACCACTCCCAGCCCTAGGTCTCTGCCGTCAGCGTCCGCCTACCCTCTTGGTCAGGGAGGACAACACCTGTACATGATTAAGCAGAGCGTTGGTGCCTAAAGGGCTTGGGTTCACGTGAAGCAGTCACCATTCTCAGTCCTTCTCAGTCTTCGACTCAGCAAACATCCTTTGACTCCAGGTCCTGCCTGATCCTGGCGTGGGAGATGCAGAGTGGGGTCAGGCTGATTTCCACTCTCAGAGAGCTTCTTAGGAGAGAAGCAGAACAATGCCAGCCTAGAGTGGGCTCTGCTGTCAGGGGCAAATCGGGTTAGGCCCAGAGAAGGCAGAGAGTTGAGCACTCGCACGGGGAAACTGAGGCTCCATCTGGCCCACCACTGGGCTTCAGAGATGCATGACAAGTGGGATTGGGGTGTCCTTAGGGGCCAGATCACAGGATAAAGCCAAGGTCCTGGAGAAAGAAGGAGCCTGTGCAGACCCGGTCAGTGCGGGGCCGTCCCCTCTGATCTCTATACAGCCTCAGCTAGTGCAGAACTCCTCCCTCTGGGCTTTCCTTGCCCGCAGCTGGGTCCAGGCGTACACATCTGATCCTGTACTACCCCCTGGTGCTCACACATCCACACTGCTCGCTGTACTTCCCATCGCCCTGCCTCAGGGAAGCCCCCTGCATCCTCAGGGCCTGATCCTGAACAGTGTATTGATCCTCAAAAAAAAAAAAAGAAAGCAGTATGTGCCCCACTCAGAAAACTGGTTGCTTTGCACTTGTTGTTGCCTGAGTGGGAAGACCTCATCTTCTTTCTGTGACAACAACCTGACTGATGCACTAGTCCGGACACCCTCCCCGAGCCTGTTCTCCCGTGTCCTGGTGGGTGCTCCCAGAGCTGTGCCGTGCAATCCCAGAAGTCAGTCTTCCCCAGCTGGAAGGGGAGGAAAGGGCTCCAGCAGGCCCTAAGGGGGTGAGATACTGGGGCGAGGAAGCTTGCATCTCTGTCTTGGGCCAGGACCAAGGCTGGGCAGCATGGACAAAGGGACCTCCTGCAGCCCTAGTCAGAGGCTGCAGAGACCAGTTGTCGGTTGGATCCCCAGTGCCTCGGGACCACCACTCCCAGCCCTAGGTCTCTGCCGTCAGCGTCCGCCTACCCTCTTGGTCAGGGAGGACAACACCTGTACATGATTAAGCAGAGCGTTGGTGCCTAAAGGGCTTGGGTTCACGTGAAGCAGTCACCATTCTCAGTCCTTCTCAGTCTTCGACTCAGCAAACATCCTTTGACTCCAGGTCCTGCCTGATCCTGGCGTGGGAGATGCAGAGTGGGGTCAGGCTGATTTCCACTCTCAGAGAGCTTCTTAGGAGAGAGAAGCAGAACAATGCCAGCCTAGAGTGGGCTCTGCTGTCAGGGACGCAAATCGGGTTAGGCCCAGAGAAGGCAGGAGAGACTTCCTGGAGGAGGAGGATACTCTGTGGGGCTTGAGGTATGAAATGGAATTTGCCACAAAGCAAGCAGGAAGAGGGAGATGTTTGGGCAAAGGAGATGAGCAGCAGGTGACATTTCAGAGGCATCACAGAGGGGCCGATGCTCTGTGGCAGCGGTCCCCAGCCTTTTTGGCACCAGGGACTGGTTTTGTAGAAGATAGTTTTTCTGCCAACTGGGGAGGGGGCACCTAGGCCTCATGGGAGTCCCATCCTGCGTCCACATGGGGCACAGGGAACATTCGGTAGGTCACTGGGTCAGCCAGGTGGCCCTGGGACCACATTATCTTGGGGTGAGAACCGGAGATTCTGACATGTAATACAATGGTTTTATGATAATTCAAGCACATGACATTTATTGTACATTTTATTTCTGTCATTATGACACAAGTTCCACCTTAGATTATCAGGCATTAGACCCCGGAGGTTGGGGACCTCTGCTTTAGGGGACATGACCACCCATTAGCCTGGTTTGGGTTAAGGTGTCTTAGCGGAGAGAGAGCATCCCTAGATGGCGCTAGTGGTAGAGAACCCGCCTTCCAATGCAGGAGACATAAGGAACTAGCGTTCGATCCTTGGGTTAGGAAGATCCTCTGGAGGAGGGCATGGCAACCCACTCTAGTATTCTTGCCTGGAGAATCCCATGGACAGGGGAGCCTGGTGGACTACAGTCCATGGGGTTGCAAAAGAGTTGGACACAACTGAAGCAATGTAGCACGCACAGCATGGAGAGAAGAAGGCTGCCCATATGGGGCTTAGCACCCCTAGGGTTGAGCCCCAGCCCAGAAGGCCCAGGGCCTGCCTCAGAGCTCCTCCTGGGCTTTCCTGCCCTTCTGCTTCTGCTGCCACTCCCGGATCTTGGTGGGAAGTGTCTCTGCCCAGAACTGCATTCGGGCCTTCTTTAGCTTCTGGCTCACCTGTGGCACCAGGCTGATTTCCAGGTATTCCTCTGAATGGTTGAATGGGGGCCAAGAAGGCAGCTCCTTGCCATTGGGGTCCCTGGTGGGAGGAATGAATGGAGACCGAGGCCTCCTAAATTGCTTCCAGGGAATCAGATCTAAGGAGTCTAGGCCCAAAGCCAGGCAGGCCTGTTTGCTTACCCTGTCCGGGCAAAGTTGGTCCACTGGGCCATCATGGTGAGGCTCAGCTGCTTCTCCTCCTCCGTGGCTTCTGGAAAGGCTATGGGAGGGACAGACTGGGATCAGGATCAGGTGGGTCCTGAAGGAGACTCAGGGTTCCTTGTGCTGACCCGAGACCTCCATTCCTGTAAGCCCCACCCTCCCCTGGTGGATCTGGCAGCCTAAATATCCCTGGTCCATCCATCCTTACCCAACATGGAGCTCTCATCCATGAGGAAAGGACCTCCAAACATGAAGGTCAACTCAGCCCCATGATCTGCTCGCACCCAGGCTGGCTTAATCTTCGCAAAAGAACTGGGTCGATGCTGGAACTCGTAGAAAAAGATGGAGACCCCAGAATCTGTGAAGAGAGGGCTGAATGAGATGTAGTTGCCCACAGCCTGATGAGGCCCAGTCTTTGGTAAGCTGAGCTCACCACACCACCAGTAATGGGAGTAATAATGATGACAAGATGATGAACAGCAAGTCTTTACTGAGTCCTTGCTAGATGTTCAGCACCCAGCCATGCGCCTTATGTGTCATGGTTCATTTCATCCTCACAACAACCTATGGATTAGGTCATTGTGCATTATTATTGCATTTAAAAAAGTTTTTCTTTGGCTGCGCCAAATCTTGTGGCATGTGAGATCATGAGTTCCCCAACAGGGATCAAACCCAAGCCCCTGCACTGGGAGTCTGGAGTCTTAACCACTGGAGCACCAAGGAAGTCCCTATTATCACCATTTTAGAAATGAGAAAATTGAGGCACAGAAGGATTACGTATCTGCCCAAAGTCACAAAGACAGGAACCTGGAGCTGTTCTAGGACTGTGTTAGGGATTAGCCACAACAGGGGTCATTCGGGCCTTCTTTAGCTTCTGGCTCACCTGTGGCACCAGGCTGATTTCCAGGTATTCCTCTGAATGGTTGAATGGGGGCCAAGAAGGCAGCTCCTTGCCATTGGGGTCCCTGGTGGGAGGAATGAATGGAGACCGAGGCCTCCTAAATTGCTTCCAGGG
Source organism: Tragulus kanchil (assembly GCA_022376925.1). Classification (NCBI taxonomy): domain Eukaryota; kingdom Metazoa; phylum Chordata; class Mammalia; order Artiodactyla; family Tragulidae; genus Tragulus; species Tragulus kanchil. The sequence continues at coordinate 160,552,780 of JAIOJX010000031.1, read as the reverse complement.
AATCAGATCTAAGGAGTCTAGGCCCAAAGCCAGGCAGGCCTGTTTGCTTACCCTGTCCGGGCAAAGTTGGTCCACTGGGCCATCATGGTGAGGCTCAGCTGCTTCTCCTCCTCCGTGGCTTCTGGAAAGGCTATGGGAGGGACAGACTGGGATCAGGATCAGGTGGGTCCTGAAGGAGACTCAGGGTTCCTTGTGCTGACCCGAGACCTCCATTCCTGTAAGCCCCACCCTCCCCTGGTGGATCTGGCAGCCTAAATATCCCTGGTCCATCCATCCTTACCCAACATGGAGCTCTCATCCATGAGGAAAGGACCTCCAAACATGAAGGTCAACTCAGCCCCATGATCTGCTCGCACCCAGGCTGGCTTAATCTTCGCAAAAGAACTGGGTCGATGCTGGAACTCGTAGAAAAAGATGGAGACCCCAGAATCTGTGAAGAGAGGGCTGAATGAGATGTAGTTGCCCACAGCCTGATGAGGCCCAGTCTTTGGTAAGCTGAGCTCACCACACCACCAGTAATGGGAGTAATAATGATGACAAGATGATGAACAGCAAGTCTTTACTGAGTCCTTGCTAGATGTTCAGCACCCAGCCATGCGCCTTATGTGTCATGGTTCATTTCATCCTCACAACAACCTATGGATTAGGTCATTGTGCATTATTATTGCATTTAAAAAAGTTTTTCTTTGGCTGCGCCAAATCTTGTGGCATGTGAGATCATGAGTTCCCCAACAGGGATCAAACCCAAGCCCCTGCACTGGGAGTCTGGAGTCTTAACCACTGGAGCACCAAGGAAGTCCCTATTATCACCATTTTAGAAATGAGAAAATTGAGGCACAGAAGGATTACGTATCTGCCCAAAGTCACAAAGACAGGAACCTGGAGCTGTTCTAGGACTGTGTTAGGGATTAGCCACAACAGGGGTCTGAGGTGGAGCTGATGTCATAATAATAGAAATAAAGTGCACAATAAGTGTAATGTGCTTAAATCATCCTGAAACCATCTCTCACCCACTCCTGGTCCATGGAGAAATTGTCCTCCATGGAAACAGTCCCTGGTGCCAGAAAGGTTTGGGACCACTAAGCCACAAGGATTGGAGGAAACAACACTTTTCTCCCAGGAGAAGGACTGAAAGCAGAAGAAATCACTCACTAGTCAACTGAATCCCTGAGAATTGGCGATAAGCCCTGCTGGGCGACCTCTGACCAGTCACTGCCCCTTTCTGTGCCTTGGTTTTCTCCTCTGCAGAGTGCTCTGCCAGAATCACCTCTCGTGGCTATGAACATGCATCCCAGAGAGGAAGTGGTGAGTTGGGGAAGCAGTGGAGCGGGGGCCATGTTACCTGTGATAACTCAGGACCTGGGCTCAGGTGGGAAGGGTGGGGCAGCAGACAGTGGTAGGCTTACCTTGGAGGTTTCTTGCAAAATGCAACGTGGGTAAGGTCATAATAATGTCACTTGTCAGTTCCTGGAAGGCTTCTCGTTTGGCTTGTCCGTCTGGGCTGCTGCCTAGGTATTCCTCTATGATGGTGGGCATCACCTCAGCAGGCACATCCTGGGGTGAGAGGCCTCCTCAGACCCCACAGCCACGGCAGACCCTCCCAAGCAGCCCCACACCCTCCTGCCTGGCCTCTTTCATGTCCCAGGGTTCATTGCCAGGGGCTGGTCGCCTGCCTTCCTTGGGATTTCTAGACGGTGTCTGGGTGGAAAGAAGTCAAATCTGGAAATGCTACCTCTGCAATCACTACTTGGCTGTGTGACTTCGGACAGGCTGATGAGCCTCTCTCAAAGTCGGTTCCTCCCTGGGAGGCAGCTGGGCAGCCTATGTGAAGCACAGAGTTCCGCTCCAGAGCGGGTGCTCCGTTGAAATTAACCAGGAAGTTAGTGAAAGAATGAATCATGGGACCTTTCCACAACTCCAGAGTGCAGTGATGAGGTTGTGTGAATGAGGAGGCACCTAGGGAGTTTCAAAGGAAGGAAATGTACATACATTGAGCACCTTCTGGATCCCAGTGCCCTAGTAGACTTTTCCAGTGCGGCATCAAGTCTCCTGAAACAGCTCATGTGGGTGGGAAGTAGCATCCCCATTTACAGGTGAAGGAATGGTCTCTGAGGGGTTAGGATAACTGTGAACAAGTAGCCAGGATTGGGATTTGACCCTCGATCCACCTGGTTTCAAACTTCCCAGGTGGCACTAGAGGTAAAGAACCCACCTGCCAATGCAGGAAACAAAATAAGCCGGTTCGATCCCTGGATTGGAAAGATCCCCTGGAGGAAGGCATGGCAACCCACTCCAGGATTCTTGCCTGGAGAATCCCACAGACAGAGGAGCCTGGCAGGGTATATTATAGTCCATAGGGCTGCAAAGAGTCGGTTACAACTGAAGTGACTTAGCACACGTGCTCCAGCTGGTTTCACACCTGACAGCGTGAGCCAGGGTCAGATGGCTGGTGCAAGCTCTGCCTCTGCCCTTTACCCACCACGAGGCCTCGAGCCTCCGTCTCTTCATCGGTAACACGTGGAGAGCGAGCGTCCCTGCTTCGCAGGGTTGTAACGAGGACTGAGGAGATGAATATCTGTCTTAGTGCTCAGCACAGCACAGTTCTTGGCAGAGAGTATGTGCTTGTTAAGGGGTAGTGTAAGATAGAAATGATGTGATGATGATGGTGATAGTGATGATGGCAATGATCTTCCTTTGAGACCCACGTTGACTCATGTCCAAGGGAATTCCTGGACAAAACTAAAACCCAGAAGTTGGCCCCAGGGTTGGTGCTAGGTAGGTATCTGGGTGTGGGAGGGTAGGGGTAGAGACTGTGCTGGGCTCAGCCCCACTGGACTACCCCTTCCTGCCTTTGGTCTCACCAGACTGGTCAAGACGGGCCTCAGGATGGCCAGCATGTCCTCCAGGCTCATCTGATCCATCTTATCCAGGAAGCCCCAGCCCTGTGGGGATACCAAGGCCCTCTCAGCACAGCCTGATCATGGTCCATGCCCTTCACACCCACCTTCTCACCCAGCTCCTGGGAGCAGGCCCCAACCCCCAAAAAACATAGGGAGTTTCAAAGGAAGGAAATGTACATACATTGAGCACCTTCTGGATCCCAGTGCCCTAGTAGACTTTTCCAGTGCGGCATCAAGTCTCCTGAAACAGCTCATGTGGGTGGGAAGTAGCATCCCCATTTACAGGTGAAGGAATGGTCTCTGAGGGGTTAGGATAACTGTGAACAAGTAGCCAGGATTGGGATTTGACCCTCGATCCACCTGGTTTCAAACTTCCCAGGTGGCACTAGAGGTAAAGAACCCACCTGCCAATGCAGGAAACAAAATAAGCCGGTTCGATCCCTGGATTGGAAAGATCCCCTGGAGGAAGGCATGGCAACCCACTCCAGGATTCTTGCCTGGAGAATCCCACAGACAGAGGAGCCTGGCAGGGTATATTATAGTCCATAGGGCTGCAAAGAGTCGGTTACAACTGAAGTGACTTAGCACACGTGCTCCAGCTGGTTTCACACCTGACAGCGTGAGCCAGGGTCAGATGGCTGGTGCAAGCTCTGCCTCTGCCCTTTACCCACCACGAGGCCTCGAGCCTCCGTCTCTTCATCGGTAACACGTGGAGAGCGAGCGTCCCTGCTTCGCAGGGTTGTAACGAGGACTGAGGAGATGAATATCTGTCTTAGTGCTCAGCACAGCACAGTTCTTGGCAGAGAGTATGTGCTTGTTAAGGGGTAGTGTAAGATAGAAATGATGTGATGATGATGGTGATAGTGATGATGGCAATGATCTTCCTTTGAGACCCACGTTGACTCATGTCCAAGGGAATTCCTGGACAAAACTAAAACCCAGAAGTTGGCCCCAGGGTTGGTGCTAGGTAGGTATCTGGGTGTGGGAGGGTAGGGGTAGAGACTGTGCTGGGCTCAGCCCCACTGGACTACCCCTTCCTGCCTTTGGTCTCACCAGACTGGTCAAGACGGGCCTCAGGATGGCCAGCATGTCCTCCAGGCTCATCTGATCCATCTTATCCAGGAAGCCCCAGCCCTGTGGGGATACCAAGGCCCTCTCAGCACAGCCTGATCATGGTCCATGCCCTTCACACCCACCTTCTCACCCAGCTCCTGGGAGCAGGCCAGTGTTAAAAGCCCCTGTGACAGGGGTTTCCCTGGTGGTCCAGTGGATAGGGACACCACCTTGCTGGTTCAATCCCTGGCTTGGGAAGATCCCATGTGCTGCGGAGCGGCTGGACCGATGTGTCCAACTACTGAGCCAGAGCTCTGGAGCGCATGCGCCCAGAGCCGGTGCTCTGCGGTGAGAGAGGCCACTGCGATGGGAGGCCCACACAGGCCAAAGAACAAAGATAAATGAATGAAAGATCAATAGAAGTGACAAAAAAAAAAAAATCCCCTGTGACCATGAGCTCCTTATGGAGCCAACTATGGCCAAACCCACTAGCCTGCAGACCCTTCAGAAATAAACCTCTAACTGGAGAGGGAAGGAAAAGCCTCAGATACAACAGGCGAGTGGTTAACAGCTGTCTCAGAATTTGTTCAGTATTTTCGCAGAAGAGCATCAAGACTCCAGGTCCTGTAGCAGGGACTACTGGGAAACTTCAAGTGTTGTCTTTAAAATCAAATGTGGACTTTAGGGCCTTCCCTGGTGGTCCAGGGACTAAGACTCTGCATTTCTCTTGGAGGGGGCCTGGCTTTGATCCCTGGTCAGGGAACCCACATGCCGTAGCCAAGAGTTCACATGCGGCAACTAAGACCTGACACAGCCAAATACATAATACAAATAAATAAACATTTTTTAAATGCTACAGTTTTCAAAGGATGGTCTCTGGTTCAAATCTCAGCTCTGCCATTTACTAGCTGTCACTTAAGCTCTCCATGCCACAGTTTCTTAATCTGTAAAAGGAGCAACAGTATCTTGCTTCACAGGCTTGTTGTGAGGACTAGGTTAATCCAGAAAGGCCCTGACAGAGTAAGCAAGATAGAAAGATTAAAGTGATTAAAGTTACTTTCATGGTCCCAAGCCTCTTAGTTCATCTTTGTAGCAGCAGGAACAGAAAATCCACAGATGAATAAACACAATAAGTGTATACCCAAAGGGAGACGTTCATCTTCACTAGGAATTAAGGTGCTAAGCTAAAGGCCACAGGAGCTAAAGTAGCCAAACTTCTGAAAAAGCTGGTCTATAAGATCAATATACCAAAATCCATCTGTTTCTATACACTAGCAATGAACAATCTGAAGATGACATTAAGAAAACAATTCCATTTACAACAGCAGCATCAAAAAGAATAAGATACTTAGGAATAAATTTCATAAGGGAAGTACAAATTGTACACTAAAAACTAGAAAACATAAATAAGAGAAATTAAAGAAGAATGAATTAAATGGGAAGATGTTCAACGTTCACGGGTTGGAAGACTTACTACTGTTAAAATAACAATACTTCCCATACTGACCTAGAGGATTCAGTGTAATCCCTATCAGAATCTAAGCTGCTTTTTTTTTTTCCAAATTTCAGAAATGGACAAGCTGATCATAATTCACCCGGAAATGCAAGGGACCCAGAACAGCCAAACAATTCTTATGGCTTGATTCGTGTCTCCACATAAAAATAAGTGGAATCATAATCTCCAGTATCTCATAGTGTGATCTTATGTAAAGATGAGGCTGTTAGTCAAATACAGAAGATTACAGAGGTAATCAGTAGGGTGGGCCCTGGTCTAATAATGGGCTTCCCTGGCAGTGGGTGAAGAATCTACCTGCAATGTAGGAAACGCAGGTTCGATCCCTGGTACAGGAAGTTCCCTTGGAGGAGGAAATGGCAACCCACTCCATTATTCTTGCCAGGGGAATCCCATGGACAGAGGAGCCTGCAGGGCTACAGTCCATGGGGTCGCAAAGAGTCAGATGCAACTGAGCACAGAGCACTTGTCTAGTATGTCTAGTGTCCTTGTAAAAGGGGAAATTTTGGACACAGAGATAGATGGGTCAGAGGGAAGGCAACATGACGCCAGAGGGAGGAGACCATCTCTAAACCAAGGAATATCTTGGAAGGTATTTCTGAGGTCACCAGAAACTAGGAAAGAGGCATGGATTCTCTCTCGCAACACTCAGAAGGAAACAATCTTGCTAGCTTCTTGATTCCAGATTTGCAGCCTCATTGAGTGATTGTGATTCAGTCAATGTCTGTTTTTTAAGCCACTCAGACTGAGGTTCTTTGTTGAACCCAAAGGGAGACGTTCATCTTCACTAGGAATTAAGGTGCTAAGCTAAAGGCCACAGGAGCTAAAGTAGCCAAACTTCTGAAAAAGCTGGTCTATAAGATCAATATACCAAAATCCATCTGTTTCTATACACTAGCAATGAACAATCTGAAGATGACATTAAGAAAACAATTCCATTTACAACAGCAGCATCAAAAAGAATAAGATACTTAGGAATAAATTTCATAAGGGAAGTACAAATTGTACACTAAAAACTAGAAAACATAAATAAGAGAAATTAAAGAAGAATGAATTAAATGGGAAGATGTTCAACGTTCACGGGTTGGAAGACTTACTACTGTTAAAATAACAATACTTCCCATACTGACCTAGAGGATTCAGTGTAATCCCTATCAGAATCTAAGCTGCTTTTTTTTTTTTTCCAAATTTCAGAAATGGACAAGCTGATCATAATTCACCCGGAAATGCAAGGGACCCAGAACAGCCAAACAATTCTTATGGCTTGATTCGTGTCTCCACATAAAAATAAGTGGAATCATAATCTCCAGTATCTCATAGTGTGATCTTATGTAAAGATGAGGCTGTTAGTCAAATACAGAAGATTACAGAGGTAATCAGTAGGGTGGGCCCTGGTCTAATAATGGGCTTCCCTGGCAGTGGGTGAAGAATCTACCTGCAATGTAGGAAACGCAGGTTCGATCCCTGGTACAGGAAGTTCCCTTGGAGGAGGAAATGGCAACCCACTCCATTATTCTTGCCAGGGGAATCCCATGGACAGAGGAGCCTGCAGGGCTACAGTCCATGGGGTCGCAAAGAGTCAGATGCAACTGAGCACAGAGCACTTGTCTAGTATGTCTAGTGTCCTTGTAAAAGGGGAAATTTTGGACACAGAGATAGATGGGTCAGAGGGAAGGCAACATGACGCCAGAGGGAGGAGACCATCTCTAAACCAAGGAATATCTTGGAAGGTATTTCTGAGGTCACCAGAAACTAGGAAAGAGGCATGGATTCTCTCTCGCAACACTCAGAAGGAAACAATCTTGCTAGCTTCTTGATTCCAGATTTGCAGCCTCATTGAGTGATTGTGATTCAGTCAATGTCTGTTTTTTAAGCCACTCAGACTGAGGTTCTTTGTTATGGCAACTCTGGAAAAATAATACAGCAATCTTGAAAAAGAAGAACAAAGTTGGCGAATTCACACTTCCCAATTTTAAAACTTACTATGGAACGATTGTGATCAGTATAGTATGGTAGCAGCTTAAGGAGGGACATAGAAATTAAGGGAGTAGAAATGAAAGTCCAGAAACAAACTCCTTCATTCATGACCAGCTGATTTGCAAGAAAGGCACCAAGACAGTTCGGTAAGGAAAGAGTAGTTGTTTTTTTTCTTCAGCAAATGATACAGGAACAAGTGGATAACCACATGCAAAAGAATCCTTAACTCACACCATATACAAAAATTAACTGGAATCTAGATCTAAATGTAACTGCTTAAACTATAAAATTCTGAGAAGAAATCATAGAGGTGAACCTTTATGACCTTGGATTTAGCCATCATTTCTTAGGTATGACCAAAAAAGGGCAAGCAACAAAAGAAAAAATAAACTTCATCAAAATTTTTAAAAATTGTGTTGTGAAGGATACTATCAACAAAGTGAAAAGACAATCCACAGAATGGGAAAAGTATTTGAAAATCATATATCTGATAAGGGATGTATATCTAAAATATATGAATAATTTTACAACTCAACCAGAGAAAGATGAATAATTCCATCTGAAAGTGGACCAAACATAAGACATGGCTCTGAAAGGAGATATTAAAATGGCCGATAAGCACATGAAAAGATGTTCACCATTTTAGTCACTGGGGAAATTCAGTTCAAAACCACAGTGAGATATCGGTTCACACCCACTGGGATGACGACAATCAAAATGAAAGATATTAATAAGCACTGGCAAGGATGTGGAGTAATTGAAATCCTCACTAACTGCTGGGTGGGGGGAGGCAATGTAAAATGGTGCAGGTACTTTGGAAAATAGTTCAGCAGTTCCTGAAATGATTAAGCGTAGAGTTACCATATGACCCAGTGGCTTCCCAAATTCCAAAGAATGACTAGCTCTTGAAGGAAACAATCTTGCTAGCTTCTTGATTCCAGATTTGCAGCCTCATTGAGTGATTGTGATTCAGTCAATGTCTGTTTTTTAAGCCACTCAGACTGAGGTTCTTTGTTATGGCAACTCTGGAAAAATAATACAGCAATCTTGAAAAAGAAGAACAAAGTTGGCGAATTCACACTTCCCAATTTTAAAACTTACTATGGAACGATTGTGATCAGTATAGTATGGTAGCAGCTTAAGGAGGGACATAGAAATTAAGGGAGTAGAAATGAAAGTCCAGAAACAAACTCCTTCATTCATGACCAGCTGATTTGCAAGAAAGGCACCAAGACAGTTCGGTAAGGAAAGAGTAGTTGTTTTTTTTCTTCAGCAAATGATACAGGAACAAGTGGATAACCACATGCAAAAGAATCCTTAACTCACACCATATACAAAAATTAACTGGAATCTAGATCTAAATGTAACTGCTTAAACTATAAAATTCTGAGAAGAAATCATAGAGGTGAACCTTTATGACCTTGGATTTAGCCATCATTTCTTAGGTATGACCAAAAAAGGGCAAGCAACAAAAGAAAAAATAAACTTCATCAAAATTTTTAAAAATTGTGTTGTGAAGGATACTATCAACAAAGTGAAAAGACAATCCACAGAATGGGAAAAGTATTTGAAAATCATATATCTGATAAGGGATGTATATCTAAAATATATGAATAATTTTACAACTCAACCAGAGAAAGATGAATAATTCCATCTGAAAGTGGACCAAACATAAGACATGGCTCTGAAAGGAGATATTAAAATGGCCGATAAGCACATGAAAAGATGTTCACCATTTTAGTCACTGGGGAAATTCAGTTCAAAACCACAGTGAGATATCGGTTCACACCCACTGGGATGACGACAATCAAAATGAAAGATATTAATAAGCACTGGCAAGGATGTGGAGTAATTGAAATCCTCACTAACTGCTGGGTGGGGGGAGGCAATGTAAAATGGTGCAGGTACTTTGGAAAATAGTTCAGCAGTTCCTGAAATGATTAAGCGTAGAGTTACCATATGACCCAGTGGCTCCATTCCTAAGTATATAACCAAGAGAAATTAAGGTGTATGTTTGCCCAAAAACTGACACAATACATGTTCATAGTAGGGGTATCCATAACAGCCAGAAAGGTGAAAACAACCCAACTGTCTATCAGCTGATGAATGGATAACCAAATATGGTATATCCATACAGTGGGTTGCCCAGCCATAGAGAAGAAGGAAGTACTGGAATCTGCTTCAATAGAGATGAACCTTGAAAACATCATATTAGGTGAAAGAAGTCAGACACAAAACCCCACATATTGTTTGATTCTATTATATGAGATGTCCAGAAGAGGCAAATACATAGATTTGACCAAAGTAGATTCATGGTTGCCAAGGGCTGGGGGGCTGGCAGGGGTGGAGGCTCAGGGAGGAATGGGAAGTGACCGTTCATGGGTGTGAGCTTCTTTCTGGGTGATGCTGATGCAAATGGTCTGGAATAAGACAGCAGTGATGGCCGCACAGCTCTGCGAGTATACTAAAAACCGCTGGATTGTACGCTTCAGAGAGGTAACTTATGATATGTAAATTATATTTTTGTTGTTGTTGTTGTTGTTTCTCTTTTTTTGCAAATTATATATTTTTTAAAAGTCGACATTTAGAAAAATCGTGCTCTGTAAATGCTGATTGAGTTGCAATAGAACCTGTAGACTCCAGGCACTTCACTGGCGGTCCAGTGGTTAGTACTCTGCGCTTCCGCTGCAAGGGGCATGGGTTTGATTCTTGATCGGGGAACTAAGATCCTGAAACCCTTGGAGCGCAGCCGAGCAAAACAAACCAAACCAAAAAAAAAAAAAAAAACCCAAAACAAAAAACCTGTAGACATTGCTGGTGGCAGTTTAAATCAGTGGAGTCATTTCGGAAAGTGTGCCAATGGCAACATGTAAGAAGTGGAGAGGTCTCTGGTAAGGCGTATGGAGTACTTTCCAGGTGAAAGCATCACCGTGGATTCTTAGTGAGCATCTAGCTGGCTGGAAAATTACCAGTTGTGCTCCTCTGGGGAGTCACCTGCACCGGCGGTGGGGTGAGCAGCCCTGAGTCACCCAACTGTGAGAACTATCTTTAGCTACAAAGTCCTGAGTGGAAACTCATACCAACTTCAGTATCAGCACTGTATGAGGCTCTCATCCAACCAGAACCCAAATACCCTTCCTGCAGACTAAGCCCAAAGAAACAAGTCAGAGGACAAATGCTGTGGACGCAAAGACATATGTGGCGATATTAACTTCAGTGATGAAAAGAGAAGCTACCCAGGTGCTGAAATAAGGAAAATTATCAGGGGACCTTTTCTCTTTGGAAGGTTTTGCAGGCCTTAAGTTAATTGATGTGAAGATGAACAGAAGGGCTTCCCTGGTGGTCCAGTGGGTAAGGACACCGCCTTGCAGTGCAAGGGGCGCCGGTTCGATCCCTGGCTTGGGAAGATCCCACATGCCGCAGAGCGGCTGGACTGATGTGTCCAGTTACCCAGCCGGAGCTCTGGAGCGCATGCACCCAGAGCCGGTGCTCTGTGACAACAGAGGCCACTGCGATGGGAGGCCCACACAGGCCAAAGAACAAAGATGGGTGAAAATAGACAAATGAAAGACCAATAGAAGTGGCCCGCCTGCCTCCCTCCCTCCCCACCCCACCCCCACCAAAATAAATAAATAAATAAATCTTTAAAAAAAAAAAAAAAAAAAAGATGAGCAGAAGAGTGAGAGTGTTACGACAAGATGCCTAGAAGGAAGGTATGGTGGTGACACTCTGTGTGGGGTGGTCTGTGCCCCTGGAAGGGACTGGAAGGCACGTGGGCCATGATGTCCCCCACTGACCTGACATTGTCTGAAACCTGGGAGTCTCAGGTGGGTAGTCTCTCAGGTACTGAGTCACACTAACTAGTCTCAAAGAGCTTGATGTATAAACCAGACACCAAGGCAGGAATATGAGGTGGATCAGTCCTGCCCAGTAAGTGCAAAAATTTCCTAAGAAGAAAATATTTTCTTTGGGAAAATGAAACTGGGTAACCCTGAGCAAGTCCCTTAAACCTCTCAGCCTCAGCTTTCTTACCTATGAGACAGAAGCGCCCAGCTCACAGGCCGTGGGGATGATGTCAGTGTGGGAGAGAACCAGAGCCTTGAAGGGCACACTCACCCTGGGGATGAGCCAGCCAAACTCGTGATTGTTGACACCGAAGAGGAAGGGCACAGGGTGAAACTGCCTCTCCCTTAGGAGCTCCTCGGGGGCCTTGGGGAAGAAGGTGCCATCGATGGTGTACAAAGCCGTTCTTCTCTACAAGAGAAAGCAAGGCAGAGCCTCCCAGTCAGGCCCTCAAAAAGTGGAACCCTAGGGGTCACTTGACTGTATGAAGAGAGGGGAGGAGAAGACCAGAGGGAGTCGGGAGACCAGGCCTGTGGTGCTTCTAAGCAGTCTTCTTCTCTAGAAGACCCTCAGGACTAGGGTTGCCCCTCTTCATGCCCCCAGGCCCTTCCCCTCCTGGGTGGCTGCCTTGAGTCTCTCTCCAGACTACTGACTGCCCCTCTGCTCCCGCAGGTGCTGGACAGGGTCCCTCAGTGCCTCTGCCCGCCGCTGCTCCCCAAGAGGTGAGTATACCGATTTGTAGGCAAGGATTAGCTCCTCAGTTGCTTTCTGTCGAAGGCACTGCAGCATCTCAGCCGAGGAGTCAGAGCTACAGCCCAAGGAGTCCGCAAAGCTCTGGGGACAGACAGAAGTGTCTTGCCTCCCTCTCGCCCGCCAGTGCCCACCTTCCAGCCCTCTGCCTCCCACAGAAAGAGGATGCATCTGCATCTGAAGGAGAGCCGGGGCGGTGACGATAGAGACGGGACCTTGACAATGGCCGGAGGTCTGCTGCCAACTCAGAGACGCCTTCCTTGCCCACCAACTTGGGTGGTCCCCAGGTAGCCCAGATGTCCCCTGTTTCATCCCACGGTCACCATCTGTGTGTGTGCCTGGGTCCCCTTTTCCCCTTCTGCGATCAGTGGTATTACCTAGTTACCTCTAGCCCCAGAGTCAGTGAGGTCAGGAAAGGTCAGGAGTGAGTAGGAAAAGGAGCTGGTGCTAGTGGTAAAGAACCCCTCCGCCAATGCCGGAGATGTAAGAGACGTAGGTTCCCTTCCTGGATTGGGAAGATCCCCTGGAGCGGGGCATGGCGACCCAGTCCAGTATTCTTGTCTGGAGAATCCCAAAGACAGAGGAGCCTGGCGGGCTACAGTCCATGGGGTCGCGAAGAGTCATTCATGACTACAGTGACTTAGCACACAGGGAAAGGAGAGCGGGTTGAGATGGGGAGGGAGTCCCGGGGGCATTCTCTGGCCGGGAGGGGACGATGGTCGATGCTGAGGCTGGAGCAGGCCCAGGTGGACTGTGAGGACCCGGGACTGTGTCACACCCTAGCGGCTCTGGTGGTTTTCCCTGCGTTCTCCCTGGTCGTGTGCTTCCTTCAGCCTAGTGTGTCCCTCTCTGCCACAGGGAGTTCGCGACTGGTAACACCTCCAGGGCAGGCACAGCATGGGCCATGGCAGATACTCATGGGGCGAGAGAGCGTAGGAAATGCAGACCTGAGCCAGGGGCCGGGGATCAGGATCCAGGATCCCTGGTATGGTGATGACTCCACTCTGCGCTATAGCTCTGTGGAACAGCCCTGCAGCCAGCGGGGACAGGACCTGGGCGCCGTGTGGAGGACAGATGGCTGTCAGAGGAGGGCAGAAGATCCGGGAGGTCTGGGCGCCCCGGGAGACACCGCCGCTGGGCGCCCCTGGGGTGACTCACCAGGGCAGAGACGACAGAGGCCCCGGTAGATTCACCAAAGATGGTGACAGAGTCGGAGTCCCCCCCAAAGGGGGCGATGTTCCCCTGCACCCAGCGCAGCGCAGCCACGACGTCGAGGAAGCCCCAGTTGCCAGGAGCATGCTGGTCCCCAGTGCTGGCGGTTGGGTGGGGCAGTGGTTAGGGCCGGCCGGCTGCCCTCACAGATTTTCTCCACCCTCTAAAGTTTTGGTCTGAATCAGCCCCTGGGATGCCAGACCCTCCCCCGCTCCCCAGTCTGGTGTGCCTGTGAGCCGTGATGGGTATCTGGACGCCCAGTACATGGTGTGGATGGGCCTGGCTGGCCGACTCTGGCTCTCAAGCGGCTAATAGAACATGCTGTTCCTTGACCCCACGCTCTGTTGACCCCACAGGCCAGGAGCCAACGTGCTGTGCCCAAAGGACCAAGTCTGTGGTCCAACTCTGGCTTTGGTTGAGCCCCTCCCCCAAGGGGTGGAGCCTCAGGAGATTCTTCTCTTCCGGACACCCTGCTTGCCCGGGAGGTCTTCCTTCTAGCTCAGGATCCTCACCCTATGCAGTCAGCGCCCTCCGCCAGGCCTGCTGCCTCACCTGAAGAAGCCAAGGAGCCCCAGGCGGTACTGGACTGTGACCACGACCACGTTCCCGTAGGCGGCCAGGGCGGACCCGTCGTAGGAGCTGGCGGCACCAGTCACAAGAGAGCCCCCGTGGATCCACACCATGACCTGCAGAGACGGCCATGGGTCAGTGATCCCAACTGCCCATCGACCCGCTCAGGGCATTCCGGGGGCTCCTGGAGCGTTTTTGGAGTGGGAGTGGGGAGGGGGCAGACCGGCTGAGATGGCTGGAAGGACAGGGCCCTCTGAGCTGCGCACCGGCCTCCCTGCCCCTGAGGGGGCCTCAGCGGGGCTGTAGATGTTGAGCATCAGGCAGTCCTCGGACATGGGGAAGGTCTGGAGCTTTCCATTCAGCACGAATCTGCTGTTGTTCATTCTCTCCAGATCCTGTGGACACCTGCAGTCGAGGAGGAGCCCGAGGCCAGTGGATCAGCCCCGCCAGCCCGGGCAGTTGGACCCCTGCCCCCTGCCTGCTTGCCCACCTCCATGGGGCTACTCACACAGCGGGGGCAGTGGTGGCATCTCGCATGCCCTCCCAGGATGCTGCTGGGCGCGGGGCTGAGAACCGGCTGGACCCCAGGGGCGGCTGGGCAAACGGGATGCCCAGGAAGACGTTGACCAGACGGTCTGTGCCCTTCACGCCCACCTGCTGGCCTCGCACACGGCCCAGGGGTGTGTCCGCTTCAGGCTGAGTGATCTCCAGCCCTGAGGGCAGGACAGAGGAGCTGAGTGTGAGTGCGCAGCCTCTGCCAGGGGATGGGGCGGAAGGTGGACCCACTCGTCCGCTGTCTGAACACCTACTCTGCCCGGCCCTGTTCAGAGCACTGTGATGAACTGCCCCAGCCTGCCTGTGAGAGGCGCCTTATGAGTACCCCCCACATCTTCCTCGCCACCTTTCTTCTCCAGGTCAAGTTAGTCCCCCTTTTAAGTGAAGGAGCCAAGCCTTCCTGAGACCCACAGACCTACATGGAGGGTGGTGGGCGGTGGCTTTGGGCTGGCCAGATGGCCTCTCTGAACCCTCATCAGCTAAATATGGTGCAACAACCCTATCTTTTTGTTCTTCTATTCTGATGTTTTGACATCTGGCCTGCTGGCCCTGGAGGGACTGCCCTCCCGGAGCTGGCCAGTTCTTAGAGATGATAAGCAACTTGCTGAGACGAACACCCCTCACATGTAGTCCAGTCAATCCAGAGCCCACACCCCGGCCACCTCTTTGCACCCCTGTTCTCCTGGCAGCTAACAATCGGCCCTAACCAGTCAAGGGCCAGGGCCTGGACATCTAGGGACAGCCCCATGCCCCAAAGCCCACTAGAATCGTTCCAGTTAGCTAATCCAAACCTGCTCGGCCTGCCTCGCCTCTTCCTTCCACAGGCAACAGTGAAAGCGCTCATCCCCACCCCACCCCCCTCTTTCCGGGGAAGGTCTGGAGCTTTCCATTCAGCACGAATCTGCTGTTGTTCATTCTCTCCAGATCCTGTGGACACCTGCAGTCGAGGAGGAGCCCGAGGCCAGTGGATCAGCCCCGCCAGCCGGGCAGTTGGACCCCTGCCCCCTGCCTGCTTGCCCACCTCCATGGGGCTACTCACACAGCGGGGGCAGTGGTGGCATCTCGCATGCCCTCCCAGGATGCTGCTGGGCGCGGGGCTGAGAACCGGCTGGACCCCAGGGGCGGCTGGGCAAACGGGATGCCCAGGAAGACGTTGACCAGACGGTCTGTGCCCTTCACGCCCACCTGCTGGCCTCGCACACGGCCCAGGGGTGTGTCCGCTTCAGGCTGAGTGATCTCCAGCCCTGAGGGCAGGACAGAGGAGCTGAGTGTGAGTGCGCAGCCTCTGCCAGGGGATGGGGCGGAAGGTGGACCCACTCGTCCGCTGTCTGAACACCTACTCTGCCCGGCCCTGTTCAGAGCACTGTGATGAACTGCCCCAGCCTGCCTGTGAGAGGCGCCTTATGAGTACCCCCCACATCTTCCTCGCCACCTTTCTTCTCCAGGTCAAGTTAGTCCCCCTTTTAAGTGAAGGAGCCAAGCCTTCCTGAGACCCACAGACCTACATGGAGGGTGGTGGGCGGTGGCTTTGGGCTGGCCAGATGGCCTCTCTGAACCCTCATCAGCTAAATATGGTGCAACAACCCTATCTTTTTGTTCTTCTATTCTGATGTTTTGACATCTGGCCTGCTGGCCCTGGAGGGACTGCCCTCCCGGAGCTGGCCAGTTCTTAGAGATGATAAGCAACTTGCTGAGACGAACACCCCTCACATGTAGTCCAGTCAATCCAGAGCCCACACCCCGGCCACCTCTTTGCACCCCTGTTCTCCTGGCAGCTAACAATCGGCCCTAACCAGTCAAGGGCCAGGGCCTGGACATCTAGGGACAGCCCCATGCCCCAAAGCCCACTAGAATCGTTCCAGTTAGCTAATCCAAACCTGCTCGGCCTGCCTCGCCTCTTCCTTCCACAGGCAACAGTGAAAGCGCTCATCAACATCCCCCACTCTCATTTCCTCGGTCTCCCAAGGGACCCTGCTTCCCTGAGCGGCCCTGTTTCTAAGGCATATCAAGTAAACTTTTCTTCTCAAGATAATTATTTCTAGGTCTGTCTTACTGGTTAAATGAAATCCTAGGAACTCTTACAACATGACAAATTGCACTTAAGGGCTTCCCCTGGTGGTCCAGTGGGTAAGGACACTGCCTTGCAGTGCAAGGGGCGCCGGTTCGAGCCCTGGCCTGGGAAGATTCCACGTGCCGCGGAGCGGCTGGACTGATGTGTCCAATCACCGAGCCCGAGCTCTGGAGCGCATGCGCCCAGAGCCGGTGCTCTGGCGACAGGCGCCACGCGATGGAGGCCCACAGGAGCCAAAGAACAAAGATGGATGAAAACAGAAATGAAAGACCAATAGAGTGGCCCGCTCCTCCCTCCCAACCCGACCCTCCCAAAAATAAGTAAATGAATAAATCTTAAAAAAAAAAAAATTGCACTTAAAAATGGTCTAAATGGTAAATTTTTTTTAAAAGATTTATTTATTTATTTATTTTGGGCAGAGGTCGGGTTGGGGAGGGACAGGAGCGGGCGGGCCACTTCTATTGGTCTTTCATTTCTCTGTTTTCATCCGTCTTTGTTCTTTGGCCCGTGTGGACCTCCCATCGCGGTGGCATCTGTCGTTGCAGAGCACCGGCTCTGGGCGCATGCGCTCCAGAGCTCGGGCTCGGTGATTGGACACATCAGTCCAGCCGCTCCGCGGCACGTGGGATCTTCCCAGGTCAGGGCTCGAACCGGCGTCCCTTGCACTGCAAGGCGGTGCCCTTACCCACTGGACCACCAGGGGAAGCCCCGAAATGGTAAATTTTATATTTTGTATATTTTATCATCATTAGAGAAGGGAGGGTAGCATGACCCAGACAGTCGCCCCTGCCCAGAGGGGACGTGGCACCCTTGGCATTCCAGAGAACCACTGAACTGAACAGAAGGCTTTTTCTCTGAACAGGTGGCCCACCTTCCCTGTCCCTACCCCATTCTTGCCCCCTCCTCCAATTCCTTCCACCAGCCCAGAAACTCCCACTCTTGCAGACCCTGTGGGAGTGTCTTACCAAACCTGCTCGGCCTGCCTCGCCTCTTCCTTCCACAGGCAACAGTGAAAGCGCTCATCAACATCCCCCACTCTCATTTCCTCGGTCTCCCAAGGGACCCTGCTTCCCTGAGCGGCCCTGTTTCTAAGGCATATCAAGTAAACTTTTCTTCTCAAGATAATTATTTCTAGGTCTGTCTTACTGGTTAAATGAAATCCTAGGAACTCTTACAACATGACAAATTGCACTTAAGGGCTTCCCCTGGTGGTCCAGTGGGTAAGGACACTGCCTTGCAGTGCAAGGGGCGCCGGTTCGAGCCCTGGCCTGGGAAGATTCCACGTGCCGCGGAGCGGCTGGACTGATGTGTCCAATCACCGAGCCCGAGCTCTGGAGCGCATGCGCCCAGAGCCGGTGCTCTGCAACGACAGACGCCACCGCGATGGGAGGCCCACAGGAGCCAAAGAACAAAGATGGATGAAAACAGAGAAATGAAAGACCAATAGAAGTGGCCCGCCCGCTCCCCTCCCTCCCCAACCCGACCCCCTCCCAAAAATAAGTAAATGAATAAATCTTAAAAAAAAAAAAATTGCACTTAAAAATGGTCTAAATGGTAAATTTTTTTTAAAAGATTTATTTATTTATTTATTTTGGGTGGGGGTCGGGTTGGGGAGGGACAGGAGCGGGCGGGCCACTTCTATTGGTCTTTCATTTCTCTGTTTTCATCCGTCTTTGTTCTTTGGCCCGTGTGGACCTCCCATCGCGGTGGCATCTGTCGTTGCAGAGCACCGGCTCTGGGCGCATGCGCTCCAGAGCTCGGGCTCGGTGATTGGACACATCAGTCCAGCCGCTCCGCGGCACGTGGGATCTTCCCAGGTCAGGGCTCGAACCGGCGTCCCTTGCACTGCAAGGCGGTGCCCTTACCCACTGGACCACCAGGGGAAGCCCCGAAATGGTAAATTTTATATTTTGTATATTTTATCATCATTAGAGAAGGGAGGGTAGCATGACCCAGACAGTCGCCCCTGCCCAGAGGGGACGTGGCACCCTTGGCATTCCAGAGAACCACTGAACTGAACAGAAGGCTTTTTCTCTGAACAGGTGGCCCACCTTCCCTGTCCCTACCCCATTCTTGCCCCCTCCTCCAATTCCTTCCACCAGCCCAGAAACTCCCACTCTTGCAGACCCTGTGGGAGTGTCTTACCAGTGGCCGCAGCAGAGAATGACAGGAGCAGACGGGCCACCCAGACTGGGACCCAGGAGCCAGTTCTCACCACTCTCCCCATGCTTCTCACTCACAGTTAACTGTGGACGGAAGTGGTGGAAGGTGGAGCAATGTCCTTGCCCTTTGGCACAGCCAATAACTAAACGGTTGTTAAGAAAACCTCAGCAAAAAAACAACCAAAAAAACCCCAAAACAAACAAACAAAAAAAGAAAACCTCAGCAGACTGCCTGCCCCGCTTGCCTGGTGGCCAGTCCAAAGACCTGGCATCTAGCTCCCAGGTTACGGGAGGAGGGAGGTGGGGCTCGGAGAGCCAGCAAAAGCCTGCGTGATATGGCAGCACTTGGCAAGGGAGCTCTGCCACCCTGGGTTCAAGTGGCAGCTCTCCTGGCTCCTAGACTTCCAGGAGACTTTGTACACTCACTGAAAGATACACTTATCACCTACCTGAGCAAGTAGTGGCCATGACCCTGCGGCCAGGCCTGCTCTGAGGGAGCCAACTCCCTGGGGTGCGGGCCAGTGTCTGGTCGTGCCTCCCAGTGGGGTGGGGGTGCCTGAACCCTGAGGCAGGGTAGAGGGAACTGGGTTGATGCTCCTTTATTTTTAATATTGATTCATTTATTTTTGGCTGCATCCGGTCTTGGTTGCGGCACACAGGATCTCCCCTTGCGACAGCGCAGACTCTATCGTTACGGCACACAGGCTTCGGTGCCCTGCAGCATGTGGGATCTCAGTTTCCTCCACCAGCGACTGAAACCTCATCACCTGCGCTGGAGGGCAGACTCTCACCTGCTGGACCACCAGGCAAGTCCATTTTTTTTCTTTATAAATTGCGGTTAAACTCACATTACAATGAACCATTATAAAGTATACAATTCAGTGGCCTTTAGTGTATTTGCAATTTCATGCAACTACCACATCTCTGCAGTTACAAAATTCTTTCATTCCCCCAGCAATACACCCTGTACCCATTAAATAGTCACTCTTCATTCCCACCCCTACGCCTTCACCTCCCATGCCAGTACCCCGATCCCCTGATGATCTGATAACCATTTATCTGTTCTCTGACTCTATGGATTTGCCTATTCTGGGTGTATCATGTAAAAGCAATCATACAATCTGTGACTTTTTTTTTTAGTTTCGTGCCACGAGCTCTTTCTTATTTTTTAGTTTCATCCATGTTTATTCTTTTGGCATGTGTGGTCCTCCCACTGCAGTGGCCTCTCTCATTGCAGAGCACCGGCTCTGGGCGCATGTGCTTCAGAGCGCTGGTTCACAGTTGGACACACCGGTCCAACTACTCTGCGGCACATGGGATCTTCCCAGGCCAGGGATCGAACCGGTGCCCCTTGCACTGCAAGGCGGACTCTTTACCCACTGGACCACCAGGGATGCACCGATCTGTGACTTTCTGTGTCTGGCTTCTCTCACTTAGTGTGATGTTTTTTTCTGTTTTTATTTTATTTTAGTGTGATGTTTTTGAGTTTCATCTAAGTTGTAGCACCTATCAGTACTTCCTTCCTTTTATGGTCAAATAATATTTCACCGTGGGTGCACCAAAATGTTTTCTATCCATTCATTCATTGAAGGGCATGTGGGCTGTTTCTACCCTTGACTCTAATGAATTATATTGCTATAAACAGTTGTTTATAAGTTTCTGTGTGGTCCTATATTTTAATTTCTTACTGCTTAGAGCTAGGAATGAAATTGTTGGTCATATCGTGAGTCTGTGTTGACTGTTTTGAAATACAAACAGGTTCTTTCTCATGGGGGTTGGATGATGCCCTTATAGAGCCTCAGCGCCTTGGGCCTGAGCAGCCCTGCTAAGGCACCTGAGGGCTGAGGCTACCCAGGTGTGTGCTGTGTGTGACTTTCAGGTAGACTGATTCTCTAGGAGGAACCTCACGTGACAGGGTGGAGGCCGGGCACAACCCTCCAACGACCCTGAGACTCCCAGAAGAGGGCAGGAACACTCCTAGGAACAATTCAGATCCCATTCCACATCCATGGAAGATGTGACTGAAGAGTCAGACTTCCTGCACTCGAATCCTGGCTCTGCCAGGTGGCAGCTGGGTGACCTAGTGCATGTTACTTCACAGCTCCAGGCCTAGGTCGGTCATCCATTCAACACGGATGCTAACAGGTGCCACCTCACAGGTTGAAGTGAGGTGACCGCATGAAAACACGAGGCATGAAACCAGAGGCAAGGGGAGCCTGTTTGTGTGTCAGAAGAGGATGTCTGTCACTCGGCTGGCCTGGGAGACCCCACCCCAAGGTGAGGGGGGAGGCAGGATTTACCCTTAAGGCCTCAGTGTCAGGAACCTGGTTGACTGGGAATGAAGCACGGGGGATGGGTGGAGACTATGAAGCACTGGCAAATGCTTGCTAATTCAAACAGCTGAATGTGCTGATTCGGAGAGGGACAGGGTGAGGGTCATGCCTAGACTGGATGCCAGGTCCTCTCCTGGAGTTCCAGCTGGCATCCCGAGTTGGAGAGCCTAGGATCAAACGTATCTCCTGTCAGAAACGACCAGCGCGGCTTTCTGAATTCTCGTTGGAAGCTCCCCTGGTGGGGCTGTGCCCTCTCCCAGAATCTTAACAGGTCCAAGCAGGGGCTCCTGAGCAAGAGAGACTGGGCGAGGCGGGGGGTGGTTTAGATGGAGGGACGTAACCAGCCACAATGAGATACCACTACACATCCATTAATCAAATGTAAAAGATTGATAAGACCAGGTGTGGGAATCTGGAGTAACTGCAGCCCACATATGTGGTTGGTGGGCATACAAAAACGGTATAGTCAATTTGGAAGACAGTTTGACCTTTTCTTTTTTTTTTTTTTAAAGATTTATTTATTTATTTACTTTGGGTGGGGGTCGGGTTGGGGAGGGAGGGGAGCGGGTGGGCCACTTCTCTTGGTCTTTCATTTCTCTGTTTTCATCCATCTTTGTTCTTTGGCTCCTGTGGGCCTCCCATCACGGTGGCATCTGTTGTCACAGAGCACTGGCTCTGGGCGCATGCGCTCCTGAGCTCCGGCTCGGTAGTTGGACACATCGGTCCAGCCGCTCCGCGGCACGTGGGATCTTCCCAGGCCAGGGATTGAACCGGCGCCCCTTGCACTGCAAGGCGATGTCCTTACCCACTGGACCACCAGGGGAAGCCCCTGACCTTTTCTTTAAAAGTTAAAAATACAGTTTCCGTATGACTCAGTGAATCCACTCTTAGTTATTGGTGTGCGTGCTAGGTCGCTTCAGTCGTGTCCGACTCTTTGCAACCTCATGGACCATAGCCCACCAGGCTCCTCTACCCATGGGATTCTCCAGGCAAGAATACTGGAGTGAGTTTCCATGGTCTCCTCCATGGGATCTTCCGTAGCCAGGGACTGAACCTACATCTCTTACATCTCCTGCATGGGCAGGCGGGTTCTTTACCATTAGCGCCACCTGGAAAGTCCTAGCTATTTACTATTTATGAAATGAAAGCATCTGTCCACACAAGGACTTGTCTGATAATGTTCATAGCAACTTTGTTGAAATAGCCAAACAGAGAGAAAAGAGAAAGAAATCATTCAAATGTCCAAGAAAAGAAAAAATGAGGAGAAATCCGAAAGGTTCAGAAGTATCTCCTGTCAGAAACGACCAGCGCTTTCTGAATTCTCGTTGGAAGCTCCCCTGGTGGGGCTGTGCCCTCTCCCAGAATCTTAACAGGTCCAAGCAGGGGCTCCTGAGCAAGAGAGACTGGGCGAGGCGGGGGGTGGTTTAGATGGAGGGACGTAACCAGCCACAATGAGATACCACTACACATCCATTAATCAAATGTAAAAGATTGATAAGACCAGGTGTGGGAATCTGGAGTAACTGCAGCCCACATATGTGGTTGGTGGGCATACAAAAACGGTATAGTCAATTTGGAAGACAGTTTGACCTTTTCTTTTTTTTTTTTTTAAAGATTTATTTATTTATTTACTTTGGGTGGGGGTCGGGTTGGGGAGGGAGGGGAGCGGGTGGGCCACTTCTCTTGGTCTTTCATTTCTCTGTTTTCATCCATCTTTGTTCTTTGGCTCCTGTGGGCCTCCCATCACGGTGGCATCTGTTGTCACAGAGCACTGGCTCTGGGCGCATGCGCTCCTGAGCTCCGGCTCGGTAGTTGGACACATCGGTCCAGCCGCTCCGCGGCACGTGGGATCTTCCCAGGCCAGGGATTGAACCGGCGCCCCTTGCACTGCAAGGCGATGTCCTTACCCACTGGACCACCGGGGAAGCCCTGTCCTTTTCTTTAAAAGTTAAACATACCGTTTCCGTATGACTCAGTGAATCCACTCTTAGTTATTGGTGTGCGTGCTAGGTCGCTTCAGTCGTGTCCGACTCTTTGCAACCTCATGGACCATAGCCCACCAGGCTCCTCTACCCATGGGATTCTCCAGGCAAGAATACTGGAGTGAGTTTCCATGGTCTCCTCCATGGGATCTTCCGTAGCCAGGGACTGAACCTACATCTCTTACATCTCCTGCATGGGCAGGCGGGTTCTTTACCATTAGCGCCACCTGGAAAGTCCTAGCTATTTACTATTTATGAAATGAAAGCATCTGTCCACACAAGGACTTGTCTGATAATGTTCATAGCAACTTTGTTGAAATAGCCAAACAGAAAAAAAAGAGAGAGAGAGAAATCATTCAAATGTCCATTAATGGATGAATAGGTAAAATGTGGCATGGCATGTCATATATGGAGTCCTATTCAGCAAGAAAAGAGAAAACCTACTGGTTGAATCTCAAAACCTTTACGCTAAGCGACAGAAGCTGGTTTTAAAAAAAAAATCAATTTTTATGACATTTTTACAAAGGTAAACTATAGGGCTTCCCTGGTGGTCCAGTGGGTGGGGAGTCTGCCTTGAAGTGCAAGGGGCGCCGGTTCGGTCCCTGGCCCCAGAAGATCCCACGTGCCGTGGAGTGCCTGGACTGGTGTATCCAGTTGCGACCCAGTGCTCTGGAGCTCATGTGCCCAGAGCCAGTGCTCTGTAGCGAGTGAGGCCACTGCAATGGGAAGCCCGCATAAGCCAAAGAATAAATATGAGTGAAAACAAATAAATTTTTTAAAAAATTAAAAGGAAAAAGAGGCCAAAATTTAAAAAACAACAACAACAACAACAACAACAACAACAACAACGTAAACTACAGCAACAGAAAGCGAGTTAATGGCTGGATGAGTCAGGGAAATGGTTGTTAGGGTCCGGGCAGCACAAGGGAAAAGAAAAAAACTTTTTGAGCAATGGATCCATCCTAAAACTTCATGTTGATGGTGGCTGTATGTCTTATACACTTGTCCACATCTATCAATCAAACTGTACATCTAAAATGGGTGAATTTGTATGTAAATTATTCCACAGCTGTTCAAAAAATGAGATTAAGTAAAACTAGTCCTGGAAACCTACTTTAGGGGAGTACACTGTGCGTATGCAGTACTGGAAAACCTAGAGGCAGGCATGCTACAGGTGCTCAATAAATGCTTTCAGGATGCTGTGGAAGCATTAGAACCAGGTAGTGTTCATTAGAACAGGCTTACCTGATGGCTCAGCAGTAAAGAATCTGCCTGCCAATGCGGGAAACATGAGTTCAGTCCCTAGGTTGGGAAGATCTCCTGCAGAAGCAAACAGCAACCCACTCTAATAGTCTTGCCTAGGAAATCCCATGGACAGGGGTGCCT
This sequence comes from Tragulus kanchil, assembly GCA_022376925.1. Taxonomy (NCBI): domain Eukaryota; kingdom Metazoa; phylum Chordata; class Mammalia; order Artiodactyla; family Tragulidae; genus Tragulus; species Tragulus kanchil. Next base: position 160,528,473 of record JAIOJX010000031.1, on the reverse strand, counting down.
ACAATCCATGAAGTCGCAAAGAGTTAGCGACTAAATAACAACAACAAAGTGTTCATTAGAAGGCAGGCTCCTTCCTGGTCCAGAGTTGGTCATCTCAAGCTCAGGCTGGACTTGTCTGCCATCTGTTGTCTAGAGTGGGCAGCACATGAATCTCCATCCTTCAAGGCCAACTTCAGGAGGCTCTGACTGGGCTGAATACAGTGGGTAGAAAGAAAGGGACATTCCTCCTGGGAAACCTGGTGCTCAGAGGCTCAGAGGTAGGGGGTCCTGGATCTGTAAGAAGAGAGATATCACCTCTCGTTGATAGAGAGAAAGTGCTTTGGAGGAACAAAGAGGTGGAATGAACATAACTGGTACCTTTATATGTTATATAAGATAGGGGTTTGGGGAGGGATTTGGCAGAGGGAGATGGTGAAGGGGAAATAAAAGTTTAGGGAAAAGGATAAGGTAGATAGGAAAATTAATCATGTCGATATGCACAGTGAGTTGGTGAGTTGGGGCAATGCTCAACAGAGGGGATGGAGTTGGGGGGTTCAAGGGGGATTCTAAAAGGCCAAAGGAGATCTCCCTTGATGTAGAGGTCCTTGGGAGCCAGCAGACAAGTTTCTTCTCCTAGCATTCTAGATCTTCTGACCCTTCCTTCCTTCCTGCTTTGAGGAGATACCCCACATATGAACATCTGCACAGATCTGCTGTGGTTGTGTCAAGTTTGGCCGTACGGCGTCTGCAGAACCACTGAGGATAAAGATATGCTTCAGGAGGCAGTGACTGGGGAACCCGCCCTCTTCTCCTGGCCACTGTGCAGCTGCCCTAGGCGCCAAAGGCCCAGGGACAAGCCCAGTCCTACTTCCTACAAAAAAATGAGGACACTAAGTGAAAGGGTAGGTTGTTTAAATGTCAATGACAGATGGCACTTAATCTAGAAGGACAGTGAGTGGGGACAGGGACATTTACATTCTAAGTTAATAGTCAGGTAGAGGGTAGGGCTGAGATCTTGGTGCTCCCAGGCTCCTGGTGTCCAGTTTTCCAACTGGCCATTTACAGATGGTGAGCATGGGAGCCTTGCGCCTTCCTTCAGAGGGAGAGGTGAGAGAGGTTGGGGAGGCAGTGGAGGTAAGGAAGGGGTGACGGGGCCAAGGGTCCAGTGAGGTGTTGGGGAAAGTGCACTTCCATAAGTGTTGGCTCATGCAGCTTCCTGGGAGAGTTTATGGACTGTGTCTATGAAAAGAAGACCTATGACAGGCTTGGGAACTCACATCATGTTGTGGGTTCTTCAATGTTTGCTGTATGGATGGAAGGATAGAAGAATGAATGAATGGATGGCCATGTGCATAAAGGAAACAACTGCTGACTCTTTATTGGGTGTGTGTGGGGACACCCGGCAGACCTACCCTCAAGCTCACCCTCCACCCTTTCCCCCAAGATGCATGCAGCTACAGTTCTGTGTGCTTCTTTTTGGTCTCCATTAGCTTCTGTATCTTCTGAGGTAGTGTTTTCATCCAGAACTGGAGCCTGTGGGCCCTCAGGGCCTGGCCCACTGCAGGCTGTGTGTTCAGCTGCATGTATTGGTCCTCCTGGTCAAACATGGGCCAGCGGGGCAGACCCTCGCCATTGGGGTTCCTGTAGACATTAGAGTCAACTCTGAACCCTACGGAGCACCCTGACTGGGGTCAGGCAAGGCAGCTAAACAGAGTTTGGGAAATGAGAGGGGAGGTTCCCAAAGGCAGGAGAGAAAGAAACCACCTCCCATCAGAACGCCAGTTCCACCAGGGGCAGGAGGGGTCTTTGTCCATTCCTGACAGAGGGGGAGGCTCTGTCAGCGGCCCCATCCAGGTCACTCAGAGATGGAATGAGGGTCCAAGAGGGTCCTGGAGCTGGGAAGGGGGCTGCCATGCAGTGAAGGACACATAGGCTCATGAAGTCACCACAGATAGACGAGGGGAGCCCCAGATGGGCTCCTGCCCTGCCCGCCCCACCATGGAGGTTAAAGTAGGGGTGCCCCATCTCACCCATTTCGAGCAAAGTTGGCCCAATACTTGATCATCTTCCTGCTTAGCAGCTCCTCCTCCTCAGTGAGGTGGACTACAGAGCAAGAGGACAAGAGTCCAGATCAGGGCAGCTCAGTCTCACATGAGTCATTCCCCCACCCCCTCCTCATCCCAGGCTCCGCCCTCTCATCCCCGGCCTGGCGCTCTGCCCACTCCCCAGGCCCTGTCCTTGGCCAATCCCCACATGTGCTTCCAGGCCTCTGACTGACCCGGGACTGGGCACATCCGTGACCCAGAGGGCTCCCTTCTGGAAGGACATTTAAAAAATAAATAGGGTGCTTCCCTGGTGGTCCAGCGGGTAAGGACACCACCTTGCAGTGCAAGGGGTGCCGGTTCGTTCCCCGGCCTGGGAAGATCCCACGTGCTGCGGAGCAGCTGGACTGATGTGTCCAATTATCGAGCCGGAGCTCTGGGGCGCATGTGCCCAGAGCCGGTGCTCTGTGACAACAGAGGCCACCACCATGGGAGCCAAAGAACAAAGATGGATGAAAATAGAGAAATGAAAGACCAATAGAAGTGGCCCACCCGCTCCCCTCCCTCCCCACCCCACCCCCCAAAAGATAAATAAATAAAATAAATGTTTAAAATAAATAAATAAATAGGGAGTTTCCCTGGTAGTCCAGTAGGTAAAGAGTCCACCTTGCTGTGCAAGGGTCACTGGTTCGATCCCTGGCCTGGGAAGATCCCACGTGCTGCAGAGCGGCTGGACTGGTGTGTCCAATTAGGAGCCAGCGCTCTGGAGCGCATGCACCCAGAGCTGGTGCTCTGCAACGAGAGAGGACGCTGCAATGGGAGGCCCACACAGGCTAAAGAATAAAGACGGATGAAAAAAAAAAAAAGCCAATAAAAGAGGCCAAAATTTTAAAAAGTAATTGGACAGGAGAAAAAAAAGAAAGGAGGAAGGAAGGGGATAAAAAGAAAGAAAGAAGCCTTTGAAACACCCTCTCTGCGCCCGTGCCATCTCGCCCAAGGTGGGAGAGGTGGAGAGGCAATGGGTTCCAGTCTGAATAGTCCTGGACTCTAATTCAAGCTCACTTTTTGCTTTTCTTTTCTTTTTTAAAATTTACTTTTGATTTTTATTTCTGTACCTTGCAGCATGCAGCAGGATCTTAGTTCCCCAACCAGGGATTGAACCCTCTCTCCCTGCATTGGGAGCATGGAATCTTAACCACTGGACTTCTAGGAAGTCCCCAGAGCTCCGTCTTTCTAGCTGGCAGATCTTGGAGACCTGATCTCATCCTCTCTGTTTCCTCCTCTGTTCAGTGAGGGCCATCACCCTCACTTGGAGTCTCACCAACATCGTCCCATTGCACATCCTGGGAGTTGGGAGCCCTACCCAGGATCACTCACCCTGGTCATTCCTGAAGAGGAAATGAACCTCGTCTCCATGGTCTGCCCTCACGTAGCTCGGCCTGACGTCCTTGAAGAAGCTGGGCTGATGCTGGAACTCGTAGAAGTAGACGGGGGCATGGGAACCTGGGGAGGTGAGGCAGACGGGCCATGACACAGCAGCCCCTCCGTGGGTGCTTTTCTGCATCATCCGTGGTGATGATGCAGCTGGATCCAAATGTGGTTGGAATCGGGACAATGGGAGCCCCAGGCTGGAGCAAGGGCAGTGGGAAGGGTCTGGGTCCCAACTGTGGCTTTGGGACTTCCTAGGATGTGGTCTTGGGCAAGTCATTGAAGGTCCCTGAACCCTTTCCCTCCTCTGTAAAGTGGGGTAAGTGTCTGTCTCTTAGACTAGCCATAGGATTGACTGAGATGAAGGCTATCAGGTGCCGGGCACCTGGGGCCCAGTAAACAGATGCGGGCGGGAACTGGACACGGCAACCTCCGCAGCACCTGCAGGTCTGAGCTGGTGCTCTGCAAAGAGAGGACGCAATGGGAGGCCCACACAGGCTAAAGAATAAAGACGGATGAAAAAAAAGCCAATAAAAGAGGCCAAAATTTTAAAAAGTAATTGGACAGGAGAAAAAAAAGAAAGGAGGAAGGAAGGGGATAAAAAGAAAGAAAGAAGCCTTTGAAACACCCTCTCTGCGCCCGTGCCATCTCGCCCAAGGTGGGAGAGGTGGAGAGGCAATGGGTTCCAGTCTGAATAGTCCTGGACTCTAATTCAAGCTCACTTTTTGCTTTTCTTTTCTTTTTTAAAATTTACTTTTGATTTTTATTTCTGTACCTTGCAGCATGCAGCAGGATCTTAGTTCCCCAACCAGGGATTGAACCCTCTCTCCCTGCATTGGGAGCATGGAATCTTAACCACTGGACTTCTAGGAAGTCCCCAGAGCTCCGTCTTTCTAGCTGGCAGATCTTGGAGACCTGATCTCATCCTCTCTGTTTCCTCCTCTGTTCAGTGAGGGCCATCACCCTCACTTGGAGTCTCACCAACATCGTCCCATTGCACATCCTGGGAGTTGGGAGCCCTACCCAGGATCACTCACCCTGGTCATTCCTGAAGAGGAAATGAACCTCGTCTCCATGGTCTGCCCTCACGTAGCTCGGCCTGACGTCCTTGAAGAAGCTGGGCTGATGCTGGAACTCGTAGAAGTAGACGGGGGCATGGGAACCTGGGGAGGTGAGGCAGACGGGCCATGACACAGCAGCCCCTCCGTGGGTGCTTTTCTGCATCATCCGTGGTGATGATGCAGCTGGATCCAAATGTGGTTGGAATCGGGACAATGGGAGCCCCAGGCTGGAGCAAGGGCAGTGGGAAGGGTCTGGGTCCCAACTGTGGCTTTGGGACTTCCTAGGATGTGGTCTTGGGCAAGTCATTGAAGGTCCCTGAACCCTTTCCCTCCTCTGTAAAGTGGGGTAAGTGTCTGTCTCTTAGACTAGCCATAGGATTGACTGAGATGAAGGCTATCAGGTGCCGGGCACCTGGGGCCCAGTAAACAGATGCGGGCGGGGAACTGGACACCGGCAACCTCCGCAGCACCTGCAGGTCTGAGCTGCCCCTGTACCGGTCGGGCCTCCGTGGCAGGTGTACTCACGATGAAGCATTGCCACTTGGAGTGCAGGGATCACGAAGATGCTGTCCCCCATCATCTCACAGAGCTGGCTTCGGAGGATCTGGGGGTCCTCACTGTCCCCTATGTACTCTTCCATAAGCAGGTCCCCAGACTCAGGAGGCATCATCTGCCCCAAGTGGATGAGGGAGAGTCAGGTTAGGCAGGTGGGCAGGGGCCAGGAGGCAGCAGGGGCAGGGTGGGGAGGTGGATCCTGGGTTGGGATTGGGAATTGGGGAAAGGACCCAAACTCAGCGTAGGAGGTGTCACTGCATGGACAGGATACTGGGGAGATGGGTTCTCCATGCCTTGGGAGAGGAAAGGAGCCCCTCCCTACGGAGGCAGGTCCCCAGGAGCCTCACCATCATTTTCGATAGTTTCTGCAAGGCATCCCTCACGGTCTCTCTGTTCATTTCCTTATGGATGTCAGAACTCTGCATGACCTGGGCAGTGGTGGAGACTCGAGTTGGAGATAGGATGGGCACGGAGCCATGAAGCCCCAAGACCTTCCCACTAGACAGGCTTCCAGGCACCTGGAGGCTTGGGAGGGGGCCTCACCGAGGGGATAATCCAGCCGTACTCATCGTTGTTGACACCAATGATGCTGGGGACAGGTCGAAAGTCAGCAGAGGCCAGCAGCTCCTGGGGGTGCTTGGGCAGGAAGATCCCATCCACCAGGCCGGGGATGATTGTGAAAGGCTAAGGGACCCTCCAGGTCAGGTTGCAGACACTTTGGGGTGCCACGGACATTGTCCACCCCTTCCTGGCTCATCCCAGGATGTGCATGCCCACCCCAGCAGGTCCTACACCGGCCTCAGCATGGCCAGGCCTTGATTTCCCGCCCAGGGCTGCAAGGACACTGGGCCAGAGGAACTTGTCTGGGACAGTGAAGGGCACCCAGGCTTGCCTGCCCCACATAGATGGGCCCCTCCCTCCACAGCCACGTCCATTCAGCCAAACCTTGTTGACGGCCAGAATCTCCTCTTTGTTCTTGCGCCGCAGGCAGTCCACCAGGGCCTCTGAGTCAACCTGGCCGCAGGCAGACAGGTTGGCTGCCGCCTGTAAAGAGCCCAGGCAGTGGCTGGCTCACCCTTCCAGGTAGCAGAGACAGGTATGCCCAAGGCGCCAGGTACAGGCAAGAGCACCCCCAATTCAGAGAGTATTGTGAATGGATTCCTACAGGGTTGAAACTGTTTCGACTTCCCTGGTGCTCAGAGGACTCTGCCAGGGGGGCCGTATCACTTGCCTCAATGGTCCTGCCTCTGATGGAGGCCCCAGGGTGGTAGTTCCGTGGGCCACAGAACATACTCAGCCTCTGTGCTGACAGAAGCCCGTGAATTCTGACCCCTGAACAATCCCCAGGTAGGCGACATCCCCGAGGTCCTCTGATGGCAGGGCAGGCCTTGTTATCCCCAATTTGACAGACAGAGTAATGGCGGATGAGAGCTAAGAGCTGGGGCAGCAGGTCTGGGCTTCCCACGGGTGAGGGCACTCACTGTGGCGACCTCATCAGATGAGCTGGCGGTGAAGCCGGGCAGCAGGGCCACACCACTTTCCATGATGGCGCCATGGAAGAGTCCTTGCGACATGGGGGATAGGACGTGCAGAGACACGCTTATGCCCCCTGCAGACTCGCCAAAAATCGTGACACGGTCGGGGTCGCCTCCGAAGTAGGCGATATTCCGCTGGACCCAGCGCAGTGCGGCCACTTGATCCAGGTAGCCCCAGTTGCCAGTCGCGTGCTTGTCTCCAGTGCTGAGAGGTGGCAGAGAGGAGGCTCATGGGCCTGTCCTGGCTCCATCAGCCCACATTGTTCAGCCCAGCCCCAGACTCACCTGAAGAAGCCCAGCAAACCCAGGCGGTACTGGATGATGACCACCACCACATCCTCGAAGGCTGCCAGCGCAGAGCCGTCAAACATGGAAGCCATGCCCAGGACAAGCCCGCCGCCGTGGATCCACACCATCACCTGGGGAACCCGAGGCACAGATGCCAAGTGGCTCTTACCCAGCCCCAAATCCCACCAGGGCTGCTACCTAGGCTAACCGCCGCTTTGGCTCTGACCGCCTAGCCGCATGGACAGAACTCCAGCAAAACACAATAGTGTCTCCATGACCTGGGCTGAAGGTGACCCACGTTCTGCCAGGAAAACCAGCTTCCCACACTCGAGGGCCTGTCCCACGTGCCAAAGCCTAGCTCCATTTCCCCCAGAGCCCTCTCTGGGTGCAAAGAAAAGGGTGTCTCTGATCACCCTAAATGCATGCATATTCATTAAAAGAGTACTCCATTCTCAGTGACCCAGCAAATAATCCAAGGCTGGGCTCGACTCCCGGGCAATGGGGAGGTCCTGCCTCTGATGGAGGCCCCAGGGTGGTAGTTCCGTGGGCCACAGAACATACTCAGCCTCTGTGCTGACAGAAGCCCGTGAATTCTGACCCCTGAACAATCCCCAGGTAGGCGACATCCCCGAGGTCCTCTGATGGCAGGGCAGGCCTTGTTATCCCCAATTTGACAGACAGAGTAATGGCGGATGAGAGCTAAGAGCTGGGGCAGCAGGTCTGGGCTTCCCACGGGTGAGGGCACTCACTGTGGCGACCTCATCAGATGAGCTGGCGGTGAAGCCGGGCAGCAGGGCCACACCACTTTCCATGATGGCGCCATGGAAGAGTCCTTGCGACATGGGGGATAGGACGTGCAGAGACACGCTTATGCCCCCTGCAGACTCGCCAAAAATCGTGACACGGTCGGGGTCGCCTCCGAAGTAGGCGATATTCCGCTGGACCCAGCGCAGTGCGGCCACTTGATCCAGGTAGCCCCAGTTGCCAGTCGCGTGCTTGTCTCCAGTGCTGAGAGGTGGCAGAGAGGAGGCTCATGGGCCTGTCCTGGCTCCATCAGCCCACATTGTTCAGCCCAGCCCCAGACTCACCTGAAGAAGCCCAGCAAACCCAGGCGGTACTGGATGATGACCACCACCACATCCTCGAAGGCTGCCAGCGCAGAGCCGTCAAACATGGAAGCCATGCCCAGGACAAGCCCGCCGCCGTGGATCCACACCATCACCTGGGGAACCCGAGGCACAGATGCCAAGTGGCTCTTACCCAGCCCCAAATCCCACCAGGGCTGCTACCTAGGCTAACCGCCGCTTTGGCTCTGACCGCCTAGCCGCATGGACAGAACTCCAGCAAAACACAATAGTGTCTCCATGACCTGGGCTGAAGGTGACCCACGTTCTGCCAGGAAAACCAGCTTCCCACACTCGAGGGCCTGTCCCACGTGCCAAAGCCTAGCTCCATTTCCCCCAGAGCCCTCTCTGGGTGCAAAGAAAAGGGGTGTCTCTGATCACCCTAAATGCATGCATATTCATTAAAAGAGTACTCCATTCTCAGTGACCCAGCAAATAATCCAAGGCTGGGGTCTCTGGTCACCTCAAAGTGCAAACTGTAGGCACCCAAGTGGATCCTGGGTATGAGCTGGTTGGGTGAGACCAGGGTCTCTTCCAGGGACACAGCTTCTGACCTCTGGGAGCAGCCAGGGTTCTGTGACCCTGTGCCCATGGATCAGGCACCCACGCTGGGTAAGACACAGTCAGCTTCTTAAGAGTCCACACTGTAGTGGGGCCCCGGTTGATCTTGTCCTATTCAGTCTTCTTGCAGAAGCAATGTCCTCCCACCCGTCAGCCAGCTAGGGCCTGGCACTCACAGGCAGGTTAGAGCCCTGGTGGGCATGGGCGGGTGTGTAGATGTTGAGGTACAGACAGTCTTCAGACATGGAGGTGGAAGGCAGGGTCACATTCCGTAGTTTCTGAGTCATTCTTTCCATGCTCTCGGGGTCCTGCAGACACCTGGTGGCCGTGGCAGGCAGGCAGTCATGGAGCTGTGCCCCAGCTGTTGCCAGATTGACTCCCAAGCACCCTCCGCCCCACTTTCTCTGATACCCCGTCCACATGTGATCCCTCCCTAAAGGACCTTTGCTCCGAGTTACAGGCCACAGACTCTGGGGAAGTTGGGATAGAGCCCAGTCTTCCAGGGAGGCCTCAAGCTTATGAGGGCCTTGAATGCTATCCTCCTGAGGCGGAGAAATCTTGACTCTGTGAGAACCCCTAGTAGCCACGTGCTGACATCCACCACCATATCATGGTACTCAGACAGGCCTGGAACAGGGGAGTAGCCTGTATACCTGTGCTGCCAAAAGGAGTGGATTTTCTCACGAGAAGGGCTGTGGGATGTCCCTCATCTCAAGACAGACTCTCAGGGAACCTCCTCGTTCCCACACGATTTCCAGTTGCAAGAGCATTCACACATCCCTTGGTCAGTGGCACCTTGCCCTGTCGGTTGGCACAGTGGCTGTGCAACATTGGGCTCGCCCAGCCGCAGGAGCCTCCAGTACCTGCTGTTAGAATGCGGAGCTCCTCCGGGTGAAAGCCTCTCCCAGAGACACCTCCTCTGGTGTCAGAGATCACTTGGCACAACTGAAACCCAGGGAGTTCTGTGTCTCTGTGTGTCCTTTCTGCTTGTCCTTTCTAATGCTCTTTTGAGTGCTGAGCCCTCAGTCTGGGAAAGTTACTGTGCGCTTTCAAGCCTCAGCATGCTCCTCGGGAAAATACATGTGAAAATCCACCAAGCTTGGAACGAAAACTGGCTGTGGTTTAGATGAAATGACCATGGTAGCCTGGCTTAGAGTTCAGAGGACCCTCTGTACCAAGGTCTAAAGTTCCTGGAGCCCCTGCTTACTTGGCTGGATGGGAGGTCCCATCCTTTACACCGCTCCATGATTCTGGGGGCTCCGGGGCTGCAAATCGCAGCAGCCCTACAGGTGGCTTGGCAAAGGGAATTCCCAGGAAGGTGTGCACCCCCACACCAGCGTTCTTCACATGGATGAGGCTCCCCCGCACCTGCCCTGTGTGCGTGGTCCGGATGGGACTGGTAGAGTCCTGGCCTGTGGGGAGAGGGACGGGCATCAGGGTGGGTCTCCCCACTCAGCTGTCCTCCCTGCCGGCTGATGTTGCCACGCCCTTCCTGTCCTCAGTGCAGCTCAAGGGACATCGATCCCACCAACAATTGCTTCTCAGATTTCTTGTCTGCAACTCCTGCCCCTCCCCCGCTAATGCCTCCGCTGCCCCAGCCTTTCCCATCACACTCAGTGAACCTCCTTGGGGCGTGGCACCGTCGTTTAACCCCAGAAGCTTCAGATAGTCACATGAGCTCGATGGGGTGAGGATGTGTTCCATTCACTGAGTGCTGGCTCTAGGAGGAATAGATGGCCTGTAGGAATCAGACAGACAAAATTCTTGTCCTTCAGGACCTCACACTCCAGGTGGCAAGAACAACATAAAGAAAGCATTCTCCAAAGAGCGATGGTGTGAGGAGAACTACAGAAGAAGGGCAGCTGTGTTCAGAACATGGAAAGCACAGCCTGCCCTGCTATATTAGGGATCAGGGAGGCAGGAAGAGATCGAAAGTCATCCAACAGAGAAGGAGGTATTCTTCATAGGTAAAAATTTCTGTAAAAAAGAAATATGCCAGCTACATATATTTGGCAAAATAATACAAAACGGTACAAGTGTATGCTCGGGTAGAACAAGTGAAGTGAAACGTGCTCAGTCATGTCCAGCTCTTTGCAGCCCATGGACTTCTCCAGGCAAGAATACTGGAATGGATAGTCCCTTCGCCAGGAGATCTTCCTCTCCTCACGTCTCCCGCATCGCAGGCGGATTCTCTACCAGCTGAGCTACAAGCGAATCCCCTGTAGCTACCAAAGGATCCAGCAATTCCACTCCTAGGTATAAACCCAAGAGGACTGAAGACATACATCCACATAAAAACTTGTGTAATAATGATCATAGCAGGATTATTTGTAATAGCCAAAGTGTGGAACAGTCTAAAGGTCCATCAACTGATAGATGGTTTAATAAAATGTACCATATCTACACAATGGAATATGTTATTCAGCTATACAAAGAAGCAGTAAACATGCTACAGCACGAATGAACCTTGAAAATACGCTAAGTGAAAAAAACCAGTTCCAATGGACTTACAATGTCGGATGATTTGATTTATGTCAAATCAAAATTGGCAAATTCATAGAGACAGAAGTGTTGGGGAAAAGAGGAATCAATGTGGTAAACTCCACGAATATACTAAAAACCATTGTAAATGGGTAAACATTATGTTATGTGTGAATTATATCTCAAATCTGCTATTAAAAAAAGAAGCTATTGGGGCTTCCCTGGTGCTCCAGTGGGTAAAGAGTCCACCTTGCAGTGCAAGGGGCACCAGTTCGATCCCTGGTCCAGTAAGATCCCACGTGCAGCCGAGTGGCTGGACTGGTGTGTCCAATTAGGAGCCAGTGCTTTGGAGAGAGGCCACTGCATTGGGAGGCCCACATAGGCTAAAAAAGTGGCCCAAATTAAAAATAAAAAAGAAGTTATCAATTTTTAAAGTAAGAACCTTGTTTAAAGAATGATCTCAAAAGTGTCATAAATATCATACTATGAAATAAGAATATTTGACTAGGTGTTTGATTACATTTAGCAATTATGAGCAATATATACCTTTTCTTTTAGGAGGACATGATAAAAAAATTTACAAGCAATATGATGTCTGGGATCTGCTTCAAACAATGCTGCAAAAGGAGAGGTGATAATCCAGACAGAACTAAGTTTCCCAGGTCTTGATATGTTGAAGACATGGTGAGTTTGTTATATTATTCTCTCTACCTCAGATGGGGAGCCCTGTGGTGCTGTGTGACCTCAGGCAGTCCTGACCCTCTCTGTGCCAGATATCCAGTCAGGTTCCCAGTTCCCCTGGCCTTATCTCCACCTGTTCCTACCTCCCTGGCATCTTTGTTCCTGCAGGCTCAGGTTTTGTCTCTGCAGAATTTGGCAGGACTGAGCCTGGTTTCATAATAAAAAGCTTTTTTTTTTAAAGAACAAAAACAACAACAAAAACCAGTTTCGTGGGACAGTAGTACCCTTTATCTACGAGATTAACGTAGATTAACATGCTTGATGACACCTGGTGTGGGTGAGGCCAGAGTCAGCAGCTACTCATAGGCTCTACAGAGAGCATTTGAACAGTGCCTTTCCAAGTCAGAAGACCCACTCTTCTCCTAAGGAACATGCTGGTACCTAGTTCCTGGTGGGATGGGATATCAGTCCATTCACTGCCCCCACCAGCCTCTAATGCTGAATGTTTGTTATAGCAAAGGACAAAACCTGCTAAAACATTCCTGATCAGAGGCTGGTTACATTCAGCATGCTTGCTTCTTGAAGAGAAGCCTTTTCGTTAAACAGTATGAAGAAGTTCTACCCTGTGGAGAGGTCACTGTTTGGGTCAGGAAGTGGAAAAGCCAGGGACCCGAAAGGGAGGCAATGGGTGGCCATTTAGGTGAAAACCAAGGATGCACGCACACACCCATTCTTGGGGGAACTCCTGGGCACTATGTGGAAAGCCCCAGAGACCTGAATGGTCCCTGTTGATAAATCAGGACTAGACAGACCCATCACCTGTGCTTGTCAATTCTTCTCTGAAAGAGGGTCCAAAACGCAGCAATGTTTTTCAAAAAGAGGCATTGGTGAGGCTTAGCAAATTGTGGCCTTGAAAGGTGCCAGGGACTGCCTACAGACTGGTCAGCTGAAGGGGTAAGGGCAGCGGTCCAGGGTGGTGGGCCATGGGTGAGTCATGAGTGTGGACCCTTCCCAGGCAGATTTGAAGGGACAGGATAGTCAGGTGCCACAGGCTCTGAGTGAGAGGTTCACACCCTTCAAGAGGAGGCACGGGAGCTTACCCACATAGCCTAAGCCACTTATCAATAAAGACTACAGATAAGTGCGATCACCTTTGCCCTGGAGGCCAAGGCATGCCCATGCCCTCGCCCTGGGATGGGTGAATGGGTGAAGAGGACAGGGGTAGTCTCTTCTATTGGATGTGGCGGCAGTGGGTGAGGGGCTCCTGTGGCCTGACTACAGCTCCTATGGAGAGGTGCTCAGGGCCTGTCAGGATGGCCCTCTGGCCAAGGGCCCAACTCTCAGAGCCACACGGTGGCAGGAAGGGATTATTGTTGCTGCTATCCCCAGTCAGCTCCACCACAAACACCGGGAAGGAAATGTCCCAACCGGGCTGCTGCTCAGAGCCTCTAGGGCCCGCTGGCCCCTCAGAGTAGTGCGACCTGGAGCAGCCCAGACTCCGCGCCTCTCGGGGCGCAGAGGTGCCTAGGATCCTAAGCGCGGTGGGTGCTGGTGCTGGAGCGCTCCAGCGGCTCCCACCTCCCCGGCGCCACTACCTTCCCCTACCCCCACCCCGCCCCCGCAGCCTCAGGTCCGGTCGCTGCAGAATTTGGCAAGTCCTGCCCCAGCCCCTACTGCTGCCCTGCGCGGGAGCCTCACCCTGGCCAGGAACGAGAAGCAAGAGCCCGAAAGTCAAGGCGCTTAGCCGCACGCGAAGCTGGTCCAGCTGCATCATGAGTTCACAGGTCTTTTTTTCCACTACCAGCGGGCACGCGGCTTTTCACCAAGAGGTTGCGCAGGGACCTGTCCAGCCTGCGATCTTTAAGTGCTTTGCCCAACCCTAGAGTTTGGACTGGGCAGGGCATAGGCGGGGAAAGGTGGGTTTGGCAAGAGATCCGGACTAAACGACGGACAAACGCCAGTGTTAGGCGAGGGCACAGCCGCTTCCCTTCTGCCCTGGGTTCTCTTGGGTCTCCTTCAAACGGGCCTTGAGTCTTCAACAGCTCCTCCGGAATACCAAGAACCCTCTCCACAAATGTGCATTCAGTGTCCCTGTAGTCACAGGCTCGATATTTGTGTGTGTGTGTGTGTGTGTGTGTGTCTGTGTGTGTGTGTGTGTGTGTGCGCGCGCGCGGGTGTGAGTGAGACCATTAAGCTGTGATTGGGTAAGCCTGGAGCCCTTCCTGGAGGAGGAGCACGATCAGGATTCCCATTGACAGAGGCATGAAAACGACCTCCGTTCAGGGGAAAAGTAAATGCAGGGAAACGTGACTGCCCTTCATTCCAAAATCTCCTCCTTGCTTTCAGGGACCGATTTCATGCATACGCCTTCAGTCCTGTATTGTTCCTGGTTTGAGTTTCTCCGTGGGCTCCTCTCCCTATTCAGCAGAGACCCGCGCCCGCTTTTTGAAATGCACGCCTGACTTTGGGAATTCATCTTAAGGACACCCTCAGCCTCACTCTGTGTCTTTCCGTCCCCACCTTTCGCCAAAATCGAGGTCACAGTTATTTATCCATTGGACAAACATTTAAAGAACGTCTGGGCTTCCCCGGTGGTCCAGTGGGTAAGAACACCGCCTTGCAGTGCAAGGGCCGCCAGTTCGATCCCTGGCCTGGGAAGATCCCACGTGCCGTGGAGCGGCTGGACCGATGTGTCCAATTACCGAGCCCGAGCTCTGGAGCGCATGCGCCCAGAGCCGGCGCTCTGCGTCAACAGAGGCCACTGCGATGGGAGGCCCACACGGGCCAAAGAACAAAGACCCCACAGGAGCCAAAGAACAAAGATGGATGAAAATAGAGAAATGAAAGACCAATAGAAATGACCCGCCCGCCTCCCTCCCTCCCGAATCCGTCTCCTCCCCCCCAAAATAAAGAACGTCTGCTGAACCGCGCGTTGGGAACTGGGAGGGCACTCCCGGCGGGGGCTGCAGGTGTGTCTTGGGCATGTTCCAAACTATAGTGAACCGCACCGGGCAGAGACAAGTCTGAGACCCTTGACCACCCTAAGGGGCAGGTTTCTCGGAGGAAATGATGCCTGGCTCTATCTCCTTCGGATTGTCAGTGCTCCAGCCTTGGCCTGCGGGGCCCAACACCCTCCCGGCTGGCACGCGTGATTCCTTCTCCGTGACTTTGCTGAAGCGCTTCGGTGCCGCCCTTCCACCCCAGGCCCAGGTGCAGCAGCGGCTGCGCCGCGTGTCCCTCGCGCTAGCCCGTCGCCACGCCCCGCCCCTTCTCGTTCCCCGGAAGTGCACCCTGGGGGAGGAAGTGCGCGCCTACGGCCGCCCGCAGCGGTTCCGCGATGGTGGGCGGCGGCGGGATGGGGGGCGGCCTCCTGGAGAACGCTAACCCTCTCATCTACGAGCGCTCCGGGGAGCGGCCCGTGACCGCGGGCGAGGAGGACGAGCAGGTTCCAGACAGCATCGATGCGCGCGAGATCTTCGATATCCGCCGCTGCCGGGCGCGGGCGCTTTCGTGGGGGCCTGGGTGGTGGCGGCGGGCTGAAGTGACGTCGGGTAGGCGGTGGGCTGTGTTAGGAGGGTTCTGAGTGGGCGGCGACACAGAGTCCCCTTTCCTTCACTTGCCACATTTGATTCGCTCCATCAATGACCCCGAGCATCCCCTGACGCTGGAAGAATTGAACGTAGTAGAGCAAGTCCGGGTTCAGGTGAGTCACTCCAGCGGCCAGGGTAACGATTTGTTCGGGAGAGTCAGAAAAGTTCGGCCGTGCTCCAGAGAACTGGCGCTTTTCAGCTCACGGACGCCTCAGTGGATTTTTGGGCTCTGGGCTGGACGGGCCCGGACTCCTGACATCCCACCTCCCCCACCAGGTGAGCGACCCGGACAGCACAGTGGCCGTGGCCTTCACCCCCACCATTCCACACTGCAGTATGGCCACCCTTATTGGCCTGTCCATCAAAGTCAAGCTTCTGCGATCCCTTCCCCAGCGTTTCAAGGTGAGTTAAAACTGAACCCGGTGCAAGCAGGCATGAGTGTCTGCCCGCGAGGAGGACATGGGAGCATGAGCGTGGACGTCAGAGAGGTCTGGAAGGATTCCAGCCTTCAGAGATGAAACTGGCAGGAGGCCTTCGAATTGGATAGGACAAAAATAAAGACTTTATCTGGAAGGTGCAGAAAAGCAGTGAGAGGTGTGGCAGTTCTTGCAGGAGGGAGCGGTGCACAGGGTTAGAGCAGGGATGCGGAGTGCAGGCAGGCGTCTGCGTAGATAGCAGTTGGCCAGTCTTTTGGGTAGCGATGGAGTGGCAGTGGGTGGGTTTGGAGTGTGGTGGAAGGGCCAGAGTCCAAAAGCGTAATGAGGAAAAGGGAGAGGGGGTAGACCAGGTGTCTGAGTGCTCACACCTGTCCCCCCTCCTCCCAGATGGACGTACACATTACACCAGGGACCCATGCCTCAGAACATGCAGGTAAGCGTGGGCTGGTGTTGCGGCGTTAGCCCCAAGCTTCCCCCTTGCCATGGTGGTTTCCAGGGCAAGATGGGGGGTGTGGCCGTAGGCAGGTGTGTCCTCAGTGGAGATGGCCGTCTAAAGCACAGCTGGCCTGACTTGAGTCTCCCGAGTTTACCATATTCTCCACCCCTGCCCTCTCCCTCTTCTAAGTACACAGGACCAGGGTGTGTGGTTCATTGTAGTATAGCAGGGAGACGTGAATGGCCAGGTGGGAGGGGGGTCCCGTGGGGTGGGTGTGGGCTCAGGTGGTTGGAGCAGGCTGATCAAGACTTGGGGTCCGCGGGCACCGTGGCGCGCCTGTAGTCCCAGCTACTCGGGAGGCTCGGAGCGAGTCCGGAGTTCTGGAGCAGGCCCCAGAGAACTGGCGCTTTTCAGCTCACGGACGCCTCAGTGGATTTTTGGGCTCTGGGCTGGACGGGCCCGGACTCCTGACATCCCACCTCCCCCACCAGGTGAGCGACCCGGACAGCACAGTGGCCGTGGCCTTCACCCCCACCATTCCACACTGCAGTATGGCCACCCTTATTGGCCTGTCCATCAAAGTCAAGCTTCTGCGATCCCTTCCCCAGCGTTTCAAGGTGAGTTAAAACTGAACCCGGTGCAAGCAGGCATGAGTGTCTGCCCGCGAGGAGGACATGGGAGCATGAGCGTGGACGTCAGAGAGGTCTGGAAGGATTCCAGCCTTCAGAGATGAAACTGGCAGGAGGCCTTCGAATTGGATAGGACAAAAATAAAGACTTTATCTGGAAGGTGCAGAAAAGCAGTGAGAGGTGTGGCAGTTCTTGCAGGAGGGAGCGGTGCACAGGGTTAGAGCAGGGATGCGGAGTGCAGGCAGGCGTCTGCGTGATAGCAGTTGGCCAGTCTTTTGGGTAGCGATGGAGTGGCAGTGGGTGGGTTTGGAGTGTGGTGGAAGGGCCAGAGTCCAAAAGCGTAATGAGGAAAAGGGAGAGGGGGTAGACCAGGTGTCTGAGTGCTCACACCTGTCCCCCCTCCTCCCAGATGGACGTACACATTACACCAGGGACCCATGCCTCAGAACATGCAGGTAAGCGTGGGCTGGTGTTGCGGCGTTAGCCCCAAGCTTCCCCCTTGCCATGGTGGTTTCCAGGGCAAGATGGGGGGTGTGGCCGTAGGCAGGTGTGTCCTCAGTGGAGATGGCCGTCTAAAGCACAGCTGGCCTGACTTGAGTCTCCCGAGTTTACCATATTCTCCACCCCTGCCCTCTCCCTCTTCTAAGTACACAGGACCAGGGTGTGTGGTTCATTGTAGTATAGCAGGGAGACGTGAATGGCCAGGTGGGAGGGGGGTCCCGTGGGGTGGGTGTGGGCTCAGGTGGTTGGAGCAGGCTGATCAAGACTTGGGGTCCGCCGGGCACCGTGGCGCGCGCCTGTAGTCCCAGCTACTCGGGAGGCTGAGGCTGGAGGATCGCTTGAGTCCAGGAGTTCTGGAAAGCCATGCGCTATGCCGATCGGGTGTCCGCACTAAGTTCGGCATCAATATGGTGGCCTCCCTGGAGCTGGGGGCCGCCAGGTTGCCTAAGGAGGGGTGAACCAGCCCAGGTCGGAAACGGAGCAGGTCAAAACTCCCGTGCTGATCAGTAGTGGGATCGCGCCGGTGAATAGCCACTGCGCTCCAACCTGGGCAACATAGCGAGACCCTGTCTCTTCTTAAATTTTAAAAAAAAAAAAGAAAAGAAAAAAAAGGACTTGGGGTCCTGGGAAGGAGGTGACAGGAGGGTTTGGTAGTTGGGGATTAAATCTGTCTCACCACTCTCTTTCCACCTAGTGAACAAGCAGCTTGCAGATAAAGAGCGGGTGGCAGCTGCCCTGGAGAACACCCACCTGCTGGAGGTTGTGAACCAGTGCCTGTCAGCCCGCTCTTGAGCCTGGATTTTTGCTCCCAACCCCACGCAGGACTCACATCCTTATTTTCTTGAATCACTGACAATGTGAAACTAACAGTTTGCATTTTGTAATAAACCCTTTATTTATATTCATTTCCCAGCACTCCTGATAGTCATCTTGGGGGTCACTCCGGGTTTGGAAGAAGAGTGGTAGTGAGTGCCTAGGGCTTCCCTGGTGGTCCAGTGGGTAAAGTGCTTGCAGTGCAGGGGGTGCCGGGTCGATCCCTGGCCTGGGAAGATCCCACGTGCGCGGAGCGGCTGGACCGTGTGTCCAACTACCGAGCCGGGCGCTCTGGGCGCATGCGCCCAGAGCTGGTGCTCAGCAAGAGAGGCCACCGATGGGAGGCCACAGGCCAACGAATGGAGATGGATGAAAATAAATCAAAAACAAACCAGGTGGGAGATGGGTGCCGTGGGGTGGGTGTGGGCTGCACGCTGCCTGAGTCTCCCGAGTTTACCATATTCTCCACCCCTGCCTCCCTCTTCTAAGTACACAGGACCAGGGTGTGTGGTTCATTGTAGTATAGCAGGGGACGTGAATGGCCAGGTGGGAGGGGGGTCCCGTGGGGTGGGTGTGGGCTCAGGTGGTTGGAGCAGGCTGATCAAGACTTGGGGTCCGCCGGGCACCGTGGCGCGCGCCTGTAGTCCCAGCTACTCGGGAGGCTGAGGCTGGAGGATCGCTTGAGTCCAGGAGTTCTGGAAAGCCATGCGCTATGCCGATCGGGTGTCCGCACTAAGTTCGGCATCAATATGGTGGCCTCCCTGGAGCTGGGGGCCGCCAGGTTGCCTAAGGAGGGGTGAACCAGCCCAGGTCGGAAACGGAGCAGGTCAAAACTCCCGTGCTGATCAGTAGTGGGATCGCGCCGGTGAATAGCCACTGCGCTCCAACCTGGGCAACATAGCGAGACCCTGTCTCTTCTTAAATTTTAAAAAAAAAAAAGAAAAGAAAAAAAAGGACTTGGGGTCCTGGGAAGGAGGTGACAGGAGGGTTTGGTAGTTGGGGATTAAATCTGTCTCACCACTCTCTTTCCACCTAGTGAACAAGCAGCTTGCAGATAAAGAGCGGGTGGCAGCTGCCCTGGAGAACACCCACCTGCTGGAGGTTGTGAACCAGTGCCTGTCAGCCCGCTCTTGAGCCTGGATTTTTGCTCCCAACCCCACGCAGGACTCACATCCTTATTTTCTTGAATCACTGACAATGTGAAACTAACAGTTTGCATTTTGTAATAAACCCTTTATTTATATTCATTTCCCAGCACTCCTGATAGTCATCTTGGGGGTCACTCCGGGTTTGGAAGAAGAGTGGTAGTGAGTGCCTAGGGCTTCCCTGGTGGTCCAGTGGGTAAAGTGCTTGCAGTGCAGGGGGTGCCGGGTCGATCCCTGGCCTGGGAAGATCCCACGTGCCGCGGAGCGGCTGGACCGGTGTGTCCAACTACCGAGCCGGCGCTCTGGAGCGCATGCGCCCAGAGCTGGTGCTCAGCAACGAGAGAGGCCACCGCGATGGGAGGCCCACACAGGCCAACGAATGGAGATGGATGAAAATAAATAAGTAAAAATGTCAATAAAAAGAGGCCAAAATTTAAAAAAAAATTAAGAGAGGGTGATAGTGAGTGCCTATACAGGCTGGGTCAGTAAGGTTTGGTTCATTTTTTTAAAATTTCTCCTAATGAGTTGACTGGGAAAAGTTGCAAGTATGTCCCAAAATTGAAAGAATAAGGTAGCAAACACTGCTGTATGCCCACCTCCTAGATTTAAGAGTTGTTAACATGTTACCACACTGGCTTTATTTGTATGTGACAGTAAACAGCAGGCATAAGACCCTTCACTTCTAAGTACCTCATCCTGTGTCTCCTAAGAATAGGCCTGTAACCACAGTACTGCTATCTGGTCCCCAAATGAACAATTCCCTGACACTAGTATGCAGTATCCAGTCGTAGATGGATTCCCCCAGAATCTCATTTATAGTTGTTTAATCAGGCTCCATCAAATTCCATGTATTGCATGTGGTGGTCATCTCTCTTTAGCCTCTTCTAGAACTGTCTCCCAGGCTCCCCACCTTTTAATCTTTCTTGACATTGACTGTTTTGAAAAGCACAGGTGAGTTGTCCTGGAGAAGTCCCAGAGTCTGATTTCTTCCTTTGTTGTGTTTCCTGTGAACTAGAAATTGGTTGCGTTCAGGTTAGAGTTTATTAATGAGAATCTTGTCCAGGAGTATTGTAAGAATTGTTAGCATCCACCAGTAGCTCTGTGATGCCAGCTTGTCCCCACCTTTGGTGATGCTCAGTCTGGTCCCCTGGTCAGGACAGTGACAGCAGTTTTTTCTTTTGAAAGCTATTTGAAACACTGTCTCCACCGGCACCCTCGAAATGTGTCACGTCAGGTGCTCACGTGTGGCCTCTGCCTCCCTAAGTCATAATGTTATGATTCCTGCCTCCATTTCTTTGAGAGAAAACAAAACGGCCCCCCTCAGGGCTTTCCAGAGACCTTGGGGGTGTCACGTCAGGTTTTACAATATTGAACCCCCTTTATTTATTGTGAAACTAACAGTTTGCATTTTGTAATAAACCCTTTATTTATATTCATTTCCCAGCACTCCTGATAGTCATCTTGGGGGTCACTCCGGGTTTGGAAGAAGAGTGGTAGTGAGTGCCTAGGGCTTCCCTGGTGGTCCAGTGGGTAAAGTGCTTGCAGTGCAGGGGGTGCCGGGTCGATCCCTGGCCTGGGAAGATCCCACGTGCCGCGGAGCGGCTGGACCGGTGTGTCCAACTACCGAGCCGGCGCTCTGGAGCGCATGCGCCCAGAGCTGGTGCTCAGCAACGAGAGAGGCCACCGCGATGGGAGGCCCACACAGGCCAACGAATGGAGATGGATGAAAATAAATAAGTAAAAATGTCAATAAAAAGAGGCCAAAATTTAAAAAAAAATTAAGAGAGGGTGATAGTGAGTGCCTATACAGGCTGGGTCAGTAAGGTTTGGTTCATTTTTTTAAAATTTCTCCTAATGAGTTGACTGGGAAAAGTTGCAAGTATGTCCCAAAATTGAAAGAATAAGGTAGCAAACACTGCTGTATGCCCACCTCCTAGATTTAAGAGTTGTTAACATGTTACCACACTGGCTTTATTTGTATGTGACAGTAAACAGCAGGCATAAGACCCTTCACTTCTAAGTACCTCATCCTGTGTCTCCTAAGAATAGGCCTGTAACCACAGTACTGCTATCTGGTCCCCAAATGAACAATTCCCTGACACTAGTATGCAGTATCCAGTCGTAGATGGATTCCCCCAGAATCTCATTTATAGTTGTTTAATCAGGCTCCATCAAATTCCATGTATTGCATGTGGTGGTCATCTCTCTTTAGCCTCTTCTAGAACTGTCTCCCAGGCTCCCCACCTTTTAATCTTTCTTGACATTGACTGTTTTGAAAAGCACAGGTGAGTTGTCCTGGAGAAGTCCCAGAGTCTGATTTCTTCCTTTGTTGTGTTTCCTGTGAACTAGAAATTGGTTGCGTTCAGGTTAGAGTTTATTAATGAGAATCTTGTCCAGGAGTATTGTAAGAATTGTTAGCATCCACCAGTAGCTCTGTGATGCCAGCTTGTCCCCACCTTTGGTGATGCTCAGTCTGGTCCCCTGGTCAGGACAGTGACAGCAGTTTTTTCTTTTGAAAGCTATTTGAAACACTGTCTCCACCGGCACCCTCGAAATGTGTCACGTCAGGTGCTCACGTGTGTGGCCTCTGCCTCCCCTAAGTCATAATGTTATGATTCCCTGCCTCCATTTCTTTGAGAGAAAATGCAGATATTAAGAAGACTTGCCCTGCCCACCTGCTGGACAGGGCTTTCCAGAGACCTTAGCAGGGAGCCCGGGCACTTGGTCAATCTGTTCCTGAGGGCCTTCTTGACAATATTGAACCTGTCCTGAGAGTGGGCCCTGGAGGAAGGCTTAATATAAACTACCTAGATAATCAGTCCTCCACCCAGCCCTGGGTGGTGGTCTTTATTTTGCAGGTAAGGAAAGAAGCTTCTAGAATGAGTCATTGATCTCCCCAAGACCTCCAGTTAGGGAGTAGAGGGGCCAAAGCAGTTCAGCAGGTACAGCTCAGCTGGCAGGGGGCGCTGTTGCCTGACTGCAGGGGCCCACGCTGTGCTCTGCTAAGTTGTGTCCGTCGTGTCCGACTCTCTGCAACCCCTTGGACTGCAGCCCTCCAGGCTCCTCTGTCCATGGGGTTCTCCAGGCAAGAATTCTGGAGTGGGTTGCCATGCCCTCCTCCAGGGAATCTTAACCGACTCAGGGATTGAACCCACATCTCCGAAGTCTCCTGAATTGGCAGGCCAGTTCTTTACCACAAGCGCCACCTGGTTTCCAGGCGGGAGTGACTTCACCAGCTAGTGACCAAGATCTGGCTGCTCAGAGGGTGAAGCCGTCTGCCCACATCGCCCGGTTTCCTCATGCGCGATAAGTGGGGCAAGCAGCGGAGGACTGGTCTCGGGGGCTGTCAGTGAATCAGGACCATTTCAGGTGATCTTCCAGGCAGAGTACCCGCCATCCCATTTCTACAGATGAAGCAGCTCAGTGCTCCAGAAATTGGTTGCGAGGTTAGGGTTTATTAATGAGAATCTTGTCCAGGAGTATTGTAAGAATTGTTAGCATCCACCAGTAGCTCTGTGATGCCAGCTTGTCCCCACCTTTGGTGATGCTCAGTCTGGTCCCCTGGTCAGGACAGTGACAGCAGTTTTTTCTTTTGAAAGCTATTTGAAACACTGTCTCCACCGGCACCCTCGAAATGTGTCACGTCAGGTGCTCACGTGTGTGGCCTCTGCCTCCCCTAAGTCATAATGTTATGATTCCCTGCCTCCATTTCTTTGAGAGAAAATGCAGATATTAAGAAGACTTGCCCTGCCCACCTGCTGGACAGGGCTTTCCAGAGACCTTAGCAGGGAGCCCGGGCACTTGGTCAATCTGTTCCTGAGGGCCTTCTTGACAATATTGAACCTGTCCTGAGAGTGGGCCCTGGAGGAAGGCTTAATATAAACTACCTAGATAATCAGTCCTCCACCCAGCCCTGGGTGGTGGTCTTTATTTTGCAGGTAAGGAAAGAAGCTTCTAGAATGAGTCATTGATCTCCCCAAGACCTCCAGTTAGGGAGTAGAGGGGCCAAAGCAGTTCAGCAGGTACAGCTCAGCTGGCAGGGGGCGCTGTTGCCTGACTGCAGGGGCCCACGCTGTGCTCTGCTAAGTTGTGTCCGTCGTGTCCGACTCTCTGCAACCCCTTGGACTGCAGCCCTCCAGGCTCCTCTGTCCATGGGGTTCTCCAGGCAAGAATTCTGGAGTGGGTTGCCATGCCCTCCTCCAGGGAATCTTAACCGACTCAGGGATTGAACCCACATCTCCGAAGTCTCCTGAATTGGCAGGCCAGTTCTTTACCACAAGCGCCACCTGGTTTCCAGGCGGGAGTGACTTCACCAGCTAGTGACCAAGATCTGGCTGCTCAGAGGGTGAAGCCGTCTGCCCACATCGCCCGGTTTCCTCATGTGGGATAAGTGGGGAAATCAGCTGAGGACTGCTCTCGGGGGCTGTAAGTGAATCAGGACCATTTCAGGTGATCTTCCAGGCAGAGTACCCGCCATCCCATTTCTACAGATGAAGCAGCTCAGTGCTCCAGAGAGGAGGGTGACCACCCAGGGCCCCCCCAGACCCCAGGGAGTCTCCCCAACCACCAATCCTCAGCTGTAGACTTCACTGCATGTGTATCATAGCCTGGATCTGTCTTAAGTGTCTAGTGTCTGTGTTCAGCTAGGGGTGGGAGGTCACAGGGGAGGCAGGTGTCCCTGAGTCATTCAGCTGGCCCTCCTGGCAGCCAGGCCACAGTGGATGAGTTTTGACTCATCTGGGCCTGGGCCCCGGCTGCCTGCAGTGACACCATTTGTGAATCCTGGGCTAGTGCCTGGGAACTTTCTGGAATCCCAGCTGGTATCTGTGACCATGGATGGGGGTTGGTGGGAGATGAAGTTTCAGGTCCCTGAAACCCTCCACCAGGTGTGTCTGGCTGTGCTGTTTCTGGCCTGTGATTTCTAAGGCCTCGGTTACCATGTCTACAAAATGGGAACAATAAACCATACCTAAGTGAGACTGACCCAGGGATTAGAGGACACGTGTGAACGTGCCCAGGTCTGTCCATTTTTGCTCACCATCCTGCCCAGAGCACAAGGGCCGGGCATACAGTAGGTACTTAGTACAGGTCATGGGTGGATGCATGAACGAATGAATGGAGCCTTAGAACAGAACAGAGGAACTGGGGCATGGGAGCGATGGTGTGAGGCGGGGGTGGGGACACTGACATCCAGCCAAGTTCCCATTGTAGCATTTTGCTACCCGGGGAAGGGGAAGGGCATGGGGTCCCACAGAGAAAAGGTAGGTGTAAGGGAGGGGGAGAGGAACACTATCTGCCCCTGTCCTGAGCAGACCACTGTCCTGGAGAGAATGGAGCAGGAGCAGGCCCGCAGATTCACTCAACCTGGCCCGTCCAATGGTGCTCAGTTGTGTCCAACTCTGTGACCCAGTGGACTGCAGCCTGAAGTGTTCATTATTGACGTATTGATATCAGTATACATGCCAGCCACTTCACCTCTGCATATCATGTCATTTATATCTTTTTTTTGTTTTTGGCTGCATCATGCAGCAGGTGGAACCTTAGTTCCCCAACCATGGATCAAATATTGTGCCCCCTGCATCGGAAGCATGGAGTCTTAACCACTAGACCTCCAGGGTAGTCCTCATGTTATTTATATCTTATAACAACCCCCGTGAAGACTCTGTTCCTGTTCTGTGCAAGAGGGTACTGAGGCTCAGCCAAACTAATGGGCAGAGGTGAAAAGGGGGCTGAGCTGGGCTGACCACCCAGGGCCCCCAGACCCCAGGAGTCTCCCCAACCACCAATCCTCAGCTGTAGACTTCACTGCATGTGTATCATAGCCTGGATCTGTCTTAAGTGTCTAGCTGGTTCAGCTAGGTGGGAGGTCACAGGAGGCAGGTGTCCCTGAGTCATTCAGCCCCCAGGCCACAGTGGATGAGTTTTGACTCATCTGGGCCTGGGCCCCGGCTGCCTGCAGTGACACCATTTGTGAATCCTGGGCTAGTGCCTGGGAACTTTCTGGAATCCCAGCTGGTATCTGTGACCATGGATGGGGGTTGGTGGGAGATGAAGTTTCAGGTCCCTGAAACCCTCCACCAGGTGTGTCTGGCTGTGCTGTTTCTGGCCTGTGATTTCTAAGGCCTCGGTTACCATGTCTACAAAATGGGAACAATAAACCATACCTAAGTGAGACTGACCCAGGGATTAGAGGACACGTGTGAACGTGCCCAGGTCTGTCCATTTTTGCTCACCATCCTGCCCAGAGCACAAGGGCCGGGCATACAGTAGGTACTTAGTACAGGTCATGGGTGGATGCATGAACGAATGAATGGAGCCTTAGAACAGAACAGAGGAACTGGGGCATGGGAGCGATGGTGTGAGGCGGGGGTGGGGACACTGACATCCAGCCAAGTTCCCATTGTAGCATTTTGCTACCCGGGGAAGGGGAAGGGCATGGGGTCCCACAGAGAAAAGGTAGGTGTAAGGGAGGGGGAGAGGAACACTATCTGCCCCTGTCCTGAGCAGACCACTGTCCTGGAGAGAATGGAGCAGGAGCAGGCCCGCAGATTCACTCAACCTGGCCCGTCCAATGGTGCTCAGTTGTGTCCAACTCTGTGACCCAGTGGACTGCAGCCTGAAGTGTTCATTATTGACGTATTGATATCAGTATACATGCCAGCCACTTCACCTCTGCATATCATGTCATTTATATCTTTTTTTTGTTTTTGGCTGCATCATGCAGCAGGTGGAACCTTAGTTCCCCAACCATGGATCAAATATTGTGCCCCCTGCATCGGAAGCATGGAGTCTTAACCACTAGACCTCCAGGGTAGTCCTCATGTTATTTATATCTTATAACAACCCCCGTGAAGACTCTGTTCCTGTTCTGTGCAAGAGGGTACTGAGGCTCAGCCAAACTAAATGGGCAGAGGTGAAACAGGAAGCAAGGTGCTGAGCTGGGCTGTGAAGGCCAGACTGTCTTAGGGGTGTTCCAGCCTCAGTGTTCCTTCTGGGCGGCCAAGCTCAGCCCCGAGAGCTAAGCGGACCAAGAATTGGGAATGGGGGTGTTTCAAGGTCATGTCCTGGCGTGGTTCCCAGGGCCCCTGGCCATACTGATGCGTGTGGCACGTCTGGCCTGTCGGGGAATGCTTGGGGCCTGAGTGGCCCAGTGTGGATGCAGTTGCCTTGGCAATGAGGAAACATTGCTGAGGTCAAGAGCTTAGATTATCAGAGGGGAAACCCAGCCCTAATTCCTTGCATGACCACAGCTACCCCCAACACCCACCCTCTGTTGGACATCCAGGGGCTCTTGTCAGCAGCAAGGTCACGTATAAGGTGGTTAGGAGGGGCTGTAAGCGGCCCAGCCAGGAGTCCCGATGGAGAGTGGTTAGCTGGCTCTTAGGACTTTTTGTTCTTTGTATGTTTTTGTTTATATATATATTTTGGCTACGCTGCATGGCATGGTGGGATCTTAGTTCCCCCACCAGAGATGGAACCCACACCCTTGCATTGGAACCCCTCAGTCTTAATCCCTGGACCACCACCAGGGGAGTCCCAAAACTTTTTTGTTCTTTGACAGGAGACTCAACCCATGACTCCCTCTTCCTACTGGACCTCATCCAGGAAGCTAGAGCCAACATAGGGT
Organism: Tragulus kanchil; assembly: GCA_022376925.1. Taxonomy (NCBI): domain Eukaryota; kingdom Metazoa; phylum Chordata; class Mammalia; order Artiodactyla; family Tragulidae; genus Tragulus; species Tragulus kanchil. Next base: position 160,501,560 of record JAIOJX010000031.1, on the reverse strand, counting down.
TGCCCAGGCCTCCAAGACCCCCTCCCCAGGCGCTATAAAGGACACAAAAGGATAGACCACCCCTTAGTCCAGGTCTTGGACCTCGAGAACCAGAGGGGCCTGCGGAACTCTGTAACACTTAGGCCAGGCCCTCATTCCAAGGCTCTTATCCCGATGATCACAGTCAGGATTTATATCTTTTTGTTTTGGCTGCATCATGCAGCAGGTGGAACCTAGTTCCCCAACCATGGATCAAATATTGTGCCCCCTGCATCGGAAGCATGGAGTCTTAACCACTAGACCTCCAGGGTAGTCCTCATGTTATTTATATCTTATAACAACCCCCGTGAAGACTCTGTTCCTGTTCTGTGCAAGAGGGTACTGAGGCTCAGCCAAACTAAATGGGCAGAGGTGAAACAGGAAGCAAGGTGCTGAGCTGGGCTGTGAAGGCCAGACTGTCTTAGGGGTGTTCCAGCCTCAGTGTTCCTTCTGGGCGGCCAAGCTCAGCCCCGAGAGCTAAGCGGACCAAGAATTGGGAATGGGGGTGTTTCAAGGTCATGTCCTGGCGTGGTTCCCAGGGCCCCTGGCCATACTGATGCGTGTGGCACGTCTGGCCTGTCGGGGAATGCTTGGGGCCTGAGTGGCCCAGTGTGGATGCAGTTGCCTTGGCAATGAGGAAACATTGCTGAGGTCAAGAGCTTAGATTATCAGAGGGGAAACCCAGCCCTAATTCCTTGCATGACCACAGCTACCCCCAACACCCACCCTCTGTTGGACATCCAGGGGCTCTTGTCAGCAGCAAGGTCACGTATAAGGTGGTTAGGAGGGGCTGTAAGCGGCCCAGCCAGGAGTCCCGATGGAGAGTGGTTAGCTGGCTCTTAGGACTTTTTGTTCTTTGTATGTTTTTGTTTATATATATATTTTGGCTACGCTGCATGGCATGGTGGGATCTTAGTTCCCCCACCAGAGATGGAACCCACACCCTTGCATTGGAACCCCTCAGTCTTAATCCCTGGACCACCACCAGGGGAGTCCCAAAACTTTTTTGTTCTTTGACAGGAGACTCAACCCATGACTCCCTCTTCCTACTGGACCTCATCCAGGAAGCTAGAGCCAACATAGGGTTGCCCAGGCCTCCAAGACCCCCTCCCCAGGCGCTATAAAGGACACAAAAGGATAGACCACCCCTTAGTCCAGGTCTTGGACCTCGAGAACCAGAGGGGCCTGCGGGAACTCTGTAACACTTAGCCAGCCAGGCCCTCATTCCAAGGCTCTTTCAGATGTTGCCAAGGAAACTGATGCAGCAGCCAGAGAGCCCTGACCCCGGTCTCCATGACAACCTACAGCGGCCCACTAGGATCCATCCATTCGTGGTGTCACCCGAGCCCTGAATGTGTGGCCCCCACCCCCACCACACTCCTCACAATCAAACATCAGTTTAATAGCAGGTCCCTGCACAAAGCATCTCATAGCCTGCCTGCCCCAATCCTCACACATCCCAAACATGAGCAAGGCGGTTTAGAATGGGGCATCCCAAAACCGGGAGGGAGGCAAGACCAAGGAGCCAGGGGGGCAGCTTTAGGACGAGAAACCAAGTCTCTCCATTACATGTCCTCCCCTCCGTGCCCCAGAGCCCTCCCTGGGTGTGAGGAGGGGGCCGATTTCTGGGCATTGGTGGCTCAAGTGCGACTAGCCCACCTCCCAACCACCTGACCCCATCCATGTGTGTGTGAATGCTCGGTCACATCCGACTCTTTGCGACCCCTGTAGCCTGCCACGCTCCTCTGTCCATGAGATTTCCCAGGGAAGCATATTGGAGCAGGTTGCCATTTCCTTCTCCAGGGCATCTTCCCCATCTAGGGACTGAAGCCACGTCTCCTGAACTGGCAGGTGGATTTTCACTACTGAGCCACCTGGGAAGCCCGACCGCCTCCATACTCTACACCTATGAGCCTCCAGACCTTGAGAGTGCCCTGAACCATAGGCCCATCTTTGACTAAAGGGAAGGAAGGAGACACTGAAGACCGCCTGAACCATATCTGAGTCTAGCACCTAACTTTTTGTGATGGAACCCACACCCCTTGCATTGGAACCCCTCAGTCTTAATCCCTGGACCACCACCAGGGGAGTCCCAAAACTTTTTTGTTCTTTGACAGGAGACTCAACCCATGACTCCCTCTTCCTACTGGACCTCATCCAGGAAGCTAGAGCCAACATAGGGTTGCCCAGGCCTCCAAGACCCCCTCCCCAGGCGCTATAAAGGACACAAAAGGATAGACCACCCCTTAGTCCAGGTCTTGGACCTCGAGAACCAGAGGGGCCTGCGGGAACTCTGTAACACTTAGCCAGCCAGGCCCTCATTCCAAGGCTCTTTCAGATGTTGCCAAGGAAACTGATGCAGCAGCCAGAGAGCCCTGACCCCGGTCTCCATGACAACCTACAGCGGCCCACTAGGATCCATCCATTCGTGGTGTCACCCGAGCCCTGAATGTGTGGCCCCCACCCCCACCACACTCCTCACAATCAAACATCAGTTTAATAGCAGGTCCCTGCACAAAGCATCTCATAGCCTGCCTGCCCCAATCCTCACACATCCCAAACATGAGCAAGGCGGTTTAGAATGGGGCATCCCAAAACCGGGAGGGAGGCAAGACCAAGGAGCCAGGGGGCAGCTTTGGACGAGAAACCAAGTCTCTCCATTACATGTCCTCCCCTCCGTGCCCCAGAGCCCTCCCTGGGTGTGAGGAGGGGGCCGATTTCTGGGCATTGGTGGCTCAAGTGCGACTAGCCCACCTCCCAACCACCTGACCCCATCCATGTGTGTGTGAATGCTCGGTCACATCCGACTCTTTGCGACCCCTGTAGCCTGCCACGCTCCTCTGTCCATGAGATTTCCCAGGGAAGCATATTGGAGCAGGTTGCCATTTCCTTCTCCAGGGCATCTTCCCCATCTAGGGACTGAAGCCACGTCTCCTGAACTGGCAGGTGGATTTTCACTACTGAGCCACCTGGGAAGCCCGACCGCCTCCATACTCTACACCTATGAGCCTCCAGACCTTGAGAGTGCCCTGAACCATAGGCCCATCTTTGACTAAAGGGAAGGAAGGAGACACTGAAGACTCTCAGCGTGGCTAGAACCAGACCTGATCTGAGTCTAGCCCCACCCTATCCGCTCCTGCTGGTCTCTTGACACCTGTCTGCCAGGATTCCCCCAACTTTGGGCAACCTCCAGGCCAGGAGCCGAAAGACCAGGTATTTTTAGCAGAATTGCTGGCAGCTGCCTGGAGGGTGCGGAGGGGGAGGTGGTGCTGAGTCCGTCCTTTTCCTTCTCTGGGCCTGGACTTCCTCCCCAAGATTCAAGCTCACACCTCTGTTTGAACCACACTGGCCAGAGGGCCACCCTGCCCTGCCCCGCCCCGCCCCACAGGTCTCCAAGGGCCCCCAGGGGCCTCAGGTATCACCCTGTGGTGCTAGGGCAGGCTTATCAGTTAGAATTCTCAACTCCTGAGGGCAAGGATGAGAGTGGGAGGACCCTGGTGTTGAGGTTGGAAGCCTGGATTTAGGGCTCCTAAATTGAATGGGTGTCATGGGCAGTGAAGGGTCGTCTGTCGGACCTGTAACTGGTCTGCTTGCTTGGGCAACAGGCCAGGACTGGGAGAAAGGATAGGGAAAAGTCACTTTTAAAGGGCCAGACTTGGCCCACTCTGATTGGGCTTTTTCCCTTGCCCCCACACGTTATGGCACCCTCCACCTCTGTCCCCCTCGTCTGTACCGGTCCGCCTTCTCCTTCCTTACCTGTACACACACACGCACACACACACACACACACACACAGAGACACACACACACACAGTGGGGGGACACACTCAGACTGGGCTTTCTTCTGCCCCTGCCCCGCCCTGGCGAGTGAGGCGGGGGCTGGGTGGGTGACAGGCCCTAGGAGGAGGGTGGGGGATTCCCTCGGGGAGGACGGACACGTCAGCCCCGCACAGCGCGAGATTTCCCAGGAAGCATATTGGAGCAGGTTGCCATTTCCTTCTCCAGGGCATCTTCCCCATCTAGGGACTGAAGCCACGTCTCCTGAACTGGCAGGTGGATTTTCACTACTGAGCCACCTGGGAAGCCCGACCGCCTCCATACTCTACACCTATGAGCCTCCAGACCTTGAGAGTGCCCTGAACCATAGGCCCATCTTTGACTAAAGGGAAGGAAGGAGACACTGAAGACTCTCAGCGTGGCTAGAACCAGACCTGATCTGAGTCTAGCCCCACCCTATCCGCTCCTGCTGGTCTCTTGACACCTGTCTGCCAGGATTCCCCCAACTTTGGGCAACCTCCAGGCCAGGAGCCGAAGACCAGGTATTTTTAGCAGAATTGCTGGCAGCTGCCTGGAGGGTGCGGAGGGGGAGGTGGTGCTGAGTCCGTCCTTTTCCTTCTCTGGGCCTGGACTTCCTCCCCAAGATTCAAGCTCACACCTCTGTTTGAACCACACTGGCCAGAGGGCCACCCTGCCCTGCCCCGCCCCGCCCCACAGGTCTCCAAGGGCCCCCAGGGGCCTCAGGTATCACCCTGTGGTGCTAGGGCAGGCTTATCAGTTAGAATTCTCAACTCCTGAGGGCAAGGATGAGAGTGGGAGGACCCTGGTGTTGAGGTTGGAAGCCTGGATTTAGGGCTCCTAAATTGAATGGGTGTCATGGGCAGTGAAGGGTCGTCTGTCGGACCTGTAACTGGTCTGCTTGCTTGGGCAACAGGCCAGGACTGGGAGAAAGGATAGGGAAAAGTCACTTTTAAAGGGCCAGACTTGGCCCACTCTGATTGGGCTTTTTCCCTTGCCCCCACACGTTATGGCACCCTCCACCTCTGTCCCCCTCGTCTGTACCGGTCCGCCTTCTCCTTCCTTACCTGTACACACACACGCACACACACACACACACACACACACAGAGACACACACACACACAGTGGGGGGACACACTCAGACTGGGCTTTCTTCTGCCCCTGCCCCGCCCTGGCGAGTGAGGCGGGGGCTGGGTGGGTGACAGGCCCTAGGAGGAGGGTGGGGGATTCCCCTCGGGGGAGGGAGACGGACACGTCAGCCCCCGCACAGCGCAGACGGGGGCGAGCGCGGGGGCGGGGGCGGGGGCGGGCAGAGGCTTAAATAGGCGGCTCTGGAGCCGGTGCCCAGTGCGGACTGAGAAGGCGGCGGCAGCGACTGGCCGAGTACCCGCGCCTAGTCTCCGAGTGGATTGTATTGGAGCCTGGGACCCACCTCGTCTTCACCGTGTCCGAGCGGGTGAGTGTCTTGGCAGAGCAGGGTGGGGGTGGTCTCACGGTCTGGGATGGACGAGCCAGGAGGGTGGGTCACGAGGCAGGGCACAAGGACCTTCCGCGGCAGGTCCTGGACCCCGAGCATCTTTGCTGACCCTTGGTCAGGCAGGCGTGTCCCGGGTCCAGCCTCCCATTCCGTGTCCACCGCGACTTACGCGGCCGTCCGGATTCCGGTTCCCCAGACGGGGTCCGACGCGATGACTCTGAACGGCGGCGGCAGCGGAGCGGGCGGGAGCCGCGGCGGGGGCCGGGAGCGGGATCGCCGTCGGGGCAGCACACCCTGGGGCCCCGCGCCCCCGCTGCACCGCCGGAGCATGCCGGTGGACGAGCGCGACCTGCAGGCGGCGCTGTCTCCGGGAGCTCGGACCACAGCCGAGGCCGGGACCGGGGCCCAGGGTCCGAGGCTGGACTGGCCCGAGGGCTCCTCCGACTCGCTCAGCTCAGGAGGCAGCGATTCAGAGGAGAGCGTGTACAAGGTGCTGCTGCTGGGGGCGCCTGGCGTCGGCAAGAGCGCTCTGGCGCGCATCTTCGGAGGTGTAGAGGATGGGCCTGAAGCGGAAGCCGCAGGTGAGCGCCCGAGGGACTGTTCAAGGAAGGCGCAAACACAAGGTTAGGACTAGGGGCTACAAGGCTGGGGATCAGGATTAAAAGCAGAAAACACCAACGGGATTCGGAAGGCACTTTGCGATTCGCCTCTTATCTACCCCTTTCACAATTGTGGAAAGTGAAGGAGAAGGTAACCTGTAGTAGGGAGAGAAATGCTTCGAGTAGAAGACGCGGGGCATGTGTTTCATTACTCTGTGGTCTGAGGACAAGATATCCCTCCCTGCCAGGACCTGAGAGAACACAGCCAGAGGGAGTTCCTAGGAGAGGAATCCTAGCTAACCAAGGTCCCCGGGGGTGGGGTGGGGGTGGGTGGAGATGCCTGTCCTGACTCAGACCACTGTGGTCAGAACCAGTCTGGCTCTCAGACAGCAGGAGGGCAGGGACCACAAGAATGGCCACCCAGGACATCACTAGCTTGGGGAAGGGGTATCCAGGTGGGGGCCTGGCACACCACGCCCTCCATCCCTGGTTGCTCAGCCCTGTCCGGTCATTACATAGCAGCCATCAGCAGAGGAGAAGGCTGGGGGGCTCTGTGAAGGTGTAGAAGGATGTGGCCATAACAGGACACCTGGTGCACTGGGGGCGGGGGAGGGGTTTGGGGCAGCCAGCAGGTAACCTGACTTCTGGTCTCCTGCCCAGGGCACACGTATGATCGCTCCATCTTAGTGGACGGAGAAGAGGCATCGCTCATGGTCTATGACATTTGGGAGCAGGTAGGTTGCAGGCTGAGACCCATGGCAGGGTGGGAGGGGTGAGCTGGGGGTAGGAACCTGCCGGGAGTGACCGCGTTGTAGCTGGGGCGTGAGCGCTATTGGGTGAATGTGTGTCTGTGATCCCTAGGATGGGGGCCGCTGGCTACCCGGCCACTGCATGGCCATGGGAGACGCATACGTCATTGTGTACTCGGTGACGGACAAGAGCAGCTTTGAGAAGGCCTCGGAGCTGCGGGTCCAGCTGCGGCGGGCGCGGCAGACAGACGACGTGCCCATCATCCTGGTGGGCAACAAGAGCGACCTGGTGCGGTCTCGCGAGGTCTCCTTGGATGGTGAGCAGGGAGGGGGGCGGAAAGGGAGGGAAATCCTGCCTGGGCTGTGGTCCACTCAGTCTTGACTCAGCTCGAGTCTCTGGGGATCATCAGTGGCTAAAAATGTCCAGGAAGAAAACTCAGGGAGAGAGGAGGAGAGCTTCTGCCTTCCCACAGGACTCCCGAAATCCTGAGTGCTGGGGAAAGGACCAGATGTGCTAGAGGAGGTGGCAGCTGCTGGCACTGAGCTGGGCCACCTCAGAGCCCTGCTTTTCTGTCCCCTTTGTCTCTGGCCTGGGCTGATGAGGGGTGAGGAGAGATCAGGGAATCAGGCCAGGAGGTCAAAGCTTGGATTCTAGGCTTTGGCATACTCGCCCTTGGGGAGGACCCCAAACTGGTCTCAGCATCCTCTGTGGCCCCCAGACCTGAGCCCCACAGAAGAGCCAGCAGTGACTGGGTGATGTCCCCCCTTCCCCTGTTCCATCCGTCGTTCACCTTGACATAACACCAAGCCACAATGCACCAAGCTGTCCAACCAAGTTGCCGTTTTCCTGTGTTGACTACTACAGCACCTATATGTGAATATCAAGCTTTAAATTATTTCTATTAATGGGTCTCCTTTTGTGGACCTCTCTGAAAAACCACCAGCAGGGGGACTCATTGGTGCCTGGGTGGGATTGGGGGGCCCTCTCCCTTAGCCCTGTCCGGTCATTACATAGCAGCCATCAGCAGAGGAGAAGGCTGGGGGGCTCTGTGAAGGTGTAGAAGGATGTGGCCATAACAGGACACCTGGTGCACTGGGGGCGGGGGAGGGGTTTGGGGCAGCCAGCAGGTAACCTGACTTCTGGTCTCCTGCCCAGGGCACACGTATGATCGCTCCATCTTAGTGGACGGAGAAGAGGCATCGCTCATGGTCTATGACATTTGGGAGCAGGTAGGTTGCAGGCTGAGACCCATGGCAGGGTGGGAGGGGTGAGCTGGGGGTAGGAACCTGCCGGGAGTGACCGCGTTGTAGCTGGGGCGTGAGCGCTATTGGGTGAATGTGTGTCTGTGATCCCTAGGATGGGGGCCGCTGGCTACCCGGCCACTGCATGGCCATGGGAGACGCATACGTCATTGTGTACTCGGTGACGGACAAGAGCAGCTTTGAGAAGGCCTCGGAGCTGCGGGTCCAGCTGCGGCGGGCGCGGCAGACAGACGACGTGCCCATCATCCTGGTGGGCAACAAGAGCGACCTGGTGCGGTCTCGCGAGGTCTCCTTGGATGGTGAGCAGGGAGGGGGGCGGAAAGGGAGGGAAATCCTGCCTGGGCTGTGGTCCACTCAGTCTTGACTCAGCTCGAGTCTCTGGGGATCATCAGTGGCTAAAAATGTCCAGGAAGAAAACTCAGGGAGAGAGGAGGAGAGCTTCTGCCTTCCCACAGGACTCCCGAAATCCTGAGTGCTGGGGAAAGGACCAGATGTGCTAGAGGAGGTGGCAGCTGCTGGCACTGAGCTGGGCCACCTCAGAGCCCTGCTTTTCTGTCCCCTTTGTCTCTGGCCTGGGCTGATGAGGGGTGAGGAGAGATCAGGGAATCAGGCCAGGAGGTCAAAGCTTGGATTCTAGGCTTTGGCATACTCGCCCTTGGGGAGGACCCCAAACTGGTCTCAGCATCCTCTGTGGCCCCCAGACCTGAGCCCCACAGAAGAGCCAGCAGTGACTGGGTGATGTCCCCCCTTCCCCTGTTCCATCCGTCGTTCACCTTGACATAACACCAAGCCACAATGCACCAAGCTGTCCAACCAAGTTGCCGTTTTCCTGTGTTGACTACTACAGCACCTATATGTGAATATCAAGCTTTAAATTATTTCTATTAATGGGTCTCCTTTTGTGGACCTCTCTGAACTCCTTAAACATGGACACACTCAGTCAGTTGGGTGACTCATTGGTGCCTGGGTCCCTCCATACACAGAGCTGGGGTCATCGTTGGGCAGGGAGGACCCAGGGCTCCCCTCTCCTTCCCCACAGATATGGTAGCTGCCACAAGGTGGTCAGGGCTTGAGTGGGCTGGTCACTTTGCTTCCTGACGCGTGCCTGTCCCCACCCACCCCAGAGGGTCGAGCCTGCGCCGTCGTCTTTGACTGCAAGTTCATCGAGACATCGGCGGCTCTGCACCACAACGTCCAGGCACTGTTCGAGGGTGTCGTGCGCCAGATACGCCTTCGCAGGGACGGCAAAGAGGCCAACGCGCGCCGGCAAGCGGGTACCCGGAGGCGAGAGAGCCTCGGCAAGAAGGCGAAGCGCTTCCTGGGCCGCATCGTCGCACGAAACAGCCGCAAGATGGCCTTGCGGGCCAAGTCCAAGTCCTGCCACGACCTGTCGGTGCTCTAGGCCCTGGGGCACTCCGTGTATTGTGCAGACAGATGGGCAGATTGGCGGGCTGGCCCGGCCAACCGCCCAAGGTGCCTCAGGGCTGGCTCAGACTCTGGGCACCCCAACCTCTCGGTCACGGACAGACAGGGCTGCCCAGGGAGCGGCTCCCAGCGGCCATCGAGGGCCGGGCCCACTGAGATGCCGGGCCGGCCTGTGTGCATCCCAAGCAGCAGCCTGCGCCCAGCCCTTGGCACGGGCCTGTGAGTGGGGAGAGGATTCTGCCTTTCTCTACACCCTGGTGTGCGTGCCCTGCGGGGGAGGCTGTTTAGTGCAGTGGCTATTTGTTTACAAGCAGATTTTTGTAATAAAGACTATTTCCTGGTAGCTCAGGGCTGACGACTCTGTGTTTCCTTTAACGGGGAGGCTGCAGGAGCAGGAAGGACTCCTAAAGCTGAGGAAGGGGGCTCACTTCCCCACTCTAGTGTGTAGCTTTGACTGTTCTAACGCTTGGGCCCAGCTTCGTCAGAGGGGCAGGTGTGGGTTGTCGTCTGGTTTGGGGAGGAGTCTGAGCGGCAGGAAGAGGCGTGAATCTCACCCAGCTTGTTATCCAGATTCTTCGGCATGGGACCTGCCATTGCCCAGCTGATCAAGGGTTCCATCACCCCAATGTATGTAACAGAAATGGAGGCTGTTCAAGAGATCACATTCTGCCCCAGGGGTTATGGCCAAACAAGATCTGTGGGTCTGGCTCGTGGGCGGGTGGCTCTGCCCTGCTCCCTCCTGGGGTGCTGGAAATCTGCAGAGGTGGTGTGACTGTGGAAGACTCCCGAGACTGACTGGAGGAGACAGCTGATGTGTTAAGGCTGGGGGGAGGCAGGGACTGGGCTTCCTCAGTGGTGGCTCAGTGGTGGAGCATCCACCTGCAATGCAGAAGCCGCAGGAGACCTGGGTTCAGTCCCTGGGTTGGGAAGATCCCCTGGAGGAGCGCATGGCAACCCACTCCAGGATTCTTCTTTTTTTTTTAATTTTTATTTTACTTTTTACTTTTACAGAGTTTTGTTGTTTACAGATACGTATGATCCCAGATTAGCCATATGTGTATCTCCCCCATCCCACCCCTCCAGGCTGTCGCACAGCACCCCTGCAGGATCCCCTTTTCTCACAGCACAGTGACAATAGCTACTTTTTTCACATATGATAGTACAGGTTTTTATGCTACTTCCTTTACACCGCCCACCCACGGTTCCACTCCGGTATTCTTGTCTGGAGAATCTCATGGACAGAAGAGCCTCGAGGACTACAGTTTATAGGTGACCACTGAAGTGACTTAGCACACATGCACACACGAGGGAGGTCCACTCAGATGGACTTGACTTTTTTTTTTTTTTTTTTTTTAATATTTATTTGGCTGCATTGGGTCTCAGTTATAGCATGTGGGCTCTAGTTCCCTGACCAGGGATTGAACTCGGGCCCCCTGCGTTGGGAGCACAGAGTCTTAGCCACTGGACCAGCAGGGAATTCCCTGGACTTGACTTTGAGTGGCTCCCCACCTCTTGGTGGAGACTGGGTTGCTGGGCAGGGGATTGCTGGGGAGGACAGAGCAGGCCACACCTCTTTCACTGAGTGGCCAGACCAGAGTGTTCCATGCTCAGCACTGGTTCACGTGGGTGCAGGTTCTTGGAGCCCTCCTTGCCTGGAAGGAGAGGTTTTGCTTTCTCGTGTAAAGGTGTGGACCTTCGCTATAGCTGGAGGTGTGCGCCTCCCCACTGCCCACACCTGGGCACCTGTGTGGTTTCAGGGGTGAGCACCCCCACTCAGCCGTGGCAGACAGGGAGGAAGCACTCACCTGGGGCCCCACGGGCAGCAGTGGCTGAGTGGGGACTGGGATACAGGTCTGCCCATCCCAGGAGTGCAGAGGGCCCCCTGGGGCAAGGCTGGGGACAGTTTCTGAGAAGGTTCCAGGCCAGGGTTCAGACATGTCTCTGTTAGTCTTTTTATTTTTCCCCCAGGCCCCTGGGAGCCCTCAGAACTTGGTTAGAATTCTGGCTGCAGTTTTTCAATAGTAGGTGTAAGTTTGAGGGCCCCTCAGGTGTACAACCCCCGTGACCCCTGGGGGGCACCCCAGGGCAATGTTAATGGTTCAGAGCTGCTGCTGCTCCCTGAAGCCCCAAGGTACTTCGAGGCATATGGCAGGTATGGTTTTCTGAGTGGGTGAAGGTGAGGCTGAGGCCTGAAGAAAGATTCAGACTGTCCGAGCTCTGCCATGTATTGACTGTGTGACCCTGGGCAAGCTACTCAACCTCTCTGTGCTCCAGGATGTGACATGGGCACCATGCCCTCTTAGGAATGGAATGGTTGGAACAATGAAGGCATCTGCTTAGAGTAGTGTCGGGCACATAGTTGTGTAACACACGTGAGACTCCTTCAACATCCCCACTCTGCACCACTCTGGGCTGGGGTGCCCAAGTGACCCAGAAAAAGGGGGGGACTCCTTGGGTCTCAGTTATAGCATGTGGGCTCTAGTTCCCTGACCAGGGATTGAACTCGGGCCCCCTGCGTTGGGAGCACAGAGTCTTAGCCACTGGACCAGCAGGGAATTCCCTGGACTTGACTTTGAGTGGCTCCCCACCTCTTGGTGGAGACTGGGTTGCTGGGCAGGGGATTGCTGGGGAGGACAGAGCAGGCCACACCTCTTTCACTGAGTGGCCAGACCAGAGTGTTCCATGCTCAGCACTGGTTCACGTGGGTGCAGGTTCTTGGAGCCCTCCTTGCCTGGAAGGAGAGGTTTTGCTTTCTCGTGTAAAGGTGTGGACCTTCGCTATAGCTGGAGGTGTGCGCCTCCCCACTGCCCACACCTGGGCACCTGTGTGGTTTCAGGGGTGAGCACCCCCACTCAGCCGTGGCAGACAGGGAGGAAGCACTCACCTGGGGCCCCACGGGCAGCAGTGGCTGAGTGGGGACTGGGATACAGGTCTGCCCATCCCAGGAGTGCAGAGGCCGCCTGGGGCAAGGCTGGGGACAGTTTCTGAGAAGGTTCCAGGCCAGGGTTCAGACATGTCTCTGTTAGTCTTTTTATTTTTCCCCCAGGCCCCTGGGAGCCCTCAGAACTTGGTTAGAATTCTGGCTGCAGTTTTTCAATAGTAGGTGTAAGTTTGAGGGCCCCTCAGGTGTACAACCCCCGTGACCCCTGGGGGGCACCCCAGGGCAATGTTAATGGTTCAGAGCTGCTGCTGCTCCCTGAAGCCCCAAGGTACTTCGAGGCATATGGCAGGTATGGTTTTCTGAGTGGGTGAAGGTGAGGCTGAGGCCTGAAGAAAGATTCAGACTGTCCGAGCTCTGCCATGTATTGACTGTGTGACCCTGGGCAAGCTACTCAACCTCTCTGTGCTCCAGGATGTGACATGGGCACCATGCCCTCTTAGGAATGGAATGGTTGGAACAATGAAGGCATCTGCTTAGAGTAGTGTCGGGCACATAGTTGTGTAACACACGTGAGACTCCTTCAACATCCCCACTCTGCACCACTCTGGGCTGGGGTGCCCAAGTGACCCAGAGGCTGGAACTCAACTTGTGGTGGACAAAGCTGAGGTCAGCTGAGGAGTCCGGATCCAGCCTTCCAGCCTGAGAGAAATTAACCGGATATGCAACGAGAAGGACTCGGGGGAACCATGGGAGAAACCGGAGACTAGGATCTGAGCTTTCCCACCCTCCCCACCCTGTCCCAGAATCTCAGGCCCCAGGAGCTTCTCCTGGCTCTTCCTGGCTGCCTGAGTGGGGGAAGGGCCTCCCGCCAGCCCTGCAACTCTCTCAAGGTCACCTGAACTAGCTCAGTCTCCTCTCCTCTCAGAGGCATGAGATAGTCCTTTGTCCCAGCGCCGTCAGCATCCAGGGCCTCGTGTGACGACTTAGGGAGCCGCAGGGGTTCTCACGGGCTACTGTCCTGCTACCCGCTCCTGCTGATCACACTGCTGGAGCCCCGAATATCCAGCTCAGGTCCTTCACTGCTCCCCTATCCTGCACCTGGCACCTCCAGCTCCTTAGGTTAGCTCCACAAGTCAGTTGGGAGCTGCCAGGGCCAGGCAAGGCTCAGGTCATTACGAGATCCCCAAGTCTTTCTCCGGAGGCTGATAGAAGAGATGGCCAATGACAACCTGGTGTCCTCCCATGTTGATAGAGATAACATTTGGCATAGGGGCATGGGTAGGGGCGAGGTTTCCAATAGGAAAACCGTAAACAAGCCTGGGAGCCCAGGGAAGCTTTCCAGGGAGAGGGGAGTGTTTGAGCTGAGCTCTGAACCCTGAGTCAGTGATCAGCAGACAGAGGAAGGAGAGAGAAGGGCATCCCAGGCAAAAGGAAGAACGTGGGCCAAGGCAGAGCTGCAGATGCTGGTGCGCAAGGGAGAGAGGTAGGCGCAAGTCTGAAGACAAGGGATAAAAAGCTTGTGTCCAAACCCAGGGATCTGAGAAGCACCCACTGAACTGTGTAGGAGTGGAACAAATGCCAGGTCGAAGATCTCCCCACCTCCTGGGGCTGGCGGTCATGGATGCCGAGCGGCCTCCAGCTTTTCAAAGTCAATGAGTAACTTGAGGGACTAGGCAGGGTCAGGCCTGCTGCTGTGGGCCAGTGGTGTTTTCCACTCCTCAGCAAGCGTGGCTGGCCCGCCTACCTGCTCAAGTGTCCTCCTTGCCCTGTTCCACCCAGTTCGGTCCGGCCAGCACTCCTACAGAAAGAGTCTGCTCAGCTGGCAGTTGGACCAAGGAAGCCAGCCTCTGGCATCGGCGGGTGAGGGCCGGGGAACCATGGGAGAAACCGGAGACTAGGATCTCTCCCCCTGGAATCTCAGGCCCCAGGAGCTTCTCCTGGCTCTTCCTGGCTGCCTGAGTGGGGGAAGGGCCTCCCGCCAGCCCTGCAACTCTCTCAAGGTCACCTGAACTAGCTCAGTCTCCTCTCCTCTCAGAGGCATGAGATAGTCCTTTGTCCCAGCGCCGTCAGCATCCAGGGCCTCGTGTGACGACTTAGGGAGCCGCAGGGGTTCTCACGGGCTACTGTCCTGCTACCCGCTCCTGCTGATCACACTGCTGGAGCCCCGAATATCCAGCTCAGGTCCTTCACTGCTCCCCTATCCTGCACCTGGCACCTCCAGCTCCTTAGGTTAGCTCCACAAGTCAGTTGGGAGCTGCCAGGGCCAGGCAAGGCTCAGGTCATTACGAGATCCCCAAGTCTTTCTCCGGAGGCTGATAGAAGAGATGGCCAATGACAACCTGGTGTCCTCCCATGTTGATAGAGATAACATTTGGCATAGGGGCATGGGTAGGGGCGAGGTTTCCAATAGGAAAACCGTAAACAAGCCTGGGAGCCCAGGGAAGCTTTCCAGGGAGAGGGGAGTGTTTGAGCTGAGCTCTGAACCCTGAGTCAGTGATCAGCAGACAGAGGAAGGAGAGAGAAGGGCATCCCAGGCAAAAGGAAGAACGTGGGCCAAGGCAGAGCTGCAGATGCTGGTGCGCAAGGGAGAGAGGTAGGCGCAAGTCTGAAGACAAGGGATAAAAAGCTTGTGTCCAAACCCAGGGATCTGAGAAGCACCCACTGAACTGTGTAGGAGTGGAACAAATGCCAGGTCGAAGATCTCCCCACCTCCTGGGGCTGGCGGTCATGGATGCCGAGCGGCCTCCAGCTTTTCAAAGTCAATGAGTAACTTGAGGGACTAGGCAGGGTCAGGCCTGCTGCTGTGGGCCAGTGGTGTTTTCCACTCCTCAGCAAGCGTGGCTGGCCCGCCTACCTGCTCAAGTGTCCTCCTTGCCCTGTTCCACCCAGTTCGGTCCGGCCAGCACTCCTACAGAAAGAGTCTGCTCAGCTGGCAGTTGGACCAAGGAAGCCAGCCTCTGGCATCGGCGGGTGAGGGCCGGGGACCTGGGAGCAGAGGGCGGGTGTCAGGGCTGAGGCTGGTGGCAGAGGAAGGAGAAATACTGCCCTGTCGTCCACAGAAGACTTTCCGGAAGAGGTTGGTGGGGTTGGCTGTGCTTTGTGTGCCCAGCACCGTGCCGGGTGCTGAAAACACTCAGGGGCAGGCAGGGGCACTGTCCTGTGGGGACTCCAGGCCTGAAGGATGGCAGTGGGAGGTCGGACAGTCCTGGAGACCCTGAACCCCGAATCCTCTGTTCCAGCAAGAATTCTGTCGTGGTCAAGTCCTCCCTGACCTTGGTCAGGCCTTGCCCTTCAGGCCTCGCCCGCAACATCAGGCCACCACAGGAAGTGGCCCTCAGAGGCTTTCTAGATTCAAGCTTTGGTGATTTGGCAGGACGGCTGGGAATTGAGCACCTTGGGAATCTACGAGCTGGGGAGGCCATGGTGGGAAGGAGACAGAAACGCCCGTGGAGGTCTTTGTGGGCGAAAGAACCCAGAGATGCAGGGCAGCTGGGCCTGGGGGTCTTGGTGGGACTGGCCAAGAAGCTGGACGCTACTCTGAGGGTGATGGGGCCCCTCAGAAGGGAGGAAGAAGAGGACAGTCTGTTGTGAGGTCCAGCTAGCTATGTGTATATAGTAGGCTCAGGCGGGGACAAGGCGGGGGCGAGGGAGGGGGCAGTGTCCAAGTGGGGAGGGAGGGCAACTCTGAGAACTGCTGGGGCAGTACGGGAGGACACAGGC
Organism: Tragulus kanchil; assembly: GCA_022376925.1. Taxonomy (NCBI): domain Eukaryota; kingdom Metazoa; phylum Chordata; class Mammalia; order Artiodactyla; family Tragulidae; genus Tragulus; species Tragulus kanchil. The sequence continues at coordinate 160,485,631 of JAIOJX010000031.1, read as the reverse complement.
GGAGGCCTGCCTGCCCGCCAGGCCAGCTGCAGGAGGAGGGACCGCCCCCGGGGGGGGTGGCTGTCATGGATGCCGAGCGGCCTCCAGCTTTTCAAAGTCAATGAGTAACTTGAGGGACTAGGCAGGGTCAGGCCTGCTGCTGTGGGCCAGTGGTGTTTTCCACTCCTCAGCAAGCGTGGCTGGCCCGCCTACCTGCTCAAGTGTCCTCCTTGCCCTGTTCCACCCAGTTCGGTCCGGCCAGCACTCCTACAGAAAGAGTCTGCTCAGCTGGCAGTTGGACCAAGGAAGCCAGCCTCTGGCATCGGCGGGTGAGGGCCGGGGACCTGGGAGCAGAGGGCGGGTGTCAGGGCTGAGGCTGGTGGCAGAGGAAGGAGAAATACTGCCCTGTCGTCCACAGAAGACTTTCCGGAAGAGGTTGGTGGGGTTGGCTGTGCTTTGTGTGCCCAGCACCGTGCCGGGTGCTGAAAACACTCAGGGGCAGGCAGGGGCACTGTCCTGTGGGGACTCCAGGCCTGAAGGATGGCAGTGGGAGGTCGGACAGTCCTGGAGACCCTGAACCCCGAATCCTCTGTTCCAGCAAGAATTCTGTCGTGGTCAAGTCCTCCCTGACCTTGGTCAGGCCTTGCCCTTCAGGCCTCGCCCGCAACATCAGGCCACCACAGGAAGTGGCCCTCAGAGGCTTTCTAGATTCAAGCTTTGGTGATTTGGCAGGACGGCTGGGAATTGAGCACCTTGGGAATCTACGAGCTGGGGAGGCCATGGTGGGAAGGAGACAGAAACGCCCGTGGAGGTCTTTGTGGGCGAAAGAACCCAGAGATGCAGGGCAGCTGGGCCTGGGGGTCTTGGTGGGACTGGCCAAGAAGCTGGACGCTACTCTGAGGGTGATGGGGCCCCTCAGAAGGGAGGAAGAAGAGGACAGTCTGTTGTGAGGTCCAGCTAGCTATGTGTATATAGTAGGCTCAGGCGGGGACAAGGCGGGGGCGAGGGCGGGGGCAGTGTCCAAGTGGGGGAGGGGGAGGGCAACTCTGAGAACTGCTGGGGCAGTACGGGAGGACACAGGCGGAGGCCTGCCTGCCCGCCCCCAGGCCAGCTGCAGGAGGAGGGACCGTTGTACCCCATAGGGCCAGGGGAGCCGTGGCTGGGGCTGAGTGGGAATGAGGGAGGAACACTTTTTAGAGGGAGGGTCGTGGGAGGGACACTCTCCCCACCAACCTGGGCTGGATCCTTACAGGCCCGTCCCGACCATGGTCCCTGCCCGGCTGTGGCTGTTCTGCCTCTTCATTCCCCAGGTGAGTCCGGCCCTGCTCCTTGCCCTCAGATCCCGGCCGTGGAGGGCTGGACCTTCGCCCCCTACGCCACCTGGTCCAGTGGCACTGACTATGGATGGTAGTGTTTGGGGGATGGTGTTGTGAAGTCAGGAGGTCAAAAGCCAGGGGGCGGAGGGGTAAGGTATAGCCAGGCCCAGGGAAGGGGCAGAAATTCCCTTTCTCTGTTGGGTCCTTAGCACCCATGGCAGGAAGGTACAGCTTGGTGATGTGCTGAGAATCCCCCGACAGGCTCTCCCTGAAGCCCAGCCTGCAGAGGTGGATGTGGAAGTCCCGGAGAACTATGGTGGAAATTTCCCTTTGTACTTGGCCAAGGTGAGCCTTACAGCTGGGTGGGCAGCCCTCCCCCTCCGCCCACCCCAAGTCCTGCTTCCCCTACCTCCAGTGCTCCTTTCTCTTCTTGCTCTGGCTTCCTTTCCACCCTGCTTTGTAGATAGTATGTGGTATAGTGTAAATGAGGAATAGGATTTTCATCTCAGAAGAAAGCAGAGGGCTTCCCTGGTGGTCCAGTGGGTAGAGTCCGCCTTGCAGTGCAAGGGGCACCGGTTCGATCCCTGGCCTGGGAAGATCCCACGTGCTGCGGAGTGACTGAACCGGTGTGTTCAATTAGGAGCCAGTGCTCTGGGGCGCATGCGCCCAGAGCCGGTGCTCTGCAACGAGAGAGGCCACTGCGATGGGAGGCCCACACAGGCCAAAGAATTAAGATGGCTGAAAATAAATAAATGAACGACAATAAAAGAGGCCAAAATTAAAAAAAAGAAAAAGAAGAAGAAAGCCGAGCTTTAAATGAAAGGAGGGGGACTTCCCTGGCGGTCCAGTGGTTAGGAATGGACCTGGGTTCAATCCCTGGTCAAGGAGCTAAAAATCCCAGAAGCCACGGGACATGGCCAAAAAATTCTTAAACATAAATATAAATAAATAAAGCATAAATTAATGAATGAATTAATTAAAGGATGAAGTGATGGAGGACAGGCTTTATGCTTTAGAAACTAAGGCAGGGAGTATTAGGGAGCATCCGGCACAGGGAAAAGAGCTCTGGCTTTGAATGTCCATCCTGTTCCTTCCTGGCTTTGTGACCTCAGGTAAGTGCCTCTCTGAGCCTCAGTTCTCCCATCTTAAAAAAATGGAGCCATTGGGTGAAAGGGGTATTCCCCACAGACTCGTCCCCTGCTCCCTTTACCTCTCTCCTCCTCCCACCAGCTGCCACTGCCCCGTGAGGAGACTGAGGGCCAGATTGTGCTGTCAGGAGACTCGGGCGTGGCAGCAGAGGGCCCCTTTGCTGTGGATGCGGAGTCTGGCTTCCTGCTGGCGACCAGGGCCCTGGACCGGGAGGAGCAGGCAGAGTACCAGCTGCAGGTAAGGCTGGGCCAGCGGGAGGAGGAAGCTGCCAGCGCAGGGCGGGGCTCTGACTGCGCTTCCCTGCCAGGTCACGCGAGAGGCAGAGGACGGCCGGGTCTTGTGGGGCCCGCAGCCTGTGCGTGTGCACGTGAAGGATGAGAACGACCAGGTGCCCCACTTCTCCCAGGCCGTCTACAAAGTTCAGCTGAGCCGGGGCACCAGGCTAGGTGAGTGCTCAAAGCAGCTGGCTCACGGCAAGGTCAGGTGGGCGCTGAGGGGAAAACAGAGAGGAAAGGATGGCCCGAGGATAGCAGAGGCCCAGGGCAGCCAGGGCCCAGCTGCCCCCTCCCCATATCCGTCTCATCCTGCATCCTCCCCACACGCTACTGACGGCCCACAGGTGGGTTCCATCGACTCCTAGCCTCAGTTTGCTCATCTGTGAAGTGGGGTGAAGAGCCATGGTACACCCTCCGTGTCCTGTTATGATGATGGACGTGAAGATTAGGCGAAGTTTGGGAGAGTCTCTCCACCTCTTCGCCTAACGGTAGACCTCTCCACACTCCCAGGGGTCCCCTTCGGACCTGGGTTCAATCACTGGTCAAGGAGCTAAAAATCCCAGAAGCCACGGGACATGGCCAAAAAATTCTTAAACATAAATATAAATAAATAAAGCATAAATTAATGAATGAATTAATTAAAGGATGAAGTGATGGAGGACAGGCTTTATGCTTTAGAAACTAAGGCAGGGAGTATTAGGGAGCATCCGGCACAGGGAAAAGAGCTCTGGCTTTGAATGTCCATCCTGTTCCTTCCTGGCTTTGTGACCTCAGGTAAGTGCCTCTCTGAGCCTCAGTTCTCCCATCTTAAAAAAATGGAGCCATTGGGTGAAAGGGGTATTCCCCACAGACTCGTCCCTGCTCCCTTTACCTCTCTCCTCCTCCCACCAGCTGCCACTGCCCCGTGAGGAGACTGAGGGCCAGATTGTGCTGTCAGGAGACTCGGGCGTGGCAGCAGAGGGCCCCTTTGCTGTGGATGCGGAGTCTGGCTTCCTGCTGGCGACCAGGGCCCTGGACCGGGAGGAGCAGGCAGAGTACCAGCTGCAGGTAAGGCTGGGCCAGCGGGAGGAGGAAGCTGCCAGCGCAGGGCGGCGCTCTGACTGCGCTTCCCTGCCAGGTCACGCGAGAGGCAGAGGACGGCCGGGTCTTGTGGGGCCCGCAGCCTGTGCGTGTGCACGTGAAGGATGAGAACGACCAGGTGCCCCACTTCTCCCAGGCCGTCTACAAAGTTCAGCTGAGCCGGGGCACCAGGCTAGGTGAGTGCTCAAAGCAGCTGGCTCACGGCAAGGTCAGGTGGGCGCTGAGGGGAAAACAGAGAGGAAAGGATGGCCCGAGGATAGCAGAGGCCCAGGGCAGCCAGGGCCCAGCTGCCCCCTCCCCATATCCGTCTCATCCTGCATCCTCCCCACACGCTACTGACGGCCCACAGGTGGGTTCCATCGACTCCTAGCCTCAGTTTGCTCATCTGTGAAGTGGGGTGAAGAGCCATGGTACACCCTCCGTGTCCTGTTATGATGATGGACGTGAAGATTAGGCGAAGTTTGGGAGAGTCTCTCCACCTCTTCGCCCCTAACGGTAGACCCTCTCCACACTCCCAGGGGTCCCCTTCTTCTTCCTGGAGGCTTCAGATGGGGATGAGCCAGGCACAGCCAATTCGGATCTTCGGTTCCACATCCTGAACCAGGCCCCAGCCCAGCCTGCCGCGGATATGTTCCAGCTGGAGCCCCGGCTGGGCGCTCTGGCTCTGAGCCCCGAGGGTGAGCCCGAGCTGGAAGTGCAGAGGAGGGAGGGTCGGGGAGAGCTGGGGAAGGTTTCATTTGTTTGTAGGATGAGTTTTCAGCTTGAGGGATAAAGGAGGAGGAAACAGTATTCTGGCTGGAGAGAGCAGGAAGCCAAAATGCATGGAGCCAGAAATGGTGTGGCTGGAAGTAGGGCTTCCATGGAGGCTCAGATGGTGAAGAATTCGCCTGCAATGCAGGAGACCCGGGTTCGATCCCTGGGTTGGGGAGACCCCCTGGAGAAGGGCATGGCAATCCACTCTTGTATTCTTGCCTGGAGAATCCCAGGGACAGAGGCGCTTGGTGGACTGCAGTCCATGGGATCACAGAATTGGACATGACTGAGCAACTAAGCACGCACATAGCTGGAAGTGCTTCCACCCTACCTTCTAGAGACCCGGGCCTAAGAGCAGGATAGGAGAGACCTGAGGGGTTGTGGCCCAAAACACTGCTGGGAGATCCTGGGAATAATGGCAAGAAAGACAGAATCTGGGGCTTCAGATCAAAGAAATGCATTGGGAAAGGAAAGAGAAGCCAATCATACAACTTTCTCAGCCAGCTACTCATTCACCCTCTACCACCCATCCACACACACAGTCCATCTCTCCAACCATCTGGCCACAGGCCCAAACCCCATCTATCTACCCTCCCAATTCCCCATCCATCCATCTAGTCAACTGTCTCATTTCTCCAACCAGCCATTCACTCACATACCTATCCACCCACGTACCCCTTCATTCTGGGCATCCATTGGTCCAGTCCACCAACCTTTCATCATGTGGACAGATGTGCAAGTGCTTCTGCGAATGGTCAAGGCCAGGTTGAATGCTCGCAATGGTGCTACAGGTGCCTCTCGTCCCTTGGCCAAGAGAGCATCCTGAACACTTGCCATGTATTTGGCTTTGTGTTTGGTACCTGGCTGAGAAGGAAGGCCTGGCACCTTGCTTGCTGACTGTCTTCCCCTTCTAGGGAGCACCAGCGTAGACCAAGCTCTGGAGGGGCCCTACCAGTTGTTGGTACAGGTCAAGGACATGGGTGACCAGGCCTCGGGCCACCAGGCCACAGCCACCATTGATGTATCCATAGTAGAAAACACCTGGGTGCCCCTAGATCCCGTCCACCTGGCAGAGAATCTTCACGTTCCGTACCCACACCACATTGCCCAGGTGAGTATGTGACCGTTAGCAGTGGAAATAACCTCATGGATGGTGCAGCTGGGCCTGAGTCTCATGGGGATTTGGGGTTTGGCTCTGGGACCCAACTTGACCCCTGCTCCTGCCCTACCTATGCTCCTCCCTCCACTGTCCCCATCAGCTCCCATGATGCAATGAGTGTTTAAAGGACCAGGCCCGAGCCCCTTGCTTGCCATCCTCTGGCCAGCGTGGCTCTGACCTCCTGGGCCTGCCCCAGGAGGCTTCCTCACAGAACAGCTGTTACCTCCTTGCTGCCAGAGGGATTGTCACCTAGGCCAGGAATGTCGCAGGCCTCCTCGAGGAACGCCCTGGGGTCAGGCCCAGTCTTAGAGGGCAGAGGATAAAACGACCTGGTCATTCAGGCACCCTGTGTCGGATCCAGGGTTGAACCAGGGCAAGGCCAGCGCGGAGCTGCCCCAGAGAGGAGAGCCGCTTGCCTGGGGTCAGCTGGGGCACTGGCTCCCTATCCCAGGGAGAACTGGAACATAAGAGATAACATGGGCTATTCCTGCCCCTCGTCCTGGGGGCCCTCATTCTGTGTCTCCCGTTCTAGGTCCACTGGAGTGGGGGGCATGTACATTATCACCTGGAGAGCCATCCCCCAGGACCCTTTGATGTGGACATGGAGGGAAAACTCTACGTGACTGGGGAGCTGGACCGAGAAGCCCAGGCTGAGGTGAGGCGAAGGGGGAGCCAGGAGGACAGGCCAAGGGGTGCTTGGTCCCTATCCAGGGGCCTTCTGGGGGTGTCACATTGCCCAAAGGCACTGAGGCAGAAGACTGGAGCTGCCCACCAGAAGGGAAGCCCCTGGTCTGCACCTGAAGTCCCTGCTGCCCTCTACAGTACCTGCTCCAGGTGCGAGCTCAGAACACCCGCGGCGAGGACTACGCAGCACCGCTGGAGCTGAGGGTGGTGGTCACGGATGAGAACGACAATGCACCCGTCTGCCCCCCAAGAGGCGCCCCAGTCAGCGTGCCTGAGCTCAGCCCCCCAGGTGGGCTATGCGCCCTGTTAGGGGGTGGGGGAACTATCCTATGCCGGGACAGGGCCAGCCAGCCTCAGGCTCCTATACTAATGTCACAAACACACACACACACACACACACACACAAAGAAGAGTGGCGGACACACACACACACACACACCCCACACACACGTGAGGTAAGGCCTCCAGGCCTGGCTGTGGCCTCACCCAGGTGGGTGTTGTCTTTGCAGGCACCCAGGTGGCTGCGATTTCAGCAGAGGACGCAGATGCCCCTGATTCCCCCAATGCCCGTGTTGTATATCAGCTGCTGAGCCCTGAGCCTGAGGAGCCGGCAGAACAGGGAGCCTTTGAGCTGGACTCCGCCTCAGGCCGCGTGACGCTGGGGGCTACCAGGCTCCAAGCTGGCCAGGACGTCCTGCTTCAGGTGCTGGCCGTGGACCTAGGAGGCGCAGAGGGTGGTAAGTGCCCTGACGGTGACCGGGGATGGCAGACCCCTTGGCGCCCTCTCTGGCCTCCTCAACATGCCTCCCCTGCCTCAGGCCTCAGCAGCACCTGTGAGATTGCCGTCACCATCACGGACATCAATGACCACGCCCCTGAGTTCACCACTTCCCAGGTAAGCAGGCACAAGGAAGGAAGGACCCCTTCAGAAGGCACTAATGGTGGGGCTCACGGCCCCTCCTCATCTTTCCAGTTTCAGCCAATAAGCCTCCCTGAGGGCAGAGCCTGGGACTCTGGTCACCACACTCCCACGGGTAAGCAGGCACAAGGGGAAGGACCTTCAAGGCACTAATGGAGGAAAACTCTACGTGACTGGGGAGCTGGACCGAGAAGCCCAGGCTGAGGTGAGGCGAAGGGGGAGCCAGGAGGACAGGCCAAGGGGTGCTTGGTCCCTATCCAGGGGCCTTCTGGGGGTGTCACATTGCCCAAAGGCACTGAGGCAGAAGACTGGAGCTGCCCACCAGAAGGAAGCCCTGGTCTGCACCTGAAGTCCCTGCTGCCCTCTACAGTACCTGCTCCAGGTGCGAGCTCAGAACACCAGCAGGCGAGGACTACGAGCACCGCTGGAGCTGAGGGTGGTGGTCACGGATGAGAACGACAATGCACCCGTCTGCCCCCCAAGAGGCGCCCCAGTCAGCGTGCCTGAGCTCAGCCCCCCAGGTGGGCTATGCGCCCTGTTAGGGGGTGGGGGAACTATCCTATGCCGGGACAGGGCCAGCCAGCCTCAGGCTCCTATACTAATGTCACAAACACACACACACACACACACACACACAAAGAAGAGTGGCGGACACACACACACACACACACCCCACACACACGTGAGGTAAGGCCTCCAGGCCTGGCTGTGGCCTCACCCAGGTGGGTGTTGTCTTTGCAGGCACCCAGGTGGCTGCGATTTCAGCAGAGGACGCAGATGCCCCTGATTCCCCCAATGCCCGTGTTGTATATCAGCTGCTGAGCCCTGAGCCTGAGGAGCCGGCAGAACAGGGAGCCTTTGAGCTGGACTCCGCCTCAGGCCGCGTGACGCTGGGGGCTACCAGGCTCCAAGCTGGCCAGGACGTCCTGCTTCAGGTGCTGGCCGTGGACCTAGGAGGCGCAGAGGGTGGTAAGTGCCCTGACGGTGACCGGGGATGGCAGACCCCTTGGCGCCCTCTCTGGCCTCCTCAACATGCCTCCCCTGCCTCAGGCCTCAGCAGCACCTGTGAGATTGCCGTCACCATCACGGACATCAATGACCACGCCCCTGAGTTCACCACTTCCCAGGTAAGCAGGCACAAGGAAGGAAGGACCCCTTCAGAAGGCACTAATGGTGGGGCTCACGGCCCCTCCTCATCTTTCCAGTTTGAGCCAATAAGCCTCCCTGAGGACGCAGAGCCTGGGACTCTGGTCACCACACTCACGGCCACGGATGCTGACCTTGATCCTGCCTTCCGCCTCATGAACTTTGCCATCGAGGCAGGGGATGTGGAGGGAACCTTCGGCCTGGACTGGGAGCCAGACTCCGGTTACGCCCAGCTGCGACTCCTCAAGGTAAGGGACTAAGGGTGGGGAAGGGGCACACACATCCGCTCATCTGCACACGAGGGGGCCACGCCTCAGCCCACTCAGTGACCCAGGTCCCACGGGTTCCAGAACCTCAGCTATGAGGCAGCGCCAAGTCACACGTTGGTGGTGGTGGTGCGGAGTGTGGCAGAGCTGGTGGGGCCGGGCCCAGGTCCAGAAGCCACAGCCACTGTGACCGTGCTGGTGGAAAGGGTGGTGCTGCCCCCTCAGCTGGACCAGCAGAGCTACGAGGCCAGCGTCCCAGTCAGCGCCCCCGCCGGCTCCCTCCTGCTGACCGTCCAGCCCTCAGACCCCGTGAGCAACCCCCTCAGGTGAGCCGGAAGCCGGCCCCTTACCCGGGCTGGACCTCCCCTGCTCCCCAGAGATGATCCCTAGGCCTTCCTCTGAGGCTTCTGGAAGGTTCCCCAAACTATGGCTAATGTGAAGGTTGTGACTCTGGGGGACATCAGAGCTGGAGGGAGAGCCCAAATGATGGCTCCTCATTCCATCCTGGACAGCACCCTCTTCTTGCCACCCACCCAGACAGCATTGTGGGTGCTGGTCCCAGGCTTTGGCTCCGTCTTGGCTGTTTGTGGGCTGACCTGGGAACAGTGGAACTAACTCAGGGCCTGCAGGCTCTAATGAGGTCTTTCCCTCAGCCATAGTATCCGTGATTTAAGCTCTGTCCCCCAACAAGTCCCTTAAGCTGGAAGGAGATCATGGATGCTGCTGTCGCCCTCGAGCCATGGAGGGAACCGGGGTCCCGGGCGGTCAGGTGGCCCTGGAGGTCTCGGGGCAAGACGGCCCGTGCCATCGCTGCCTCCCTGCCCCCATCTTCTTCGGGCCGCAGGTTCTCCCTGGTCAATGACTCTGAGGGCTGGCTCTGCATCAAGGAGGCCTCGGGGGAGGTGCGCACGGCCCGGCCCCTGCAGGGTGCCCAGCCTGGGGACACGTACACGGTGCTCGTGGAGGCCCAGGATGCAGGTATGGCCAGGCTGTGGGGGGGCCTCTGGCAGGGCAAGAAAGCCTCAGACAGACAGACAGATGGGCAGGACCCAGCCTCCTCCCTGGGGCCCTTGCTGGCATCCACTCCATTCCAGACAGGAGGGAGGGACAAGAGGCGGGGTCCAGTGTCCTTCTTCGAGAACACCTGGCCTCTGCCCGGCCTCAAAGCATCCTCCTCGCCAAACACTTGGAACTCCCCCAACCTCAGTACCAGGGGCCCCCTTAGAGGGTCAGCTTTAGACACAGGCTGGTGGGAGCAGAGGGTGTGGGGCTGGGCGGAGGGGGTTGAGGGGAAGGGCCAGACGCTCTCCCTGGCAGGCGTGCCAGGACATGGCCTGGGCATGATACTGAGCCCAGGTGGGGAGGTTTCTGAACCCATGTGGGGAGGACTCTGAAGGCCACTTTGACAGGATGAAGGACTGGCCCAGGGGTGGGTACATCAGGTTTCAGCTCGGAGCTGGGTTGTCCTTGTGATGCCAGACAGACCAGCAGGGGTGAGCTCAGCTATAGCCAGGCATTTCTACAGGGAGCCGGGGTGGCGGGGATGGGAGTGAGGGCAAGCTTACCATCCAGAAAGGCACACAACAGCCAGGCAGGCGTTTGGATGGTGACCGGCTGAAGGGCGTTGTGAGGAAGAGAGCAGCGAGGAGACGCTGGGGAGGGGAGGGAGGCCTTTGGAAGGGGCTCAGTGGGGTGAGAAGATGGGCTGTGGAGAAAGGGACCGGCCCAGGGACCCCGTATTCACTCCATCCTCCACAAGGGCCTGAGCCAGCTCAGCACTGCCTCCTCCGCAGATGAGCCGACGCTGAGCACCTCTGCGACCCTCGTCATCCACTTCCTGAAGGCTCTCTCTGCCCCACCCCCGACGCTGGCCCCCGTGCCCTCCCGACACCTCTGCACACCCCGCCAGGACCACGGCGTGGTTGTCAGTGGACCCAGAGAGGACCCTGGCCTGGCTGGTGGACACGGTCCCTACAGCTTTGTCCTCGGTCCGGACCCCACAATTCAGCGGGACTGGCGCCTCCGGGCTCTCAACGGTGCGTGCTGGGGAAAGTGGGGAGGCCAAGGCCACGGGCAGGGGCTGTTGGAAGTGAGACGCCCTCTCACCATGAGGCTGGGGCTGAGGGAACAGGCAGGTGACTCTGATCACTGCTTATGGTCCCAACAGGGTCCCATGCCTACCTCACCCTGGGCCTGCACTGGGTGGAGCCCCGCGAACACGCAGTCCCCATCGTTGTCGGCCACAACGACCGGATGTGGCAGATCCAGGTCCGAGGTGAGGCTGGGCTGGGGTGCACCGAGGTCAGAGGCCTGCTGTTCCCATGGGACCCACTGGGACACACAGGGGGGGCCCGGGCCGGGCCTGCAGGCTCATGTGGATAGCACGTGCCTGCGCACACCTGCACACGTGTGGCTGGGCACGCAAACTGCAGTGCACGCTGACACACACAGAGGAGCTTGCATCTCACCCCCACCCCCAGGAACACATACGTAGGCACAGCAGCACACACGCTGGCCACGGGGCCGGGCGGAGGGCTCGGAGGAGCGGAGGCGCCCTCACTCACTGCCTGACCTTTCGCGCCTGCCTGTCCCCAGTGATCGTCTGTCGCTGCAACGTGGAGGGGCAGTGCATGCGCAAGGTGGGCCGCATGAAGGGCATGCCCACGAAGCTGTCGGCGGTGGGCATCCTCGTGGGCACCCTGATAGCAATAGGTAATGGAGGCTGGGCTCCTGTGGCAGGGTGGGCCACGGTGGTTGGAACCACAGCCTCCAGATAAACAGCGCCCCTGTCCCCATGGTCCCCCCTCCAGGGCTGAGAAAGAGCCCTTTGCTGGTTTAGGACGTTGCTACAATGTGCCTTCCTCTTAGAGGTTCATGGAGACAACTCATTGGCTCCCAAAGGACTCCCCCTTCTTTGGAGAGCAAACTGTTCCCAGGGGAGACCTTGGAGGCTGGGGCGTTCTAGGGCAGCCTCCAGAGGGTGGGGGCCTGGTGAGGGCTGGACAGGCCAAACAGTCAGGAACCTTCAGGCACCAACACCAGAGTCATACCCCGGCCAGCCTCAGGGAGGCTGTCTAGAAAACTTAGCTTCCTTATTAAGTAAATTCCAATAACAAGGAGTCCCTAGTGATGGACGAGTTCCATGGTGTTTTCTGAGGGCTGATTGATCTCTCTGGTCCTTCAGGTATCTTCCTCATCCTGATCTTCACCCACTTGACCCTGGCGAGGAAGAAGGACCTGGATCAGCCAGCAGACAGTGTGCCCCTGAAGGTGGGGGTTTAAAGGGTCCAGGCTGCCCCTGCTGGGAATTTCGCCTCTGGCTGCATCTGAATCCCCTGCGAGACAGCTCAGCACTCCAGATCCACAAGGGCCAGGACAGGGTAAGAAGCCCCTTGACCTGCCTTAGGGTGGAAACATCACCAGACGTGTCTGCAGCACCTGCATACTGACTTAAATGCCCATGGAACTACTTCATATGGCTCGTGTCTGTCCAACAATAAAGCCTCGGAAAACGGGGCATAGGTCCTCAAGGACTGTGCACCCATGTCCAAGTGTCCGTGTGCGTGTGAACATCACCCAAGTCCACCTGCTTTCTCATCCCTTCCCCACCTCCTGCTGCACAGAAAGGGTCTCAGGGCTCGAGGGCCGAGCCTGAGGGTCTCTGTGGGGAAAGACACGAGCTCTTGAGGCTAGACACAGACGGGTCATATCTGTGGGCATTCAGAGACCAGTGATACAGACCCTGGATGGGTTAGCTCTGTCCAGGTGATGGCTGAGGAAACTGTCCTGAGAGTGTCATTTCTGTGTCTTCCTTCGCTCTGAGAAGGCACCTTGTGAGTCCGTGCGCTGCACTCATGTGTGAGCACCCTTGTGTCCCTGTCTGTATGTCACCTGCACATAGGGGTGGGCAGAGGTCCCTCAGTTTCAAGAGAGGAATGGTGAGGGCCCCACGGCTCTGGAAAGGAAAGGTGAGGCTGGGGATGGGTCTCTCTGCCCCCATGCCGGCCCTGAGGCACCTTTGGGCTTTTCACACAGGCTGATAGGGAATCTGTAAAAAATCAGAGAAGGGGGAATTACTCAGATGGATACCACTGGGGTGAAATGAGGCTGTCTAGCCTCCTTATGAAGTCAAATTCCACAGTCATACCCGGCCAGCCTCAGGAGGCTGTCTAGAAAACTTAGCTTCCTTATTAAGTAAATTCCAATAACAAGGAGTCCCTAGTGATGGACGAGTTCCATGGTGTTTTCTGAGGGCTGATTGATCTCTCTGGTCCTTCAGGTATCTTCCTCATCCTGATCTTCACCCACTTGACCCTGGCGAGGAAGAAGGACCTGGATCAGCCAGCAGACAGTGTGCCCCTGAAGGTGGGGGTTTAAAGGGTCCAGGCTGCCCCTGCTGGGAATTTCGCCTCTGGCTGCATCTGAATCCCCTGCGAGACAGCTCAGCACTCCAGATCCACAAGGGCCAGGACAGGGTAAGAAGCCCCTTGACCTGCCTTAGGGTGGAAACATCACCAGACGTGTCTGCAGCACCTGCATACTGACTTAAATGCCCATGGAACTACTTCATATGGCTCGTGTCTGTCCAACAATAAAGCCTCGGAAAACGGGGCATAGGTCCTCAAGGACTGTGCACCCATGTCCAAGTGTCCGTGTGCGTGTGAACATCACCCAAGTCCACCTGCTTTCTCATCCCTTCCCCACCTCCTGCTGCACAGAAAGGGTCTCAGGGCTCGAGGGCCGAGCCTGAGGGTCTCTGTGGGGAAAGACACGAGCTCTTGAGGCTAGACACAGACGGGTCATATCTGTGGGCATTCAGAGACCAGTGATACAGACCCTGGATGGGTTAGCTCTGTCCAGGTGATGGCTGAGGAAACTGTCCTGAGAGTGTCATTTCTGTGTCTTCCTTCGCTCTGAGAAGGCACCTTGTGAGTCCGTGCGCTGCACTCATGTGTGAGCACCCTTGTGTCCCTGTCTGTATGTCACCTGCACATAGGGGTGGGCAGAGGTCCCTCAGTTTCAAGAGAGGAATGGTGAGGGCCCCACGGCTCTGGAAAGGAAAGGTGAGGCTGGGGATGGGTCTCTCTGCCCCCATGCCGGCCCTGAGGCACCTTTGGGCTTTTCACACAGGCTGATAGGGAATCTGTAAAAAATCAGAGAAGGGGGAATTACTCAGATGGATACCACTGGGGTGAAATAGGAACTCACTTTGGCCCTGCTCCAAAGGAATCCTTTCTCCTGGCCTGACATTAAGTCACAGCCCTGGTGCTAAGCCCTGACCCCATCTCCAGTCTGACTTCTAGTCCTTGACTCTTTGATTGACCCCAGACACATGCTGATCCCCTGTGTCTTCATCCCAACGGTCTCTGGGATGGGACTTGTTGTCCCAGGCACCCTGAACTGATGATAATAAATCATGGGAAAGGGAGAACAACAACCTCAGTGGGGCCCAGGCCCTATTTTTAGGAGATAATCTCTTCACTCCTGGCAGATTCCGTGGGATGGAGGCCAAGCCCAGCCAAGAGGGATGGGGCAGGCATCCTGGCTGGCCTTGGGGAGCCTGGGAAGCTCAGCCAGGATCCCCAGCCCAGGGGTAGTCTTGAGGCTGATCCCAGCCACACTGAGCCCAGGTCACCAACCTCCCACCCTCGCACCCCCGCCCTATAGGATGCTCTGCTGACCACTGCGGTCCAAGCAGAGCTTCCTGCCCATCTCCTAGGATCCTCTGCTTGGCCTGCACCCACTCAGAAATCTTCCTGGTGCAAAGCTCTTTGAAAGCAGATCTCCTCTCATCTTTCCATCAATGAGCGAGGCTGGGCTTGTTGGTCTCAATTTTCAGTGAAGAATTTTGACGATCAGGGAAATTAACGGCTGCAACTAGGAGTCTTAGAAGCAAGCCATAAGGAGAGACTGTCTTGTCGAGGTTTGTGTTACCTCTCCAGCAGTGTCCACAGGCCTCAGCTGGTCTCTAGACCCACGAGATTCCCCCAGAAGGGTCTTAGGGATCACCGAGGCCAGCGACTTCTTACAAAGTTGGAAAAGTCAGTCTGACAGAGGCGGACGAACCTTCCCAAGTTCCTCCAGTCATGGAGACACAGCACCTGAGATGGACGCTAGGAATCACTTTCCGGGTCTTTGTTCTGGATGGGAAGATAGGTTGATAGGTGGGAGAGTGGATGAATGGATGGATGAGTGGGTTGGTGGGTGATAAATGGTTAGACAGGCAGAGAGGTGGACGGGCAAGTGGACACGCAAATGAATTATGGGTTGGTGAGCTGGTAGGTCGAGCCCCTTCAAAGGAAAGGCCTAAGACTTGGATACCACCTGGGGTGAAATAGGAACTCACTTTGGCCCTGCTCCAAAGGAATCCTTTCTCCTGGCCTGACATTAAGTCACAGCCCTGGTGCTAAGCCCTGACCCCATCTCCAGTCTGACTTCTAGTCCTTGACTCTTTGATTGACCCCAGACACATGCTGATCCCCTGTGTCTTCATCCCAACGGTCTCTGGGATGGGACTTGTTGTCCCAGGCACCCTGAACTGATGATAATAAATCATGGGAAAGGGAGAACAACAACCTCAGTGGGGCCCAGGCCCTATTTTTAGGAGATAATCTCTTCACTCCTGGCAGATTCCGTGGGATGGAGGCCAAGCCCAGCCAAGAGGGATGGGGCAGGCATCCTGGCTGGCCTTGGGGAGCCTGGGAAGCTCAGCCAGGATCCCCAGCCCAGGGGTAGTCTTGAGGCTGATCCCAGCCACACTGAGCCCAGGTCACCAACCTCCCACCCTCGCACCCCCGCCCTATAGGATGCTCTGCTGACCACTGCGGTCCAAGCAGAGCTTCCTGCCCATCTCCTAGGATCCTCTGCTTGGCCTGCACCCACTCAGAAATCTTCCTGGTGCAAAGCTCTTTGAAAGCAGATCTCCTCTCATCTTTCCATCAATGAGCGAGGCTGGGCTTGTTGGTCTCAATTTTCAGTGAAGAATTTTGACGATCAGGGAAATTAACGGCTGCAACTAGGAGTCTTAGAAGCAAGCCATAAGGAGAGACTGTCTTGTCGAGGTTTGTGTTACCTCTCCAGCAGTGTCCACAGGCCTCAGCTGGTCTCTAGACCCACGAGATTCCCCCAGAAGGGTCTTAGGGATCACCGAGGCCAGCGACTTCTTACAAAGTTGGAAAAGTCAGTCTGACAGAGGCGGACGAACCTTCCCAAGTTCCTCCAGTCATGGAGACACAGCACCTGAGATGGACGCTAGGAATCACTTTCCGGGTCTTTGTTCTGGATGGGAAGATAGGTTGATAGGTGGGAGAGTGGATGAATGGATGGATGAGTGGGTTGGTGGGTGATAAATGGTTAGACAGGCAGAGAGGTGGACGGGCAAGTGGACACGCAAATGAATTATGGGTTGGTGAGCTGGTAGGTCGAGCCCCTTCAAAGGAAAGGCTAGATGCCAGGACACCAGGGCCCATGAAAGCTTCTGTCTCAACTTGAGGTCTTAAGCCTCTAGACCTCAGAACACTTTCTGATTGTGGGGCTGACAATAGGGTCCACAACCTCCAAGGACACGGGCTCAGGTTTCCTGAGCACCTGTGGACAGACGCCTCTCCTGCGAGCCTCAGCCCCTTCTCTAGAGGAGAGGGAGGATCGTGGAGGGGCGTGGCTTCCCCAGTTCTCAGAGGGAGAGAAACAAGAAGCTGGCACTCTCTTGTGGGCTTGGCAGTGGGTCAGTGAGCGCGTGTGCATGTTTGCACGAGTGAGGCAGGCCTCACTCTGCAGGTGGGGCTTAGACCCTGCAGGCAGAGGGGCGAGAGTTGACGAGAGGAGGATGAGGGTAAGTCGGGGCTCAGTGTGGGCAGCAAAGCATGATTTGTGCTCTGCCTCATCCTTGCTGTATGTTCCCAGAGGAGTCTCTTTTCCTTTCTGAGCCTCCGTTTACTTGTTGATAAAATTGGCCTCACCTCAAATAGAGTTGTTGAGAGGACTGTGTGAGATGATCTCTGGAAAGCAGGTGTGGAACAACGACAGACACGCACCAGGAGTTCCTCAACATGGCTTTCCCCGGTCCGTGGACTGTGCGGGGACCTACCTCAGATCCCTACCATCACAGATTCTCACATACCCCACTCCAGAGGCCCACTGAGGCCCAGGAGTTTGGGAGGGAGAGTGGGGAGAGGTCCCAGTTCCTGCTCCCATGTGGCCCTGCTGGGTGACTCTGGACAAGACGTCCCTTCCAGCCTTGGCTCCTTGCCAGCATCAAGGCGCTCTCTGGGTGACTTTGAGGGTTCTCATGGGGTTCAAACCGGCCTGAAGAGCATTGTGGGGTCCACCCCAGTGGGGAGCTCATGGTCTCCCTCTCCCAGGCCCCTCCCAGAGGCACAGGGCCAGATCAAAGGGACCCAGCACTGAGGACTGGGAGGCGGGCTTGGAAAGAATGTAAACATGAGGATATTTTTAAACTTTTTCCAGTTCCAGAGATTAGGGCTCTTGAAGCAGGAGACCCAGAGGTCAGTCTGGCCCTTTGCTCACAAAGAAAGAAATGGTCTTGGGACCTCAGAGACGCCCCGCCCTACTCACACGCACCAACACCCATCCCGGGACTCCAGCTCAGGCCCCCGGGGCAGAAGCTCATCCTCTGATCTCACCGCCAGAGGTTCTGCTGCTGCTGCTTGGGGATAGCCTGCATCTAATGAGAGGGCCTCGGGGACGTGTGAGGACCCAGAGCACTGAGTTGGTGAGGGGGGCACCTGAGAGCTAGTTCTGGGAGACGGAGCTTGGAGACCCCATGGCAGCCCAGACATTCCACTAGGGTCCATGTGTACCTGCGTGCACACGAGTGTGTCTGTGGGGGTGTGTGTGTTTAACACTAGTCTGTGTGATATAAGCAAGCCAGGAACTTGCCCTTCCCTTCTCTCTCTTCCCCAGCATCCCTGGCCCCCTCCCCCTGGGGTTCCTTGGGTCTACAGGGGCCATGGTGGTGGGGTGGGGCAGGAGGCAGGCTTGACGGTGGAGGAGCACAGGGAAGATGAGCCCAGCGAGCAGGCTGGGAGGGGAGAGGAGGCTGGGGAGGGGCTGGCTCCAGGTCTGAGCCATGCAGTGAGTCAGGCGATGAGAGCTTTGGGGGCCACAGGCCTGGGGGCTGGAGGACTCAGCCTCATCTCCCTTAATCACCCCCAGGTGCCACTGTGACTCAGGACTTGGACGCAAGCCTCCCTAGCTCTCCCTGTTCCAGAGGTCATGGTGCTGCCCCCCCGCCGCCCGGGTTCCATGACAACAGCCGCTTCTCTCAGCATCATGCAGCACCCTTGCACACCTGTGTGACACAGTGGAGCACACACAGACGTGCCATAGGCACACTCACAGAAGGGACCCAGCCACGGCACGTGGTGTATCCCAGGAGCTCCCGTGCCCCCTCCCACATCCCCGCGCACCAGGAGGTCTAAGAGTTAAGAGGCATTCAGGAGACAGGCCCACAGGAGGTTCCAGAACAATGAGGGGCCCTAGCATGAGGAAGGCCTTCCTGGCCATTTTCCATGCCTCGGGGGCTGCTAGGCCACCTTACTCGGCTTATGGGCCCAGAGAGGGACTGTGTCTGACTCCAGGTCACACAGCCTGTCAGAGGAGGGCGGGGTTCAGGCCCTAGCCAGATCCCCAAGGCAGTGTGCTGCCCCGCAGGGCCCCTCCACTGAGGCAGCAGGGGAAGCAGATGTGGCTTGGTGCTTTGTCACAAGGTGGGGCGGAACTTGAGGACCTTGGGTGGGTGGGGCGACGGATGAGTCTGACGGGAAGGGACAGCTGGAGACTTGTCCTCCACCTGTGGACCAGAGCTGCCCGCCGAAGCGGTTGCTGTGTTGTCCCTGAGCGCATGTCCACTCAGCAAGCCTGTTGCTATTCTTACCCACCTGCTGGTGGCAGCGGGGTCAGAGATAGTAGCTAGGTGGGAGCGAGTCATGAGTCTCTTATCGAACACGTTCCCTGGAAACTTGGCAGGGGCTGCTGCCAGGCTTTGGGGGCCTAGGCAGGGCGGGTGAGGTGGTCACAGGGTCAGGGAGAGGGGTGGGCTCACTCGGGACAAGGCCTTATACCCGCTGAGCTGCCTCTGCTACAGACAGGCAAGGTCTCATCAGAGCCAGCCTGGGGGTTCCGGTCATTAAGACCCTCAAGTCAGCTTCCTAGCCAGTCCAGCCCAGAGGGTACCACCTCTGAGCTTTTGTCGCCACACAGACGAGGTGTTGGTTTCCCCAGCGAGGCGATAGGCAGGGGCCACCTCTACGGAGAGAGCCATGGGGGCCCAGACTGCTCTACCCACTTCCTAGCTCTGTGACTTTGGGTAAGTCACTTTCCTTCTCCAAGCTAGGATTTCCTCACCCTTTCCTGGCCTGTTGTGGGAAGGATGATGTCAACAGTTGAGAAGGTGGGCTGAAGGTCGCAAACACGTGTGCCTGTGCGCATGTGTGTATATGCTCAGGGGTGGGGGTCGGGAGAGGGGAGGGGGGGCACGTGGGTTCCCCGACTTGGAGACTCCCGCCCCGTGGATTTTCCACTGGCACGTCGGCACCCTCTCCCCCAAAATAGGCCCTACGAGCCGTGTGCGACAGAGTCCAGACTGAGGGGACTTTTTTTAGCTGCCCTTTGATTGTCAGCTCTCCAGTGGCTGCTATTTTGAGCCCCACTGCCTGAAGAAGCAGGGCCAAGTGGGGGCTGGGGTCAACTCAGGGGGCCTGGCTGGGTCCCCGCAGGCATCCCCGAGGGATGTCCGTGAGAGCACGCTATCCCCTGTGTATTGGGCCTGAGGGCTCAGTCGTTCGCCTTCCAGGAAGCGGTAGACCTGGCAAAAACCATCCTTAGTTACGGAGCTCACCCCACAGGCCACTGGCCATGGCCACCGAGAGAAAAGCAGGTCTCAGGGATTAAGTGAGCTAACACAAGCAAAGCCCTCACTTAGCACGAGGACTGGCACGTAGTTGGCCCTCAAAAAATGGGAATCGCTCCTATTACTACTGTCATTGCAGCTGCAGGCATTCTTGGTTTTGTTGTTCCAGTAACATTTTTATCCGGTTTCCTTCCAGTCTTTTTTTCTGTGCATTTATCTTACGTTGCCGAGTTTCAGTCACAAACTCTTCCCTCCTCCATACCTGGTTTCAGCAGAAAGGAACCCCTAGATCTCTGGGAGTACGTCTCTCCGCATCTCTGGACTCCACACCCACTCGATACATGGCCTTTGGGGTCCACGACCCCTGAAATTGTCCTTGACCTTCCAGAGCATCAGTAGTATGCTCACAGCTTCTGTCATCTCCTCACATGTCATCAACCCCTGCCCCACAGGATTCCAGGGTCCCATATTCTGAAAGGCAAGTTTAGGTGCTCGGTCCCCACATATAATGCCATCTGGACTCTAGAACTCTCTAGCACCTAAGAAAATGGGCTTGTTTCCACCGGTAGATGTGAGAAAGAATTTTCTGGCTGTTCAGGTGCATGAGATTAGGCAATGGATCATGAGGACAAATGATCCGTTTGTCAGCTTCCTGGTCTGTATGTGTTGGATGGGGGAAGGGTGTGGGTTGCCAAGAAGCAAGGATGGGATAGGCCTCCCTCTTCCCAATGGGGTCATTTCCCAGCAGGGCAGCAAGGTCAGCTGAGACGAGGGGGGTCATACGTTTTCCCCTCACCCCAAGTGGTTACTGCACAAGGTGAGACTTCCTTGTTACCCGAAGGACAGAAATAGATCCCAGGTGATGGCCAGCAATCCGTGCCCAAAACCATCAGGGTTATTCTGAGCGTGGCAGGCGCAGGGCCAGCTCAGGCTCGGGCGAGAGAGACTGGGTTGGAAATGGCAGCCTCTGCCTGCCCTTTTGGGAATCCTGAATGGGGCGGGGGGACTGGAGCCATAGCAGCTGACCCTGGATAGGTGGCCCTACAATCCTGACTTGGCCATGTGACCTTGGCAAGCTTCACCTGTTATCTCCCAGCGTCAGCTTCCTTCTCAGACCAAGGAAGCCTTGATTCCTGCTTCTCAGGGTGGTTGAGAGAACCCTGTGAAGCTGAAAGATGGTGCTCAATAAATGCCTGACTCAGAAAAAAAAAAAAAGCCTGACTCTCCACTTCAGCCGTTCAGAATCCAGAGAAGGGACCTCCTTGGCCGTCCAGTGGCTTGGACTCTGTGCTGCCCCTGCAGGGGGCACAGGTTCGATCCCTGGTCAGAGCACTAAGATCCTGCATGCTACGCAGTGTGACCAAAAAAAAGAAAAAGAAGAAGAAACATAGAATTCAGAGAAGACAAAGGCCTTGCCTGCATAGCTCCACCACCAAAAGGCCTTTCCCCGTCCATCTGAAGAAACCACAGCTGAGCATAAAGGCATGTTTCTGGAAGGACCTGTGGGGATTTTCCAGGAAGACGCCATCTGGCTGGAGAATTCCATTCCCGGCCCTGCTGCCCAGGGCTCAGGCTAAGGAGGGGATGCTCCGGCTCATTCCAGTTCTGCCCAGTTCTTGCTCTTTGCCTGCCAAGCCCAGATTAGTGTCTCATGCTGTATTCTTTGGCTGTTTGCTATGGACCGTGAGGTGCCTGAGGCGCCTAGGCCCCCTCAGAGCCCTGACACACAACAGTGATGGATACGCAATCGGTCCTCTTCTGACCTCCCTCCCCATCCCTTCCTGGGCCCTCCCTTTTCTTTATCCAACAGGTTTTAGCATTTCCCCTGGAGCCAGCGCCTGCCCTCAGGGTCACCCCGGATGAACATGGACAAGTCAACACAAGGGGCACTGACTTGGGGGACAGATGGCACCTGACCCAGCTTGGGGTTGGGCGTGACAAAGGCAGCTGGAGTGGGGAAACAGAGCCAGCTTGGGACAACTGCCTGGGCAGAAGCTCAGTGGATTGGGACGTACTGTGATGTTTCCGCAAAGCTGGAGAACCGGTTTGAGGGAGTCAGATGGGCACTGAGGTCCAGGCGGGCGCTGAACTGGACTCACGCATTGTATCTACTGAGCTGAAATGGGACCCCAGTCCAGCCTCTCCCCTCCAAAGCTAACCCCACGGGGGTTTTTCCTGGGTTTGACCAGAACCAGGGGGAGTCCTCTCAGGGGAAGGCCAAGCTGCAAATAGGAATCTCAAGACGTAACAGGACAGTAGACCTGGGCCCAAGGGGACCCAGCTCAGCACAGCCTCTGGGACAATCTTGCACCCATGAAATGCATGTTCTGTCCACAAAGACCTCTGGGGCTTGACATTCAGATCTGCTGAGAGCAAAGCCCTTCTTGCAGGGTCCCTGGGGACCCCCAGACCCATTCTGTCATTATGCTGCAACTTCAGCCCAGCACCTGTGCTCTGTCCAGCTTCAGTCGCCTCTCTGCCCCTCGGGAGGGGAACGGGGCCCCCCTGCCACCCTGTAGGCTGGCGCCAAGGTTTATGATCCAGTATAGAAGACAGTGAGAGCCACAAGGGTGGAAAAAGTTACCCGGTTCTAAATCAGCCAGTCTCTGGGTGATCTCATCCCCTTCCCAATATAGTCACGGTCCCCTCCCCCATGGCGGGCCCTGGCCAATGGGGTTAGTCACGAGGGAGCTGGTGGAGGGGTGTGTGTGTGAGGTCCTGGCGTGGGGGGAAGGGTTTCAACCTGGGGTGGTACTGTAATTCTGTTTTGCAACCTGGTTTCCCATCCCCTCATTTACAGTATTTACATTTAGTAGTTTCCCATCAAATAATAAAGATCTTTCATCATCACTTTATTTTTTAACGTCCACCAGGATGGACATACTGGAAACTCTTTGTCCGGTATGCAGAGGAAGAATATGTCAGTGGTGTCCAGTTTCTCTTACAAACATCAGTGCAATGACCATTTTTGTTCAAATCCCCTTGCGCAGTTGCCCAATCTGCCCTCCCTGTTTTCCTCTGTCTGTCTTTTTCAGAAATATTCTAACAGGTACTTGGGGTGGGAGAGCAGGCTTCACTGCGTGTCTGATGAGTTCTGAACCCTCCCTTAAGCCAGAGGTACCAGGCCCAGAGTAGGAAAATGCAACCCACTCTGGTATTCTTGCCTGGAGAACCCCATGGGCAGAGGAGCCTGTTGGGCGTCATGTCAGTCGCCTGACTGAGCTGAAATGGGACCCCAGTCCAGCCTCTCCCTCCAAAGCTAACCCCACGGGGTTTTCCTGGGTTTGACCAGAACCAGGGGAGTCCTCTCAGGGAAGGCCAAGCTGCAAATAGGAATCTCAAGACGTAACAGGACAGTAGACCTGGGCCCAAGGGGACCCAGCTCAGCACAGCCTCTGGGACAATCTTGCACCCATGAAATGCATGTTCTGTCCACAAAGACCTCTGGGGCTTGACATTCAGATCTGCTGAGAGCAAAGCCCTTCTTGCAGGGTCCCTGGGGACCCCCAGACCCATTCTGTCATTATGCTGCAACTTCAGCCCAGCACCTGTGCTCTGTCCAGCTTCAGTCGCCTCTCTGCCCTCGGGAGGGAACGGGGCCCCCCTGCCACCCTGTAGGCTGGCGCCAAGGTTTATGATCCAGTATAGAAGACAGTGAGAGCCACAAGGGTGGAAAAAGTTACCCGGTTCTAAATCAGCCAGTCTCTGGGTGATCTCATCCCCTTCCCAATATAGTCACGGTCCCCTCCCCCATGGCGGGCCCTGGCCAATGGGGTTAGTCACGAGGGAGCTGGTGGAGGGGTGTGTGTGTGAGGTCCTGGCGTGGGGGGAAGGGTTTCAACCTGGGGTGGTACTGTAATTCTGTTTTGCAACCTGGTTTCCCATCCCCTCATTTACAGTATTTACATTTAGTAGTTTCCCATCAAATAATAAAGATCTTTCATCATCACTTTATTTTTTAACGTCCACCAGGATGGACATACTGGAAACTCTTTGTCCGGTATGCAGAGGAAGAATATGTCAGTGGTGTCCAGTTTCTCTTACAAACATCAGTGCAATGACCATTTTTGTTCAAATCCCCTTGCGCAGTTGCCCAATCTGCCCTCCCTGTTTTCCTCTGTCTGTCTTTTTCAGAAATATTCTAACAGGTACTTGGGGTGGGAGAGCAGGCTTCACTGCGTGTCTGATGAGTTCTGAACCCTCCCTTAAGCCAGAGGTACCAGGCCCAGAGTAGGAAAATGCAACCCACTCTGGTATTCTTGCCTGGAGAACCCCATGGGCAGAGGAGCCTGTTGGGCTACAGTTCATGCGGTCGCAAAGAGTCAGACACGAGTGAAGCAACTTAGCACGTAGCAGCACCAGGCCCAGGGAGGGGATTCAAGACCAGTCTGGGCCCACAGGTTCTGTGGAGCAGAGCAGGCTGTGGTCTTCTGGTTCCTCTTGTCGCTCAAGGCTGGCCCCTGCCCCCAGCTTCCACCTGCTCTTGCCTACCCAATCCCACAGGCCAGGCTGCCTGGAGACCCAGGGGAAGGCCATGCATAAGATCATTCCTGTGTTGTATCCACACAGCCCTACCCCAGGCACAAGAAGAGGACCCTCCAGTCCATCCAAGTCACATCTTGTCATGAACTTCCCCCAGCTTCTGCGAGAATACTTCCACAGACCAATAGCTTATTTCTTCCTGCTAGGCTTTTTGGGGAGCAGATACAGCATTTTAAAAAAAATCAGAGGAGTAGATACTCAACAGAGTTGTATCATCGCTTAGCAATTGCACAAAAGCTATGAGGAAGCTTTGGAAACAGACACCAGGGTTTGAAACTCAGCTTTGCATTTACTGGTTTTGTGACATTAGGCACATCATTTTATCTCTTTAGGCTCAGTTTCACCATCTGTAAAATGGGTTTGTAACCCTTGTTTCCTACGGTTGTAAGATAAGGGATTGGCTTACGTGATTATAGAGGCTGAGGAATCCCACCATCTGCTGTGTGCCAACTGGAGGCTCAGGAAAGCCAGTGGTGTGGTTCCAGTCCAAACTCAAAGGTCTACGAACCACAGGAGCCAAAGAGGTAAGTCACAGTCAGAGTTCAAAGGTCCGAGGTATCCAAGCGCAGAAGATGGATGCCCAGCTCAACAGAGAGCAACTTCCCTCTTCCTTCCAGGGATCTTCTTCTCTCAGCCCTCAGTGAATTGGATGACACACACTTTTACTTAGTCTGCTGATTCAAACGCTAAACTCTTCAGGAAACACCCTCAGGGCAGAAATCATCTTTTCTCAGTTGTCTGGGCATCCCTTAGCCCCAACACTTGAAACTAACCATCACAGCTGTCCATCTGATTCACCAATTATCAAGACTTTGCTGTACATTGACTTTGTCAGTCCTCAGTATCACTTCTGCTGTATTCTGTTCTTTACAAGCAAGATGCCAAGGATAGCTCAGATTCAAGACAAGAGGAACTGAATCTTACTGCTTGATGGGAGGAGTGGAAAGGAATTTGCGCTTCACCTTAAAAGTATAGCAGGAGACTTTCCTGGTGGTCCAGTGGTTAAGAATCTGCCTTCCAGGCTTCCCTGGTGGTCCAGTGGGTAAAAAGTCCAACTTGCAGGGCAAGGGGCACTGATTTGATCCCTGACCCGAGAAGATCCCACGTACGCAGGAGCGGCTGGACTGGTGTGTCCAATTAGGAGCCAGTGCTCTGGAGCGCATGCACCCAGAGCCGGTGCTGTGCAGTGAGAGAGGACACTGCAATGGGAGGCCCACACAGGCCGAAGAACAAAGGTAGATGAAAATAAATAAACAAAAAAAACAATAAAAGAGGCCAAAATTAAAAAAAAAAAAAGAATCTGCCTTCCAATGCAGGGCATGAGGGTTCGATCCCTAGTCAGGGAACTAAGATCCCGCATGCCCCGTGCCCCAACTACAGAGTCCATGCACTCACAGCTGGGACTCCAGATGCAGCCATTAAAAAAAAAAAAAAAAAAAAGAAGTGCAACCAGAAGCAAAAGGTGGAGAGTTCTAGGCTACAACCCAGAGGTAACCAGGGGCTTTGGAAGAGGTGACTCCAGCTTGCTAGATAAAAGACCACTTTCTCTTACTCCTTTCTCCATGTGTGGCTATAGAGCCCACACACCTGGAGAGGTAGGTTCTGCGCTTTCTCCCAAGGGCGAAGGGGAGCTAAGGAAGGGTTTGGAGCAGAGGGATGCCAGGGTCAGATCTGAGTCAGAAGATCGCTCCGACCGCTGTGTGCTGGCGGCGTTGACCAGAGGGGGCACCTGTCGTTTGGGGTGGAGGAGGATAAAGGTGGTTTGGACCATTCTTGGGGCTGGGGCAGCGGATGGACAGGAGGGAGTGAACTCTAGAGATGCTCTGGAGGGCGGGTGGGAAGGGTTCAGAGGTGTGGGGCAGTCCCCAGAGAAGAAGACCCACACTGGGGAGACCAGAAAAGGGGTTTTGGGACCTGCAGCACCTTCCCAAGATTGCCACTTTCCCAATTATCAAGACTTTGCTGTACATTGACTTTGTCAGTCCTCAGTATCACTTCTGCTGTATTCTGTTCTTTACAAGCAAGATGCCAAGGATAGCTCAGATTCAAGACAAGAGGAACTGAATCTTACTGCTTGATGGGAGGAGTGGAAAGGAATTTGCGCTTCACCTTAAAAGTATAGCAGGAGACTTTCCTGGTGGTCCAGTGGTTAAGAATCTGCCTTCCAGGCTTCCCTGGTGGTCCAGTGGGTAAAAAGTCCAACTTGCAGGGCAAGGGGCACTGATTTGATCCCTGACCCGAGAAGATCCCACGTACGCAGGAGCGGCTGGACTGGTGTGTCCAATTAGGAGCCAGTGCTCTGGAGCGCATGCACCCAGAGCCGGTGCTGTGCAGTGAGAGAGGACACTGCAATGGGAGGCCCACACAGGCCGAAGAACAAAGGTAGATGAAAATAAATAAACAAAAAAAACAATAAAAGAGGCCAAAATTAAAAAAAAAAAAAGAATCTGCCTTCCAATGCAGGGCATGAGGGTTCGATCCCTAGTCAGGGAACTAAGATCCCGCATGCCCCGTGCCCCAACTACAGAGTCCATGCACTCACAGCTGGGACTCCAGATGCAGCCATTAAAAAAAAAAAAAAAAAAAAGAAGTGCAACCAGAAGCAAAAGGTGGAGAGTTCTAGGCTACAACCCAGAGGTAACCAGGGGCTTTGGAAGAGGTGACTCCAGCTTGCTAGATAAAAGACCACTTTCTCTTACTCCTTTCTCCATGTGTGGCTATAGAGCCCACACACCTGGAGAGGTAGGTTCTGCGCTTTCTCCCAAGGGCGAAGGGGAGCTAAGGAAGGGTTTGGAGCAGAGGGATGCCAGGGTCAGATCTGAGTCAGAAGATCGCTCCGACCGCTGTGTGCTGGCGGCGTTGACCAGAGGGGGCACCTGTCGTTTGGGGTGGAGGAGGATAAAGGTGGTTTGGACCATTCTTGGGGCTGGGGCAGCGGATGGACAGGAGGGAGTGAACTCTAGAGATGCTCTGGAGGGCGGGTGGGAAGGGTTCAGAGGTGTGGGGCAGTCCCCAGAGAAGAAGACCCACACTGGGGGAGACCAGAAAAGGTGGCCGTCACTCCCTCCCCTCTCTTGGGATCCCTGCAGCACCTTCCCCACCAGGCAGGGCTGAGTGACCACGGGACAAGGTCCTTCCGCTCCTACCACCTACTCGTTCCAGCTCCAAGGACATCCAGGGTCTGGTGAGGCTCCCCAAAGGTCTTCCAGGCTGCAGTTACCAGAGACCTTGCTCCACCTGGGAATGAGCCCCGGGGCCTCGTTTCCTCTGGAACACCTCGCTCCTTCGCCTGCTGCCACTGACGCCAACACGGCCCAAGGGTGACACCTAGAGGCAGCCAGCCGCCTCACACGGCCTGACCACAGCTTCCCACCACGAAGGCCTGTGCCTCCATGGGTGCTCCTTGAAGATGATCATGTCCCAGGCCATGGGCAAGTTCCAGGGCGGGGCTGCTAAGTGAAGGTCCTTGGTTATCTGCGAGAAAGAATTCAAGTGCGATAAAGCCATAGTAAAGTGAAAGCAGAGGACACATTAGGCAGAAGGTGAGAAGATCCTGAAATATAGAGTGGTTAACTTTTGTGGGCTGGGTAAGTTCATAAGCTAATAAGGGGAGGACTAGTCCAATCAGGTGGGGGAAGGGATGGAGACTTCCAGGGAACTGGGCCGCTGCTTCCTTTTGAAGCCTTTTATTGCTATTGTTCGGTCACTTAGCCGTGCCCGACGCTTTGCGATCGCGTGGACTGCAGCAGGCCAAGATTCCCTGTCCTTCACCATCTGCCAGTGTCTTGTTCAAACTCATGTCCTTTGAGTCTGTGATGCCATCCAGGCATCTCATCCTCAGGATCTCCGCCCCGGGTTTTTCATCAGGTGGCCAAATTTGACAGCCATGCCAAGGCGAAGGGGAGCTAAGGAAGGGTTTGGAGCAGAGGGATGCCAGGGTCAGATCTGAGTCAGAAGATCGCTCCGACCGCTGTGTGCTGGCGGCGTTGACCAGAGGGGGCACCTGTCGTTTGGGGTGGAGGAGGATAAAGGTGGTTTGGACCATTCTTGGGGCTGGGGCAGCGGATGGACAGGAGGGAGTGAACTCTAGAGATGCTCTGGAGGGCGGGTGGGAAGGGTTCAGAGGTGTGGGGCAGTCCCCAGAGAAGAAGACCCACACTGGGGGAGACCAGAAAAGGTGGCCGTCACTCCCTCCCCTCTCTTGGGATCCCTGCAGCACCTTCCCCACCAGGCAGGGCTGAGTGACCACGGGACAAGGTCCTTCCGCTCCTACCACCTACTCGTTCCAGCTCCAAGGACATCCAGGGTCTGGTGAGGCTCCCCAAAGGTCTTCCAGGCTGCAGTTACCAGAGACCTTGCTCCACCTGGGAATGAGCCCCGGGGCCTCGTTTCCTCTGGAACACCTCGCTCCTTCGCCTGCTGCCACTGACGCCAACACGGCCCAAGGGTGACACCTAGAGGCAGCCAGCCGCCTCACACGGCCTGACCACAGCTTCCCACCACGAAGGCCTGTGCCTCCATGGGTGCTCCTTGAAGATGATCATGTCCCAGGCCATGGGCAAGTTCCAGGGCGGGGCTGCTAAGTGAAGGTCCTTGGTTATCTGCGAGAAAGAATTCAAGTGCGATAAAGCCATAGTAAAGTGAAAGCAGAGGACACATTAGGCAGAAGGTGAGAAGATCCTGAAATATAGAGTGGTTAACTTTTGTGGGCTGGGTAAGTTCATAAGCTAATAAGGGGAGGACTAGTCCAATCAGGTGGGGGAAGGGATGGAGACTTCCAGGGAACTGGGCCGCTGCTTCCTTTTGAAGCCTTTTATTGCTATTGTTCGGTCACTTAGCCGTGCCCGACGCTTTGCGATCGCGTGGACTGCAGCAGGCCAAGATTCCCTGTCCTTCACCATCTGCCAGTGTCTTGTTCAAACTCATGTCCTTTGAGTCTGTGATGCCATCCAGGCATCTCATCCTCTGTAGCTCTCTTCTCCTCGTGCCCTCAATCTTTCCGGGCATCAGGGTCTTTTCCACTCAGTCGGTGTTTTGCATCAGGTGGCCAAAGTATTGGAGCTTCAGCTTCGGCAATTTTATGGTGTGCCTCACACTGTCACGGCGCCCGCGGGTGGGTCCTTTAAGTGTATGCTAATGTACTGCAAGGAGCGCGCATAATAAGGCCCAGCGTTACCGGAAGTGGAATATCCGCCATCTTGGACCTCATTGTTTCTGAGTGATTTTTGTCTTGTCCGCAACAGCTGTGTGTGCCCTGTCCCCTTCCGTCTTTTCTCAGCTGGGCAAGTGAGAACTTTTCAGAATTCCAGGAAGGAAGGGAGAGTCAAGATATGCAATAGAGTGAGCTTCGGAAAATGTGTCCATTGACCGCTTTTCCTCAGAGTGAAGGTAAGTAGCGTTTTCTGAGCTACGGATGCTACCAAACTAAACTGGGGTCTGCTCACTGGCCACACGGCAGAGCCAACTTACTGATACAGAGGTGTGTGACAAAAATTAGTGTTTATTTGCAAGGCACCAGTGGTGCTTTCTCTTGTTGTGGAGCTCGAGCTCCAGGTGTGTGGGTTTCAGGAGTTGGGGATCCCCCGTTCTAGGGCACAGGGCCAATAGTTGATCTCACACGTTGCTCCATGGCCTGTGGGATCCTCCTAGACCACGGATAGAACTCCCATTCTCAGCATTGGCAGGTGGATTCTTCACCGAGCCACCAGGGAAGCCCCAGAAGTTGTTTTTCTTTTTAATTTTTAAGAGCACTAGTTTCAGGTGGCGCTAGTGGTAAAGAACCCTGCTGCTAATGTAGGAGATACAAAAGACCTGGGTTGGATCCCTGGGTCAGGAAGATCCTCTGGAGGAGGAAATGGCAACCCACTCCAGTATTCTTACTTGGAGAATTCCATGGACAGAGGAGCCTGGCGGGCTACAGTCCATGGGGCAGCAAGAAGCGACTTGGTGCATTTAGGGTGAGAGCTCCAGGGTGCCTGACTTTGTTCTGATTGGTCCTTGGTGAGGTAAGTGGCTGATTGGCAATTCATCACCCTTCTGGTTCCAACTAGTCTGAGGTCTACAGTGCTTGTGGTCCGCACATATTTTTATCAAGTTCGAAACGATGGGATATTGGAATGTATGATTATTATTATTTTTTTACATTTATTTTTTATTTATTTATCTTTTTTGGGGGGCGGAGTGGGGAGGCAGGGTGATGCCGGGCCACTTCTATTGGTCTTTCATTTCTCTATTTTCATCCGTCTTTGTTCTTTGGCTCCTGTGGGCCTCCCATCGCGGTGGCCTCTGTTGTCGCAGAGCACCGGCTCTGGGCGCATGCGCTCCAGAGCTCCGGCTCGGCAATTGGACACATCGGTCCGGCCGCTCCGCGGCACGCAGGATCCTCCCAGGCCAGGGATCCAACTGGCGCCCCCTTGCACTGCAAGGCGGTGTCCTTACCCACTGGACCACCAGGGGAAGCCCAATGTATGATTATTTATCACCTTCTTGGCCATACCACTTCCTTCTCCACTCCATCTCACCCACCCTGGGCCCAGATTGTGCATCAAGATTTTTCTTAAATTTTTCTTTTCTGAAAGCCCAGTAAGTGCACGGAGCAGTGGACTTGGTTCCAATTTCTGCCCTACTGTAGCGTCAGGAACGTTTTCACGCCTCTGGGCCTGTTTTAATCCTGTTATAAAGAAGGAAACAGTTCCTCCATTGTTCTTACCTTTCTGTCCCTCAAATCTGCTCCTGTTCAAGGCCCAGTTTAAATACTCTTTGTTGGTATTCAGTGGCTAAGACCTGTCTGACTATGCAACCCATGAATTGCAGAACTCCAGGCTTCCCTGTCCTTCACTGTCTCCTGGAGTTTGCTCAAACTCATGTCCATTGAGTTGGTGATGCCATCCAACTATGTCACCCTCGGTCAATCAATCCCTTCTCCTCCTGCCTTCAATCTTACCCAGCATCAGGGTCTTTTCCAATTAACCACCCTAGCCCACATTAATGTTAATAACTTAATAGTTGCATTTGCATTTTAAGAAGTACCCATAAGAGGTGTTTCTGTGAGCTGTATCACTCACAGCCAATGAGATATGGCTTAGTCAGTGGGGGTGGGATGGAGTGGGCTCTTCAGCTCCATCCAAGTAGCTGGCTAGACCTTTCCCCAGAGCTGGCTCTGAATTTAAAGATGAACAAAGAAGCTGGTTTTACAAGGCCACTTAAATAATGTGAAGTCCCAGCAGGCCTTGGATCTGAGTATGTGGAGACTCTCACAACAAAAGCCTCCCTTTTCCTTCTTTTCAGCTCCCCCCCACTTGGTTAACACTAAGCACGGACTTCCTGTGTGGTTAGCAGACACCAAAAACTGGCAGAGAAAACTTAAGTTTTTTTTTTTTCTGATGTGAACCATTTTTAAAATCTTTGTATCGAATTTGTTATAATAGTCCTTCTGTTTTATGTTTTGGTTTATTGGCCCTGGAGCATGCGGGGTCTCAGCTATCTGACCAGAGATCAAACCCACATCCCCTGGGTTGGGAGGCAGTCTTAACCATTGGACCACCAGGGAAGTCTCTCAGGTGAACTCTTGTATAGACTAAAATCTTCCATGGCCAGGGCTTCCCTGGTGGTCCAGTGGGTAAAGAGTCCGCCTTGCAGTGCAGGGGACACCAGTTCAATCCCCGGCCCGGGAGGATCTCATGTGCCATGCAGCAGCTGAATGGGTGTGTCCAGTTACAAGCCAGCGCCCTGGAGCGCATGCACCCAGAGCTGGGGCTCTGCAATGAGAGAGGCCACTGCAATGGGAGGCCCACACAGGCCAAAGAACAAAGATGAATGAAAATAAATAAATAAAAAACCAATAAAAGAGGCCAAAAAATTAAAAAAAAAAAATCTTCCATGGCAAGATAAAAGTGGTGAAACAAAGATTGGCCTAATCTAGTACCCTAAGGACCTTACAAATATAAAATATTCAAAACCGAAAGAAATCACACCTCATTTTAACTCTTATTTACAAGTTTCAGTTAAATATCTCTCATAGTTAGAAAATCAATGTCAAAAAGAATATTGGTATACAGTTTACAAATGTCAGTAAATATTAAAGAACATGGTTAAGTTTTCCAAGTAAATTCTTACTTTCCGAGAGGCTAGGTAAATGTCAGGTGTCCAAGGTGTCAGAGGGAAAAGAGCCTCAAGCCTCTTCAGGAGACGGTCACACCGCAGTCCACCTGTGTCTTACACTTGGTGCCACATGGGGCAGCTCACAGGACAAAGCAGTGCCACCAGCCTTTATTCCCCAGCCCCAAAGCCACACCAGGGCTTCCTCTGCTGTGAGAGTCACATCCACAGACAAGTGAGACACTTAAAATGAAACAAGGATAGCTCAGTTCCAGAATATCCGGGTTTAGCCCGGGAAGTGCAGACTTCCTCAGAAGTGTTGAAAGAAAAATAGGTCCCTGGAGGCTGGTAGATGAACCAGTCACGCCAGACTTATTCTGAACATTTTCTTGTCAACCTTTTAGGCCAACCAGAATTTCCACTTCTGGGGAATATGTTCACATACCTCAAAGTCTATACTTCCATTATAATACATTAGCTCTGATGTCACAAATTACATCTCAGAAGAGTGAACATGTAACTTGACCTAGCATACTAACTTGAAGAACGTCTCTATCCACTTTGACCAATCCCCAGAATCAACAGAAACTATATATATATATATATAAATAAACCTATCTAAAGTATGCCAATATTACCAACATTTCTTAAATAAATATGCCATTTAAAGCACCAATAAAGATACTTTATTCAAAAGTGATATCTTCAATATTAAACATCTCATTTTTAGTTCATTTTAAGTCTCAATATCAAAATCTTTATATACAAGGAATGATAGGTATTTCAGAAGACCTCACATACCACCGACCCCCTCTCAAATCCCAGTGTCCTCAAGTGGAAGCCCACCTGCCTCAGAAAGGCCAGTGACAGCAGAATTGCAGTCAGACACACTGGGGTTAACCAGAAGGAGGCGCTCCTCAACGTATTCATGGCAGAGTTCACAGTGGACAAAGGAGAGGGGGCAATAAACCAGCCTTTCTTCTTTCTTAGCATGCCAGTTAGAAAGCAGAAAATCTATTAGGCTGAGAAAAAACACAGGATACCCTTGAAGGAACCAGTAAGGAAGTCTGTATTCTCTCAGCTGTCCCACAAGTGAGCCAGGCATATTTATGACCCACGCGAGACTCCGAAACAGGATTCAGGCTCTCTTTAATCCCGGTAAATGCTCCGAGGGTGTGCCAGGGTTTAGCTGGCACAAGGAACGAAGGATTTCAGACAAATAGTGTTCAGCTCTCGGAAAGAACCTTCATGCAAGCTAAATGCTAGGGATTCAGGTTTTATTTTTGAGTTAAGATTTAGAAGATCAGAAGGAATATTAATAGTGTTCAGGAAAAAAGGACCAAAGCTTAAGCACTCAAGAGAATTTCAGATGAAGCCATATAAGTGCACAGGGAAACATCCCTAGGCTGGAAGATTCTCAACACTTGAATGTCCCAAATGTGAAAGTCAGACCTAGCTATTTTGCTTTCCTTTCGGTGGGTGGCTCGAGGTGGTGAGTTGAGGGGAACAATCAACACAAAGATAGTGCAGGAACATAAAAAGTCAGTTTTGCAGGACTATATATTTGTGTTTCTAACTAGAGACACCATTTCCTGTTTAAGTGCTACAGCAGTTCCGAACATGAAATTCATCCCCCTAAAAAAGATCCACATGGTTTAATTTTCAAATAAACACAGACTGTGCAGCCCACAGAAGCTACTACAGGTCACATTGGTTTTTGCCCCAACTCCTGTGCTAAATACGGCTTCGTTCCTGCGGAATGACATCCTTGGTCATTTATCCCCTGGTCTATGGGGCAAGTGTCCCATCTGAAAAATCTCACTGTCCTTGGATCCTTCACTTTTATTTCTCACTTCTCACTGCCCCCTGGGGATGCAGCCATGGAGCCTTGGTAAGTGACTGTCCTCAGATCCTTCACTTTTTTTTTAACCTCTCCAGATTCTAGCTGAATCTTAAAAGTCTGGAATCCACTGCATAAGCCAGTCCTGCCTAAAGGATCACAGTTAACTACATACAATCCTGAATTTCCTCCTTCCCGGCTGCCATGTGAAGGGAGAGCATTCTTGCTAGACAGTATTGCTCAGTCAGCAGCCCGGGAAGGGAGTTGTGCATAGCAGAGGGGGGAAGGAGCATTAGGAGGAATTAGAAGAATGTTGGAGACTATACTCAGAAAGGGTAAGTACCATGAGGAAATCTGCAGAGATTTACTGAAGGCTGGAGCAGATTTTATTAATGAAGGAAAGGCCAGGAGTTAAGGCTCAGAAGTTACCTCCTAGCATGGCTCAAAGGTTCACCAGGTGGAAGGGCCTAAAAGCTGCACACATAAATGCAGCTAATCCAGAGGCCTGGCCCCCTTCACCCTCAGCTGAAAAACCAGGAAAACTCATTCCAAGCAGGCTTGCTCACAGCATGCCTGTCTGCAAGTTTGAGGACTCAATTATGCAGCATTACAAGTGTTTTCTCAACGAAAGTCACATACAAAGAAGTTAGAAATATTGCATAGAAAAGTGCCCTGTAATGTGCTTTGTACACCTAGGTTTTTAGTAACTTCAGAATAAAAAAAACCAAAACATTCCTTCATAGTGTAGAAGTCTATGATTACACACGGACAATGATCACGTCTGCAGATTTTGCAACAAGACCTCAGAAGATCTGGGATGTCTTCATAGCCAGACAGAATCATGATTAAATGTACCCTTTCCAGACTCAGGCTGACAGTTTAACAACAGTGTCTTTATGAAAGGACTCGGTCGCACGAACCAAAGCCAACTATATGATCCTTGTGCTCTACTCGTTGTGCGTGAAGAGGTGACCAAAACGCAATAGGGTTGTGTTTGATACCAGGCTTTTTCTTTCCCTCACATTAGTCACAGTTTCTCACATTATTAAGCAAGCTACATCTGCCTGGCCTTTAACAATACAGTCTAAGTAGCTAGCTTAACAGTAAATGAAAATGTGTCAAAAAGAGCACTGAAGTTAACCTTGGCAACAGGGTGGGAGACTCTTAACTCCCCTTGGAAGATGCACCAATTGAGTCTGAGTTAAAGTACACCACAGTGACGGTGATATCATCCCTGTACATCCTCGCCAAGTCCTCCGGCAACGTCAGCATCGCCGACAGCCGCTCGGGCTCCATCTCCCCGTACTCGTTGCTCCCTATGGCGTATCTGATCAGCCGCGTGGCCGCGTTTTGGTCAGCTATGTGGAGCCCCTGGGCTTTCCTCTGCTGCAGCAGGCTCTGCATGAGTCCCAGGTTGGAGGGTCTCTGGGCCAGGTCCGGCTTGCGCCGACCCGCTTCAGCCAGGTGCTCCACCACCAGCCTCACCACATTTGAAGCCTGAGCAGAAGGGCCTGGCCTCCTTAGCATGGCTCAAAGGTTCACCAGGTGGAAGGGCCTAAAGCTGCACACATAAATGCAGCTAATCCAGAGGCCTGGCCCCCTTCACCCTCAGCTGAAAAACCAGGAAAACTCATTCCAAGCAGGCTTGCTCACAGCATGCCTGTCTGCAAGTTTGAGGACTCAATTATGCAGCATTACAAGTGTTTTCTCAACGAAAGTCACATACAAAGAAGTTAGAAATATTGCATAGAAAAGTGCCCTGTAATGTGCTTTGTACACCTAGGTTTTTAGTAACTTCAGAATAAAAAAAACCAAAACATTCCTTCATAGTGTAGAAGTCTATGATTACACACGGACAATGATCACGTCTGCAGATTTTGCAACAAGACCTCAGAAGATCTGGGATGTCTTCATAGCCAGACAGAATCATGATTAAATGTACCCTTTCCAGACTCAGGCTGACAGTTTAACAACAGTGTCTTTATGAAAGGACTCGGGTCGCACGAACCAAAGCCAACTATATGATCCTTGTGCTCTACTCGTTGTGCGTAGAAGAGGTGACCAAAACGCAATAGGGTTGTGTTTGATACCAGGCTTTTTCTTTCCCTCACATTAGTCACAGTTTCTCACATTATTAAGCAAGCTACATCTGCCTGGCCTTTAACAATACAGTCTAAGTAGCTAGCTTAACAGTAAATGAAAATGTGTCAAAAAGAGCACTGAAGTTAACCTTGGCAACAGGGTGGGAGACTCTTAACTCCCCTTGGAAGATGCACCAATTGAGTCTGAGTTAAAGTACACCACAGTGACGGTGATATCATCCCTGTACATCCTCGCCAAGTCCTCCGGCAACGTCAGCATCGCCGACAGCCGCTCGGGCTCCATCTCCCCGTACTCGTTGCTCCCTATGGCGTATCTGATCAGCCGCGTGGCCGCGTTTTGGTCAGCTATGTGGAGCCCCTGGGCTTTCCTCTGCTGCAGCAGGCTCTGCATGAGTCCCAGGTTGGAGGGTCTCTGGGCCAGGTCCGGCTTGCGCCGACCCGCTTCAGCCAGGTGCTCCACCACCAGCCTCACCACATCCTCGTTGCCCAGCACATCCCACAGGCCATCAGAGGCCAGCACGAGGAACTTATCCTGGGGCCGCAGCCTGTGGTAGGTAACCTCAGGCCTGGCCGTCAGGTAAGGTGGGGTGTAGTAGTGCGGAGGGGTGAACTGGTAGATGTTGAGGGCCTCGGTGTCGAAGCCCCGCTCCAGGATGCTGCGCTGCAGCTCTCTACTCCACTTGAGCTGGACGTCCCCGAAGGCCCTGAAGGGCATGAGGACGCCCAGCAGCCTGTTGTCCATGATGACCGTCCTGTCCTCGGACTCTGGGTGCTCCCTCTTGAGCCGTGACAGCTCAGCTGGGTTCCAGGCGTTGTGGTCCTGGGTGAGGGGCAGACAAGACCACATGCCGTTGTCTTCTTGGACACCAAGGATGGCCCGGCAG
This sequence comes from Tragulus kanchil, assembly GCA_022376925.1. Classification (NCBI taxonomy): domain Eukaryota; kingdom Metazoa; phylum Chordata; class Mammalia; order Artiodactyla; family Tragulidae; genus Tragulus; species Tragulus kanchil. The sequence goes on along the minus strand of JAIOJX010000031.1, from coordinate 160,448,570 downwards.
TCACCTGCGTTGGCCACGTGCAAGTGAACTCCATCGACGTGGGCCAGGCAAGCCGTCGCCCCTGAGAAAGCAACCTGGAGCGACAGGTTCCTGGTCATCTCATCTTCCAGGGGGGCCTGGATCTCTAGTGAGAGGTCAGAGTCCAGTCTCTGGAAGGAGTACGTTAAGGCCTCCTCAGTGTTCAGCCCCATCTCCATGTGCAGGTTCAGCAGCTCCTGCCAGTAGACGCGGAGGTGATCAAGGTGCGCTGACGTGACGTCCTTGTAGATACTGTCTCCTGGGTGCTTGAGCCACTGCAGGATGGGCAGCAGGGGCTTCATGCTTTCCGTGGCCTCCTCCATCTGCTCCAGAGTCTGCTGGGGCATCAGCGACACGCCACAGTCCCCCGCTATGTAAACGGTGATATCATCCCTGTACATCCTCGCCAAGTCCTCCGGCAACGTCAGCATCGCCGACAGCCGCTCGGGCTCCATCTCCCCGTACTCGTTGCTCCCTATGGCGTATCTGATCAGCCGCGTGGCCGCGTTTTGGTCAGCTATGTGGAGCCCCTGGGCTTTCCTCTGCTGCAGCAGGCTCTGCATGAGTCCCAGGTTGGAGGGTCTCTGGGCCAGGTCCGGCTTGCGCCGACCCGCTTCAGCCAGGTGCTCCACCACCAGCCTCACCACATCCTCGTTGCCCAGCACATCCCACAGGCCATCAGAGGCCAGCACGAGGAACTTATCCTGGGGCCGCAGCCTGTGGTAGGTAACCTCAGGCCTGGCCGTCAGGTAAGGTGGGGTGTAGTAGTGCGGAGGGGTGAACTGGTAGATGTTGAGGGCCTCGGTGTCGAAGCCCCGCTCCAGGATGCTGCGCTGCAGCTCTCTACTCCACTTGAGCTGGACGTCCCCGAAGGCCCTGAAGGGCATGAGGACGCCCAGCAGCCTGTTGTCCATGATGACCGTCCTGTCCTCGGACTCTGGGTGCTCCCTCTTGAGCCGTGACAGCTCAGCTGGGTTCCAGGCGTTGTGGTCCTGGGTGAGGGGCAGACAAGACCACATGCCGTTGTCTTCTTGGACACCAAGGATGGCCCGGCAGTCACCTGCGTTGGCCACGTGCAAGTGAACTCCATCGACGTGGGCCAGGCAAGCCGTCGCCCCTGAGAAAGCAACCTGGAGCGACAGGTTCCTGGTCATCTCATCTTCCAGGGGGGCCTGGATCTCTAGTGAGAGGTCAGAGTCCAGTCTCTGGAAGGAGTACGTTAAGGCCTCCTCAGTGTTCAGCCCCATCTCCATGTGCAGGTTCAGCAGCTCCTGCCAGTAGACGCGGAGGTGATCAAGGTGCGCTGACGTGACGTCCTTGTAGATACTGTCTCCTGGGTGCTTGAGCCACTGCAGGATGGGCAGCAGGGGCTTCATGCTTTCCGTGGCCTCCTCCATCTGCTCCAGAGTCTGCTGGGGCATCAGCGACACGGCCACATAGTAGAAGAGCCGCTCGCTCACTGCTTGGGCACACGCGTGACCACCGTGCCCGTCGAAGATGCCAAACATCAGTCCATTGGTCTGCAGGCAGGCAGCTGCCCCTGCCCGGTCCTCCACGGGGGAATTGGCAGCCAGCTGGTTGCTCTCGAACCGTAACACTGAATCTGGGGCTCTGTTGACAAGGTCGAGAATCTTGTGGGCCGACTCGCCAGCTCGCAGCACTTCATTGACCTGCTTGGGGCTGAGCTGCAAGTGGAAATCCTCTTCCTCTGTGGATGTGTGTCTGTACGCTTTCTGCAGAGCAGTGCCCCAACAGGCAGCGTTGTCTTTGAGGGTGGCTGGCCCCTGCGGAAAGAGTCTCCATTTTGATTTAATCCGATCTGAGGCATACCTTGAATATAAACGTTGTCCGCCCTGTAATGTGGCAGTGGTCGTCCTTACAGACTTGAAAATCCGGTAGGGCATAGTACTTGACATTCTGAAACCAAATGAGCAAATGTGTTCCTCCAGCAAAAGGGTTCTTCTTTAAACCTGAAAATGAACGAGGTTAAGAAACTTTTAGTTCCTTAAAGTCTCGAAACACTTAAGTCTCCACACCTCCAATTATAACATAAATGCATTTCAGTAGACGGGTTTTAAAACACTCTGAGTCACTGAGGGCCTCCCACAATTGTTTTCCTTCTTTGCAAATCCTTTTCCTTGCCAGAGCCCAGGGCCCAGCCCCAAGTGAACTCCATGGGTGGGCCACAGCCGTCGCCCCTGAGAAAGCAACCTGGAGCGACAGGTTCCTGGTCATCTCATCTTCCAGGGGGGCCTGGATCTCTAGTGAGAGGTCAGAGTCCAGTCTCTGGAAGGAGTACGTTAAGGCCTCCTCAGTGTTCAGCCCCATCTCCATGTGCAGGTTCAGCAGCTCCTGCCAGTAGAGCGGAGGTGATCAAGGTGCGCTGACGTGACGTCCTTGTAGATACTGTCTCCTGGGTGCTTGAGCCACTGCAGGATGGGCAGCAGGGGCTTCATGCTTTCCGTGGCCTCCTCCATCTGCTCCAGAGTCTGCTGGGGCATCAGCGACACGGCCACATAGTAGAAGAGCCGCTCGCTCACTGCTTGGGCACACGCGTGACCACCGTGCCCGTCGAAGATGCCAAACATCAGTCCATTGGTCTGCAGGCAGGCAGCTGCCCCTGCCCGGTCCTCCACGGGGGAATTGGCAGCCAGCTGGTTGCTCTCGAACCGTAACACTGAATCTGGGGCTCTGTTGACAAGGTCGAGAATCTTGTGGGCCGACTCGCCAGCTCGCAGCACTTCATTGACCTGCTTGGGGCTGAGCTGCAAGTGGAAATCCTCTTCCTCTGTGGATGTGTGTCTGTACGCTTTCTGCAGAGCAGTGCCCCAACAGGCAGCGTTGTCTTTGAGGGTGGCTGGCCCCTGCGGAAAGAGTCTCCATTTTGATTTAATCCGATCTGAGGCATACCTTGAATATAAACGTTGTCCGCCCTGTAATGTGGCAGTGGTCGTCCTTACAGACTTGAAAATCCGGTAGGGCATAGTACTTGACATTCTGAAACCAAATGAGCAAATGTGTTCCTCCAGCAAAAGGGTTCTTCTTTAAACCTGAAAATGAACGAGGTTAAGAAACTTTTAGTTCCTTAAAGTCTCGAAACACTTAAGTCTCCACACCTCCAATTATAACATAAATGCATTTCAGTAGACGGGTTTTAAAACACTCTGAGTCACTGAGGGCCTCCCACAATTGTTTTCCTTCTTTGCAAATCCTTTTCCTTGCCAGAGCCCAGGGCCCAGCCCCCAAGTTCCCTCTCCCCTGTAGGCTGTGTTAATTTAAATACATATAAGCTCTTTCTTCCTCCCCAGCTGTCTTGGTGGCTGCTCTTGGTTGGAGGCCATCCAGCATTTTAGGCAGGAAGATGGTAGCAGCAACGAAGACAGAAAAGGCACTGGAGTCAGATCAACTGTAGGCTCCAACTGGTTATGGTAAGTGGAAAGTACAAGCAGACTCTGAAAACGATCAGCTAAGGCAAAGTGAACCTGGTCATCCTTGTTAATAGCTGCCCAGCCTTGAGGAAATCTAGAGTACCATGTAGCTCATATGATAAGGAATCCGCCTGCAATGCGGGAGACCTGGGTTTGATCTCTGGGTTGGGAAGATCCCCTGGAGAAGAGAATGGCAACCTATTCCGGTATTCTTGCTTGGAGAATCCCATAGACAGAAGAGCCTGCAGGGCTACAGTCCACAGGATCGCAGAGATTCAGATATGACTGAGCGACTAATACTTGCAGCTTGCATGACACATTGGCCAAAAACTGGTGTCCATCACTACAGCGGTAATGATACTGCACTGGACACAGACTGTGGAAAATACCAGAGTATGCATACTAGCTATCATTGATCCAACTGATGATTAAAAGTATGCCAGAAGAAACTGGTGAAAAGTAAATCATGCAAAAAATTTTCACACTGGCCAGAGCTTGTTCTACATATAAATGGATGCATGCATGCATGCTCCATAAATTCAGCTCCATAAATAATGCATGCTGCCTTATTCACCAGTGGCTCTCCAATGCCCAGGACTCAAACATTGGCTAAACATGGGCAATTTCAGAGGCCCCAAAGCACCCTAGCTATGACACTAGCTGTCTAGCATGGGACACGCTGCTTCACTTGCCTGAGTTCCAGTCATCCATCTGTGGGATGGGAATACTAGTTTCATACAGTTTCGGGAGGATTTTAAATACAACCCTTCAGCTCCAAAAAAGATATTAGTAATAAACTTTTATCATTAGGTGCATCACTGGAGATTTAGAGGTTGTTTCCACTGTCTTCCTATTTATAAAATGCCAAACTGCAATGCCTAACACATGAACTTTTTCCCTACTTCGGTTTTAACCTAATTATTTCCCAAGGCTAGCGTAAGTAGATAAAAGGTTGTAGATTTATCCTGCCAAACTGATTTCCAGATGGTTCCCATCTGCTTCCACAAGGGTAAGAAGGAAACCGTTCCCTAGCACCTTTTTCTACGGCCTCTGGTTAGACCAAAAAAGTTGCTCTATTTTCTATTCCCTCTGATGACCCGGGAGGAGGAGCGTTTTCATTCCACGTGTTTTCGGAATCCTGCCCTCCACACAAGCTTTTCTGTCTGGGTCTGGAGAACGCCCACACTTGGCGGACCGCCCAGTCTCCCCAGCCCACCCCGCCGAACGAGGGGCGCGATTGGTCCGACTCGGCACGTAGAAGGCGCCTCCCCGCGCCCCTTATTCCCACCCTCAGCCCTGCGGAGAAGCCTGGCAGCGCCGCAGACCGACCGAAACAATTTCGCGTATCTAAAGAAAAAGGTTGCCAAAGTCAAGACTCTGGCCCACAGGCTTATAGATGAGAGCGCGGCCTCCGGAATCCACCAAGCCCTATCTCCCTCAAACCCTGGCGCGGCCACGTCCCTGACTCCCAGCTTCCCAGCCTACAGGAAAGGTGAATTTAAGTTGAGATGCTCAAACAGCTACTGCGGATGTTTGGGCAGGCAGCCAAAGGTCCCACGCCAGGCTGCGAGCCCACGTGGCGCGTGCGCGCGAGAAAGGTGGCCGTAGCTGTGAGCCAGGCTCTTCCCAGTCCGCCGCGGGACCGCCTCCTCACCTCACTTCACCTCCACTCTCCGCCCCATCACCTGAGCCTATGCCGCGGGCAGGAGAGGACGCGGGGGCTTTTGAAGCTTTCACATCCCGCGCTCGCCCCCTTCCCTACCTTGGATCCTCGTCCTCCTCTCTCTCGCACCAAGGCCGCCGGGTCCGTCAGGTCCGCGCCTGCAAGCCGTGCCGCAGCTAGCCCTATCTCGGACTCACCTACCCGAAGGGACCTCTGGTGCTACCGGTCAAGCTCAAGAAGGAAGCATCCTTTCGCCAACCTTTATTGGTTCGTCTGTGGAGGCGGGCCCCTGAGGAACAGCGAAATTGTCCAATGGGTGAGGAGAGCGAGAGGGCGGGTTCCAGAGGGGCCAAATCCGGTTCCTCCCCGCTCCCGCCCACCCCACCAACCTTTACCCACCCCTCCCTCTGGCTCTGACTGCGGGTAGGCTTGACTCTGGCCTTTGGGATTAGGCATTCTCGTGGCTGAGCGCTCTCCCCACGTGACGCTCCGCCCATTCTGCACCCCTCGAAACGAGCAGCCTCTCCCATTCCTTACCGTTGTTAATCCTACCCCACGGCTTCCTATCCATTTCTGTACTGACCCCTCTCTCATGAGCCACACACCCTTTTGTATCCTCATAGAAGATCCACCTGGCGCCTCCCCCTGAAGGCCCTGTGTACACCGTAAACACAGTTTGTCTTGAACTGCCAAACTTATCCTTCCCTAACCCAGTAATGGCCTATGTGCTCAGGGACCCAAGCCCCAATCCTGGGAAACATAGCTGACTCTTATTCCCTTACTCCTGCCCCCACCCTTTTTTTTTTTTTGCCGGTTATCTAATCCTGTGCATTTCATCAAAATAGCCCTTTAATCCAGATATTTGCCTCCAGCTACTCTATGGCTGTACTCAATCTTCCCATCTGGTCTCCCCACCCTGAGTTCAACTTGGCCCTAGGCACTTTTCCTCTTTAGAGCAGGGAGAGTGACCCTTGGACAACTGCTGTAAAGTCTCCATTGGTTTCCCCCCCAACCCCTGGGCCTTGAACTGACGGTTACACTGTCCTGGCCACTGATAGTTACCACAATAGTTAGTGGTTGTTTGGTTGAGAAAGGCTGAGAACCAGGACACCAGATACTCCCTCAATCCCTTCCATCGTGGGACTCAAGTTATAGCCTGCTGCCTACAAATGGCTTTAATAGAACTTGTCTGCTACCTATGGTGGGCTTCCTAGGTAGCTCAGTAGTAAAGAATCTGCCTGCCAATGCAGGAGATGCAGATTTGATAGGTACCTGCCTGGGAAAGATCCCCTGCAGAAGAAAATGGCAACCCATTTCAATATTTTTGCCTGGGGGAGATATCATAACAGAGGAGCTTGGTGGGCTACAGTCCATGGGGTTGCAAAAGAGTTGGACATGACTTAGTGACAAAACAAGTGATGAAAAAAAAAACAAGATGAAAAAAGACAAAAAAAACAACAACAGCAACAACAACTACTGCCTTTGATAAGTCAAGTGTAGTCTTCCCTGGAGGCAGAGAAAGATAGGAGATGATCAGAAAAGGCCACTTAGAACCCTAAAAATGTAGCCTTCTGGAAGGAGGGCACACTGGCGTACCTGGGGAGCCTGGCTAGCCCTCCTGGATCCAAGGATGGGACTGGCATAAAGCAGGTCCTGTCAGACTTGCCTGTGATATGACATGCATACTGCCACTCCCCTTGGCCCTTTCCAAACGTTCTACCAGTAAGTCAGAATTTGCAATCTTTCTCTTCCTGAATGTTGAAACAGCTATTTCAGACTTTAACTAAAAATAACTCCAAGGGATTCTGAATAAATGGGTGCAATTTATTATTATTTTTAGAGGCTGTCTGCCATATGTCAGCCCCTGGGCCAGAGACTCCTGGAGACACACAGATGTCTGCCCTCACCACGCTTTCTTGAGAAGATTACACATTCTGCTGTCTGAAACCACTGAGTGTTTCTAAGTTACGGCACGCGCACCACTTTCACAGTAGGAATCCACCTTTGAGAATTTCGTGTGTGTCGGTACTTTGTTTAAAGGCAATAGTCAACTCGGTCACCTTGTATGTGAGGGCTAGCCTGAGTCAGGCTTCCTTGGCGCAAGGTCTTATTAGAAAAAAGGAAGGAAAAAAAAGAAGAAAGAGAGAGGAGTTTTCCCTGCCTTGAGAAAGGGAAAACAGAAGCTCAGCTGTCATTTTCCATGGAAATATGTAAAAAATATTGTCTCAATCAAAACCAAGCAAATTGAATTAAAATGAGATACTGAATTCTGTCAGTCAACCTGACAGATATTAAAACATGGTTAATACCTAATGTTGGTGAGTGGGCGTTGCCTTCTTGGCAGGTAGGAGTATAAATGCAGGCTGCCCAATGGACAGATCTTTGATCTCCTAATTCAACTTGTAATTTTACAGAGACAGTCAAAGGCAAACATTATACATTTTCTACAATAAACACATGTTACCCCCATCTTGTATGGTCAGAAAAATAAAGAAATAAAACTGTTTTAAAAGCAGAGGAGTGACAGCGGTAGGGGGACATACCTCTTAGATGGTCCTCAGCAGGTCCCCTGATTCCTTAGCAGTTAAGCAGATAAGCCCACCTATGGAATGTTAGGAAAGCTGGATTTGAGGATGATCTTGTGTCAGGAGGAATCAAGATGGTGGCAGTGGGTTTTGTGTAACTGTTAAATCCATATCTAGCCTGAGTATCTGAGAGATTTTGTAAAATGTCTTCTTTGCTAACATGAGCTTGCCCTTGCAGCGTTTCAGTGGCATTGCTGAAGCCTTCTTGCTGATCTGAGCACATTTGCCCTCTGAAACAGTTGTCCCAGAGATCAGTGCCATCCCAAATCAAGGGATTTCACTTCCCCACCTTATAGCCAAGCCAGTAGCTTTCCCTGATTGATCACGGATGCGCATGCGCGCACACACACACACACCCCTACACCTTCCTTCCCTTTACCAATCCCTGTGGAGCAGCAAGTCTTGAGAATGCTTCTGACAAGAGTTGAGAAATTTTTGAAAAATACAAGTCCTGCCTCAGCCCTCTTAGTCCCGTTGTGAAGCAACAGCACGGACAGACTTGCCAGGTTATCAGGAGGCTTCAAAATGATTATGTTAAGTTCCTAGCTCCTGGAGCCACGCTAAGATGGCCCTTCAGTAGAGGAGGATGCCTTTGAGGGGAACCACAGCCTGTGTTTCTATCTCTTTAAGGCTTCTCCAGAAAAATAATAAAAGATAAAAACAACAACAAAGAAAGACTTCTCCAAACACAAGTCCATCTTTTCCACCTGCTGCCAAGACTGCGGTGACCTGGGCCACAGGACATCTTTTCCTGTGACCCTCAACTACTCATTCCCTTTGCCACCATCACCCTCACACCCATTCTCACAGCCCTTGTTAACTCTTGAGCTCAGAATTTTCCATCACCCTGGAATCCCAAGACTGAGGCCCAGCTCGAGCACCTACTTGCTGCATGATTGTGGGCCAGTTGCTTCCTCTCCCAGAACCTCTATAGAACACCCTGGAGAGGGCACTTCTGTGGGCCTTGGAGTTGTTTGCCCTCCAGGTGGCCCATGACATATGCTTTCTTGAAAGTGAATTTGGAGAGTGGAAGAGCAGCGATAGGGACAGTGTGGGAAGTGTTCCATTTGAGGATCCCCTGATTCCTTAGCAGTTAAGCAGATAAGCCCACCTATGGAATGTTAGGAAAGCTGGATTTGAGGATGATCTTGTGTCAGGAGGAATCAAGATGGTGGCAGTGGGTTTTGTGTAACTGTTAAATCCATATCTAGCCTGAGTATCTGAGAGATTTTGTAAAATGTCTTCTTTGCTAACATGAGCTTGCCCTTGCAGCGTTTCAGTGGCATTGCTGAAGCCTTCTTGCTGATCTGAGCACATTTGCCCTCTGAAACAGTTGTCCCAGAGATCAGTGCCATCCCAAATCAAGGGATTTCACTTCCCCACCTTATAGCCAAGCCAGTAGCTTTCCCTGATTGATCACGGATGCGCATGCGCGCACACACACACACACCCCTACACCTTCCTTCCCTTTACCAATCCCTGTGGAGCAGCAAGTCTTGAGAATGCTTCTGACAAGAGTTGAGAAATTTTTGAAAAATACAAGTCCTGCCTCAGCCCTCTTAGTCCCGTTGTGAAGCAACAGCACGGACAGACTTGCCAGGTTATCAGGAGGCTTCAAAATGATTATGTTAAGTTCCTAGCTCCTGGAGCCACGCTAAGATGGCCCTTCAGTAGAGGAGGATGCCTTTGAGGGGAACCACAGCCTGTGTTTCTATCTCTTTAAGGCTTCTCCAGAAAAATAATAAAAGATAAAAACAACAACAAAGAAAGACTTCTCCAAACACAAGTCCATCTTTTCCACCTGCTGCCAAGACTGCGGTGACCTGGGCCACAGGACATCTTTTCCTGTGACCCTCAACTACTCATTCCCTTTGCCACCATCACCCTCACACCCATTCTCACAGCCCTTGTTAACTCTTGAGCTCAGAATTTTCCATCACCCTGGAATCCCAAGACTGAGGCCCAGCTCGAGCACCTACTTGCTGCATGATTGTGGGCCAGTTGCTTCCTCTCCCAGAACCTCTATAGAACACCCTGGAGAGGGCACTTCTGTGGGCCTTGGAGTTGTTTGCCCTCCAGGTGGCCCATGACATATGCTTTCTTGAAAGTGAATTTGGAGGGGAGTGGAAGAGCAGCGATAGGGACAGTGTGGGGAAGGGGAGGTTGGGAGACAGCCCTGGAGGCCCTCGGAAGCAGTCTTCCTATTGTTTCCCTTGAAGTGCCACCTTGTGCTACCCTGTGAAACAGTAGTTCTCTGGGAACGTTCGGGTGCCTCTCCCACCCACTCCCGTGGAGGCCCCATCCCAAGTGCCCAGGGCGCCCCTTTCAGGCCGGGTTAGGAGTGGAGTGTCAGCACCTGGGCCTGAAAGCGAAGTTGCTCAGTCGTGTCTGACTCTTGGTGACCCGTGGACGAGCCATGGAATTTTCTAGGCAAGAATAAGGGAGTGGGGGCTTCCCCTGGTGGTCCAGTGGATAAGGACACCGCCTTGCAGTGCAAGGGGCGCCGGTTCGATCCCTGGCCTGGGAAGATCCCACGTGCCGCGGAGCGGCTGGACTGATGTGTCCGATCGCCGAGCCGGAGCTCTGGAGCACATGCGCCCAGAGCTAGCGCTCTGCGACAACAGACGCCACCGAGATGGGAGGCCCACAGGAGCCAAAGAACAAAGACGGATGAAAATAGAGAAATGAAAGACCAATAGAAGTGGCCCGCCCGCTCCCCTCCCTCTGTAACCCGACCCCCGCAAAAAAAAAAAAAAGAATAAGGGAGTGGGTAGCCGTTCCCTTTTCCAAGGGACCTTCTCAAACCCAGGGATCGAACCCAGGTCTCCCACATTGCAGGCGGATTCTTTATTGTCTGAGCCATAAGGGAAGGCCCAAGAATACTGCAATGGGTAGCATATTCCTTCCCCAGGAGATCTTCCTCCCATATTGCAAGCGGATTCTTTACCAACTGAGCTACAAATGAATCAACACCTTGGTCTGAGCAGGCTCCCAACACCCAGCAAGAAGCCAAGAGTCAAGTTGGAACATCCAGAAAGAAGCTGTTGTGACCAGGAAAGAAGTCAGATGGAAAAACCAGATTACAACTAAGAAGAGAAGGCATTTGATAATAACAGCAACAATTTCTACATTTCTCTCCACCCCTCCTTTCTCTCTGCACAGGCCTCTGCGTGCAAAGAAAAGTTTTAGTAGGATACATGCCAGCAATTAACAATGCTTATCTCTGTAGGAACTTTCATATATATTTTTTTTTGCCTGACCATTTATTTATTTCCTTAAAAAATGTTTTTAACAGTCAGTGTGTCTATCCTACCTAATTACACCTGGGAGTGGGAGGGAAGAAAGCACAGCACAGAGTGGTGAGGCAAGGGAAACAGCTGGGGAGAGGGCAGGATCCTGGCGAAGACTGCTGTTTGAGATGAGGAAACCAGGAAGGTTAATCTGTTACCGGTTTTGGACAGAGATCTGAAGGAAGTTAGGGAGTGACCCTGGCAGTATCTGGGAAGGCATATTCAGTGGAGAGAAAATAGCAGGGACAAAGGTGCTGGCCTTGCCAACCAGGGGAAGGGCTTTAATTTTATGGCCAGGGCCACCTTTGTCATCTCCAATCCTTTGACCAGGGCCAGAGAGAACTTGAAGGAGCATCTCACCCATGCTTTCCTAAAATGTCCTCTATGGAACAGGAATCCCAGAAAGTGTTCCGAGAGAAGAGGACCACATCCCTACTCCCCTGTCCTAGAAGAGATTCACAATAAATGGCTTAGTCAAAATCATGCAGTGAAAGGAGTTCATCCAACTTCCCTAGAGCAATGCAAAATGATTCACGATGAACTTCCTTTTTACTGTAAAATCTTATCACGTCTGGCAGAGCCCTATTTTGTGAGCTCCCCATACGCCCATTCTGGAAAGAGCAGAACAGAGTCGGAAGACCTGAACTCACTTCTCTAGGTTCTTCTTTAAGCTTGTGACTGAGAGGAGTCAGGGCCCTGCACTCTGGACTCAGGGGCAAGCCACATTCCTAGAAGCACCTTATCTATATTTAATAGCCTGAGGGACCAGTTTAGGCTTCTCCAAAGCCTGCTGTATGCTGTACAGGAAAGATAGTTTTTTCACCATGTGTTTTTTTTTTTCTTTTTTGTTAAATATCTTTCATTTTACTTACGTATTTGGCTAAACTGGGTCATAGTTGCAGCGTGTGAACTGTTGCAGCATGTGGGATCTAGTTCCCTGATTAGGGATTGAACCCAGGACCCTTGCATTGGGAGCCAGTCTTAACCACTGGACCACCAGGAAAGCCCCACACCATGTGTTTTTGTTTAGCCATCTTTAAATAAAGACTATAACTTAAATAGGTACTTCATCTTCATGGGTGTTAACAATGTGTGTCTTTTCTGAGCCTGGTCCCCCAGTGGGCTGGAGCATTTCAAACACCCGCATGGAAAATCAAATATACTTTGATTAGGTGATAGAGGCAATCAAAACCTCCATCTGAAGACCCCATTTCTTATAGAAGACTGGGAATTTGTGGACTGGTTTTTTCTTTTATTTTAAATTTCCTATGTGAAAGTCACTCAGTCGTGTCCATCTCTGCGACCTCATGGACTGTAGCCTTCTAGCTTCCTCTGTCCATGGAATTCTTCAGGCAAGAATACTAGAGTGGATAGCCATTGCCTTCTCCAGGGTATCTTCCCAACCCAAAGATTGAACCCAGGTCTCCTGCATTGCGGGTGGATTCTTTACCATCGGTAACTGCGATGGCAAAGAATTTTTTTTTCCTATGGGATTTTTAAAAATCAAAGTATGGTTGATTGTGTTATATGTTGTGTTAATTTCCACTGTACGGTAAAGTGATTCAGTTATAGCTATTACACATCTTTAAAAATATTCTTTTCCGTTATGGCTTATCATAGTGTTGAGGTCAGTGGGCGGGTTGAAAATGAATTTCCAGATGTGAGTCAGAATGAGAGGAAAATAAAGTTTATTAGAGTGGGGGAAGGGGGAACTGATGTTGGCAGAGTGGGAGACACTTGCTACAACAGTGGGCCGGCTCAAGGGGAGGACTGACCTTAAGCAGGGGTGTTTGATCCATTTTATAGCCAGGGTCTAAGGAGTGGCATAGGGTCTTAAGGATCATGGCTGAGTGGACAGTGTACTGGGTGGAGTAGAGTGATGACTGCAGCGTGAGGGAAGGACAGCCGGGCCCACGCAGTGGCAGAGGGGTCTTAAGGATTGGGCGGTGGACTACAGCCCAGGGGAGGGAAGCACAGTAAGGATCTGATTTAAGATCCTCCTCGTTTGCCTTGTTCTTTCGTCCTTGGGGCACCACACATAGGATATTAAATAAATTCTCTGTGCTATACAGTAGGATCTTGTTGTTTATCTATTATATATATATATATATATATATATATATATATATATATATACACATATATATTTTGCATCTGCTAATCCTAACCTCCTACTCCATCGCTCCCCCTACTCTCTTTTCCCTTAGCAACCACCAGTCTGTTTTTTGTGTCTGTGAGTCTGTTTCTTCTTTGTAGCTAGGTCCATTTGTGTCACGGTTTAGATTCCACATACAAGTGGTATCGTGTGGTATTTGTTGTTCTCTTTTCTGACTTACTTAGTATGATAATCTCTGGTTGCATCCACGTTGCTGCAAATGGCATTATTTTGTTCCTTTTCACGATTTAGTAGCATTCCATCGTGGATATGTACCCCATCTTCTTTACCCATTCATCTGCTGGTAGACATTTAGGCTGTTGCCATGCCTAGGTGATTGTTAATGGTAGTGCTATGAACATAGGGATGCATGTCTCTTTTTTGAATCAGAGTTCTGTCTGGCTATATGCCCAGGAGTAGGATTACTGGATCCTGTGGTAATTCTGTGTTTTAGTTTTCTGAGGAGCCTCAGTGCCTACACTAACTTACATTCACACCAGCAGTGTCATAGACTAGGTATTTTTTTTCCTCTCTGCTGAGAACCACAGTGGCACGGTGGGCTTGGGGTTCATTTATGAAGCATGAAGTCCCTCAGCACTTTTTACACCTTCTTTTCCAAAAGACACACGCTTCACAGACAATGTGTGGGCCGTCTCAGAGGAGAGAGTCACCTCGAAATGTGGTGTGTTAGCTTTTATGGGCTGGGTAGTTTCATAGGCTAATGAGTGGGAGGATTATTTCACATGTTTGAGGGAAGGGGTGGAGATTTCCAGGAATTGAACGGCCTCCCACTTTGTAGTCATCAACGGCCTTGAAACCCTCCTGAAGCCTGTGGGTGTGTCATTCAGCTTGCTGATGTGTTCCAGTGAGCATATACTGAGGCTCAAGGTCTCGCGGGAGTTGGCGCATCCTCTATCTTGGGCCCATTTGATTCTGATCAGTGTCGATGTTGTGTCCTGGGCTGTGTCATTCTTTCAGAATCTGTCCCTGCTCCCTTCCCTCCTGTTTCAAAAGGGCACTCTGTGTCGCGTGGTGGCTTCAGAGGCTGGGCCTGGGGTCAGGAGACATGAGAACCCCAGCTGTCGACTGGACACATGATCCTGGGCAAGGGGCCTCAGCTGAAAAGCCTCTGCTTCTCCATCCGCTGCATGGGGCAGCTGCTCCTGTGAGTCTGTTTCTTCTTTGTAGCTAGGTCCATTTGTGTCACGGTTTAGATTCCACATACAAGTGGTATCGTGTGGTATTTGTTGTTCTCTTTTCTGACTTACTTAGTATGATAATCTCTGGTTGCATCCACGTTGCTGCAAATGGCATTATTTTGTTCCTTTTCACGATTTAGTAGCATTCCATCGTGGATATGTACCCCATCTTCTTTACCCATTCATCTGCTGGTAGACATTTAGGCTGTTGCCATGCCTAGGTGATTGTTAATGGTAGTGCTATGAACATAGGGATGCATGTCTCTTTTTTGAATCAGAGTTCTGTCTGGCTATATGCCCAGGAGTAGGATTACTGGATCCTGTGGTAATTCTGTGTTTTAGTTTTCTGAGGAGCCTCAGTGCCTACACTAACTTACATTCACACCAGCAGTGTCATAGACTAGGTATTTTTTTTCCTCTCTGCTGAGAACCACAGTGGCACGGTGGGCTTGGGGTTCATTTATGAAGCATGAAGTCCCTCAGCACTTTTTACACCTTCTTTTCCAAAAGACACACGCTTCACAGACAATGTGTGGGCCGTCTCAGAGGGAGAGAGTCACCTCGAAATGTGGTGTGTTAGCTTTTATGGGCTGGGTAGTTTCATAGGCTAATGAGTGGGAGGATTATTTCACATGTTTGAGGGAAGGGGTGGAGATTTCCAGGAATTGAACGGCCTCCCACTTTGTAGTCATCAACGGCCTTGAAACCCTCCTGAAGCCTGTGGGTGTGTCATTCAGCTTGCTGATGTGTTCCAGTGAGCATATACTGAGGCTCAAGGTCTCGCGGGAGTTGGCGCATCCTCTATCTTGGGCCCATTTGATTCTGATCAGTGTCGATGTTGTGTCCTGGGCTGTGTCATTCTTTCAGAATCTGTCCCTGCTCCCTTCCCTCCTGTTTCAAAAGGGCACTCTGTGTCGCGTGGTGGCTTCAGAGGCTGGGCCTGGGGTCAGGAGACATGAGAACCCCAGCTGTCGACTGGACACATGATCCTGGGCAAGGGGCCTCAGCTGAATTTAGAGCCTCTGCTTCTCCATCCGCTGCATGGGGGCAGCTGCTCCCCTGTATGTTGCGGGTTGGGCCTCCCCCGAGGTGTGCTGTGACTGTGAATGGGGCAGGGGCTGGCGTGTGCGGATGTTGAAGCGGAGCTGTCCTCCTTTCCTTGGCTCTGGAGATATTTTTGTCTGACGAACTAGGGCCTGTCACTGTAATCAGGGCGCCCCCATCCCGACTCTGCTGGAGACTGGGTCAAATGGAATTCTGCCTTTTTTCCATGCTCCCTTCAGTCCCATGTAACTGCCTCCAGGCCTTTGTCCTGCTGTCCCCCTGCCTGGAATGTCCTCTTCTGTCCTTCCTAGCTTAGGGGCCAGTGGGCCCCTGTCTCAGCCCTCCATGGCGGGTCCTTTCCCCAGGAGCCCAATGGTCTCTGCTGCCTGCTCCACCCAGTGCTGGACCCTAGGGGCGACAGAGGAAGCTTAGGATGTTAGTGAAGCAGGAATACAAACCGCAGCAAAAATAATTTAAATTTTTTAACAGGTAGTAACCTGCTCGGCAAGCTTCCCAGCTGGAGCAGTGGTAAAGAATCTGCCTGGGACTTTCCTGGTGGTCCAGTGGTTAAGAATCCTCCTTGAAATACAAGAGACATCGGCTCAATCCCTGGTCTGGGAAAATCCTAACATGCCATGGAGCAACTCATCCCGTGCACCACAACTACTGAACCAGTGCTCTAGAGCCCACAAGTCACAACTACTGAAGCCGGAGTGCCTAGAGCCTGTGCTCTGCAACAAGAGAAGCCACTGTGACAAGAAGACCGTGCCCGACAACAAAGAATAGCCCCTTGCTCACCTCAACTAGAGAAAGCCCACGTGCAGTAACAAAGACTCCTTCACAGCCAGAAATAAATGAAGCTTTTTAAAAAGAGAGAGATTCTTGTTAAACCTGAAATGATGCATTCGATGGCTGGCTTAAAAATAGTCTGGGATCCCAAAAAAGGATCCTAAAAAAAATTCAGAAAAAAAAACAAGAAAGAGGGCTTCCCTGATGGTCCAAGTGGGTAAACAGTCTGCCTTGCCATGCAAGGGGCACCAGTTTGATCCCTGGCCTAGAAAGATCCCACATGCAGTGGAGCAGCTGGACCAGTGTGTCGGATTACAGGCCGGCATTCTGGAGTGCACACGCCCAGGGCCCATGCTCCGCAATCAGAGAGGCCACTGAGATGGAGACCCACACAGGCCAAAGAATGAAGATGGATGAAAATAAATAAATAAATAACCAATAAAAGAGGCCAGATTTTTAAAAGAAAGAAAGAATGTGCCTGCCAATGCAGGAGAGGCAAGAGATGCAGGTTTGCTCTCTGGGTCAGGAAGATCCCCTGGGAGTAGGAAATGGCAACCCACCCCGACATTCTTGCCTGGAAAATTGCATGGACAGAGGAGCCTGGTGGGCTATAGTTGATGGGGCCGCAAAAGAGTTGGGCATGACAGAGCACTCACGCGTGCACAGACACTCTCTCTCTCTCTCTCTCTCTCACACACACACACACACAGACAACCTGCTGTTGCTGTTGTTCAGTTGCTCAGTTGTGTCCCATTCTTTGCCACCTCATGGACTGCAGCATGTCAGGCTTCCCTGTCCTTCACTACCTCCCAGAGTTTGCTCAAGCTTACGTCCATTGAGTTGATGATGCCATCCAACCATCTCATCCTCTTTCGCCCCCTTCTGCCCTCAATCTTTCTCAGCATCAGGATCTTTTCCAGT
The DNA here is from genome assembly GCA_022376925.1 of Tragulus kanchil. Taxonomy (NCBI): domain Eukaryota; kingdom Metazoa; phylum Chordata; class Mammalia; order Artiodactyla; family Tragulidae; genus Tragulus; species Tragulus kanchil. The sequence continues at coordinate 160,431,478 of JAIOJX010000031.1, read as the reverse complement.
GAGTCGGGTCTTCACAAAAGGTGGCCACAGTATTGGAGCTTCAGCTTCAGCATCTGTCCTTCCAATGAATATTCAGAGTTGATTTCCTTTAGGATTGACTGGTTTGATCTCCTTGCTGTCCAAGGGAATCTTAAGAATCTTCTCCAACACCACAGCTCGAAAGCATCCGTTCTTCAGCATGCAGCCTGTTTTAAGGTCCAACCTTCACATCCATGTATGACTGCTGAAAAAACCATAGCTTTGAATATACAGACCTTTGTCAGCAAAGTGATGTCTCTGCTTCTTAATATGCTAAGTTTGTCAGAGCTTTCCTTCCAAGGAGCAGGAGTCTTAATTTCATGGCTGCAGTCACCATCTGCAATGACTTTGGAGCCCAAGAAAAGAAAATGTCACGTTTCCACTTTTCACTCATCTATTTGCCATGAAGTGATGGGACTGGATGCCATGCTCTTTGGTTTTTGAATGTTGAGTTTTAAGCCAGCTTTTTCATATTCCTCTTTCACTCTCTTTCACTCCTCTTTCACTCTCAAGAGGCTCTGTAGTTCCTCTTTGTTTTTTTGCCATTAGAGTGGTATTATCTGCATATCTGAGGTTGTTGATAGTTCTCCTGACTATCTTGACTCCAGTGTGTAAGTCATTCAGTCCAGCGTTTTGCATGATGTACTATGCGTATTAGTTAAATAAGCAGAGTGACAATATACAACCTTGACATAATCCTTTCCTAATTCTGAACCAGTTTGTTTTTTCATGTCCAGTTCTAACTGTTGCTTCTTGACCTGCATATGGGTTTCTCAGGAGGCAGGTAAGGTGATCTGGTATTTCCATATCTTTAAGAATTTTCTACAGTTTGTTGTGATCCACATAGTCAAAGGCTTTTAACATAGTCAATGAAGCAGAAGTAGATTTTTTTTTTTTTTAGAATTCCCTTGCTTTTCCTATGATCCAATGAGTGTTGACAATTAGATTTCTGGTTCCTGTCCCTTTTCTAAAACCAGCTTGTACATCTGGAAGTTCTTGGTCCATGTACTGTTGAAGCCTAACTTGGTGGATTTTAAGCATTACTTTGCTAGCGTGTGAAATGGGTGCACTGGTGTTACATCTTTTCCAGTGAGTCGGGTCTTCACAAAAGGTGGCCACAGTATTGGAGGATTGCCTTCAATGAATATTCAGAGTTGATTTCCTTTAGGATTGACTGGTTTGATCTCCTTGCTGTCCAAGGGAATCTTAAGAATCTTCTCCAACACCACAGCTCGAAAGCATCCGTTCTTCAGCATGCAGCCTGTTTTAAGGTCCAACCTTCACATCCATGTATGACTGCTGAAAAAACCATAGCTTTGAATATACAGACCTTTGTCAGCAAAGTGATGTCTCTGCTTCTTAATATGCTAAGTTTGTCAGAGCTTTCCTTCCAAGGAGCAGGAGTCTTAATTTCATGGCTGCAGTCACCATCTGCAATGACTTTGGAGCCCAAGAAAAGAAAATGTCACGTTTCCACTTTTCACTCATCTATTTGCCATGAAGTGATGGGACTGGATGCCATGCTCTTTGGTTTTTGAATGTTGAGTTTTAAGCCAGCTTTTTCATATTCCTCTTTCACTCTCTTTCACTCCTCTTTCACTCTCAAGAGGCTCTGTAGTTCCTCTTTGTTTTTTTGCCATTAGAGTGGTATTATCTGCATATCTGAGGTTGTTGATAGTTCTCCTGACTATCTTGACTCCAGTGTGTAAGTCATTCAGTCCAGCGTTTTGCATGATGTACTATGCGTATTAGTTAAATAAGCAGAGTGACAATATACAACCTTGACATAATCCTTTCCTAATTCTGAACCAGTTTGTTTTTTCATGTCCAGTTCTAACTGTTGCTTCTTGACCTGCATATGGGTTTCTCAGGAGGCAGGTAAGGTGATCTGGTATTTCCATATCTTTAAGAATTTTCTACAGTTTGTTGTGATCCACATAGTCAAAGGCTTTTAACATAGTCAATGAAGCAGAAGTAGATTTTTTTTTTTTTTAGAATTCCCTTGCTTTTCCTATGATCCAATGAGTGTTGACAATTAGATTTCTGGTTCCTGTCCCTTTTCTAAAACCAGCTTGTACATCTGGAAGTTCTTGGTCCATGTACTGTTGAAGCCTAACTTGGTGGATTTTAAGCATTACTTTGCTAGCGTGTGAAATGGGTGCACTGGTGCAGTAGTTTGAACATTCTTTGGCATTGCCCTTCTTTGGAATTAGAATGAAAACTGACCTTTTCCAGTCCTGTGGCCACGGCTGAGTTTTCCAAATTTGCTGGCATATTGAGTGCAGCACTTTAACAGCGTCATCTTTTAGGATTTTAAATAGCTCAGCTGAAATTCATCACCTCTCCTAGTTTTGTTCATAGTAATGCTTCCTAAAGCCTATTTGACTTCACACTACAGGATGTCTGGCTCTAGGTGATTATTTGGTGGTTATTTGGATTATTAAGATCTTTTTTGTATAGTTCTTCTGTGTATTCTTGCCATCTCTTCTTAATCTCTTCTGCTTCTGTTAGGTTCATGCATTTCTGTCCTTCCACAAACCCCTACATGAAATGTTCTCTTGGTATCTCAAATTTTCTTGAGGAGATCTCTAGCCTTTCCCATCCTATTGTTTTCTTCTGTTTCTTTGCATTATTCACTTAAGAAGCCTTTCTTAACTCTCCTTTCTATTCCTTGGAACTCTGGGTATATCTTTTCCTTTTCTCCTTTGTCTTTCTCTTCTCTCTCTCTTTTTTTAAATCTCACGAGCTTCATCCTAACAGTGCTGTCCACCTTTCGGCTTGACAGTACACAAAACCCAACCCTCACTTCTCTTCTTTTCTCAGCTATTTGTAAGGCCTCCTCAGACAATCACTTTGCCTTCTTGCCTTTCTTTCCCTTAGGGATGGTCTTGGTCACCACCTCCTATGCAATGTTACAAACCTCCATCCATAATTCTATAGGCACTCCATCTATCAGATCTGATCCCTTAAATCTATTTGTCACCTCCACTGTATAATCTGTATAATCATAAGGGAATGGTTTAGTGATTTTTTCCTATGTTTTAGATCCACATAGTCAAAGTCTTTTAACATAGTTAATGAAGCAGAAGTAGATTTTTTTTTTTTTTTAGAATTCCCTTGCTTTTCCTATGATCCAATGAGTGTTGACAATTAGATTTCTGGTTCCTGTCCCTTTTCTAAAACCAGCTTGTACATCTGGAAGTTCTTGGTCCATGTACTGTTGAAGCCTAACTTGGTGGATTTTAAGCATTACTTTGCTAGCGTGTGAAATGGGTGCACTGGTGCAGTAGTTTGAACATTCTTTGGCATTGCCCTTCTTTGGAATTAGAATGAAAACTGACCTTTTCCAGTCCTGTGGCCACGGCTGAGTTTTCCAAATTTGCTGGCATATTGAGTGCAGCACTTTAACAGCGTCATCTTTTAGGATTTTAAATAGCTCAGCTGAAATTCATCACCTCTCCTAGTTTTGTTCATAGTAATGCTTCCTAAAGCCTATTTGACTTCACACTACAGGATGTCTGGCTCTAGGTGATTATTTGGTGGTTATTTGGATTATTAAGATCTTTTTTGTATAGTTCTTCTGTGTATTCTTGCCATCTCTTCTTAATCTCTTCTGCTTCTGTTAGGTTCATGCATTTCTGTCCTTCCACAAACCCCTACATGAAATGTTCTCTTGGTATCTCAAATTTTCTTGAGGAGATCTCTAGCCTTTCCCATCCTATTGTTTTCTTCTGTTTCTTTGCATTATTCACTTAAGAAGCCTTTCTTAACTCTCCTTTCTATTCCTTGGAACTCTGGGTATATCTTTTCCTTTTCTCCTTTGTCTTTCTCTTCTCTCTCTCTCTCTTTTTTTAAATCTCACGAGCTTCATCCTAACAGTGCTGTCCACCTTTCGGCTTGACAGTACACAAAACCCAACCCTCACTTCTCTTCTTTTCTCAGCTATTTGTAAGGCCTCCTCAGACAATCACTTTGCCTTCTTGCCTTTCTTTCCCTTAGGGATGGTCTTGGTCACCACCTCCTATGCAATGTTACAAACCTCCATCCATAATTCTATAGGCACTCCATCTATCAGATCTGATCCCTTAAATCTATTTGTCACCTCCACTGTATAATCTGTATAATCATAAGGGAATGGTTTAGTGATTTTTTCCTATGTTCTTCAATTTAAGCCTGAATTTTCCAAGAAGGAGCTGATGATCTGAGCCACAGTCAGCTCCAGGTCTTGTTTTTGGTGACTCTATAGAGCTTCTCCATCTTCAGCTGCAAAAAATATAATCAGTCTGATTTCAGTATTGACCATCTGGTGATGTCCATGTGTAGTCATGTTTTGTGTTGTTGGAAGAGGGTGTTTGCTATGATCAGTATGTTCTCTTGACAAAACTCTGTTAGCTTTTTTAAAAATTATTATTAGATTTTAACTCCTGGTGAGTAGCACTTTCTTTTTTTAATGATTATTTTACTTTTTGCTTTTACAGAGTTTTGTTGTTTACAGATACGTATAATCCCAGATTAGTCATATGTGTATCCCTGGCCCCCTCCCTCCTCCACTCCCCTCCCAGTCCCCCACATCCCACCCCTCCAGGCCGTCGCACAGCGCCCCTGCAGGACCCCCTATTCCCACAGCGCAATGACAATAGCTATCTTTTTCACACATGATAGTATAGGTTTCTATGTTACTCCCTCTATGCCTCCCACCCCTGTTCATTCCCCACAATGTCCATAGGTCTGTTCTCTGTGTCTGTTTTTCCATCGCTTCACTGCGTGTGTTATCTTTACCATCTTACTAGATTCCATAGATACATGTTAATATACTGTATTGTCTTTCTCTTACTGACTTAACTTCACTTTTTATGATAGGTTCTAGATCTGTCTACCTCATTAGGACTGATTCTTCTGCATTTCTTTTTACAGCTGAGAAGTACTCCATTGTATATATGTACCAGAGCTTTTTTATCCATTCATTCGTTGATGGACATGTAGGTTGCTTCCATGTTCTAGCTATTGTATAGAGAGCTGAAAATGAACATTGGGGTACAGGTGCCTCTTTCAATTTTGATTTCATCAGGGTATAAGCCTAATAGTGGGATTGCTGGGTCATATGGTGCTTCTATTTTTAGTTTTTTTAAGGAATCTGCATACTGTCTTCATAGCGGCTGTATCAATTTACATTCCCACCAGCAGTGCAAGAGTGTTCCCTTTTCTCTGCACCCTCACCAGCATTTATTGTCTTTAGATTTTTTGATGATGGCCATTCTGACGGGTGTGAGGTTATATCTCAGTGTAGTTTTCTTTTTTTTTTTGACACCTCTATTGATCTTTCATCTGTTTATCTTTGTTCTTTGGCCTGTGTGGGCCTCCCATCACAGTGGCCTCTCTCACTGCAGAGCACCGGCTCTGGGCACATGCGCTCCAGAGCTCCAGCTCAGTAGTTGGACACACTGGTCCAGCTGCTCTGCGGCACATGGGATCTTCCCAGGCCAGTGATCGAACTGGCGCCCCTTGCACTGCAAGGCGATGTCCTTACCCACTGGACCACCAGGGAAGCCCCTCATTGTAGTTTTTATTTGCATTTCTCTAATAATAAGTGAGGTTGAACGTCATTTCATGTTTTTTGGCCATCTGTATGTCCTCTTTTGAGATATGTCTCTTTAGGTCCCTTTCCCATTTTTTGATTGGGTTGTTCACTTTTCCAGTGTTGAGTTGTCTGAGTTGCTGGTAGATTTTGAAGATGAATTCTTTGTCTGTTGTTTCATTTGCTATTATTTTCTCCCATTCTGCGGGTTGTCTGTTCATCTTTTTTGTAGTTTCTTTTGCTGTACAAAAACTTTTAAGTTTCATTAGGTCCCACATGTTAATTTTTAGTTCCGCCATTCTAGTAGGTGGGTCATAGAAGATCTTGCTTTGATATATGTCATTGAGTGTTTGGTAAGGTTCTTTCCCAGCACAGCTGGGCTGGTGACCACTGGCTGGAATGGACCAGAGACCAATCTGCATATGCCCACCAGGGGGCGTAAACACATTACAGGATGCCCCTCAGCCTCTTGCTTCCCAAAGCTGGAAGGGAGAGTGTGTTTGCATCCTGGTGGTGGAGAGGTTAGATGCTTTTTAAGGGGCTTAGAGAGTGTGACTCAGGCTTGGCTCTGGTTGTTGGCCAGTCCTGGTCTCAGCAGTTCCCGCTATGTGCCACAGAGCAAACATCTTAATCAGTCTTAACCTCAATATCTCATCTGCCAAATGGGAATAAGAATGATTTCCACTTTGTACTTCCCTGCTGGTCCAGTGGCTAAACCTCCAATGGCTCAATGCAGGTGACCTGGGTTTGATCCCTGGTCAGGGAACAAGTTTCTTCCTGTGGCAACTAAAGATCCCCCATGCTGCAACTAAAACCTGAGGCAGCCAAATAAATAAATATAGTTTTTTTGGTTTTTTAGAGAAAAAATGGTGCCTACCTCAAGAAGTCTTAGGTTTAATGAAATGGGTCAGTTCTTGGATTGTGTTCTTTGGTTGGTCATATCGCAGGCACATGGAGCATGTTCTCAAGGAAGGAACTTTAAAACAACTCAGAATTCAGGGCTTCCCTGGTGGTCCAGTGGGTAAAGACACCGCCTTGCAGCACAAGGGGCACCAGTTCGACCCCTGGACCGGGAAGATCCCATATGCCACGGAGCGGCTGGACTGGTGTGTCCCGTTACGAGCCAGCACTCTGGAGCACATGTGCCCAAAGCCAGTGCTTTGCAACGAGAGAGGCCACTGCAATGGGAGGCCCACACGTGTCAAAGAATAAAAGATGGATGAAAAGAAATATAAAAATAAAATAGGCATGATGGGGGAAAAAAACTGAAAAAAACCCCAACTCATTATTTAATATTTTATTAAAATAAAAGCATAATGGGAGAAATAAAAACTGTTTTTACCTTCATTATAGTTACCTGTCGGTTTAGCATCATAGTGTATTGTTTTTATTTCTAATTACACAGGTGAGGGTCCTATAATCCTTTTGGTGTATGGCTTAGGTGGGTTTTCAGCCCGGGGAGGTCCCCAGAGGAGCTATGGATAATGGGGCCCCCTGTGTCTACTGGGGAGTGTGCTTCCTCTGAGGTCCTGAGCATTTGAGCAGATGTGTGCATGCAGGGCCCAGAGAAGCAGGTCCTGGTGGCATTCTCCCGGGCAGGAATTGGGGGGTGGGTAGCAAGGTCCACATAGGTCCCCAGCCCTCCATCCCCAGAGAGCAGCCTCATGGGAGCTGGCCTTGGGGAGGCCCCCTTAGAGGTCCCATCAGCGTTCTCATCCGTGTCTCCGCCTCCTTCAAGTCATGTCCAACCTTCTGCCCTGTGCTTCCCAACCCCGCCCCCTTCCATGGTTCTCTGACCCCCAGATGACTTCCCCATTTGTCCCCTAGACTTGTGGTACCACCTCAGAAAGTTTTTGGAGAATCTGGGGGCATTCGTCACACGGTTGAGGAACCCCTGGAATTTGAGCCGGGCATAGCTCTGGGTGTCTTGCAGGACAGATCACACAACAAAGAATGTCTGTGTCCTGGTCACCTTCAAACATCTCACCTGGACGTTGAAGAATCTTTATCTCCATTGGAGCCTACAACCTTGTTCCATTTTATTCAAAGCATAAAGTAATGTTTGCACTGGTTGAATAGGCAGCAAGTTCTCACACTTTGTCTCATTTGGAACTTTTACCAGGAGTAGTTCACCAAATAGGAAACTCTCAACATGATGGCAGCAATGCTCCCGTTCCTCCGCCTGGAGTGTGTTCAGAGCTGCTGTGGGAAGGGGCTTCTGGATACGGGCACACACACAGGAAGACTTCATCACATCCCTGTGGTCCCCCAGCATTTACATGCTGACACAGAGAATGTTTTTATGGAAATGTTTTATGGAAAATTACATTGTTTGTATATATAAATATCTCCTATTATGTATTATAAATGACTCTCCTTTATGTCAGCAGTCCCCAACCTTTTTGGCATCAGGGACCTGTTTCATGGTCCCTGTTTCACGGAAGACAATTTTTCCACAGACTGGGGCAGGAGATGGTTTCAAGATGAGTCAAGCACATTATAGTTATTTCTATTATTATGACATCAGCTCCACCTCCGATCATCAGGCGTTAGATTCTGGAGGTTTGGGATGCCTGATTTATATTTCAACTAAAGTGTTGCACCAATCTTTTTTTGAAATTACGTGTAGAGATGTTGTATTTTCTTCAGTTTTCATTGAAGGTGAATAATGGGAAGTATGGCATTTATTAACTTAAAAAGTAGGTTCTGAGAAGCTCACAGACATACTATGAGCAAACTATCCAGAAACCATGGATGTTTCTGAAATAAATGACTGTATTTAGTTGGAGTTTGAAACCAGACAAATGTAGTTTATGCTATTAGAAGTCAGGATGGTGGTTACTTTGGGGCGACAGGAAGTTCATGAGGACTTAGGGGTTTGGAGTGCTGGAAATGTACTTTTGCTGATCTTAGTACTAGTTACACATGTGTGCTCAGATTGTGAAAGTTCATTGGGTGTATGTACTTCTCCATATATACATTGTGTGTGTGTGTATTAGTCACTCAGTCCTGTCTGACTCTTTGTGACCCCATGGACTATAACCTGCCAGGCTCCTCTGTCCATGGAATTCTCCAGACAAGACTGCTGGAGTGAAGGGGCTTCCCTGGTGGTCCAGTGGGTAAGGACACCGCCTTGCAGTGCAGGGGGCGCTGGTTCGATCCCTGGCCTGGGAAGATCCCACATGCCGTGGAGTGGCTGGACGGATGTGTCCAACTACTGGGCTGGAGCTCTGGAGCACATGGCACCCAGAGCTGGTGCTCTGCAGCGAGAGAGGCCACTGTGATGGGAGGCCCACATCGGCCAAAGAACAAAGATGGATGAAAATAGATAAATGAAAGACCAATAGAAGTGGCCAAAAAAAAAAAAAAACAAAGAATGCTGGAGTGAGTTGCCATTCCCTTCTCCAGGGGGCTTTCCAACTAGGGTCTCCAAACCTGGATCTCTTGCATTGCAGGCTAATTCTTTGCTGTCTAAGCCAGCAGGGAAGCTGTGTATATATTATGCTTCCGTTAAAAAACAGTAACAAAAAGAAAGGTTAGCATCATCAGTAATGGGACAAGTCAGTATCATGTGCTGAAGACAACATGGGGTCGTTATATGATAGTTCCATGAAAAGCAGGTAACCTGAGTCTCTTCCTAAGGTAACACTTGACAAACCCAACTGAGGAATATCCTAGTGCGTCACTGGCCTGTGCTCTCTGACCATAGTAAGGCTGTGAAAGACACGGACATGGAGGAATTGTCCAGAGAAAAGGAGACTTAAGGGACTGGATTACTGAACACAATGCATGGTCTGGGAATTTGAGGGGTTTACAGAGGTATTATGGGGACAACCAGTAAGGTATGCTGATTATATAATAGCAATATAACAATGTGAATTTCCTGATTTTGATTCTTGTACTATGGTTATATAAGAGAATGTTTTTGTTTTTAAGAAAACCCACTGAAGTATTTAGGAGTGTATCATTTAGGAAGTGTATCATGACTTCAGCTTATTCTCAAAGAGTTAAAATAGGCATAAGAAGAAAGTGGGAGAGAGCAAATGTGATAAAATCAAGAGTCTGGGTATTCATTGTATTTTTTTCAATTTTTCCATAAGTCTTAAATTACGTTAAAGTAAAAAGCTGTTTAAGGGGCTCCAGGTCTGATCGCGGAACCCTAAAGACTGGCTCTTCCTTTCTCTGTTCCCATGGCCACAACCTCAGTTCTTATGAGTGTCAATTTGAAGAGAGGCAGAAAAATAAGGAAGTAAAACCTGGCGTTGCCGTGCTTGGTGGCCAGGGGCCTTGTGCCACAGCTGCTGAGGGCCCATCTCTAAGATCTTCACCTACAGCAAGGCCTGGTGAAGTTGCTTGGAGTTGACAACTCTTGCCAGCTGCCTGTCACCTGTCTGTGCTTCCTCAGCATGACCTCTGACCTCAGGGGACACCAGGGTCAAGGTATGTGCCCCCAGAGACAGTAGAGCTGGCTGCTGCGCCCTGACCCAGGCCTCCAGAGTTGTGGGGCCCACCAAAGGCTCCAGCTAGAGCAGCCAGGTTGGTGCCCAGGGCTCCAGGCCCAGCCCAAGGACAAAGGATACATGTGAGCAGCTCTGTACCTGGCAGACCTGAGCTGCACAGGCTGAGGGGGCCCCCAGTCTCCTCTGCTGCCCCCAGAAATCACAGGCTGAGTGTGCAGGTTGAGTGTCTGAGCCAATCAAAGGCTTGGCTGCCCCAAAATATCCTTTCACCTCCCCTGCCCCTGCCCGTAATTATACCATTAGAGCTCTGCTCTCTTAAGAGAGACCATTCCCAAACACTGACTTCTCCTGAAGTGCAGACCTCATGTTGTAGGGGTCATAGTTCATGGACTCGGGTAAGCACATCCCTTATTTTCCATAAATCTGTTGACTCTACCTCTGAGCTCCCATTGCACTGGTTTCAGAGGAATTTCAGCCCAAGTATTCTCCTGTCACATTGAGGAGCAAAACCCTGGGTGTCTTGGGAGGCTCTTTACATCATCTGTCCTAGTTGGTTTTGACACCCAGCACTACGTCTCCTTTCAGTGTCGGGAGCGCGTGGGGCAGCCCATGTCCTGAGATCCAGAGCTGTCTGCCCCCTGCCCCTCCAGCTCAGGCGCAGACTGACTGTCTCTGGGAACTCTACTTTCCCTCTTCTCTCAAGCCTGAGGCCTCTCGGGCCTCTCCCTGACACATTTTACAGGTGAGGAGACCAAGGCCAAGAGAAGAGATTGCAGAGGAGACTGAAAAGGAGGTGGTAAAGTCATTCCCTTTTAAGACATTTCCGTGTGCCCCTTCCAGCGGCACTTGCCTTTCCTCAGAGGACCATTCTCAGCTGTGAGCACCGTAGCTCACGTGGCAGAATTTCAGGTTCCATGACAGGCGTGCGTGCGTGCTCAGAGACTTCAGTCACGTCTGACTCTGCGACCCCATGGACTGTAGCCCACCAGGCTCCTCTGTCCATGGGATTCTCCAGGCAAGAACGCTGGATGGGTTGCCATGCCCCCCTCCAGGGGATCTTGCCAATCCAGGGATCAAAACTGCATCTTTTGTCTACTGCATTGGCAGGCCAGGTTCTTTACCATTGCACCACCTGGGCAGCCCCCATTATAGGCAAGCAGGAGTTATTTGGTATGAGGGGTCTTTCTGCTACATTAGGCTCTCTTGATGGGTAAAGAGCATAGCACCGGTGTCATAAAGTCTAGATCTCCCGCCAACTCATTTCAACAGACTGTTCCATCTCCGGGCCTCAACTGTGGAGTGCAACTTCTATCTGTAGAGTGGGATCAGACCAGGAATCCTCTTGGGGGTGCCATCCCTGAGCAGTTTGTTGATACCATTAGAGCTCTGCTCTCTTAAGAGACCATTCCCAAACACTGACTTCTCCTGAAGTGCAGACCTCATGTTGTAGGGGTCATAGTTCATGGACTCGGTAAGCACATCCCTTATTTTCCATAAATCTGTTGACTCTACCTCTGAGCTCCCATTGCACTGGTTTCAGAGGAATTTCAGCCCAAGTATTCTCCTGTCACATTGAGGAGCAAAACCCTGGGTGTCTTGGGAGGCTCTTTACATCATCTGTCCTAGTTGGTTTTGACACCCAGCACTACGTCTCCTTTCAGTGTCGGGAGCGCGTGGGGCAGCCCATGTCCTGAGATCCAGAGCTGTCTGCCCCCTGCCCCTCCAGCTCAGGCGCAGACTGACTGTCTCTGGGAACTCTACTTTCCCTCTTCTCTCAAGCCTGAGGCCTCTCGGGCCTCTCCTGACACATTTTACAGGTGAGGAGACCAAGGCCAAGAGAAGAGATTGCAGAGGAGACTGAAAAGGAGGTGGTAAAGTCATTCCCTTTTAAGACATTTCCGTGTGCCCCTTCCAGCGGCACTTGCCTTTCCTCAGAGGACCATTCTCAGCTGTGAGCACCGTAGCTCACGTGGCAGAATTTCAGGTTCCATGACAGGCGTGCGTGCGTGCTCAGAGACTTCAGTCACGTCTGACTCTGCGACCCCATGGACTGTAGCCCACCAGGCTCCTCTGTCCATGGGATTCTCCAGGCAAGAACGCTGGATGGGTTGCCATGCCCCCCTCCAGGGGATCTTGCCAATCCAGGGATCAAAACTGCATCTTTTGTCTACTGCATTGGCAGGCCAGGTTCTTTACCATTGCACCACCTGGGCAGCCCCATTATAGGCAAGCAGGAGTTATTTGGTATGAGGGGTCTTTCTGCTACATTAGGCTCTCTTGATGGGTAAAGAGCATAGCACCGGTGTCATAAAGTCTAGATCTCCCGCCAACTCATTTCAACAGACTGTTCCATCTCCGGGCCTCAACTGTGGAGTGCAACTTCTATCTGTAGAGTGGGATCAGACCAGGAATCCTCTTGGGCTGGTTGCTCTGGAATTCCCTGAGCAGTTTGTTGATACTGCCATGGCGTTCTCTAACTAACAAAGGTGTGCCCCCCAAACTCTACTCCTGGCCTCAGGGGGAGCAGCAGCAGTAAAGATTCACACCCCACCCCAGTTCCTCTGGAGCTTGGGTGACTGAAGAGACAAGACAGTGAGTCCTCTGGAAACACCTGTGCCCAGAGCAACCAACAACCTGTCACTCAGAGCAGGAGCTGAGAAGAAGAGCAGTAGAGTCCCTTTCTGAAGACCTGAGGGACCTATTGGGGCCCAGCTGAGTCCGGGGCTTCCGTATCCCCATTCCTTCCCTGCAGCGCCTTTCCTGGGAGGCAGCTCAGTGGGAAAGAGCAATCTGTTCACCGTCACATGCTCCTAAAGACAGCATTTGAACTGCAGCTGGAGAGATTTGGATTAGACTCACAGACTGCCAAGCCAGAAACTGCCAGGGCATGGGCATGAGTCCATTTCCAGGGGCCAAGGAGGGGCAGCAGGAGGAGCTGATGAAGTGCACCTGCCAAAATGTGCACTTGCGCCTGTGTTCGAAGGTGAATTCAGGCCAAGATCCCCAGCGCTTCCTGAGCCTCAGAGAGTCCTCTTCCTCCAATCTGGCAGCCTTTAGCTCTTGCTCTAGACCTTCAGTGGCTCCTCCTGGTCTCTGGATATAAGGCTAAACTCCTGTCTGGAGGAGGGAGACCTCCAGGCTCCTCTGTCCATGGGATTCTCCAGGCAAGAACGCTGGATGGGTTGCCATGCCCCTCCAGGGATCTTGCCAATCCAGGGATCAAAACTGCATCTTTTGTCTACTGCATTGGCAGGCCAGGTTCTTTACCATTGCACCACCTGGGCAGCCCCCATTATAGGCAAGCAGGAGTTATTTGGTATGAGGGGTCTTTCTGCTACATTAGGCTCTCTTGATGGGTAAAGAGCATAGCACCGGTGTCATAAAGTCTAGATCTCCCGCCAACTCATTTCAACAGACTGTTCCATCTCCGGGCCTCAACTGTGGAGTGCAACTTCTATCTGTAGAGTGGGATCAGACCAGGAATCCTCTTGGGCTGGTTGCTCTGGAATTCCCTGAGCAGTTTGTTGATACTGCCATGGCGTTCTCTAACTAACAAAGGTGTACCCCCCAAACTCTACTCCTGGACTCAGGGGAAGCAGCAGCAGTAAATATTCACACCCCACCCCCAGTTCCTCTGGAGCTTGGGTGACTGAAGAGACAAGACAGTGAGTCCTCTGGAAACACCTGTGCCCAGAGCAACCAACAACCTGTCACTCAGAGCAGGAGCTGAGAAGAAGAGCAGGAGAGTCCCTTTCTGAAGACCTGAGGGACCTATGGGGGCCCAGCTGAGTCCGGGGCTTCCGTATCCCCATGCCTTCCCTGCAGCGCCTTTCCTGGGAGGCAGCTCAGTGGGAAAGAGCAATCTGTTCACCGTCACATGCTCCTAAAGACAGCATTTGAACTGCAGCTGGAGAGATTTGGATTAGACTCACAGACTGCCAAGCCAGAAACTGCCAGGGCATGGGCATGAGTCCATTTCCAGGGGCCAAGGAGGGGCAGCAGGAGGAGCTGATGAAGTGCACCTGCCAAAATGTGCACTTGCGCCTGTGTTCGAAGGTGAATTCAGGCCAAGATCCCCAGCGCTTCCTGAGCCTCAGAGAGTCCTCTTCCTCCAATCTGGCAGCCTTTAGCTCTTGCTCTAGACCTTCAGTGGCTCCTCCTGGTCTCTGGATATAAGGCTAAACTCCTGTCTGGAGGAGGAGACCTCCAGAGCCTGGGGACCTCTTTGTCCCCAGCCATACTTCTCCCCTTTGTTGATCCATGTTGGGCAAGAAGCAGACCTCCCTCCTCTCTGTGTGGTAAGGTTCCATCCTGCTGAGGCTTATGTGCCTCCACTGGGAGCCAACAGCTTTGCTCTGGACCTCTTTTCCAGGAGGCCTTCCCAAACGAATCAAGTCTCCTCAACCAAGCCTTGACCCTTGTCAGGGGCACTGCTACCTCCGCGCGGTCTCATGCCATTTGTTCTTTCCTGAGGGTCTTGGCCTTTCTCCCAGTGGAATGGTGGCCTGGGTCAAGGCCAGCCAGGCCGGAGTGAGGAAGGTAGTTAGGGCAGTTTCCTGGAGGAGGGACACCCTGACAGAAGGAGCCAAGTTGGCATCAAATGTTCTGAGACTGCCCTTGTCGAGGACAGAGGCTTGGAACAGATTTGACTCACGCCTGCCGTCACCTTGCCTGGCTCCGGGCCCCGCCAGAGGGCCTGCCTGGACACCTTGCTAGCAGATGGTCCGTCAAAGAGTGTTCAGACTGTGCTATTCAGTATGGTGGCCGCTGGCCACTTGTGCTCTTGGCCACTTGAAATGTGGCTAATCTGAGCCAAGACGTGCTATAAGTGTGAAATGTATATTAGCGTTTAAGAATTTAGCACTGGGCTTCCCCTGGTGGTCCAGTGGGTAAGGACACCACCTTGCAGTGCAAGGGGCACCGGTTCGAGCCCTGGCCTGGGAAGATCCCACATGCCGCGGAGCGGCTGGACGGATGTGTCCAATTACCCAGCCGCAGCTCTGGCGTGCGTGCGCCCAGAGCCGGCGCTCTGCGACAACAGAGGCCACCGCGATGGGAGGCCCACAGGAGCCGAAGAACAAAGACGGATGAAAATGGAGAAATGAAAGACGGATAGAAGTGGCCCGCCCGCTCCCCTCCCTCCCCACCCCCCCCAAAAAAGATAAATAAATAAAATTAAAAAAAAAAAAAGAATTTAGCACCAAAAATAATGGTAAACTATCTCATTAATTTTTTCTTATCAACGATATGTTAAAATGATAAAGTATTTTGGATATAATTGAGTCAACTAAAATATAGTCTCCAAATTAAATACACTTTTTTCTTTTATATAAAAATTTTATTCTTAATTTTTTTTTTTCTCTTCTGGCTTTATTGAGATGTAGTTGACATACAGCACTATATACATTTAAGGGGTACAGCATGATTTTGTTTTTGAAAAATTAGGTTAACAGTCTTCTTTATTTCTTTAATTATTTATTTTTGGCTATTCTGGGTTTTCACTGCTGCCGCAGACTCTTCGTTAGTTGCAGGGAATGGGAGCTACTCTCTAGTTGAGGAGAGCAGGCTTCTTGTTGCAGTGACTTCTCTTGTTGTGGAACTCAGGCTCTAGGGCACATGGGCTCAGTAGTTGCAGTTCCGAGGCTCTAGAGCACAGGCTTCATAGTTGTGGCTCACGGGCCTAGTTGCTCTGCAGCATGTGGAGTCTTCCTGGATCAGGGTTAGAACCTGTGTCTCCTGTATGGGCAGGCGAAACTCTTCACCCCTGAGCTACCCGGGAAGCCCCCAGCATAATGAGTTGACTTTATACATCATGAATTGATTGTCATAATAAGTTCAGGGAACATCCATCATCTCGTATAGATAAAAAAATTAAAGAAGTAAAAAAATTTTTTTCCCTTGTGATGAGAACTCTGTGGATTTACTTTCTTGATAACTTCATACATGACATATAGTAGTGTTATTATAATTATGTTTATTATATTGTACATTACATCTTTAGTACTTACTTATGTTATAACTGGAGTGTTTACGTCTTTATCCAATTCCTCTAGGTGCAAGGGGCACGGTTCGATCCCTGGCCTGGGAAGATCCCACATGCCGCGGAGTGGCTGGAGGGATGTGTCGAATCAGCGAGCCGGAGGTCTGGCGTGCGTGCGCCCAGAGCCGGCGCTCTGCGACGACAGAAGCCACCGCGATGGGAGGCCCACAGGAGCCGAAGAACAAAGACGGATGAAAAGGGAGAAATGAAAGACGGATAGAAGTGGCCCGCCCGCCCCCCTCCCCCCCCACCCCCCCCAAAAAAGATAAATAAATAAAATTAAAAAAAAAAAAAGAATTTAGCACCAAAAATAATGGTAAACTATCTCATTAATTTTTTCTTATCAACGATATGTTAAAATGATAAAGTATTTTGGATATAATTGAGTCAACTAAAATATAGTCTCCAAATTAAATACACTTTTTTCTTTTATATAAAAATTTTATTCTTAATTTTTTTTTTTCTCTTCTGGCTTTATTGAGATGTAGTTGACATACAGCACTATATACATTTAAGGGGTACAGCATGATTTTGTTTTTGAAAAATTAGGTTAACAGTCTTCTTTATTTCTTTAATTATTTATTTTTGGCTATTCTGGGTTTTCACTGCTGCCGCAGACTCTTCGTTAGTTGCAGGGAATGGGAGCTACTCTCTAGTTGAGGAGAGCAGGCTTCTTGTTGCAGTGACTTCTCTTGTTGTGGAACTCAGGCTCTAGGGCACATGGGCTCAGTAGTTGCAGTTCCGAGGCTCTAGAGCACAGGCTTCATAGTTGTGGCTCACGGGCCTAGTTGCTCTGCAGCATGTGGAGTCTTCCTGGATCAGGGTTAGAACCTGTGTCTCCTGTATGGGCAGGCGAAACTCTTCACCCCTGAGCTACCCGGGAAGCCCCCAGCATAATGAGTTGACTTTATACATCATGAATTGATTGTCATAATAAGTTCAGGGAACATCCATCATCTCGTATAGATAAAAAAATTAAAGAAGTAAAAAAATTTTTTTCCCTTGTGATGAGAACTCTGTGGATTTACTTTCTTGATAACTTCATACATGACATATAGTAGTGTTATTATAATTATGTTTATTATATTGTACATTACATCTTTAGTACTTACTTATGTTATAACTGGAAGTTTTTGCCTTTTGACTGTCTTTATCCAATTCCCTCTAACCCCACACCCTACCTCTGGTAACCACAGATTTGATCTCTTGCTCTGTTTGTTTGGGTTTGAAGCACAGCTCATCTACTTCACTATGTTAGTTTCTAGTACATAATACAGTGACTCGATTTTCTTACACGTTTCAAAGTGGTCACTACTATGAGTCTAGTTACAATCTGTCACCATACAAAGCTATTACATAATCATTGACTATGTTTCTCACATTGTACCTCTCCTGCATGCATGCATGCTAAGTTGCGTCAGTCTTGTCAAGCTCTTTGGGACTGCATGGACTGTAGCCCACCGGGCTTCTCTGTCCATGGGGTTCTCTAGACAAGAACGCTGGAGTGGATTGCGAGGCCCTTCTCCAGGAGATCTTCTTGACCCTGGGATGCAAACTGCATCTTATGTCTCCTCCATTGGCAGGTGGGTTCTTTACCCCTAGCACCACCTGGGAAGCCTGTACATCTCACACCCGTGACTTATTTATTTTGCAGCTGAAAGTTTGTACCTCTTGATCTCCCCCATCCCCTTTCCCTCTGTCAACCACATGTTTGTTGCCTGTATCTGTAACTCTGTTTCTGTTTCTTCATATTGGTTCACTTGCTTTGCTTTTTAGGTTGCGCATATAAGTGAAATCATAGAGTATTTGTCTTTTCTGGATTTATTTCACTTACGATAATACCTCTCAACCCATATCCATGTTTTCTATCAAGACTTCATTCTCTTTTATAGCTGAGTAATATTCAATTAAATATAAATAAAATGGTTTCTCCCATATATTGACTATTATAAACAATAACCAATGAACATTGGGGCTCATAAATGCTTTCTAATTAGTATTCTAGTTTTCTTCAGGTAAACGCCCAGAAGTGGGATTACTGCATCAAATGGAAGTTCTATTTTTAATTTTTTGAAGAATCTCCATATGGTTTTCTATAGCAGCTGCACGAGTTTACATTCCTATCAGCAAGGCACTGAAGGTTCCCTTTTCTCCACAGCCTCACCAAACACTTGTTGTTTGTTGTCTTTTATTTTATTTATTTATTTTTGGCTGTTCTGGGTTTTCACTGCTGCCACAGGCTCTTCTCTAATTGCAGGGAGTGGGTGCTACTCTCTAGTTGAGGTGAGCAGGCTTCTTATTGCAGTGACTTTTCTTGTGGAACTCAGGCTCTAGGGCACACGGACTTCAGTAGTTGCAGCACATGGGCTCAGTAGTTGTGGCTCCGAGGCTCTAGAGCACAGGCTCAATAGTTGTGGCTCATGGGCCTAGTTGCT
The DNA here is from genome assembly GCA_022376925.1 of Tragulus kanchil. NCBI lineage: Eukaryota > Metazoa > Chordata > Mammalia > Artiodactyla > Tragulidae > Tragulus > Tragulus kanchil. Next base: position 160,412,950 of record JAIOJX010000031.1, on the reverse strand, counting down.
CCACAGCATGTGGGATCCTTCTGGATCAGGGATCAAACCCGTGTCTCCTGCATTGGCAGGTGAACTCTTCACCGCTGAGCTACCAGGGAAGTGCTATTTGTTGTCTTTTTGATAATAACCATTCTAACGAGTGTGAAGTAATGTACCATTGTGGTTTTGATTTGCATTTCCCTGATAATGAGTAATGTTAAGCATCTTTTCATATGTCTTTTGACCATCTGAAGGTCTTCTTTGGAAAAATGTCTATTCAGATCCCCTACCTGTTTTTAAAGTGGGTTATTTGGTCTTGTTTTATTTTTATATTTTGGCCATGCTGGATCTTCACCACTGTGCATGGGCATTGTTTAGTTGCATTGAGTGGCGGCTCTTCTCTGGTTGTGGGGCTCAGGCTTAGTTGCTCCATGGCATGTGGAATCTTCCCAAATCAAGGACTAAACCCATATCCCTTGCATTGGCAGGTAGATTGTTAACCAGTAGGCCACCAGGGAGTTCTGTGGTTTTTTTTTTTTTTCGGATGTTGAGTTGTATAAATTCTTTTTCATAGTTTGTATGTTAACCCCTTGTTAGATATATAGTTTGCAAATATCTTCTCCCACTCAGTAGGTGGCCTTTTCATTTTGTTGATAGTTTCCTTCCCTGTGCAAAAGATTTTTAGTTTGATGTGTTGACATTTGCTTGTTGTTGCTTTTGTTTCCTTTGCCTGAGGAGACACAGTCAAAAAAAAATTACTAAAATCAATGTTAAAGTGAGTACTGCCTCTGTTTTTTACTATAAGTTTTATGGTTTTAGGACTTACTTTTGAGTCTTAACCCATTTTGAATTTATTTTTGTGCATGGTGTGAGATCATAGTCCATTTTGATTCTTTTGCATGTAACTGTCCGGTTTTCCTGACACTATTTGTTGAAGAGACTGTCTTTTCCCCATTGTACATTTTTGCCTTTTTTGTCATAGATTAACTGCCCATATAAGTATGGGTTCCTTTCTGGGCTCTCTCTTCTGTCCCATTGATGTATAATCTGTTTCTATGCTAGTATCATACTGTTCTGATTACTGTAGATTTGTAGTATAGTTTGAAATCAGGGTTTGTTATGCCTCTAACTTGTGCTTCTCTCTCAAGATTGTTTTTGGCTATATGGGAGGCTTCTGTGGTTCCATACAAATTTTAGGATTATTCAGTTTAGTTCTGTGAAAAATGCCACTGGTATTTTTATAGTGATTGCATTAAATCTGTAGATAGCTTTGGGCAGTATGGTCACCATGACAATATCAGTTCTTCCAGTCCATGAACATGGTTTATCTTTCCATCTGTTTGTGTTATCTTCATTTTTCTTCATCTGTGTCTTACAGTTTTCTGAGTACAGATCTTTTACTGTCTTAGATTTATTCCTGGGTGTTTTATTCTTTTTTGATGTGAGTATAAATAGGGGTGCTTTCTTAATTTTTCTGACAGTTCATTGTTAGTGTATAGAAATGCAACTGATTTCTGTATATTAATTTTGTATCCTGCAACTTTTACCAAATTCATCGATGTGGAATCCCAATGGTATTGTTTGGGGTTTTAACCAGTAGGCCACCAGGGAGTTCTGTGGTTTTTTTTTTTTTTCGGATGTTGAGTTGTATAAATTCTTTTTCATAGTTTGTATGTTAACCCCTTGTTAGATATATAGTTTGCAAATATCTTCTCCCACTCAGTAGGTGGCCTTTTCATTTTGTTGATAGTTTCCTTCCCTGTGCAAAAGATTTTTAGTTTGATGTGTTGACATTTGCTTGTTGTTGCTTTTGTTTCCTTTGCCTGAGGAGACACAGTCAAAAAAAAATTACTAAAATCAATGTTAAAGTGAGTACTGCCTCTGTTTTTTACTATAAGTTTTATGGTTTTAGGACTTACTTTTGAGTCTTAACCCATTTTGAATTTATTTTTGTGCATGGTGTGAGATCATAGTCCATTTTGATTCTTTTGCATGTAACTGTCCGGTTTTCCTGACACTATTTGTTGAAGAGACTGTCTTTTCCCCATTGTACATTTTTGCCTTTTTTGTCATAGATTAACTGCCCATATAAGTATGGGTTCCTTTCTGGGCTCTCTCTTCTGTCCCATTGATGTATAATCTGTTTCTATGCTAGTATCATACTGTTCTGATTACTGTAGATTTGTAGTATAGTTTGAAATCAGGGTTTGTTATGCCTCTAACTTGTGCTTCTCTCTCAAGATTGTTTTTGGCTATATGGGAGGCTTCTGTGGTTCCATACAAATTTTAGGATTATTCAGTTTAGTTCTGTGAAAAATGCCACTGGTATTTTTATAGTGATTGCATTAAATCTGTAGATAGCTTTGGGCAGTATGGTCACCATGACAATATCAGTTCTTCCAGTCCATGAACATGGTTTATCTTTCCATCTGTTTGTGTTATCTTCATTTTTCTTCATCTGTGTCTTACAGTTTTCTGAGTACAGATCTTTTACTGTCTTAGATTTATTCCTGGGTGTTTTATTCTTTTTTGATGTGAGTATAAATAGGGGTGCTTTCTTAATTTTTCTGACAGTTCATTGTTAGTGTATAGAAATGCAACTGATTTCTGTATATTAATTTTGTATCCTGCAACTTTTACCAAATTCATCGATGAGTTCTAGTAATTTTTTGGTGATGTCTTTAGGATTTTCTAAGTATAGGTCATCTGCAATCAGTGACAATTTTACCTCTTTCTTTCTAGGTATGGATTCCTTTTATTTCTCTTTCTTGTCTGATTTCTGTGCCTTTTTACTTTTTTCAAAAATAGGGGAACCTTTTTACTCTTAAAAATAGAGCTACTAGAAAAATTTTAATTACATATATAACTCACATGATATCATTTCCATTTTACAGAGGTGGACCCAAGCATCAGAGGACTTGAGTGACATGCGGTGCAAAGCCCAAGTGTGAAGGTCAGTAAATCTGTTTTAGAATTTGTGAGCAGAGAGAACTCCAAAAGGGTGCATTCCCCAGACCCCTTTGGCTGTGGGACAAATCCTAGAAACTTTCACGCTCAGAGTCACATTCCCTACTCCCCTCAGAATCCTGACCAACCAGTAGCGTTGGCTTGGAGTTGAAGCTATGACCCACGGACATCGGAGGCTCCCCAAAATGCCCAGATGGAGCAGATACCATTAGCTGACCTTCCTCCCCAGCTCCAGTGGCCCCTGACAGGCCTCTGCCCTGCCCCAGGCCCTATCAGCTTGAACTTCAGTGTGGCCCCCTCCCAGACATAAACTCTGTCAGCCACCCTGTTCGGTTATCTTGGACCCTCTACCTCAGAGCCACCTCTGTCCCTGTTCCCAAACCTTGTGCAGACCGCAGACTACGCTCCTCACAGCTAAGAACCTTGGCCAGTGGTTGTTCCTGGCCGGCCCTTAGGGGAGCCTCTTCCCAGGTCTCTGGAGCAGCAGCAACTGTAGAGAATGACTATGAATTTGGGAGCAAGTTCTTGGGAGTCTGGGTGTTCAGAGCCACCCTCCTTCCTGAGGCCCATCCAAGAGAAGGGAGATGCTCAGGGGCCAAGAAAGTGCTTTGAGGGGAAGACTATGTCCCTAGCCTGGGTTCAGGCTCTGCATGCTATGGCCACTGGCCTGGACTCTGCAGTCCAGATTTCTTAGAGGGTCTCCCTGGCTACCCTGAGAAAGCGTCTCTGTGGGGTCTTGGGAGCGAGCAGAGGCCATCTTGTCTCGGGTACCCTAAATGTGCCCAGCGGTGCCTCCAGGAGTCAACGTTGCCATGGATGAGGATTCAAGACCCAGGCCTGGGTTCCTTGAGATCAGGTCTGTGGGAGGCATTGGGGATCCAGCGGGGGCATCCCATTTGGGTGTGGTAGGGTCAAACCGTGCAGTGTAATTATAACTGAAGGAGGACACTTTGGGCTTAAAAATAGCTTTAAATTTAAAAAATGAATTAAGTGGAAGGATATAAGGCATGAGGAATCTTGGCAGCCTTCAGATAATTATTTTAAAACCAGCTCCCATTTCTCAAGTCCTCCGCAGCGCCAGGCCTGTGGTGCCACTGTCCCTGGGAGAGCGGCCAAGATCCCTGGCAGGGCCAGTGGTATCAGGCCCGTTGTACCGCCTCCAGGGGGTCACAACTATGCTCACCCCTCCCTCCCTTGGGCCCAGCTGCACTGGCATAGCGCAGGTGGGTTATCAGACAGATCCACCTTCAAATTCTGCTTGGCCACGTGCCTGTTCAGCCGCCCCCAGCCTCATCTTTCTCATCTGTAATAGGGGTCATGGCAGCCCTTGGGGCAGAGGGAGCTAGACACATGGCCCAGGCCCTCTACCAGCCTTCAGAGGCAGCTGTGCTAGCATTACATCCTCCAGACTGAGCAGACGCTGCCCTCCAGACCCTGTCCTTTTCATCACCAATGGAAACATGGAGGGAGAAAATGGCCCCTAGACCAGGCCAGGGGTGCCTGCAGGGGTGAACGTGTGTCTGGCCCTGTGCTGGAGCAGCCCTTGACAAGGGGCCCCGCCCTTCCTGTGCCCTGACACACTCTGGGGAGAGGTCTGCCCTGAGCATGAGAGTGGACAGGGGGTTGTCAACAGAGCATGTCTCTCCCTTCCCTGCCTCCTTCGGCTCGAAGCTAGAGGTCTGTTGTCCAACCACCCCCCACCCATGGCCTCAGCCAAAGCCCAGAAATGTCCCATGATCCTGGAGTACCCTTCTCGTGTAGTGACCAGGACAAGCTGTGGCCAAAGTGAGGAGATAGATGCACCCCAGCCCCGCCGGTACCTGCAGTTTGACCTCCTTTCCACAGATGTTCAGGCATGCCCTGGTCCATCTCGCCACAAGCCTCGACCCTGCGCCCGTCAGTTCTCCCCGTCTCCCCCTTTACACCACACAGGTACATTTTCTGTCCCAGTTTTAGTTCCCCCCATGCCTCGGTGTTCCCACTGTCCTCCATCTTCCTGGCCATCCATGACGGGCTGGAACTAAGGTGGTGACTGAGACTAGGGAGTCTGGCCAGGCACTTCAAGTCTGCATTTAAGGAGACCACTAGCGGAGGGGTCTTAATAAACTCAGCTGAAGGAGGACACTTTGGGCTTAAAATAGCTTTAAATTTAAAAATGAATTAAGTGGAAGGATATAAGGCATGAGGAATCTTGGCAGCCTTCAGATAATTATTTTAAAACCAGCTCCCATTTCTCAAGTCCTCCAGCGCCAGGCCTGTGGTGCCACTGTCCCTGGGAGGCGGCCAAGATCCCTGGCAGGGCCAGTGGTATCAGGCCCGTTGTACCGCCTCCAGGGGTCACAACTATGCTCACCCTCCCTCCCTTGGGCCCAGCTGCACTGGCATAGCGCAGGTGGGTTATCAGACAGATCCACCTTCAAATTCTGCTTGGCCACGTGCCTGTTCAGCCGCCCCCAGCCTCATCTTTCTCATCTGTAATAGGGGTCATGGCAGCCCTTGGGGCAGAGGGAGCTAGACACATGGCCCAGGCCCTCTACCAGCCTTCAGAGGCAGCTGTGCTAGCATTACATCCTCCAGACTGAGCAGACGCTGCCCTCCAGACCCTGTCCTTTTCATCACCAATGGAAACATGGAGGGAGAAAATGGCCCCTAGACCAGGCCAGGGGTGCCTGCAGGGGTGAACGTGTGTCTGGCCCTGTGCTGGAGCAGCCCTTGACAAGGGGCCCCGCCCTTCCTGTGCCCTGACACACTCTGGGGAGAGGTCTGCCCTGAGCATGAGAGTGGACAGGGGGTTGTCAACAGAGCATGTCTCTCCCTTCCCTGCCTCCTTCGGCTCGAAGCTAGAGGTCTGTTGTCCAACCACCCCCCACCCATGGCCTCAGCCAAAGCCCAGAAATGTCCCATGATCCTGGAGTACCCTTCTCGTGTAGTGACCAGGACAAGCTGTGGCCAAAGTGAGGAGATAGATGCACCCCAGCCCCGCCGGTACCTGCAGTTTGACCTCCTTTCCACAGATGTTCAGGCATGCCCTGGTCCATCTCGCCACAAGCCTCGACCCTGCGCCCGTCAGTTCTCCCCGTCTCCCCCTTTACACCACACAGGTACATTTTCTGTCCCAGTTTTAGTTCCCCCCATGCCTCGGTGTTCCCACTGTCCTCCATCTTCCTGGCCATCCATGACGGGGCTGGAACTAAGGTGGTGACTGAGACTAGGGGAGTCTGGCCAGGCACTTCAAGTCTGCATTTAAGGAGACACGCACTCTCAGTGTCATTCACATGCAAGGTAGGGGCCTACGGCATGTGCCTCCTTAAGTTTTGAGCACTGAGAGATCATCCCCTCACCCCAGTCCTGCCCTGTGTCAGACTCCAGCAAGCCCCAGAGCCCCTTTCCAAGCACACTCACTGGCTGTCTTGGACCCCAGTCTGTGGCTTTCCCTCTTGACAGCATCCCCTCAGGGCTGAGCACTGATTCTGGGCTGGTCTGACCCTGTCTTTCACTGAGCACCCTCCCCCTCCTGCCTCTCGGCCTCACCCACCACCTGGAGCGAAGATCCAAAAGCTCCCTCCACCCTCCATCTCTCTGCTCGGCTCAGACCCCAACACCCCCCTGCTTCTTAGCATGCCTCTCCAGGGCCCCCCAAATGCTGTGTGTCCCTCCTTCTCTCTTCCTGCCCAGGTTTCCTGCCGCTCGCTTTCAGCCAGTTCAGTTCAGCCTCTCAGTCACGTCCGACTCTGTGTGACTCCGGGGGACTGCAGCACACCAGGCTCCCTGTCCTTCATCTTCCGGCGCTTGCTCTGACTCAGCGATGCCATCCAACCATCTCATTCTCTGTCACCCCCTTTTCCTCCTGCCTTCAATCTTTCCCAGCCTCAGGGTCTTTTCCAGTGAGTCAGCTCTTTGCATCAGGTGGCCAAAGTATTGGAGCTTCAGCTTCAGCATCTGCATCATTACCTCTCTCTGCCCAGAGACATGCCTCGCAGATAGCCGCATGCTGACCCCCACCCATGGCCTCAGCCAAAGCCCAGAAATGTCCCATGATCCTGGAGTACCCTTCTCGTGTAGTGACCAGGACAAGCTGTGGCCAAAGTGAGGAGATAGATGCACCCCAGCCCCGCCGGTACCTGCAGTTTGACCTCCTTTCCACAGATGTTCAGGCATGCCCTGGTCCATCTCGCCACAAGCCTCGACCCTGCGCCCGTCAGTTCTCCCCGTCTCCCCCTTTACACCACACAGGTACATTTTCTGTCCCAGTTTTAGTTCCCCCCATGCCTCGGTGTTCCCACTGTCCTCCATCTTCCTGGCCATCCATGACGGGGCTGGAACTAAGGTGGTGACTGAGACTAGGGGAGTCTGGCCAGGCACTTCAAGTCTGCATTTAAGGAGACACGCACTCTCAGTGTCATTCACATGCAAGGTAGGGGCCTACGGCATGTGCCTCCTTAAGTTTTGAGCACTGAGAGATCATCCCCTCACCCCAGTCCTGCCCTGTGTCAGACTCCAGCAAGCCCCAGAGCCCCTTTCCAAGCACACTCACTGGCTGTCTTGGACCCCAGTCTGTGGCTTTCCCTCTTGACAGCATCCCCTCAGGGCTGAGCACTGATTCTGGGCTGGTCTGACCCTGTCTTTCACTGAGCACCCTCCCCCTCCTGCCTCTCGGCCTCACCCACCACCTGGAGCGAAGATCCAAAAGCTCCCTCCACCCTCCATCTCTCTGCTCGGCTCAGACCCCAACACCCCCCTGCTTCTTAGCATGCCTCTCCAGGGCCCCCCAAATGCTGTGTGTCCCTCCTTCTCTCTTCCTGCCCAGGTTTCCTGCCGCTCGCTTTCAGCCAGTTCAGTTCAGCCTCTCAGTCACGTCCGACTCTGTGTGACTCCGGGGGACTGCAGCACACCAGGCTCCCTGTCCTTCATCTTCCGGCGCTTGCTCTGACTCAGCGATGCCATCCAACCATCTCATTCTCTGTCACCCCCTTTTCCTCCTGCCTTCAATCTTTCCCAGCCTCAGGGTCTTTTCCAGTGAGTCAGCTCTTTGCATCAGGTGGCCAAAGTTTTGGAGCTTCGGCTTCAGCATCTGCATCATTACCTCTCTCTGCCCAGAGACATGCCCTCGCAGATAGCCGCATGCTGCCTAAATCTCTCAACCCAGCCCCTGCTCCTGGCCCCCACCATCCTGTGCTCTTCCTCCTGCCCGCTGGCCACCACCTCCTCCTGCTGCCATTCCAGCCTGCCCACCCACACTCCACAGCGATCTCCCCCTTTGCCATCTGGCCTTGCCCTTCCTTCACTCCAGACCCTTCCTGACTCCCATCGGTCTCGCAGAGAGTCCTAGACCCTCCCCTAGGGCCCCAGCCCCCTCGTTCTTCTCTGTTCCACAGACACCCTGGGCTCTCACCTGGGAGCTGACACACCTCCTCTTCCCTCTGATCAAACACGCTGTTCCTTCTCTCTGCCTTGGGATACTGGCCGGAATTTAATTCCTTTGCCAGATGAAGATACCACAGCCTGAGCTCAGGGTTGGGAAAGGAGGTCCCTCTTTTCTCCTGCCCCACGCTCTTTCACCCTCACCTCTTCAGTGCCCATGGCCCTCTAGGCATCCTGTCATCACCACGGCCTCCCCGATGCCTGGAACCATACTCGCTAGAACACAGGCGCTCAGCGCGTGTCTGTTGCATGAATGATTGAGTTTATTAATCAGTGCACGGATGGACTGTCATGTAGGTGGCTTTGGTGGCTGGGTGGGGATGAAGGGAGATACTACAGAAGCTGTAGCCAGTGCCTGCCTATGGCAGCTGGTGGCTGGAGGGAGAAGGCCACGTCACCTGCAGCAGGCGGGGTCCCCGTTTGAACGGCCTGGCAGTGAAGTGCGCGCATGGCGGAGGCCCGCAGAAGAGGTAACACCGAGAGGGCAGCTCTGCCCGTTCTAATTATTGCTTGAGTCTTTCTGGCAGTGTCAGCGGCCTGCCCCAGAGAGTTTGGTCTCATCCATCACAGTGTGAGCTCGGGTAGGGCCACTGCCACTGCTGTTGGGGAGGACAGCAGGAGGTTCCCAGGGGCCTTTGGGTCTTGGAGAGCAGAGGCAGCCTCCGGCGGGGGCCACACTCAGCTCCTGTCCTTTCTGCCCCCAGGGCCACTGAAAGGTGTCCCCCGACTTGAGGGTCCCGTCAAGAAGCCTCCAGGGTGGCCAAGGAGCGAGCCAGCTGAAGGAGGGTCCACAGCAACCCCAGGCGGGGAGCCTCAGATGGTTTGGTGTCTGCTGACGTGGAAGCCCTTGGGAAGCTGGCGGCCGGCTGGACAGGTAGGCAGCCTGGTGGTCTCAGGCCCGGAAGGAGGCCTTGACCACACGGCCATTCAGTGGCTGCGGTGGCCGGAAATTGTTCACCATATGGATCCTCTCATCGTCCTCTGAGGTGAAAAGCAGGCTCCGAAATTTCTCCATCTTAAGGCAGAAGAGATACTAAGAGTAGAATTGGGGGCGTGGTGGTCCCCTCTGATCCCAGACACATCATCCGGTGTTTCCTGCCCGGCCAGCTCGGCCCCATCTCTCTTCCTGTCCCGAGGGCTTGTCCCTACTCCTCTCTACTCCTTTCCAGTTTGGACCCCTTTAATTATTCACTAAAGAGCCTCTGAACCTGGGCCCTACTCCACCTAGTTCCAGTTCCCGTCCTTATTCTAGCTAAGGGTCATCTGCAAATGCAGCTTTCAGATTCTTGCACACAAAGGGTGCTCCCAGGATCCAGAGACCTCCCTTTCTTCCCTGTGTCCGGGTCCTAATGCCTAACAGCCAAGCTGACCCTCCCCCAGGAATCTAAACATTTATTAGCAAAGAACGGGAACCTTGCTGTTGGGACCACAGGCTGTGGGCAGTTATAGGAGAGGCACACTGCCCGGGGGTGCCTGAATGTGGCCTGCCTTCCTCTGCTGCTCTGAGCGGACTCACCTGCCTCTCAGAGATGTGGATGGGCTCCCGGAGCACAATCCAGGTGACGCTCTCACTCAGCGGTGGCGTCGTCAGGGAGCCAGGGTAGGTCCAGTAGTGCCGGCTGGCAGGCAGGAGGCACTTGGGGTTGAAGCAGCTGAACTGGGCCTTGGTGCCCTGTGGCAGGGCGGGGGACGCAGGAATCAGCAGACCCCCTCCCGCTGGGGGAAGGTCAGCACCCTCCCCGCCCATCTCTGTCAATAGGATTTAGGCTTATAGGGCCCACTGATGCAAATTGTGGGCAAATGTCTGTGATCCCAGAGACCATCTCCTAGCCTGCCCGACCCTCTCCGCCCATCCGTTTGCATGGAGAAGCTGGGGTTCCTAAAGCTCTCTGGGCACCATATTCTCTCCCTTGGCTTCTACAGACCTTAGTGGCACTGCCTGTCGGAGGACTAGTCATGTGACAAGCATCTTTCCAATCCTATACCCAACCAGACTACGCGCTGGGCACTCAGTGGGGCCACAGACCCTGAAGACGAGGAGTCAGTTGCAGGGCCCCACAAATGCTGACCTGCACCCTTCGTCTCTGTGAGGGTTTGCTGCCAGGATGGAGGAGTAGGTGGGCCTACTTCATGACCTAGCCTCGTCCTCCCTCCTCCACAGGCTGCTCTGGATGCAGGGCACGGACCCCCGGTCTCACCTTAAACCGAACCATGTAGAGTGCATCTGTTAGGCGGTTCATGCTGGGGTGCTCGCCCCCTGTCTGTCGGAGAGAAGGCAGTGTGAGCCCAGAATTCACCGTTTCCTGGAATTAGGGGGTGGCACCAGGCCTCTCATGGCCCTCTGGGCTCCAGGTAGCTCCCTTACCTCCAGGAAGACACCGACCACAGCCAGGCCATCGGGTGCTGAGGCCGCCTCCCCAAAGGTGCTGTACTTCTTGGCATTCCAATGAACCAGGTGCAGCTACAGGGCAACAACAGGCCAGGCCGGCCTTTAGTGCCTCCCAGGGGCCATGGGGGTTCAGAGCCAAGCTTCCTTCACTCCCACTGGACTCCTAGCCTCTCTTCAGGAGGGACTCCTCTGGGAGCCGTGGGCCACAGGTGGCATTTGCCCTGTTCTGGATTTGACCCTTTCCTGAGCCCCCAGGGACCAAAGAGCCCAGGCCCTGCCCTCCATGAACTGTGACATAGATAATGACCATCTAGTGTGACACCTTCCTGGGGAAGTGCCGCCTGCAGCTGAGACCAAAGAATCAGAAGGGAGTCACCCAATGGAACTCTTGGGACAAAGTATTTCAGGCAGAAAACAGCATAGGTAAACGCCTGGAGATATGAAGGAGCCAGGCTTCCCAGGTGGCTCCGTGGTGACACATCCGCCTGCCACTGCAGAAGACCCAGGAGACGTGGGTTTGATCCCTGGGTTGGAAAGATCCCCTTGATAAGGAAGTGGCAAGCGACTCCAGTATGCTTGCCTGGGAAGTCCTGTGGACAGAGGAGCCTGGGGGGCTGCAGTCCACGGGGTCGTGAAAGAGTCGGACAGGACTTAGTGGCAGAACACCAACGTGAAAGAGCCAGGTGTGGGCAGGGGCTTCATCACACGCAGGTCAGCATGGGAAGAGGCCAAGGGAGAGGAGGCCAGGCAAAGCCAGGTCACGCAGGCCCTTGAATGCTGGGCTTACTCCTTGAAGGGCTGTTAGCCAGGCCGTGATGGGACTGAACGTGCTCTTCAGGAAGTTCCTTCTGGACACACAGACCAGGGCAGCGGTGGGCCACGCCGAGGTGGAAGACCCTGTGCTGAGGCTGGGTGGAGGACGTCTCTCCCACAGGTCCCCGAGGGCACTTCACTCCATCCAGTGCCCCACGCCGGGCACCTGTCAAGCCCCTGACTCCCCAGGATCCCACTCCTTCCCCAAGTGGTCAAGGGAATCTTACCTCGCTGGGGAATGACTTGCCGTCCACTGTGTGCTCTGAGCCCACGCCGTGCTTCTTGCCCCAGTGGAAATGGAATTGCTTGAGCCTGTAGGGCCCATCCAGGGGGCCGCCATCCACCACTGCGGGGAGAAGGGGGACGTGTAGCAATAGCAGTGAGAGAACCCACACCTCCTGCAGGCGGCGGCAGCAGCATCGGGACAGTGTTTATCCAGACTTTTCATTTGGAACGTTCCTTGGGCTAAATGGACTTGGATCAGTCCCCCACACAGTTCCCTGTGCCTTTAGCTGGGCCAGGTCAGAAATCCTGGAGGCCTGGAGGTGGCGGAGGAGACCAGTACTGACAGGGCATAGCTTTCCATCTGGCTGTCCTCCCCACTCCTGCCCAGGTTCCGGTGGGCCCCCTTTGCCACTAACAGTAGACCTCCCACGTCTGCACCCAATGGAACTCTTGGGACAAAGTATTTCAGGCAGAAAACAGCATAGGTAAACGCCTGGAGATATGAAGGAGCCAGGCTTCCCAGGTGGCTCCGTGGTGACACATCCGCCTGCCACTGCAGAAGACCCAGGAGACGTGGGTTTGATCCCTGGGTTGGAAAGATCCCCTTGATAAGGAAGTGGCAAGCGACTCCAGTATGCTTGCCTGGGAAGTCCTGTGGACAGAGGAGCCTGGGGGGCTGCAGTCCACGGGGTCGTGAAAGAGTCGGACAGGACTTAGTGGCAGAACACCAACGTGAAAGAGCCAGGTGTGGGCAGGGGCTTCATCACACGCAGGTCAGCATGGGAAGAGGCCAAGGGAGAGGAGGCCAGGCAAAGCCAGGTCACGCAGGCCCTTGAATGCTGGGCTTACTCCTTGAAGGGCTGTTAGCCAGGCCGTGATGGGACTGAACGTGCTCTTCAGGAAGTTCCTTCTGGACACACAGACCAGGGCAGCGGTGGGCCACGCCGAGGTGGAAGACCCTGTGCTGAGGCTGGGTGGAGGACGTCTCTCCCACAGGTCCCCGAGGGCACTTCACTCCATCCAGTGCCCCACGCCGGGCACCTGTCAAGCCCCTGACTCCCCAGGATCCCACTCCTTCCCCAAGTGGTCAAGGGAATCTTACCTCGCTGGGGAATGACTTGCCGTCCACTGTGTGCTCTGAGCCCACGCCGTGCTTCTTGCCCCAGTGGAAATGGAATTGCTTGAGCCTGTAGGGCCCATCCAGGGGGCCGCCATCCACCACTGCGGGGAGAAGGGGGACGTGTAGCAATAGCAGTGAGAGAACCCACACCTCCTGCAGGCGGCGGCAGCAGCATCGGGACAGTGTTTATCCAGACTTTTCATTTGGAACGTTCCTTGGGCTAAATGGACTTGGATCAGTCCCCCACACAGTTCCCTGTGCCTTTAGCTGGGCCAGGTCAGAAATCCTGGAGGCCTGGAGGTGGCGGAGGAGACCAGTACTGACAGGGCATAGCTTTCCATCTGGCTGTCCTCCCCACTCCTGCCCAGGTTCCGGTGGGCCCCCTTTGCCACTAACAGTAGACCTCCCACGTCTGCAGCCCTGACTTCAAGCCGGGTCAGAAAGATTCCTTTCTTTAATCTTCATGGTAACTCAGAAGGACAGCACCTATTATTTCTGTTGTATAAAGGAGGAACCAAGGCACAGAGAGGGCAGATTCTTTGCCTAAGGTCACACAGCAAGGCACTGAGCTAAGATATGAGCCTGCATATACCTCATATAAGTCCAAAGCCCAAGACCGCTGTGCGGTCTGCCCAGGACCTGGCAGCTCTCCAGGACCTGATGTGCAGAGACCAGCTCCTGAGGGTCTCCACTCTGAGGGCCAGGCCCCTGGCTTGACCAGATTCCCTCCTTCATGGTCTCTTTGGCAAGGCCAGCTTAGGCTGGTTTTGTGACTTTTCCACTCTGATACCCAGTGAGCTGAGGCCACACACAAGGCCTCCTGGGACTGATTGAATTTCTGGCTGAAAGAGATCTGGCAGCGGAGGGAGCCCCAGCCAGGCCTGAATGTGAGCTCCTGGATCAGGTGACAGCCCTAGGCTCAGAGTTCCACTAGACCCCTCCAGGATGGGTGACCAGGGCAGGGCCTCGAGTCCTGAGGGCCCCCCAAAGAGGAGGATAACGGAATAGCCCAGGCCCCTTCTCACTGTCCAGCCTCACCTGAGCAGCAGGGCCTGTGCATGGCAATGCTGGGTAGTTGATTAAGCCTGAGGGGGTGAGTGTGGCTGGGCCCAATCAGGTTGCCATATCCTGGGGAGAGCCCGCAAGCTGAGCTTCTGATCCGGCCTGTGGGGGCCCACTCTTCTGAGCATACCCCAGCTGAGACTCTGCAGAGCAGCCTCTTAGAGAATGAACTCCCTCCCTAACCCTTGGGCTTGACGCGCTCAGCCTGCTGTCTGCATCCTGACTAGAGAACACTGCCATTCACGGCATGCTCACGGCGTGTTCAGCCCTCTGCAGGCACCCACACCCACCGTGGCCTAGAGGCGGATACACTGTTACCCCCCGGCCAGGCGTGGAACTAAGGCTTGGAAAGGTGGGTCTCTTGCCCAAGGTCACACAGCTGGGGAGTGACAGAGCCCTGGCTGTCTCACTCCAAAGTCTGCGTTTTCTTTCCACTAGTCCGTAACTGCTCAGGCCTGGGCGTTCTGAGAGGAGAGGGAACCCCAGCCAGACTGGAAAATACGCGCCTGGTCAGTGGTCCAGAGGAATGCTCCCTGAGGCCTTCCCCTACCAAGAGTGGCCTTCACTAAGCTACCGTGTCTGAACTGAGCCCTCGGTGCCCTCTGAAGGTTGTCTGGAAGGTCCTGCCATTTGGAACCTGCTCCTTCGTAAACTATGATCTTAGGGGCTTTCCTGGTGGCTCAGCAGTAAAGAAGCCACCTGCCAGTGCAGGAGACACAGGTTCAATCCTTGGGTTGGGAAAATCCCCTAGAGAATGAAGCGGAAACCCATTCCAGTATTCTTGTGTGGGAAATCCCAATGGACAGAGGATCCTGGAGGGCTGTGGTCCATAGGGTTGCAAAGAGTCAGATGTGACTTAGTGACCAAACAACAACAAGGTCATCAAGAGCCCCATGTCCCTCCCCAAAGCTCTGAGTGAGAGGCTTTTCTTAGAATTCAGTACCAGAAATGCTGTGTCTCTCTTCTGAGGAGCTGTTGGATTTCCTCCCTTGTGCAGCATGAACTATTATGGATCCTCTTTCCCTTTTTCCTTAGCCTACCAGGAAACTCAGGGCTAAGCAACTAACGTCATTCCTATCTGGCTTTGCTCCTTTGTCTATGGGAGTTGAATTGAGCCTGAGGGGTGAGTGTGGCTGGGCCCAATCAGGTTGCCATATCCTGGGAGAGCCCAAGCTGAGCTTCTGATCCGGCCTGTGGGGGCCCACTCTTCTGAGCATACCCCAGCTGAGACTCTGCAGAGCAGCCTCTTAGAGAATGAACTCCCTCCCTAACCCTTGGGCTTGACGCGCTCAGCCTGCTGTCTGCATCCTGACTAGAGAACACTGCCATTCACGGCATGCTCACGGCGTGTTCAGCCCTCTGCAGGCACCCACACCCACCGTGGCCTAGAGGCGGATACACTGTTACCCCCCGGCCAGGCGTGGAACTAAGGCTTGGAAAGGTGGGTCTCTTGCCCAAGGTCACACAGCTGGGGAGTGACAGAGCCCTGGCTGTCTCACTCCAAAGTCTGCGTTTTCTTTCCACTAGTCCGTAACTGCTCAGGCCTGGGCGTTCTGAGAGGAGAGGGAACCCCAGCCAGACTGGAAAATACGCGCCTGGTCAGTGGTCCAGAGGAATGCTCCCTGAGGCCTTCCCCTACCAAGAGTGGCCTTCACTAAGCTACCGTGTCTGAACTGAGCCCTCGGTGCCCTCTGAAGGTTGTCTGGAAGGTCCTGCCATTTGGAACCTGCTCCTTCGTAAACTATGATCTTAGGGGCTTTCCTGGTGGCTCAGCAGTAAAGAAGCCACCTGCCAGTGCAGGAGACACAGGTTCAATCCTTGGGTTGGGAAAATCCCCTAGAGAATGAAGCGGAAACCCATTCCAGTATTCTTGTGTGGGAAATCCCAATGGACAGAGGATCCTGGAGGGCTGTGGTCCATAGGGTTGCAAAGAGTCAGATGTGACTTAGTGACCAAACAACAACAAGGTCATCAAGAGCCCCATGTCCCTCCCCAAAGCTCTGAGTGAGAGGCTTTTCTTAGAATTCAGTACCAGAAATGCTGTGTCTCTCTTCTGAGGAGCTGTTGGATTTCCTCCCTTGTGCAGCATGAACTATTATGGATCCTCTTTCCCTTTTTCCTTAGCCTACCAGGAAACTCAGGGCTAAGCAACTAACGTCATTCCTATCTGGCTTTGCTCCTCTTGTCTACCCTTTGATTTTCTATTTGAAACTTGAGTTCTCCTGAGTGCTTTCATTGTGTGTATTGAGGTAAGGGGAGGAGACAGAGGGGCAGAGTACCAGTCACTTCCTTATGCCAGAAACTTGAGCAGGTTCCCTCCTTGCCCCATTTGACCCCTCAGAGGCATGGTCATAGGACAAAATCTCTATACTAAAGAGCACTCCCAGGGTTTCTGTCTAGGAATTTATCATGAAGGAACCCAAACTCCAATCCCAGGGTCAAGAGATCCTGGAAGGAGCTGCCACAATTCCCATTGGCCTGTCTTTGGTCCAAGATGGTTGGGATCGTGAGGCAGTATAGGAGTTGGAGAAGAGAGCTTCGGAGTAAGACCAGGCTGGCTCTGGAGCTCCCCAGCTCACTAGGTCTCTCCTCGCTCATCTCAGAGGTGGGTTCTTGAGAGGAATAAAAAACTGCCTGTGACCTTAGCAAGGGGCCTGGCACGCAGAACATTTTAGCTCTGTTCTCTCTCTGCTGGGCTTAGCCAGATCTCACAGAGAGGAGAGTTTGGCCTTAGGCCACACAGCAGGTCAGTGATGGGTCAGGGAATGAAAACAAACCTGATCTAAAGCACTAAATGAAAGAGAAGAAAGAGACTTAGTATTTCTTGTGCATCTGCTATATGCTGGCATTACAGACATCACTCCAGCTATTTTTGTTTTTCCTCTCTGTGACTCCAGCGAAGGAAACAGGGTCTTAATGCTCCTGTCTTATGCATCACAAGACTGGGGCTCCGCCTAAGCCTTCGCAGCTGGTGAGAAGTGGAGCCTTCCTTCCTCAGGACAGCATTTTGCTCCTCCTGATCCTGCTCCAGACAGATTAGGATCCCAGGGAGACGGGTGCCAGGGTCTGGCAGGGGCTCCTCACCAGTTCGGTCGTCGCTGTCATTGAAGTCCACCTGGACGGAGTGGCCGTTGTTGGCGATGCTGAGGGACGTGCAGGACTCATAGGAGAGCTCCAGCGGCTTCAGGCTGGGCGAGTACACAGCCTGGCTGGATACGATGTTGATGGGTGACTGGCGGTCTCCCTGGGCGATGGGATACAGCTTGTGCCAGTGTGAGGGGCCTGCAGAGAGGCAGAGGGCAAGGACTCAGGCCAGCCGGGCCTCAGGGCTACACACGAGGGCACCTGCGGGGGACAGTCTCCGTGCTGTCCTCTCAGAGGCCAGCCCCTGCTTTGGAGCCTGGCAGTCTGGAGCACCACTCCCAGCTCTCCCTTCCTCGTCTGTGAAATGGCCTCACCCAAACTCTCTACCCAGGGCTGGTAGGCGACCCAGAGAGCTAGTGTGCAGAAGGGAACACAAAAAAGCTACAGGCTTGGGGGCAGCTGAGGCTAGCGGGGTCCTCCCCGACACTCAGCATATGCTTAGAGCAGTCCGCAGGCCCCAGGGGTCCCCGACCTGACCCTCTCAGGTGTCTGACCTCTTCCTGCACCTGGCCAGCTTCCAGAATAATGATGATAAAAGCTCATGTCAACTTTGCTCTGGCTCTAGGACATCTGTTTGCTCCTCAAACAGCCTTGCCAAGTACAAACACGTGGAATTCACGTTTCACCGATGAGGGCACTGAGGGCCACATGGGCATGTGTGTGCACACACGTGGGCGCAGGGATAAACTCAAAGTGTGTGCCTGCTATGCCCCCAGCTGCCCTCCCTGGGCACGTGTGGGTCCAGGGAGCTATTCATGTGCGCACATGTATGTGCACAGTGACCTGAGCTCACCGCACCCAGAGCGGGCAGGTCCACTAACACACGTGTGCAAATACAGAGCCTTGACAGCTACCTCTGAAACGCACGTACGCACTCTCACACACAGACACCATCCCTTTTGCAAACCAGGTCTGCACTGAGACTACAGTAAAACATGCTCGCGCACGCACACGCACACCTGTGTGCACACCCACGAGCACCCACCACCTGCCTCCCAGAGGCTCCATCTGCAGCCGAGAGGCTCGGCATCTCCCTGGGGAACATCCTGAGATGCAGCCTATTTTTAGAGCTACTGCCGGCTGGTGCTTCTCCCCGCTTTTGGCTTCTTAAGTTTTCCTCAGAAAACAGCAGCAGGTGCCGACAGAGCTGTGTCCCCAGCGGATGACTCAGAATCGTGGCCCAGACCCACTGTGGGTTATTTTTGAAGTCCTGTGAGCATGCCGCATGCCGGCAGCACCTCCATCCTCTGTCCCTTTGCTCCCTCAGTGTCCCTAGACTGGATGGCCCAGGACTGGGTGAGGCCCAGCAGCTTCAGGGTGGTGGACTACGGGGCAGACCTAGCGGGAGACTGGGCGTTCGGTGCTGGTGGGCGGGACTAGGAAGAAGGCTGGAGTCAGGGGACTTTGACTCTGGGGGAGGCATCCAGAATCGGGCTGGGAGCAGGAGCCTGGCAGGGGAAGAAAATCTTCTGTGAGGGTCCGGCTAACCTGCCCCTTCTCTGTCTCTCTTTACATCTCTGTGGATCCCTGTGGCCTTTTTCTGAAAGTCTCTTCCTAGCTTTCGCATATGCAGATGGAGTTTTCCAATTCCAAAATATACGCCTGTGTGTTTAGGGTCTCAGGAAGCCAGAATACCACAGGCCTCCCTCATTCTCTCTGGCCCATTGTAATCTCCAGACCCCCAGATTTGGTACCCAGGATCCCCACCCACCCTCATAGAGTGCCTGCCTCTGTGCAGATAAGTGGGGATGGGGGTGTCCCTTCCACCAGCACGTTCCCTTCTCCCCACCCCCACCTGCCTTGGCTGGATTTCTTCCCAGGAGCCTAGATCTTGATTCCTGGGGCGAAAGCAAGGATCCCTTTCCCCACCATCCCCACCCCAGCCTGGTAAGAAATAGCCCAGACAGAACTGCTCTGGCGCAGACCCACACGCAAGCCGCCTGGCTCTCACGGTCTGCCTCTTCGCCTTTCCTCTGCATCTTAAAGAAACTGAGGCAGGATCGAGGAGCTATTCTGCAGGTCAGACCAGGAGGCTGATATGGGCCACGGGCTCCCGTGCCTCACCCCGGAACGTGCTCAGACACCCTGCCATACGCAGACACGCAGACACATCCTTGCGCCCTTAGATGCTCTCTTCCTTCCCATACCTGCCGACTGGGACACTTTGACGGGCAAACTCTGCCGGGGACATCGCGCCCTTGCCCACAGCGAGCCCAGCTCCAGGGAGGTCCCGGCACAGACACCGCGCACAGCGCTGCGCCCGGACCACCCCCAGCTGCCCTGGGCTACCTCCACCCGCTGCGCACTCCGGGAATAGTGAGTGAGTGTCCGACCTGGATCCCGGCGAGCGGGGTCTTCAGGGGCTGCGCGGAGGAGGCGGCAGGATGCGCTCGGCCGCGGGGTGGCTGGTTGGGCTCGTTGGCGGCGGCACCGGCCGGGGTACAGCGCGGACTTTGCGCCAGGTGCGGGGGAGCCAGGGCTCTGACCCGGCGAGTGGGCCAGGTTCTGGGGAATGGATGGGAGAAGGGTCCCAGTCCCTCCTGGAGGATAGGGGGGTCCGCAGGTCCCGCAAGCCCGGCTGGATGGGAGGGGCAGGGGCTAGTCCCCGTGGGTGAGGGCCGGCTGGGGTCTGTGCCTACCGTCGTTCTGGCCGTAGCCCCAGCCGTGGTGGCCGGTCATGCCGCTGCCGTCACCTGCCGGCTCGGCTCAGTTGTGCTCGCTCGGCTGCGGCTCCGGCTGCCCAATTAAAATAGGGGGTCTCAGAACCTACCACAGGCCTCCCTCATTCTCTCTGGCCCATTGTAACTCCAGACCCCAGATTTGGTACCCAGGATCCCCACCCACCCTCATAGAGTGCCTGCCTCTGTGCAGATAAGTGGGGATGGGGGTGTCCCTTCCACCAGCACGTTCCCTTCTCCCCACCCCCACCTGCCTTGGCTGGATTTCTTCCCAGGAGCCTAGATCTTGATTCCTGGGGCGAAAGCAAGGATCCCTTTCCCCACCATCCCCACCCCAGCCTGGTAAGAAATAGCCCAGACAGAACTGCTCTGGCGCAGACCCACACGCAAGCCGCCTGGCTCTCACGGTCTGCCTCTTCGCCTTTCCTCTGCATCTTAAAGAAACTGAGGCAGGATCGAGGAGCTATTCTGCAGGTCAGACCAGGAGGCTGATATGGGCCACGGGCTCCCGTGCCTCACCCCGGAACGTGCTCAGACACCCTGCCATACGCAGACACGCAGACACATCCTTGCGCCCTTAGATGCTCTCTTCCTTCCCATACCTGCCGACTGGGACACTTTGACGGGCAAACTCTGCCGGGGACATCGCGCCCTTGCCCACAGCGAGCCCAGCTCCAGGGAGGTCCCGGCACAGACACCGCGCACAGCGCTGCGCCCGGACCACCCCCAGCTGCCCTGGGCTACCTCCACCCGCTGCGCACTCCGGGAATAGTGAGTGAGTGTCCGACCTGGATCCCGGCGAGCGGGGTCTTCAGGGGCTGCGCGGAGGAGGCGGCAGGATGCGCTCGGCCGCGGGGTGGCTGGTTGGGCTCGTTGGCGGCGGCACCGGCCGGGGTACAGCGCGGACTTTGCGCCAGGTGCGGGGGAGCCAGGGCTCTGACCCGGCGAGTGGGCCAGGTTCTGGGGAATGGATGGGAGAAGGGTCCCAGTCCCTCCTGGAGGATAGGGGGGTCCGCAGGTCCCGCAAGCCCGGCTGGATGGGAGGGGCAGGGGCTAGTCCCCGTGGGTGAGGGCCGGCTGGGGTCTGTGCCTACCGTCGTTCTGGCCGTAGCCCCAGCCGTGGTGGCCGGTCATGCCGCTGCCGTCACCTGCCGGCTCGGCTCAGTTGTGCTCGCTCGGCTGCGGCTCCGGCCCGCTCGCTGCTGCGGAGCAGGCTCTTAAAGCGGCGGCAGGCGGGAGGAGCGGTTCCCAGGGGACCCGCCCCCCAACCCCTCAGCAGGGCGAGAGAGGCCGGCCCTGCCCCGCCTTGCCCTCGCCCACTCGCCCCGCCGGCCAGTCGAGCCCCGAGTTGGGATGCGGGGTGGGGGTTGTCAAGGGGACCTAAAACCCATTTCCACCCTGGCCCTGGCCGAGCACTGCCCCTCCTTTCCTCCAGCACGTGTCCA
This sequence comes from Tragulus kanchil, assembly GCA_022376925.1. Lineage (NCBI taxonomy): Eukaryota > Metazoa > Chordata > Mammalia > Artiodactyla > Tragulidae > Tragulus > Tragulus kanchil. The sequence goes on along the minus strand of JAIOJX010000031.1, from coordinate 160,391,716 downwards.
GCCTCTGGGGCAGGAGAAGCCGCCCATGTTGAGGGCCACCTCCGTTTCTCCACATCCCATCCATCCGCCAGACTTGTCCCTGGGCGGTAAACCCCAGCACTGGAGACCTGCGTTCTGGGCCCTCCTGAGTGCCTTTTGGGTTGGGGACGCCCTTTACCTGCAAATTGCACTGACCGTCAAATGTCCAGAACTGGAGCTTCCACTGTTTGCCAGACGTTGGCAGGCGAGCTTTGGCTCCTTCCTGTCTCCTAAGCCTCTCAACTTCTGTCTCCTAAGCCTCTCAACTTCCCTACGACAATGGGTGGCGCTTCCATTAGGCCTACTTCACAGAGACAGGAGACTGAGGCACAGAGAGGTCAAGTGACTTCTCGCCCCAGGTCATCTAGATAGAGAGTGACGGCTTTACTCTCAATTTGTCCAACTCCTGACTCTTACACTCTTTTCCTGTTTACTCGTGGTGCTGGGATAAAAGGGTCCTATGGTTGTGGGGATCTGGAAGCCCTGGGGTAGGAAGGCTTAGGTAGAACCACAGCCTCACAAGGGGAGGGCGTTGGGCCCTTGGGTGTTAAGACATACAGACCCAAGGAACTTCCCTGGTGGTCCAGTAGCTGAGGCTCTGCATTCCCAGTGCAGGGGGCCAGGGTTCCATTGATCCTGCCTCAGGGAACTAGATCTTGCATGATGCAACTAAGACTTGGCACAGCCAAAAAAAAAAAAAAACTTTTTTTTTTTAAGACACATCCACAGGATACCAGCTGGTTTCCCCCCAGGGAATGAAGTCTGAGACCCTTCCTCTACCCTCTCCTTCTCTTCCTTGCCTTTCTCCTCTGTCCAGGTCCCTGCCTATTTCTTTACAGCCCACGGTTTGTCCCTCCTTTGCTTGCCTCCACAAGACCTTCTGCACACCTGGGAGCTCAGGCCCTCCACCCTGCACTCATCTCAGTATCTGCCTTGGCCCAGCATTTTCGCATCCACAAGCCCTGGTCCTTGCTGTGCCCTCCACCTGGGACGTCCTCTGTCTTCCACCCACTGGCTCCAGCCGGCCCAGTCTGATTCATCTGAGCATGTGGCCTTAAGCCAAGGATGGGGCTCGTCTCTGGCGAGGCCTCAGCAGGCAGTCTGGGAAAGACAAACAGATGGGTGGATGGAAGGATAGACAAATGATCCCACCGAGAGGCTTGCACCCAGCCAGAGTTGAAGGGCCATTTGGACAGTCTCTGCTGGTCTGACCTCTACTAGAGGGAGACTATTTCAGGCCCCTTTTGTTGGCTGACCTTGTGAAGGAATCTGCTGTCTTGTCTGCCAGGCTCCCCTATATCTGTGTGACTGTCTTGGTTTCCCTCTTCTAGTCCATGAATCTCTCAGGTTCCCAAGAAGAGTTGTGGAGATGAAGTGATAACTGGTTGGCTGGACCAAGGTCAGTCAGTGACTTCCCAGCACTGCCTAGATGTCTCTCTCCTTGACCCAGAAGCTGGAAGGAGCCCTCAGTAGTCATCTGACTCTAAGACGGGGGACAGGGGATCATAACAGACGTGCAGGGGGTGGCCCCTAAGACTGGCGTGTGACAGGAAAGGCAACCTTGCCAAGGCCCCAGGTCTCCAAACCAGAAACATCTTCTTTAGACCAAGAGGACCAAGGCAGGCTTCAGAGTGAGGCCGGCAGTCTCAGACGATCCTGCCACCCTTCTCCTGGGAGAGCTGCAACACTCTCCCAGGGGGGCTGGGCCCAAATGCGTCTACTTCATTGACCTACTTCCGCCTCACTGTGACCCAGACATTTTCATATTTATAGAACTTAAAAAAAAAACAAACCTGGAATTATGTGGAGTTGAAGCAAGGCTCATTCTCACAGCAGCCCCACTTTTAGATGAAGAAAGCAGGGCTCAGAGAAATGGAGTTAGGGTGCACAGTGAGTGACAGAACAAGGGTGAGCCCCAAGACTGTTGAGTCCCTTATTCAACAAGTCTGAAGTCACTACTAGGATGGGGAAGAAGTGGACTTAAAATTTGATTGTCATTTGGGTATACATGCAAGTCTCCCTCCATAATGACTTAAGAGAAGCTAGAGGGCTTCCCTTGTGGCTCAGTGGATAAGAACCCGTCTGCCAATGCAGGAGACACAGGTTCGATCCCCGAACCAGGAAGATCCCATATACTGCAGAGCAGCTAAACCCACACATCAACAAAGACCCAGCACAGCCAAGAATAAATAAATAAAAGTAAAAAAAAAAAACTTAAAAAAAGAGAAGCTAGCAAGTGTTTGCCTCTGGGTGGAGATTGGGAGCCCGGAAGGGTGGGAGAGGGTGTGGAGTGCGGGTGGGAGGGACACTCTTTACAGCCTACTCCTTTTGAAAGAATTGAAATATTGCCTCTTTAACAACCAAATAAAAGTCGACCCAATTCTTTCCTTCCCGCCTCCTGTTTTCAGCAGTTTTCTCTAGGTGCGGGAGGGCTGGGAACTCAAGTAGGTGAGAGGAGCTGACGGAGCCGGCCTGTCTGAGGTGAAGCCTCCGTTGCTCCTGCAGCCCACTCAGGTCACCTTGGGAAAGACTGTACCCCCATTCAGATACCTCCCGTCTCAATTACATGCTGTCTTTAAATCAGAACTGGGCACGTCCCTGGCACTTCTGCTGGTAAAGACTCCGTGCTCACAGTGCAGGGGGCATGGGTTTGATCCCTGATCGGGGAACTGAGATCCCACACATCGTACAACTCAGTCCATAAAAAACCGTAAAAAATTGGAATTAAAGGAACTGTCCTGGAGTTCCTTCTTTGGTCTCATTAGCTTCCTGGGTTTCGCTCTTTCTGGGGCAGAAGGAGTGTGGGGCTGTGAGAGCTGTGATGAAGGGCCGGGGGAGGAGGGCACAAGCAGATTGCACAGCCACACCTCATTCATTGCGACCTTGGCCAGATCTCACTTCCCCTCTCAAAGATTCAAGTGTCTTTGCTCTACAATAACCAGGTAATTAGCGTTTCATCCCTGCCCTGCCCACCTCATCGGATCTCCGTGAACCTCGGTTGAGACAATCGTCGTCCAGGGCTGCGCCCACAGGCAGCATCGTGCCTGCTCTTCACTGTGTGTGGTGCCCAGGGCCAGCAGGCCAGACTGGAAGCCCTGTGACTGAGAGACTCTAAGATCAAAGTTATAGCTTCTTGTGTTTTTTAAAAGAATTTCCATTACAAGTATGTGTGTGCACGCACATGTGGAATGAGCCTGGGCTGCGAACTCAAACAGACCTGGTCTTGGCTCCCAGCATCACTGGCTGTGTGATCTGGGGCAAGTTGCTTCACCTCTCTGAACCTGTTTTCTGATCTATCAGATGGGACTAGAGAGTCAAGAGGGCTAATAGGATGATCAGGTGAACATACCTGTGAGACTCCTAGGACCAAGTATGTACTCCTCAAACCTCTGTTCTTTCTCCTTTTCCTTGACTTTTTGGGGAGATTTAAACCGCCAAACATTCCTTTTCCAATTACAGTACTGGTGCCTATTTATTATAGAAAATTTGGGAGAATCAGAAAAGCATAGTAAAGTGGTCAGATAACCACTCAAGAATCACCACTGTTAACATTGTAGTGACCATCCTGCCGAGCTTTTTCAGTATGTATTGTCCTCAGTCGCTCAGTCATGTCTGACTCTTTGAGACTCTATGGACTGTCACCCGCCAGACGCCTCAGTCCATGGGATTCTCCTGGCAAGAATACTGGAGTGGGTTGCCACTTCCTCCTCCAGGGGAACCCTGACACAGTGGATTGAACTCATGTTTATTGTGCCTCCTGCATTGACAGACAGATTCTTTACCCCTAGTGCGACCTGGGAAGACAATATATATTAGTAGTACTTAAAAATTAATCTAGAACTATATGTGGAGCTTTGTGACCAAGTTTTTCTCACTTAATGCCCTTTGGTAAGCATCTGCCTGTCTCATCAGCCTTTCAGAACTTGACACTTAATAACTGCACAGTAAAAAAAAAAAACAAAAAAACCAGTACAGTGCTCTAGTATGTGGGTTATTTTATTTTCAGTTTTCACTGAAAAGTGCACTGCAGTGGATAGCTGCCTTGTTTATACATTTTTGTGTGGATGTCTGATGATTTCCCTGGGAAAGTGGAGTAACCAAATCAGATGATAGACACACTGAGGGTAAGACATTTTAACAATGTGGAATGGGGTCTTCCCTGGTGGTCCAGTGGTTAAGAACCCACCTTGTAATGCAAGGGACATGGATTTGATCCCTAGTTGAGGAACTAAGAGCTTGCAAACCATGGAGCAACTAAGCCTGAGCACTGCAACTAATGAGCCTGCAAACCACAAGCTAGAGAGTCTGTGCACCGCAATGAAAGATCCTGCATGACTCAACTAAGACCCAACCCAGTACCCTGGAAGTGCATCCTAAGTTGTGACTCATTCTTCCTAAGTGGTTTCCTACAGATTATCAGCTCTTCTAGGGCTGACCCTGACATCAGGAAAGATGGAGGGCAGGAGGAGAAGGTGGAGACAGGATGAGATGGTTGGATGGCATCATTGACTCAAGGGACATGAGTTTGAGCAGACTCCAGGAGATAGTGAAGGACAGGGAAGCCTGGTGTGCTGCAGTCCATGGGGTTGGAAAGCGTTGGATCCGACTTAGCGACTGAACAACACTAACAAGGGCAGAGCTAGCCCCACACTTCCTGGCAGCTCAAGGATCCAGTCTCCTCCAGCTGAAACCAACCAGGATGGGTAACACAACAGGACCTGAGCTGGTGTCTGGTCGGATCTGTGGGGCTTTGTTTCTAATCCTATACCACCTTTTTTTTTGTTTTAAATTTATTTTGGGGTTGGGTGGGGTGGGGTGAGGTAGGGTGGGTAAGGAGAGGAGCAGGTGGGCCACTTCTGTTGGTTTTTTCATTTGTCTATTTTCATCCATCTTTGTTCTTTGGTCCATGTGGGCCTCCCATCGTGGTGGCCTCTGTTGTTGCAGAGCACCGGCTCTGGGCACATGTGCTCCAGAGCTCCGGCTTGGTAATTGTACACATCGGTCCAGCCGCTCTGCGGCACGTGGGATCTTGCCAGGCCAGGGATCGAACCGGCACCCCTTGCACTGCAAGGCGGTGTCCTTACCCACTGGACCACCAGGGAAGCCCCCCATACCACCTTTTAATAGCTGTGAGAATTTGGAATTTTACTCACCTCTCTAAGCTTCTGCTCTCTTGGGTATAAAATGGGGTGAGCAGTAGTAGCTATTGCATTAGGGGAGCGCATGCATGCTAAGTCACTTCAGTTGTGTCCAACTCTTTGTGACCCTATGGACCATAGCCTGCCAGGCTCCTCTGTATATGGGATTCTCCAGGCAAGAAAACTGGAGTGGTTGGCCATTTCCTCCTCCAGGAGATCTTTCGGACCCAAGAATCAAACCTGTGTCTCCTCGACTCCCGCATTGCAGGTGGATTCTTTACTGTTGAGCCACCAGGAAGCTCCCAGACCAGAGGCAGCATGGCAGGTGGGGTCAGCCAGGTGCAAAGACAAGGGAGCGCTGGCCCAGGTGGGCGGCTCCACCCTGGAAGTGCATCCTAAGTTGTGGAGACAGTCTTCTAGGGCTGACCCTGACATCAGGAAAGATGGAGGGCAGGAGGAGAAGGTGGAGACAGGATGAGATGGTTGGATGGCATCATTGACTCAAGGGACATGAGTTTGAGCAGACTCCAGGAGATAGTGAAGGACAGGGAAGCCTGGTGTGCTGCAGTCCATGGGGTTGGAAAGCGTTGGATCCGACTTAGCGACTGAACAACACTAACAAGGGCAGAGCTAGCCCCACACTTCCTGGCAGCTCAAGGATCCAGTCTCCTCCAGCTGAAACCAACCAGGATGGGTAACACAACAGGACCTGAGCTGGTGTCTGGTCGGATCTGTGGGGCTTTGTTTCTAATCCTATACCACCTTTTTTTGTTTTAAATTTATTTTGGGGTTGGGTGGGGTGGGGTGAGGTAGGGTGGGTAAGGAGAGGAGCAGGTGGGCCACTTCTGTTGGTTTTTTCATTTGTCTATTTTCATCCATCTTTGTTCTTTGGTCCATGTGGGCCTCCCATCGTGGTGGCCTCTGTTGTTGCAGAGCACCGGCTCTGGGCACATGTGCTCCAGAGCTCCGGCTTGGTAATTGTACACATCGGTCCAGCCGCTCTGCGGCACGTGGGATCTTGCCAGGCCAGGGATCGAACCGGCACCCCTTGCACTGCAAGGCGGTGTCCTTACCCACTGGACCACCAGGGAAGCCCCCCATACCACCTTTTAATAGCTGTGAGAATTTGGAATTTTACTCACCTCTCTAAGCTTCTGCTCTCTTGGGTATAAAATGGGGTGAGCAGTAGTAGCTATTGCATTAGGGGAGCGCATGCATGCTAAGTCACTTCAGTTGTGTCCAACTCTTTGTGACCCTATGGACCATAGCCTGCCAGGCTCCTCTGTATATGGGATTCTCCAGGCAAGAAAACTGGAGTGGTTGGCCATTTCCTCCTCCAGGAGATCTTTCGGACCCAAGAATCAAACCTGTGTCTCCTGCGACTCCCGCATTGCAGGTGGATTCTTTACTGTTGAGCCACCAGGGAAGCTCCCAGACCAGAGGCAGCATGGCAGGTGGGGTCAGCCAGGTGCAAAGACAAGCGGCAGCGCGCTGGCCCAGGTGGGCGGCTCCGGCGGCAAGGGCCCAGTCAGGCTCCAAGTGCCGATCCAAAGACCTGGAGCCCTGCACGCATCCAGAGATCCAAAGTCCTCAGCAGCAGACAGCCAAGGAGACTGAAGGTGAGTACAGTGAGCACAGAATGGTGATGCATGTCAAGGCCTGGCTGGCATATGAGTACTCAGTAAACGGGGGTGGAATAGGGGCTTTAGGGCTCAATTCTCTCACCTGTTCTGTGAGAAGTTGGCCTAGGTTGGTGGTTCTCAAACTTCAGCATGCATCAGAGTCACCAGGAGTCTTATTAAAAGTTTCCTAGGGGGCTTCCCTGGTGGTCCAGTGGGTAAAGAGTCTGCTTTGCACTGCAAGGGTACCGGTTCAATCCCTGGTCTGGGAAGATCCCATGTGCCGTGAGGCAGCTGGGCCAGTGTGTCCAATTACAAGCCAGCACTCTAGAGCACATGCGCTCAGAGCTGGTGCTCTGCAATGAGAGAGGCCACTGCAATAGGAGGCCCACACAGGCCAAAGAATAAAGATGGATGAAAAATAAATAATAAAAATTTAAAGATTTATATATATAAAAGAAAGTTTCCTAGGCCTCACCCTGGAGCTTCTCCTTCAGCAAGTCTGGAATGGGCCTGAGGATTTGTCTTCCTAACAAGTTTCCAGGTGATATTGTTGCTGCTGGTCTGGGATCACACTTAAAAAACCAATGGCCTAAATCAATGAAGCCATGGATTCCTGGTCTGATACCTTTGGTTGCCTGTCTTCTACAAAAGGAAAGACATGTGAGGAGCCCTGAGTTCCCAGATGGCAGGATTTGTATCTGGTCAACTCCCATGGCTCCAGCATAGCACCTTTACATATTGTTATGGATTGAACTAGATCCCCCACTGAAAGTTGTTGGAAGTCCTAACCTCCAGGACCTTTGAGTGTAGTCTTACTTGGAAATATGGTTTGGGCAGATTTAATCAAGTTAAGATGAGGTCATGGGCTTCCCTGGTGGTCAGTGGTGAAGAATCTGTCTGCTAATGCAGGGGACATGGGTTCAGTCCCTGGTTCGGGAAGATCCTGTGGGACAATTCAGCCCGTGCACCTAGAGCCTGTGCTCTGCAACAAGAGAAACCACTGCAATGAGAAACTTATTCAGCTTAACTAGAGAGGAGTCCCCACTTACCGCAGCTAAGAAAGCTCACAAGCAGCAACGAAGACCCAGTGTAGCCATAAATAAATAAATAAATAAATAAGTAAGTCCTTTTCCTTTTCCGCCAAGATGAGGCCTTTAGGGTGGACCCTAATCCAATGTGACTTAGAAAAGAAGAAATAGACATAGGAGGGACACCATATGATGATGTAGGCAGAGACTGAAGTACTACATACAGCTGTGAGCCAAGGATTTCTGGTCAACTACCAGAAGCTAGGAAGGCCAGGTTCTTCCCTTTAAGTTTCAGAGGGAGCATACTGCACATACTTTATGAATTTCCAGCTTCATTTTGAACTTCCAGTTTTCCGAACTGTGAGGCGATGAATTTCTGTAGTTTGTACCAGTTTGTTATTGCAACTCCAGGAAATTAATACACCAAAATATCTTCTTTAACAGGATGCCGCCAACACAAACCTTTTCAAAATCATGTATAACTCCCTCCACCAAACTTACGGATGTTTCATGGGAGGCCCACACAGGCCAAAGAATAAAGATGGATGAAAAATAAATAATAAAAATTTAAAGATTTATATATATAAAAGAAAGTTTCCTAGGCCTCACCCTGGAGCTTCTCCTTCAGCAAGTCTGGAATGGGCCTGAGGATTTGTCTTCCTAACAAGTTTCCAGGTGATATTGTTGCTGCTGGTCTGGGATCACACTTAAAAAACCAATGGCCTAAATCAATGAAGCCATGGATTCCTGGTCTGATACCTTTGGTTGCCTGTCTTCTACAAAAGGAAAGACATGTGAGGAGCCCTGAGTTCCCAGATGGCAGGATTTGTATCTGGTCAACTCCCATGGCTCCAGCATAGCACCTTTACATATTGTTATGGATTGAACTAGATCCCCCACTGAAAGTTGTTGGAAGTCCTAACCTCCAGGACCTTTGAGTGTAGTCTTACTTGGAAATATGGTTTGGGCAGATTTAATCAAGTTAAGATGAGGTCATGGGCTTCCCTGGTGGTCAGTGGTGAAGAATCTGTCTGCTAATGCAGGGGACATGGGTTCAGTCCCTGGTTCGGGAAGATCCTGTGGGACAATTCAGCCCGTGCACCTAGAGCCTGTGCTCTGCAACAAGAGAAACCACTGCAATGAGAAACTTATTCAGCTTAACTAGAGAGGAGTCCCCACTTACCGCAGCTAAGAAAGCTCACAAGCAGCAACGAAGACCCAGTGTAGCCATAAATAAATAAATAAATAAATAAGTAAGTCCTTTTCCTTTTCCGCCAAGATGAGGCCTTTAGGGTGGACCCTAATCCAATGTGACTTAGAAAAGAAGAAATAGACATAGGAGGGACACCATATGATGATGTAGGCAGAGACTGAAGTACTACATACAGCTGTGAGCCAAGGATTTCTGGTCAACTACCAGAAGCTAGGAAGGCCAGGTTCTTCCCTTTAAGTTTCAGAGGGAGCATACTGCACATACTTTATGAATTTCCAGCTTCATTTTGAACTTCCAGTTTTCCGAACTGTGAGGCGATGAATTTCTGTAGTTTGTACCAGTTTTTGTTATTGCAACTCCAGGAAATTAATACACCAAAATATCTTCTTTAACAGGATGCCGCCAACACAAACCTTTTTCAAAATCATGTATAACTCCCCTCCACCAAACTTACGGATGTTTCTGTCCATGCAATCCATGATTGCATTGAACTGTCCCCTGCTACCTGATGACCTTCCCACATTCCCTGGGTGTATTTTATTGTCTGTTATATTTCACCTGTTCAATTGGAGGACATGGAACAGAAAAAGCAGATGACAAGCTGGGAGAGTCTCATGCCTCTGTTTCCCATCAACTGTGTTCCATGGTGCTAGGCAGGGACCAGGGAAGTCACGAGAGGGTGTGCCTCCACCTGATCGTGGAGACAGCACCTAGGGGGAATTATATCCATCATCCTTGCATCGTAACTGTCAGACTGTGCCCCTTAACCTGTTCCCATCCCAGGGTGGGTTGGGTTGGAGACACGTGGTCATTCTCACCTATTTCGGGTACTGATTAACCTGAAGATGCCTATAGTGGCCGTGAGGTAGGAAGGGATCCTCATGACCCCCCGGTCCCCTCTCTTCCCACCTTCACAGGGTAACCCACTTCCTTGGCAACTATACCCACAGGGATGGTTCTTTTCAGGAAGTGCAGAGCTTTAAATTCCTTCTTGTTTTTACGTTCTCAGTCCTCACAACCTGGCTCCTACCACCTCTTCCCCTGACCACTCCCTGTTGCTGACGTTTAGTCTTTACGTCATGTCTGACTCTTTCGCAACCCCATGGACTGTAGCCCCACCAGGCTCCTCTGTCCATGGGATTCTCAGGAAAAAGCCAAGATGAGGCCTTTAGGGTGGACCCTAATCCAATGTGACTTAGAAAAGAAGAAATAGACATAGGAGGGACACCATATGATGATGTAGGCAGAGACTGAAGTACTACATACAGCTGTGAGCCAAGGATTTCTGGTCAACTACCAGAAGCTAGGAAGGCCAGGTTCTTCCCTTTAAGTTTCAGAGGGAGCATACTGCACATACTTTATGAATTTCCAGCTTCATTTTGAACTTCCAGTTTTCCGAACTGTGAGGCGATGAATTTCTGTAGTTTGTACCAGTTTTTGTTATTGCAACTCCAGGAAATTAATACACCAAAATATCTTCTTTAACAGGATGCCGCCAACACAAACCTTTTTCAAAATCATGTATAACTCCCCTCCACCAAACTTACGGATGTTTCTGTCCATGCAATCCATGATTGCATTGAACTGTCCCCTGCTACCTGATGACCTTCCCACATTCCCTGGGTGTATTTTATTGTCTGTTATATTTCACCTGTTCAATTGGAGGACATGGAACAGAAAAAGCAGATGACAAGCTGGGAGAGTCTCATGCCTCTGTTTCCCATCAACTGTGTTCCATGGTGCTAGGCAGGGACCAGGGAAGTCACGAGAGGGTGTGCCTCCACCTGATCGTGGAGACAGCACCTAGGGGGAATTATATCCATCATCCTTGCATCGTAACTGTCAGACTGTGCCCCTTAACCTGTTCCCATCCCAGGGTGGGTTGGGTTGGAGACACGTGGTCATTCTCACCTATTTCGGGTACTGATTAACCTGAAGATGCCTATAGTGGCCGTGAGGTAGGAAGGGATCCTCATGACCCCCCGGTCCCCTCTCTTCCCACCTTCACAGGGTAACCCACTTCCTTGGCAACTATACCCACAGGGATGGTTCTTTTCAGGAAGTGCAGAGCTTTAAATTCCTTCTTGTTTTTACGTTCTCAGTCCTCACAACCTGGCTCCTACCACCTCTTCCCCTGACCACTCCCTGTTGCTGACGTTTAGTCTTTACGTCATGTCTGACTCTTTCGCAACCCCATGGACTGTAGCCCCACCAGGCTCCTCCGTCCATGGGATTCTCCAGGCAGAAATACTGGGATGGGTTGCCATTTCCTTCTCCAGGGGATCTTCCCCACTCAGGGATTGAACCGACCTCTCCTGCATTGGCTGGCAGATTCTTCACCACTGAGCCACCTGTGTGACCACTCCCAGCAGATTCTTCACCACTGAGCCACCTGTGTGACCACTCCCTTCGCCTAACCACACACCACACCAAACTTCCTTAAGTGCCTCAGGCTGTCGTGTCTTATCTGTCTCCCAGGGGTGACATCTGCTGTTCCTTCTGCTTAAAACATTCTACCTTGCCCACACCACAGTGAACGGTCCCAGAAGAGAGGCAGTGGGTGGAGTTCCTCAACTTCCCTCTGCCTATTAGGAGGGTCATATTATCTACTGAATATCCGTTTACTGCCCCTCCCTTGTCTTGGGACAGTGAACATCGCAAGAACCAAGTCCCTGACTTTTTCATCTACAGCCAGGAGAAGCTAGCTTTGTTGTTGAAAACAAGCATTCACCGTGGGCTTGCTTGTTGCATGAGAGGAGGGAAGAAATAGGCCAATAATAATGACTGTAACAATGAAAGTTATTATTTAGACGGGATTTTTTGTGAGTCCTGTTCTGCGTATTCAAAGTCTCATTTAAGAGGGTTTCCCTGGTGGTCCTGTGGGTAAAGAGTCCCCTTTGCAGTGCAAGGGCACCAGTGCGATCCCTGGCCTGGGAACGGCTGGGCGGGTGCGTCTAATTACCAGCCAGTGCTCTGGAGCACATGCGCTCACAGCCGGTGCTTTGCAGCAAGAGAGGCCTGTGCAATGGGAGGCCCACACAGGCCGAAAAATAAAGATGGATGAAAATGGTGGAGTAAACCACCGGGGGGGTGGCATTCTCACCTATTTCGGTACTGATTAACCTGAAGATGCCTATAGTGGCCGTGAGGTAGGAAGGGATCCTCATGACCCCGGTCCCCTCTCTTCCCACCTTCACAGGGTAACCCACTTCCTTGGCAACTATACCCACAGGGATGGTTCTTTTCAGGAAGTGCAGAGCTTTAAATTCCTTCTTGTTTTTACGTTCTCAGTCCTCACAACCTGGCTCCTACCACCTCTTCCCCTGACCACTCCCTGTTGCTGACGTTTAGTCTTTACGTCATGTCTGACTCTTTCGCAACCCCATGGACTGTAGCCCCACCAGGCTCCTCCGTCCATGGGATTCTCCAGGCAGAAATACTGGGATGGGTTGCCATTTCCTTCTCCAGGGGATCTTCCCCACTCAGGGATTGAACCGACCTCTCCTGCATTGGCTGGCAGATTCTTCACCACTGAGCCACCTGTGTGACCACTCCCAGCAGATTCTTCACCACTGAGCCACCTGTGTGACCACTCCCTTCGCCTAACCACACACCACACCAAACTTCCTTAAGTGCCTCAGGCTGTCGTGTCTTATCTGTCTCCCAGGGGTGACATCTGCTGTTCCTTCTGCTTAAAACATTCTACCTTGCCCACACCACAGTGAACGGTCCCAGAAGAGAGGCAGTGGGTGGAGTTCCTCAACTTCCCTCTGCCTATTAGGAGGGTCATATTATCTACTGAATATCCGTTTACTGCCCCTCCCTTGTCTTGGGACAGTGAACATCGCAAGAACCAAGTCCCTGACTTTTTCATCTACAGCCAGGAGAAGCTAGCTTTGTTGTTGAAAACAAGCATTCACCGTGGGCTTGCTTGTTGCATGAGAGGAGGGAAGAAATAGGCCAATAATAATGACTGTAACAATGAAAGTTATTATTTAGACGGGATTTTTTGTGAGTCCTGTTCTGCGTATTCAAAGTCTCATTTAAGAGGGTTTCCCTGGTGGTCCTGTGGGTAAAGAGTCCCCTTTGCAGTGCAAGGGCACCAGTGCGATCCCTGGCCTGGGAACGGCTGGGCGGGTGCGTCTAATTACCAGCCAGTGCTCTGGAGCACATGCGCTCACAGCCGGTGCTTTGCAGCAAGAGAGGCCTGTGCAATGGGAGGCCCACACAGGCCGAAAAATAAAGATGGATGAAAAATAAATAGAAAATCAATATAAAAAAAAAAAGAGGCCAAAAAATTTTAAAAAGATCTCATTTAAGGTTAATAGAACTCTGTGACGGAGGCTCATTTATCCCCATCGCACAGAGGAACAAACTGGATTTGAGAGGTACAGAGCAGATTTCACAAACAGGGAGTTGTTAAAACCTAAATCCCCCTGATTCCAAAGGGCTGTTTGACTAGAGGGGCTACTGCACTGGTGCAGGCGCGACTACCAGACCAGTTCCCGCGTCCGAGCTTTGGCCGCCGATGCCGCGGTGTACACACGACGCGTGCGCAGTGCAGTGGCGGCGCCCCCTGCGGGCGGCGTGCAGGAAGCGTCCGCCTCAAAGAGGCACTCAGTGCGCGTGCGTGCTCGTGGAGGCGGTGGCTATTCTCTGCAGTGGCCCGGCACTTCTGTGTGGGGCTGGCGCGGCCATGGCGCAGCCGGGAAAGCTGCTTAAGGAGCAGAAGTACGACCGGCAGCTGAGGTGAGCCGGGGCTCACCGAGTCGGGCGGGCCAGCGGGTTCCTCTGCGTCCGGGCCGGGCCTAAGCGAGCGGGCGGCGCAGTTGGGCCTTTTTCGGGCCTCCCGCCGGGGTGGGCCGGGCAGTGTGTTCGGGGTTCCGGCCTGGCGGTGCTTCTCGAGGCCGGGACTCGCCTTCCCCGAGGGGCGCGCCCGCCCGCCCGCCACGCGGCATGCAGGTCGAGGTGCACCGCACCAGCGTCAGCCGGGTCCGCGGCGGCTGCGAACGCTTCCTTCTCGCTATGCTTAGGCTCCTCGCTTTGCAGGAAGAAGGGCTCGGACTACCCTATCCCGGCCGCCGAGAGCAGTACCGAATGTTAGCTATTGTCCTAAGCCGGCGCAGTCCAGTAGAAATATAATGCCAACCGCATATGTAGTTATATATATGTTGCATATATATATAGGTAGTTACATCTAAACAGGAAAAGGAACAGTTGAAAATAATTTTAATGCAGTTTGTTTAACCCGATAAGTGTAAAATATTAATATTTCAACGGATAATCACAGCCGGTGCTTTGCAGCAGAGAGGCCTGTGCAATGGGAGGCCCACACAGGCCGAAAAATAAAGATGGATGAAAAATAAATAGAAAATCAATATAAAAAAAAAAAGAGGCCAAAAAATTTTAAAAAGATCTCATTTAAGGTTAATAGAACTCTGTGACGGAGGCTCATTTATCCCCATCGCACAGAGGAACAAACTGGATTTGAGAGGTACAGAGCAGATTTCACAAACAGGGAGTTGTTAAAACCTAAATCCCCCTGATTCCAAAGGGCTGTTTGACTAGAGGGGCTACTGCACTGGTGCAGGCGCGACTACCAGACCAGTTCCCGCGTCCGAGCTTTGGCCGCCGATGCCGCGGTGTACACACGACGCGTGCGCAGTGCAGTGGCGGCGCCCCCTGCGGGCGGCGTGCAGGAAGCGTCCGCCTCAAAGAGGCACTCAGTGCGCGTGCGTGCTCGTGGAGGCGGTGGCTATTCTCTGCAGTGGCCCGGCACTTCTGTGTGGGGCTGGCGCGGCCATGGCGCAGCCGGGAAAGCTGCTTAAGGAGCAGAAGTACGACCGGCAGCTGAGGTGAGCCGGGGCTCACCGAGTCGGGCGGGCCAGCGGGTTCCTCTGCGTCCGGGCCGGGCCTAAGCGAGCGGGCGGCGCAGTTGGGCCTTTTTCGGGCCTCCCGCCGGGGTGGGCCGGGCAGTGTGTTCGGGGTTCCGGCCTGGCGGTGCTTCTCGAGGCCGGGACTCGCCTTCCCCGAGGGGCGCGCCCGCCCGCCCGCCACGCGGCATGCAGGTCGAGGTGCACCGCACCAGCGTCAGCCGGGTCCGCGGCGGCTGCGAACGCTTCCTTCTCGCTATGCTTAGGCTCCTCGCTTTGCAGGAAGAAGGGCTCGGACTACCCTATCCCGGCCGCCGAGAGCAGTACCGAATGTTAGCTATTGTCCTAAGCCGGCGCAGTCCAGTAGAAATATAATGCCAACCGCATATGTAGTTATATATATGTTGCATATATATATAGGTAGTTACATCTAAACAGGAAAAAGGAACAGTTGAAAATAATTTTAATGCAGTTTGTTTAACCCGATAAGTGTAAAATATTAATATTTCAACGGATAATCAGTATACAGAGTTATTAGAGATATTTTACATATTTTTCATTCAGTCCTCAAAGTCCAACAGTTTACACTATTGACGCATCTCAGTTTGGACTAGCCATATTTCTAGTGCCCAGCAGCCACATTTGGCTAATGGACTAATTGACAGTCACTTAACAGACACTGCAGGTCTGAGCCATATGACTCGGCCTTGACTACTTCCTCTGCAATGGCTTTTCTCCTCACACTTGGTGTTCACACTATCCATTCCTTATTTATTGAGCATCTTTGTGTTTAAAGGGCTTCCGTGGTGGCTCAGCGGTAAAACATTTACCTGACCGGCAGGAGACCATTTACAGTGCAGGAGATGTGGGTTCAATTCCTGGGTCAGGAAGATCTCCTAGAGAAGGAAATGGCGACCCACTCCAGTATTCTTGCCTGGGAAATCCTATGGACAGAGGAACCTGGTGGGCTATAACCATGGTGTTCCATAAGAGTCCGATTGGACTTAGCCACTAAATCACCACCAAAGGCAGCATAAGTAACACAATCGTTTGCCCGCCCCCTCCCCCCCCGCGCCTGCCCCTCGCCCGCCCCTTTCTGGAGTCCTGCAAGCCAGAAGTTAGAGTATGTCCCTAAGGACTGGAATCCATTTGCACCTATGACTTAATGCTGAATCAGGAGCTTTAGACACACAATTCTGAGAGCACTCTTAAAGGCAGTTATTCTCAGCTTTATAGATGGGAATACTGAGTTTTAGAGGAGTTTGATAACCTGCCCAGAGTCTCCCATGTATTTGAACCATAGTGTAAACTTCTGGCATTTTCAGAACTGGTCCTGTCTGTTCCCAAGCTTCTGGGGTAAGAAGCAAGATAGCAGAGCCCACAAGGGGACAGAACAGAACCAACTGGTCTTCTCTTGTAAATTTTTGGAGATCTTTGTGTTCTGAAGGCAGAGGTAGCCATACATGGCAGAGATGAGAAGATACTTTAGATTACTAAGTAACTGTGACAGAAGAGAGTTTTTGCTGAGTCCAGTCCATTTAAGGACCAAACAGAACTGTTTATTGGTTTTGAAGTCAGTTTATTGGTCAGAAAGGAGCAGTTAGTTGCAAGCCAGGTTGTGCAGCCAGATAGCAGTCAGCAGGCCCTGCTTTCCTTAGGCCAGCAAGAGAGCAGAGAGGATTGATTTTTGTTTGGGCCCTTTCTTGAAATAGATTACCTATAGATTACGTAGAGATGCAACCCTGTTCTCTTAGGCTCACTCTCCAACTACCCGAGTCTCCATTCAACCAAATATACCTTCACAAAGACACAAAGAAGACACCTTGTGTCCTACTTTCATAGGGGAAAAAAAAAAAAAAAACGCAGATGTTTCCCGTCTGTCTGGTTCTTCTTAGCTCTTCCTCCACGCCTTTGACAGCTATTCCTTGATCACTTACTTGGGCAAGGAACTGTATCAGGCATTGGGGCTCCAGTGGTGTAGGTAGGGAGTGGTCTGGACTCTTACGGAGCTTCAAGTGGAATGGAGAGATGGATTTTCAGTGGATACAAAATCACATGCGGCAGTTACAGTTGCAATATGCTCTGGAAGACATACTGGCTACATAATCAGAGGGAATCTGCTTTAGAGCAGCTGACAGGGAAGGCAGCTTGAAGTCTTGTCAGTCGTCCAGGCCATGACGTTTTTCTGATGATTTGGGCCTCCTCTGTAGTTCCTGCAATGAGAAGAACAGTTACTTTAGGCTATCTGGGCGGAGGGAGCCAGGTCGGCCTGGCTGTCATGAGGCCGGTTTGATCACATACTTTGTCCTGTTCGTCATATGGTCGTGTGACAAGATAACATACTTCAAGTTATAACACATATTTCTTATCCTTATTACAGCTTTGTGTTTGCTAGTATACGCGTTGTTCAGTCATGCTATCAGAATGGTCATTGGGCATTCCATTTTAAAGTACTTCTGTAGAAATCACTGTGAAGGCTTTCCAGATGCTAATTCAGTTTTTTTGGTAAAAACTTTTCTCACTCTTGCAAATACCATGGTGATAAGTAACGTGTCAAAATTATACTGGATCCCTATAACTTAAGGAGAAATAAGGATGATGCATGTGTGCTTAGTTCCTTCAGTCGTGTCTCTTTGCGACCCTTGCATCCCTGTGAACTGTAACCCACCAGGCTCCTCTGTCCTTGGGATTCTCCAGGCAAGAGTACTTGAGGGGGTTGGCAGGCCCTCCTCTCGGGGATCTTCTTGACCCAGGGCTCAAACCAGGGCTCAAACCCACATCTCCTGAGTCTCCTGTATTGCAGGTGTATTCTTTACCCCCTGAACCACCCGGCAAGTCCCAAATAGAGAATAATGGGTTTTAAATCTAAGGTACTTCTCTCATGTTAATGCATATAAAGACTTTCTGTTCTGTAAGTTACCTGGCTTGAAAAGAGTAATGGACTAGGAGCTAGAAGGCCAAGTTTCTAGTTCTGATTTGACCATGCCAGGCTCAAGCTGTTTGAATCTCTGGTTACTCAGCTATGTAATTCCCATAACACCTCTTGCTGTTCCAGTCTCACATGGATGCCATGGCTGTCACATGTTTTATTCTCTGCAAGACACTTTAAAAGATCATCATTTAAGTTACTTGTTTGCATGAAGGTTTTTAAACTGTTGTATTTGTGTCTTCTTTTGTAGGTTGTGGGGTGATCACGGGCAGGAGGCTCTAGAATCTGCTCATGTTTGCCTAATAAATGCAACAGCCACAGGCACTGAAATTCTTAAAAACTTGGTGCTACCAGGTATTACAGCTTTGTGGTTATAAATTTACGTCTCTGTGAGTTTTGAACTAGAAATATATGTTCTTGACTGACTGTTTTGTTCTCCCAGGTATTGGTTCATTTACAATTATTGATGGAAATCAGGTCAGCGGGGAAGATGCTGGAAATAAGTATGTTTTATTCTTTTTTCAATTCATGCATGTTGGGGCAGGCCGTGCATTTGTCAGGCGAGTGTAAGGCCTAACTCCCAGCTTTACCTCCTCAGGCAGGGTGACTTGACTTTCAGGTGGAAATAATCTCTGTGCTTTGGATCATAGCGAGAACGGAGTGAGTTAATATGTGTAAAGGGCTAACACAGTGTCTGGCAGATAGGCCGTTAGTGAAAGACAGCCATCACTACTGTTTTTTTTTTTTTTTAAAGATTTATTTATTTATTTATGGGGAGATGGGGAGGGAGGGGAGCGGGTGGGCCACTTCTATTGGTCTTTCATTTGTCTGTTTTCATCCATCTTTGTTCTTTGGCCCGTGTGGGCCTCCCATTGCGGTGGCCTCTGTTGTCACAGAGCGCTGGCTCTGGGCGCATGCGCTCCAGAGCTCCGACTCGGCAATTGGACACATCAGTCCAGCCGCTCCGCGGCACGTGGGATCTTCCCAGGCCAGGGATCGAACCGGCGCCCCTTGCACTGCAAGGCGGTGTCCTTACCCACTGGACCACCAGGGAAGCCCTTCACTACTGTTTTTATAGTTGTTATTAATGCCAGTGGGCACTCATTATCCCTTTATTGGTGAAATCTGGATCCTTCTTAAATCCTTGCATTGATTCCTAGGTGTTAGTATGTAATTAATAATGATTATATTTGGGGATTGTGACAATAATAAAAACTACTTTTTGTGGTATCTTCTAAGCTTAGTCGAGGTATATCTCTTTCTGCACTATATCATCTCTATAAAAATGCCGTTCTAAAGATGGCGTATGTATCTTTCATTAAAGATGATCATATTCAGACCTTCAGGACATTCCTACATTTGGATTTCAGGCTTGTCTTTTCAGGCACTTGGAGTCTGGGATCTCTCATATTTGTCAATAATCAGCAACTAGTAAATATGAGAGAAATCAGATTTTGGTTCATATTGAGCTTTATTATCCTTTCTTTGGGTACAATACCCTGAGTCTGAGAAGCAGACTCAGATCTGGGCCTTAGGACCTGACAAAGGTGTATGTGAGAGGAAGCCTGAATAAATCTGTTACAGTGTAGCATTTCCCACATGTGGGTCTGTGAATTTTTGGTTCTAGGGAATGGTAGTAGCTGTTAAATGGAGCATATGGATTCCATGGTCAGATGAAGTTAAGCATTTCTTTAGTGTAAGAGTTCAATATCCTGTGCATTGTGTATATTGTGCATTTCCAAGAGAAGATTTAACATGGTGTTTTCCAAACTTTTCAAAGGCAGGAAACCTTTTTCTTTCAGACCATTTTGGAAAATTCATATTCTGTGGCACAGCTTGGGAAACATTGATTAATTAGCGGTTACAAATTTCACCCAAGTTTTCTTCCTCCAGGAAGGCTGTTACAGTCTGAAATTAAAATATAGTTGGGGCTTCCCTGGTGGTCCAGTGGGTAAAGAGTCCACCTTGCAGCACAGGGGGTGCTGGTTTGATCCCTGGCACGGGAAGATCTCACATGCCGCGGAACGGCTGTACCCATGTGTCCAATTACAAGCCAGCACTCTAGAGCACATGCGCCCGGAGCCGGTGCTCTGCAACAAGAGAGACCACTGTGATAGGAGGCCTACACAGGCCAAAGAACAAAGGTGGATGAAAATAAATAAAAATGAAAAACCAGTAAATATGGCCAAAATTTAAAAAAAAAAATGGTATATATAGTTTGTTCTAAACTATGAATGAAGTGCACCTGCTATTACAAATAACCTTTCTGTTACAGTCAAAGATGCCATTAATTTTGTTTTGTTTTCCTATTTTAGTTTTTTCCTTCAGAAAAGCAGTATTGGCAAGGTAAAAAATGAATTTGTTACAGAATATAGTTGTATTTGAACACTAGTGATGTCATTGTGATTGTTGGAAAAGCTTTACTTAGAAGAGCTTAACTGTTAAATTGATTAGAATCATTATAGCCTGTAAATTAAAAAAAAAAAGATTATTTCTCTGAGAAAAAGTTATTTTTTTCTGATATTCTAAATCTTTATGTACTTGGTAGTTTAAGATCTTAGACGTTTTTATAGTGTATATTGTGTTAAAACTAATCTTGAGGAATGTTAATTAATGATCAGAGGTTGCAGTATTTTGGCTAAGGTTTTTTTTTTTACCAAGAGTTAGTCAGAATGTGTTTTATTTTTGTATTTCATATTAAAAACATTGCAAACAAGAAATCTTACAGAGCCATTTTGGTCAACTTAGACCAGTTAGTCAATTATGTACTACATAATATATTCATGTAGTATATTATGTATGTAGTTTCCTTAATGATTGACCTATCTTATACAGGATTGTAAATGTGAAATTTTAGAGTTAGGCTAAACGTAACTCAGCATATCCCTTTCTGCTACCCAGAATTTTAACATGGTGCAAATTTAAAGAACCAATTTTGGAAAATTCATATTCTGTGGCACAGCTTGGGAAACATTGATTAATTAGCGGTTACAAATTTCACCCAAGTTTTCTTCCTCCAGGAAGGCTGTTACAGTCTGAAATTAAAATATAGTTGGGGCTTCCCTGGTGGTCCAGTGGGTAAAGAGTCCACCTTGCAGCACAGGGGGTGCTGGTTTGATCCCTGGCACGGGAAGATCTCACATGCCGCGGAACGGCTGTACCCATGTGTCCAATTACAAGCCAGCACTCTAGAGCACATGCGCCCGGAGCCGGTGCTCTGCAACAAGAGAGACCACTGTGATAGGAGGCCTACACAGGCCAAAGAACAAAGGTGGATGAAAATAAATAAAAATGAAAAACCAGTAAATATGGCCAAAATTTAAAAAAAAAAATGGTATATATAGTTTGTTCTAAACTATGAATGAAGTGCACCTGCTATTACAAATAACCTTTCTGTTACAGTCAAAGATGCCATTAATTTTGTTTTGTTTTCCTATTTTAGTTTTTTCCTTCAGAAAAGCAGTATTGGCAAGGTAAAAAAAATGAATTTGTTACAGAATATAGTTGTATTTGAACACTAGTGATGTCATTGTGATTGTTGGAAAAGCTTTACTTAGAAGAGCTTAACTGTTAAATTGATTAGAATCATTATAGCCTGTAAATTAAAAAAAAAAAGATTATTTCTCTGAGAAAAAGTTATTTTTTTCTGATATTCTAAATCTTTATGTACTTGGTAGTTTAAGATCTTAGACGTTTTTATAGTGTATATTGTGTTAAAACTAATCTTGAGGAATGTTAATTAATGATCAGAGGTTGCAGTATTTTGGCTAAGGTTTTTTTTTTTACCAAGAGTTAGTCAGAATGTGTTTTATTTTTGTATTTCATATTAAAAACATTGCAAACAAGAAATCTTACAGAGCCATTTTGGTCAACTTAGACCAGTTAGTCAATTATGTACTACATAATATATTCATGTAGTATATTATGTATGTAGTTTCCTTAATGATTGACCTATCTTATACAGGATTGTAAATGTGAAATTTTAGAGTTAGGCTAAACGTAACTCAGCATATCCCTTTCTGCTACCCAGAATTTTCTGGTGCAAGTCGTGCAGTCATTTGAAAACTCTAATAATGATACTTTAACTCTGTTTTAAATATATTGTGATTTAGTCTGTTTTTAGACAATATGAAAAACAGTGTTATATCTGTGCGTGGAATTTGGGTTGTTTCACAGTCTATTTGCCTGATCTGTAAATTAGGGGTTACATTGCAACCAAATTTTTTTCTAATTAAAGTGAAATGCTTTGTTTTTAAAAGAACCGAGCTCAAGCTGCCATGGAATTCTTACAAGAATTAAATAGCGATGTCTCTGGAAGTTTTGTGGAAGAGGTATATGTATATTTGCATTATTATTTCTGTGTAGAAATAGAATTTTTTAGTCATTCATAGCCTTAGGAATTCAGAATTTTGAATCTTTGTGTTTTTCTGTTGACAGTTGAATTATTTTAAGGTTGGAGTCTAGTATTTGCCTCACTTGTTCTAAAAAAGCTTAACTGTTTCTGTCATGTTTAATATGATTGTGAAATTGTTCGATTTTCTTTCTCCTGTCCTATTTAGAGTCCAGAAAACCTTCTAGACAATGATCCTTCATTTTTCTGTAGGTTTACCATTGTGGTTGCAACTCAGCTTCCTGAGAGGTAAAATTTTAAGTTAATTTGTTTTCATCTGAATCTCTAATTAGATTTGCATAATTTTGTTTTTTCTGTAAAGTCTGTGGTCTTTGAATTCTTAAACTCCATAGAAACCTTTAAATAGAAGTGATCTAATTAAAATCTCCAGCATTTAAAAGATAGGAAAGAGAAAAATATTGAGATGTGAAAATTTAAAAAATATATTTAGGGCTTCCCTGGTGGTCCAGTGGGTAAAGAGTCTGCCTTACAGTGCGAGGGGCACCGGTTCGATCCCTGGCCCGGGAAGATCCCATGTGCTGTGGAGCAGCTGGACCAGTGTATCCAGTTATGAGCCAGCGCTCTGGAATGCAGGCACCTAGAGCTGGTGCTCTGCAACGAGAGAGGCCGCTGCGATGGGAGCCCCACACAGGCCAAAGAATAAAGATGGATGAAAACAAATGATGACTTAAGAGGCAAACAAATAAATAAATAAATAATACTTAGAACAGTTAAATTGAACATTGGTACTTTTATTAGTGGAAAGAAAACCCAGTTAGAATTAATTATAGTGAGTGCTTGGGGGTGTATACATAGGTTTTATAAATATTTTCTTCTTTATTATGGAAATGTTTTTCAGTAACATTGTCCCTAATATAAAAAGGCTTTCATATCTGTCTAGTCCAAAAGATAGAGTTTCTTATAAACTGCAGTTTTGTGGAATTGCTTGCTTTTCAGCCTATTTTCATGTAGATATGTTATTTATATGATTGCAGTAGATAAATATTTGCATTTATTATTTATTTAGTAAGAAAGTGGCTTTATTTTAGGAGAAGTAAGTGGCAACCCACTCCACTATTTTGGCCTGGGAAATTCCATGGACAGGAGCCGGGTGGGTGCAAAGTGATCGGGCACATCTCCATTTAGTTCTTCATTTTCCATTTGTCCATGTGAAACTTTGAGATGCAGTCTAAGTAAAAAGTATGTGAGCAATGAAAGTGAATTCACATTGAAATACTTACTTATTAAATATTGGTAAACTCTTTACTGATGGCAATAGATTAAATATCTCTAATAATCTTGCCTTTGGTGAACTTACTGTATCCCCTTATGGTTATTATGTTTTGTCTACCCGATGTACATTAGTCAGTAAGTATTTTAAAATGTTGAAAATAAAAAGAAGCTTCATTTTAAGGTACACATGTTGGGCATGCCGCCATTTGCTCATGTTCTTGTCTGTTATGCCTTCTTTTACAGTTCATTACTACGTTTAGCAGATGTCCTCTGGAATTCCCAGGTTCCTCTTTTGGTCTGTAGGACATATGGACTGGTTGGTTATATGAGGATCATTATAAAAGAACATCCAGGTAAAATTGTGGCACGTATAGGGCTTCCTCTTGGTCTCTTTAACTATAATTTTAGGAACTTGACAATTCAGAAAGTCAGTTTGAAATCACAAAGTTAATTCGTAGCAGCACAACTCTGGTTACAGGTTCAAAGTCATGATCAGAATCAGTAGGCTTTTATCTTCCTGTTTCCTTCACTTAGCATCATAGAAGGATACGAAGCAGGAGGTACGACAGGTTTAGCTTCTTCACGTTATGGGTCATTTAAGAGCTGCAGCAGCTCTGCAGATACCTAGCTTTCTTTGCCTCCTATTCTCCATAGGGCATGTATGATTGCCACCGGCAAGAGTCAGGGTGCGCGGGTCTCACTGAGATAGAGGGGTTACACTACCTTTCCCCACCAGTTTTCTGTTCTCATACAGGCCTTAGGCTCCCCCAGTTCAACTGTGATTCCACACAACAAGCAAGGCATTTGACTAACTGCTGTTCCCAGGAAAAAGTGTTAATAGGAGACTAAATGCTGTCATAGACAGGTTCACATCAACTCAAGTCCCTTATTTACACAATTTTAATCTGAGATCATCATAAAATGCTCGCTCAGAACTGATGCATGGCTGCGAGCCAGGTACTCTGCTAGTGTGGTGATCGTCCTCACGGAAGAGTGGTTACCTGCTGGGCAGGGAGGGCGTGGCTTTTGAGAATAAGCTTTTGGCAGAGGGGCTGGGTCATTTAAGAGCTGTAAGAAGGAGAGTGACAAGGTAAACTTTTTTTTTTCAAGGTACATTTTGTTTTAAATGGGTCACTCTGAAGCCCAGTGGACTTGAATGGGCCAAGGCTGGAGGCACGGGTTGCTTTTAGGAGATTTTCAGTGCTCTAGGTGTGAGAAGAGAGAGAGTATCCTTGACTGAGGGCAGATGTTATCAGGATAGGCAAGGGGGAGAGATGATAACTAAGGTTAACCTTGCTAGCTGTGTGCTGGCCTTTACGTGGATAATTTCATTTAATCTTTCCAAAATCCTTATAAAGTAGATACTGTTGTGTCTCCTGAGGCATAGAGATTGTTATTTGCCTAAAGTCACACAGCTAGCAGGTGACAGAACTAAGCCTAGCTCTAAACACTCACTGAAATTACACATTTCTCTGTACTCCTGTGTGAAGAGCTGTGTACAGAGTGACATCAGGGTGTGGGGAATGACTGATAACTGGGCCATGAAAGCTCAAAGTCAAGGAAGACTGTCACATTCCTAGGGAAGAGGTTGTAGGTAGATGGTGATGCTGTTGAAAACCGTGGGAGGAAGAAGGATAGGTTGTTGGGTGCTGTCTGAATACATATTTTCATCTCTTCCAACTCTAATAACAGGAAAATTCTGCACTAACGCAATCTAGGTTTTACTTCTATTAAAACTATAGTCCACTTATTATTTACACATTTAGTAAAACACAAATTTATATGTGTATATAATTTTAACTCAGTAATGAAAATAACAATGATAAAAACCTGTAGGCCCTATGTCCAGTTAAAAATTATAGATTCCCTAAGCTCCTATAGTGTATATGTTGCCAGCAGTACCACTAAGGAAGCAAGTTTATCTTTCGGGATTATTTGCTTTCCAGTAATAGAGTCTCATCCAGATAATGCATTAGAGGATCTACGATTGGATAAGCCATTTCCTGAACTGAGAGAACATTTTCAGTCTTACGATTTGGATCATATGGAAAAAAGGTGCGAGCCAGGTACTCTGCTAGTGTGGTGATCGTCCTCACGGAAGAGTGGTTACCTGCTGGGCAGGGAGGGCGTGGCTTTTGAGAATAAGCTTTTGGCAGAGGGGCTGGGTCATTTAAGAGCTGTAAGAAGGAGAGTGACAAGGTAAACTTTTTTTTTTCAAGGTACATTTTGTTTTAAATGGGTCACTCTGAAGCCCAGTGGACTTGAATGGGCCAAGGCTGGAGGCACGGGTTGCTTTTAGGAGATTTTCAGTGCTCTAGGTGTGAGAAGGAGAGAGAGAGCACCCTTGACTGAGGGCAGATGTTATCAGGATAGGCAAGGGGGAGAGATGATAACTAAGGTTAACCTTGCTAGCTGTGTGCTGGCCTTTACGTGGATAATTTCATTTAATCTTTCCAAAATCCTTATAAAGTAGATACTGTTGTGTCTCCTGAGGCATAGAGATTGTTATTTGCCTAAAGTCACACAGCTAGCAGGTGACAGAACTAAGCCTAGCTCTAAACACTCACTGAAATTACACATTTCTCTGTACTCCTGTGTGAAGAGCTGTGTACAGAGTGACATCAGGGTGTGGGGAATGACTGATAACTGGGCCATGAAAGCTCAAAGTCAAGGAAGACTGTCACATTCCTAGGGAAGAGGTTGTAGGTAGATGGTGATGCTGTTGAAAACCGTGGGAGGAAGAAGGATAGGTTGTTGGGTGCTGTCTGAATACATATTTTCATCTCTTCCAACTCTAATAACAGGAAAATTCTGCACTAACGCAATCTAGGTTTTACTTCTATTAAAACTATAGTCCACTTATTATTTACACATTTAGTAAAACACAAATTTATATGTGTATATAATTTTAACTCAGTAATGAAAATAACAATGATAAAAACCTGTAGGCCCTATGTCCAGTTAAAAATTATAGATTCCCTAAGCTCCTATAGTGTATATGTTGCCAGCAGTACCACTAAGGAAGCAAGTTTATCTTTCGGGATTATTTGCTTTCCAGTAATAGAGTCTCATCCAGATAATGCATTAGAGGATCTACGATTGGATAAGCCATTTCCTGAACTGAGAGAACATTTTCAGTCTTACGATTTGGATCATATGGAAAAAAAGGTCGGTAGTGTGTGTGACCCTTCGTCTATAGGTATACAGAAAACTTTTTGTTTTTAACGTAAGGTTTTTGAATTAGAAAGTGAGAGAATAAACCTCCATGTCCCTGACATCCAGATCACATAGTAACAATATTGTACCGAATTTATTTTACATAAATCTGCCTTTCCCCCAGATTTAAAACATTTTTATTGAAGTGCGCTAACTGAACATTTCTGTGTCATCATCAGTCAGGTGTTGATGACACAGGTATGTGTAATCAGCTGTCTGTGTCCACACATGTCTGCATTGTAGCATGCAGGATCTTAGTTCTCTGACCAAGGATTGAACCCGTGCCCCTGCAGTGGGAGCCTGGAGTCCTAACTACTGGATTTCCAGAGAATTCCTAAGAAATTGGACACTAACAGATCCCAGAAACCCTCTTCATTTCTCTCTCCCCCAAACAAAGAGATGTACTTTTTAAAACAGTTTGAATGTAGGGTGGGTGTTTGTTGAAATTGACTCCTCTTGAAACTTATTTTAAGTGTTGAGAGTTACCAAGGCAACTGCATGTTTCATTATAGAAATAATGATATTTATAACAGGCCATGTAGTCTATGGCATATATATATGTATTTTCCTATCTACAAATTAATTAAAATGCCGGTATTTGGTTCATCAGAAGACACAGAAAAGATTCCTTATCCTTAGTCTAGGCTTGGTATCTGAAATCGAAAGCTATTTTCATCTCTTCCAACTCTAATAACAGGAAAATTCTGCACTAACGCAATCTAGGTTTTACTTCTATTAAAACTATAGTCCACTTATTATTTACACATTTAGTAAAACACAAATTTATATGTGTATATAATTTTAACTCAGTAATGAAAATAACAATGATAAAAACCTGTAGGCCCTATGTCCAGTTAAAAATTATAGATTCCCTAAGCTCCTATAGTGTATATGTTGCCAGCAGTACCACTAAGGAAGCAAGTTTATCTTTCGGGATTATTTGCTTTCCAGTAATAGAGTCTCATCCAGATAATGCATTAGAGGATCTACGATTGGATAAGCCATTTCCTGAACTGAGAGAACATTTTCAGTCTTACGATTTGGATCATATGGAAAAAAAGGTCGGTAGTGTGTGTGACCCTTCGTCTATAGGTATACAGAAAACTTTTTGTTTTTAACGTAAGGTTTTTGAATTAGAAAGTGAGAGAATAAACCTCCATGTCCCTGACATCCAGATCACATAGTAACAATATTGTACCGAATTTATTTTACATAAATCTGCCTTTCCCCCAGATTTAAAACATTTTTATTGAAGTGCGCTAACTGAACATTTCTGTGTCATCATCAGTCAGGTGTTGATGACACAGGTATGTGTAATCAGCTGTCTGTGTCCACACATGTCTGCATTGTAGCATGCAGGATCTTAGTTCTCTGACCAAGGATTGAACCCGTGCCCTGCAGTGGGAGCCTGGAGTCCTAACTACTGGATTTCCAGAGAATTCCTAAGAAATTGGACACTAACAGATCCCAGAAACCCTCTTCATTTCTCTCTCCCCCAAACAAAGAGATGTACTTTTTAAAACAGTTTGAATGTAGGGTGGGTGTTTGTTGAAATTGACTCCTCTTGAAACTTATTTTAAGTGTTGAGAGTTACCAAGGCAACTGCATGTTTCATTATAGAAATAATGATATTTATAACAGGCCATGTAGTCTATGGCATATATATATGTATTTTCCTATCTACAAATTAATTAAAATGCCGGTATTTGGTTCATCAGAAGACACAGAAAAGATTCCTTATCCTTAGTCTAGGCTTGGTATCTGAAATCAAGATACTTAAGCTTTATTTTTGGGTGGCAGCCTCTGAGACTGTTTTCTTAATTGTAAAAGGGGATGGTCATAGTATATACCTGCCTTACTGGGATTAAATTGGACACTACCTCCAGAAGCTCTGTTAAGCAATTTTTATTAAAATTGCTCATTTTCCTTCATTCATTATTGCACATATATGGAGAGATGCAAACATTGCTGAATAATTGAATTGAATAAATATTGTTGAATTTGTTGAAAATGATACGGCATAGTGAAAAATCAATGTTAACTAATTAATGTTAACTAATACTGATTTTTTTTGCTTGTTTATTTTTAGGACCATAGTCACACGCCATGGATTGTGATTATAGCAAAATACTTAGCACAGTGGTATAATGAAGTATGTCCTTTATTTCTTTTTAATATTCATTTATTTGTTTGACTGTGTTGGGTCTTAGTTGTGGCACATGGGATGTTTGTTGGCATGCGGCATCTTGGTTGCTTGCACACAGGTTACTCTCTAGTTGTGGTGTGGACTTAGTCGCCCCACACATGTAAGATCTTAGTTCCTTGACCAGGGATCGAACCCAGATCCTGTGCACTGGAAAGCAGATTCTTAACCACTGAACCAGCAGGGAGTCCCAGTATGTCCTTTCTTGGGAAAAGAAATTCCTTATGTGATTGTATTTTTTCAGTTTATTATAAAGAATTTCTTGGAGGGATTGGGAGCTTGCTTTTTTTCCTTCTGTGGTTATAGGGAAGATAGGTGCTTTCCAGTTTAAATCTAGCGTTTTTTGGGTTTTTTTTTTTTTTTTTTTTGCCACTTCTGTTGGTCTTTCATTTATTTCCATCTTTGTTCTCTGGCCTGTGTGGGCCTCCCATTGCAGTGGTCTCTCTCGTTGCAGAGCACCGGCTCTGAGCGCATGCGTTCCAGAGCACTGGCTTGGTAGTTGGACACATTGGTCCAGCTGTGCCGCGGCACGTGGGATCTTCCCAGGCCAGGGATCAACCAGCGGCCCTTGCACTGCAAGGCAGTGTCTTTACCTACTGGACCACCAGGGAAGCCCAGCGTTTTCTCTTTTGATACTGACATTTTTATTAACAAAATTAAATTTGAACAAATATCATCCTGAAATTGGCAGTGAGAAATGAATATAGAGAAATGGCCCACAGTTTTTGTTTTCTGTCATGTCAGCTGGTTGTACCGAGGTATTGATACGCTGATGAAATCTCATGTGGATGGGAAAATGGGGGGAAACTGGACTTTTAGTTTCCACATTTTGAGTTTGTACAACAAGATTTAAATTTATTTAACCCAATTTAGACCAATGGACGAATGCCTAAAACGTATAAAGAAAAAGAAGACTTCAGAGATTTGATTAGACAAGGTAATATGACATTTGATTAAATGTTGTATAAA
The DNA here is from genome assembly GCA_022376925.1 of Tragulus kanchil. Classification (NCBI taxonomy): domain Eukaryota; kingdom Metazoa; phylum Chordata; class Mammalia; order Artiodactyla; family Tragulidae; genus Tragulus; species Tragulus kanchil. The sequence goes on along the minus strand of JAIOJX010000031.1, from coordinate 160,361,884 downwards.
GTTTAAAAAGCAGATTGCTTAAAGCTAATGTTTATTGGATTTCTGTCAACACCTTTGTCGGATGATGCCGTCCTGAGCTTTTATTTTACTTTCCTTAGGGGAGGTTAAGGGACCACTCCTTGTGTAGTTTTAAAAACGACTAATGATTAGCCATATTTCTCCTTAAGGTTCAGTATCCAATCCTCCCCTCAGAATCTGACAAGGTTGTTTCATAATGTTGGGGGAAGAGGAGTGAAAAGAAAAAGGCTGTTGTTTGCTAATCAGTTTCTATTTTAATAGGAATTCTAAAGAATGAAAATGGGGCTCCGGAAGATGAAGAGAATTTTGAAGAAGCTATTAAAAATGTGAACACAGCACTAAATACAACTAAGGTAGTAAGAGCTGCTGCACTATTCACAAATGAAAGGTGTTTGCTAAAGTCCTCATAGGTGAAATAGTTAATTTTAGGTTTAATTTCATATTTCTTAAATTGTATAGTTGATTAGAAATGAATAAGGTATTAAGAGCTGTTGAACTATTCACAAATGAAAGGTGTTTTCTAAAGTCCTCATAGGTGAAATAAGTAATTTTAGGTTTAATTTCATATTTCTTAAATTGTATAGTTGATTAGAAATTAATATTTATACTATAGCTTGAGTCTTTTTTTATTAGATTCTGAATTGTCCTTGTTATAATGGATGTCAGTACCTCAGCATATAATACTAGTACAGTGATTTACATAAATCAGTTGTTTAAAGTACATGAGTTGTGAGTAGTGAGGGTTTAGGGATTAGAATTATATAATGAAGGTGGTATTTTGCTGTTCCAAATAGTGTTGCCTGAAAAGTTAAATCTTACTCTGCCTTTGCTTTTGACAATAATTATTTGAATAATTAGAAGATGTTCTTAATGACATTGTATACCTTAAAAATTACTCGGAGGATAGCCCAGTTTAGGCTGCCCTTTGTTTTGTTGTTAAAGTCTGAACAGTGAGATTTTTGAGGGAAACTTTGGAATAACGCAACTGGTAGCTTAAGTTAGAATTTTCTTACAGTTTAAAACAGCACTACCTTTCTAGTTAGGAAAGCACTTAATTTGTCTTTACAAGCTTTCTGAAGACAATGAGGTAGTGTTGCTGAGTGATTAAAAAGAGTGTACTCTGTGAAACACACGGTTTTCTGGGGTGATGAAAATTTTTTAATGTCTCAGTTGGAATGATGGTTAAAGTATATGTATAGTTATCAGAAAGCATCGAATTGTGATTTAAAATTTGTGCATTTCACTGAATGTATAATTTACCCAAATTGAAGAAAAGCAAACAGGGTTCCCTTGGTTGGGGAACAGTGAGCTAAGCAGACAAATGCAGTTGGTGCTATGAACAAAATCAGAGCAGAACAAAGAGGGTAGAGCGTGAGGAGAAGGAAGAGGTCTGGGGTTAAGAGAGATCAGGAGGACTTTGAAGGAAATGTGTTGAAGCAGAAGCCTACGTGAAGTGGCATGCTATGGTCTGCAGGAAGAGCTTTTCAGGCTGAGGATGCACATATACAAAGGCCAGATGATGTTTAAGGATCAATGTGAAAGCCATTGTGATTGGAATGAAGTGAACAAGGAGGAAGGTGGTGGGAGGGATCAAGTTTGGAGAAGCAGAAAGGGCCTGATCATAACAGCACTGCAAACCATTGAAGTGTTTTGAGCAGAGGAATGGAGTGACCTGATTTATATTTCTAAAAAAATTATTCTGGCTCTTTTGAGGACAAAAGACTGTAGGGGACTGGGAGTGCAAGCAGAGAGAGAGCAGTTAAAAGTTCCTGATTTAACCATTTCACTTTTTTTCAGAGTGCTTGTCTCTTCCAGCAGTCACTAGTTACGTTTATAGGGTATCGGATTTTGACAAGCTGGAAAAACATGGAGGACTACAAATCTAGCTTGGGATTAATGGCAAGTTTTTTTTGTTTCTTTCTTTTTTGCCTTCTTTGAATTTGAAAAACATTGTATACCTTAAAAATTACTCGGAGGATAGCCCAGTTTAGGCTGCCCTTTGTTTTGTTGTTAAAGTCTGAACAGTGAGATTTTTGAGGGAAACTTTGGAATAACGCAACTGGTAGCTTAAGTTAGAATTTTCTTACAGTTTAAAACAGCACTACCTTTCTAGTTAGGAAAGCACTTAATTTGTCTTTACAAGCTTTCTGAAGACAATGAGGTAGTGTTGCTGAGTGATTAAAAAGAGTGTACTCTGTGAAACACACGGTTTTCTGGGGTGATGAAAATTTTTTAATGTCTCAGTTGGAATGATGGTTAAAGTATATGTATAGTTATCAGAAAGCATCGAATTGTGATTTAAAATTTGTGCATTTCACTGAATGTATAATTTACCCAAATTGAAGAAAAGCAAACAGGGTTCCCTTGGTTGGGGAACAGTGAGCTAAGCAGACAAATGCAGTTGGTGCTATGAACAAAATCAGAGCAGAACAAAGAGGGTAGAGCGTGAGGAGAAGGAAGAGGTCTGGGGTTAAGAGAGATCAGGAGGACTTTGAAGGAAATGTGTTGAAGCAGAAGCCTACGTGAAGTGGCATGCTATGGTCTGCAGGAAGAGCTTTTCAGGCTGAGGATGCACATATACAAAGGCCAGATGATGTTTAAGGATCAATGTGAAAGCCATTGTGATTGGAATGAAGTGAACAAGGAGGAAGGTGGTGGGAGGGATCAAGTTTGGAGAAGCAGAAAGGGCCTGATCATAACAGCACTGCAAACCATTGAAGTGTTTTGAGCAGAGGAATGGAGTGACCTGATTTATATTTCTAAAAAAATTATTCTGGCTCTTTTGAGGACAAAAGACTGTAGGGGACTGGGAGTGCAAGCAGAGAGAGAGCAGTTAAAAGTTCCTGATTTAACCATTTCACTTTTTTTCAGAGTGCTTGTCTCTTCCAGCAGTCACTAGTTACGTTTATAGGGGTATCGGATTTTTGACAAGCTGGAAAAACATGGAGGACTACAAATCTAGCTTGGGATTAATGTCTGCAATCTTTGTTCTTTCTTCAAATATAAACTATAAAAAGATTTACTTAGGCTCCTTCTTTAATTCATTTATGATGTAAAGAGAATAGGTCAGCCTTTTAAGGCTAACAGCTGTGCAGGGAGGGGACTTTCTTCCATTCTCTCTTACCCCAACAAATCTCCATCTGGTGATGATTCCAAATAAAAGTCTAAACAAATCAGAAGTTTGTATTTGAACTTGTTTGGAAAATTGTACTGTAAATAAAGGTGTCGGCAAATGCTTAGCATAAGTAAACGTTTCATGTTCCTTTATTAGATCCCAAGCAGTATTGAAGATATATTTAACGATGATCGCTGCATGAATATCACCAAGCAGGTAACAACAGCAAAAAGAATAAAATTAGTGCCACATTAACCTGCAGGTCAAATTCAAATGTCACTTAATTTTTTTTTTCTTCTTTTAGACTCCAACATTTTGGATTTTAGCTCGTGCCTTAAAGGAGTTTGTGGCCAAAGAGGGTCAAGGAAGTTTACCTGTTCGAGGCACAATTCCTGATATGATTGCAGATTCAGGCAAATACATAAAATTGCAAAATGTGTAAGTCATCTGTTTTTAAACTATGTAACAAAAAATTAATCTGTTGATGTTAGAGAGAAACATATTTTATCAGTCTACCAGAAATCAAATGGACATCTTTTATTATCTCATTGCTTTAAAAAATAAGCTAAGAAATGTAGAGGGCAGATTTTTTTTTTCATTTATTTTATTTTTAAGAATAATTTTAGGTTCACAGCAAAATTGGACAGAAAGTATAGAGAGTTCCCACCTATTCTCTGGGGGGTCAGATTTTTTTCTTTCATATTTCAAGATAGAACCTAACATTTGAATACTTTTAATTCCATGCTGTAAACTGTTCTATGTATTAACTAATTTAATATTCACAAAAACTTTATGAGAGAGACATTGTTATTGTCCCAGTTTTACAATAACTGGTTGGTATTGTTAATTCCTGAGGGAGCCTAGGTGTAAGTGAAGTCCAAGAGTCCACCACTGGGATTCCCTGGTGGTCCACTGGGTAAGGACACACTGCCTTGCAGTGCAAGGGGCGCCGGTTCGATCCCTGACCTGGGAAGATCTGACGTGCCATGGAGTGGCTGGACTGATGTGTCCAACTACCGAGCGGGAGCTCTAGAGCGTGTGCGCCCAGAGCTGGTGCTCTGTGATGAAAGAGGCCACTGTGAAGGGAGGCCCACACAGGCCAAAGAACAAAGATAAATAAATGAAAGATCAACAGAAGTGGCCAAAAAAAAAAAATAAAAGGAAAAAATAAAAAAGAGTCCAGCATCAACCATTGACAAGTGCGGCTGGTAGCATTTGCTTGGTGGTGTCACGTTTTATGTGTTGCCAGACCAGTATTTTTTTCATGGAAGGGAAAGACATTTTTTTGTTTGTTTCACGGTGACATTTAAATCTGGCGATTTAAATATTTGTTAATTGTAGCTTTTTGTCCTTCTTTTCCAGTTACCGTGAAAAAGCAAAGAAAGATGCTGCTGCTGTGGGTAATCATGTTGCCAAATTGCTTCAGTCTGTAGGCCAGGTAGGCTTCTGGGCACACCGCCTATGGTGGGCAGTACTGCTCCACGTAGGCCTGATCGCACTGCATACCCCCAGCCAGGAAGGACTTAGAGAGGGCTGGTCCGGGCTCAGAGCTTCCGGGGGCTCTCTCACTTGCCTGCCTTGTGAGAAGACATGTCATGATGACTGGCTTTGTGCCGCCCCTGCATTAACCTTCTTTGTATTCTATTTTTTAATTAATAAGGTTTTTTCACAAAAGCTAAGAAATGTAGAGGGCAGATTTTTTCATTTATTTTATTTTTAAGAATAATTTTAGGTTCACAGCAAAATTGGACAGAAAGTATAGAGAGTTCCCACCTATTCTCTGGGGGGTCAGATTTTTTTCTTTCATATTTCAAGATAGAACCTAACATTTGAATACTTTTAATTCCATGCTGTAAACTGTTCTATGTATTAACTAATTTAATATTCACAAAAACTTTATGAGAGAGACATTGTTATTGTCCCAGTTTTACAATAACTGGTTGGTATTGTTAATTCCTGAGGGAGCCTAGGTGTAAGTGAAGTCCAAGAGTCCACCACTGGGATTCCCTGGTGGTCCACTGGGTAAGGACACACTGCCTTGCAGTGCAAGGGGCGCCGGTTCGATCCCTGACCTGGGAAGATCTGACGTGCCATGGAGTGGCTGGACTGATGTGTCCAACTACCGAGCGGGAGCTCTAGAGCGTGTGCGCCCAGAGCTGGTGCTCTGTGATGAAAGAGGCCACTGTGAAGGGAGGCCCACACAGGCCAAAGAACAAAGATAAATAAATGAAAGATCAACAGAAGTGGCCAAAAAAAAAAAATAAAAGTAAAAAAAAAAAAAGAGTCCATCATCAACCATTGACAAGTGCGGCTGGTAGCATTTGCTTGGTGGTGTCACGTTTTATGTGTTGCCAGACCAGTATTTTTTTCATGGAAGGGAAAGACATTTTTTTGTTTGTTTCACGGTGACATTTAAATCTGGCGATTTAAATATTTGTTAATTGTAGCTTTTTGTCCTTCTTTTCCAGTTACCGTGAAAAAGCAAAGAAAGATGCTGCTGCTGTGGGTAATCATGTTGCCAAATTGCTTCAGTCTGTAGGCCAGGTAGGCTTCTGGGCACACCGCCTATGGTGGGCAGTACTGCTCCACGTAGGCCTGATCGCACTGCATACCCCCAGCCAGGAAGGACTTAGAGAGGGCTGGTCCGGGCTCAGAGCTTCCGTAGGGGCTCTCTCACTTGCCTGCCTTGTGAGAAGACATGTCATGATGACTGGCTTTGTGCCGCCCCCTGCATTAACCTTCTTTTATACTGGAGCAAAATCTGCATTTATCTCTTTACAGGCGCCAGAGTCCATTTCAGAGAAAGAATTAAAATTACTCTGTAAGTCACCTTGAGCTAATTTCCTTATTTTGTTCGACAAACATGTGACATGGGAAATGTTCCCAGCAACTTTAAATGGTAGAAATTTAAAATGTTCCATGGTCCCAATGATACCAATATGGGTCATTATTGGGTAAGGTTTTTTTTTCCTCATAGTAAATGGAGAGAGTATTCTAAGACTGGTCAGAGACAGATCATATATTTGTCTATGACAATGCAAAAAAGACATGAGGATCAATTAATTGAAAATTATCAGTAATACAAAATTGTTTTCAGCTTATTAAATAACTTGGGAAAGTCATACCTAAAGACTTTGGGTATGAAGTCTGGAGTCACATGTACATTGACAAGATTGGTTTTTGAATATTAACATTGGTATTAAATGACTGTGATAAAATTAAGAACTTTGCCCTCCAGTTTCAGAGTGGCTAGGCTCCTAGGGTCTTCTTGATAACTCCTGGGTAGGCCCAGAGCATCTAAGAGTCTTAAGAGTAATAAAGTCTGTTTAACATGCCATCTGAGGATTTTTCCTATAGCTATGACCCCTAATTTCTGCAAAAATCTATATTACCCATTCTTAAAATATATTTATCCAAAATGTCCATTTTAAGATTCTTCAACCATGTTTGTTTAGGCTTAGTTTTAATGTTTTGTTCTGTTCCACTGCTAATCTTGCACCTTGTTTATGCATTGGTATTTGTTCTACTAGACTATATGATACCAGATTAAAAGCTGGATATTGGGTGTTTGAGAGCTTATTATTCTGTTATCTCTACTGGGATATATTTTAAAATACAACAGGGTTTTTTGTTTGTTTGTTTTAAAAGCCTTCCTATACCCTGAGCACACTATATATACCACTCTCCTTCAGGACTGCTTATCCATAATAATAATATTCAGTGAACCCTATCAGGCATTCTGCTAGGTATGTACTTTACAGAGTTGCACTTTTGATCCACAGAACAACTCAGAGGTAAAAATTACATCTCCATTTTATGAAGGAAAACTGAGGCTCGGGGCTGAACTGGTTGACATGCCAAGAACGTGTATTTAAGATTACTTGTGTTCTGGGCTGTCTCTGGTAACCGTTAGAGCCACTTCTTCATCTTTCCATGTCTGTAAAGAGGGCACACAAAGTTTTCTCTTCTTAATCAGGATATTCGTGTATCTTAACCGTTTGCTTCCATAATGCCTTTCCTCTGTTCAGGCAGCAATTCAGCATTTCTTCGAGTGGTGAGATGTCGATCCTTAGCTGAAGAATATGGCTTGAATACAGTTAACAAAGATGAAATTAGTGAGTAATAACCTTTTGATTCTAGGTTCTTAATTTTAAAGATATTTTACGTATAACAGTATGTAGAGTAGAGTATGTGGTGACAATATTTATACTCGAAATTTTAGTCTTTGTCCAAGTAGTTGTAATTTCAAAATGGAAAACTTAATACATACATAAAATCATATTTACGTCACTGGGTTAAGTTGTGTGATATGTGGAAGAGCTGAAGTCAGCTTGGTACTACTTTATTAGAGATTATGTGACCATAGCTAATCGTCCATAATACCACTGAGTTTTATCTTAATAATGTATCTCCCTTTATTTTACTATGATTTATCATACTCTGTTTTATTATTACAGAGACTTGAGTATATAAATTCAGTCTTTCTTTGTTTTTAAATCATGAATTACCTCAATGATACTGAAATGTCTTTCTTTTCAGTTTCTAACCATGTTTGTTAGGCTTAGTTTTAATGTTTTGTTCTGTTCCACTGCTAATCTTGCACCTTGTTTATGCATTGGTATTTGTTCTACTAGACTATATGATACCAGATTAAAAGCTGGATATTGGGTGTTTGAGAGCTTATTATTCTGTTATCTCTACTGGGATATATTTTAAAATACAACAGGGTTTTTTGTTTGTTTGTTTTAAAAGCCTTCCTATACCCTGAGCACACTATATATACCACTCTCCTTCAGGACTGCTTATCCATAATAATAATATTCAGTGAACCCTATCAGGCATTCTGCTAGGTATGTACTTTACAGAGTTGCACTTTTGATCCACAGAACAACTCAGAGGTAAAAATTACATCTCCATTTTATGAAGGAAAACTGAGGCTCGGGGCTGAACTGGTTGACATGCCAAGAACGTGTATTTAAGATTACTTGTGTTCTGGGCTGTCTCTGGTAACCGTTAGAGCCACTTCTTCATCTTTCCATGTCTGTAAAGAGGGCACACAAAGTTTTCTCTTCTTAATCAGGATATTCGTGTATCTTAACCGTTTGCTTCCATAATGCCTTTCCTCTGTTCAGGCAGCAATTCAGCATTTCTTCGAGTGGTGAGATGTCGATCCTTAGCTGAAGAATATGGCTTGAATACAGTTAACAAAGATGAAATTAGTGAGTAATAACCTTTTGATTCTAGGTTCTTAATTTTAAAGATATTTTACGTATAACAGTATGTAGAGTAGAGTATGTGGTGACAATATTTATACTCGAAATTTTAGTCTTTGTCCAAGTAGTTGTAATTTCAAAATGGAAAACTTAATACATACATAAAATCATATTTACGTCACTGGGTTAAGTTGTGTGATATGTGGAAGAGCTGAAGTCAGCTTGGTACTACTTTATTAGAGATTATGTGACCATAGCTAATCGTCCATAATACCACTGAGTTTTATCTTAATAATGTATCTCCCTTTATTTTACTATGATTTATCATACTCTGTTTTATTATTACAGAGACTTGAGTATATAAATTCAGTCTTTCTTTGTTTTTAAATCATGAATTACCTCAATGATACTGAAATGTCTTTCTTTTCAGTTTCCAGCATGGACAATCCAGATAATGAGATAGTATTATACTTAATGTTACGGGCTGTTGATAGATTTCATAAACAACATGGTAGATATCCAGGTAAGAATAGCCGTCGAATTATCACATACAGTAAAAATCTTTTTTTTTTCTTTTGGCCTTGCAGCACAACCTGCAGGATCTTAGTTCCTCGGCCAGAGTTTGAACCCAGGCCACAGCAGCGAAAACTGAGTCCTAACCACTGGACTGCCAGGAAGCTCCCAATAAAATCTTAAATAAATACTTAAATGGAATGAAACCTTAATGGGTTCTTGCGATGGTTACAGTAGTGATGCTTGAAGTCACACTGTAAAACAGTTCACACATAGTTCATCTCAGTGAGGCAATATCATTTGTTTTTTAAGTATAACCAGTTGCAAAGTGTTTGATTCCAAACTACTACAGAGGACTGTTGATTGATTGTGTATAGGATAAAACCTTTTCCTGCTAATTCCTACAGTTTATTTCTAAGACTCACACTGAGTTTGGTTTAGTGGAATGGGAAAGCCACAAGAAGTATGCCAGTGTTTTATGAACTCAGAATTCTGAGAATGTTTCTTTGCTCAGTATCTATTTTTTGTTATCTGTAAGAGGAGTAATTGGGGGATTGGCGCATGCTCGGAGGTCTTCAGTTGCCCAGGACATCTTTGTTAAAGTGACTGTTTTAACTGAAGGGTTATTGGATAGCGCCACATTCTGGGTGTGTCATAAATCCTGTTGCCCCAACTGATGGTATACCCAGTGAGTTATAATCTTAATGAGCAAACTTACCAGAAAAGGAGAAAGAATAAACACCAAATACCTATTGCTTTATTTATCATGTTTGCTTAGAATGTATTTTTGGTTATCTCCTATATAACAAACCAGCCCCAGATTTAGTAGTTTCAAACCGTCAATTATTGTGTCTGTGACTTTGAGGACTGACTGGGCTCCGTTAGCTCTCACTAGGGTAAGAGGATCCCATGGAGGCGCATGATGTCTGGGGCTGCAGTCATCCAAGAAGATGTCCTCACTCACAGGTGGCACTTCGGTCCGGGTGTCTGGAATGCTGGGGCCTGGTCAGGCATCTCTCTCCACATGGTCACCGGGGCCTCCTTTCAGCATGGCAGTTTGAGACTTCTTACATAGTGGCTGCCTTCCCCAGAGTTAATAATTCCAGAAGAACCAGATTGAAGGAACAAGGCTCTTTATGATTTGGCCTTGGAAGTCACACAGCCAAGGGTACACCAGATTGAAGGAAAGGCTCTTTATGCCTCGGCCAGAGTTTGAACCCAGGCCACAGCAGCGAAAACTGAGTCCTAACCACTGGACTGCCAGGAAGCTCCCAATAAAATCTTAAATAAATACTTAAATGGAATGAAACCTTAATGGGTTCTTGCGATGGTTACAGTAGTGATGCTTGAAGTCACACTGTAAAACAGTTCACACATAGTTCATCTCAGTGAGGCAATATCATTTGTTTTTTAAGTATAACCAGTTGCAAAGTGTTTGATTCCAAACTACTACAGAGGACTGTTGATTGATTGTGTATAGGATAAAACCTTTTCCTGCTAATTCCTACAGTTTATTTCTAAGACTCACACTGAGTTTGGTTTAGTGGAATGGGAAAGCCACAAGAAGTATGCCAGTGTTTTATGAACTCAGAATTCTGAGAATGTTTCTTTGCTCAGTATCTATTTTTTGTTATCTGTAAGAGGAGTAATTGGGGGATTGGCGCATGCTCGGAGGTCTTCAGTTGCCCAGGACATCTTTGTTAAAGTGACTGTTTTAACTGAAGGGTTATTGGATAGCGCCACATTCTGGGTGTGTCATAAATCCTGTTGCCCCAACTGATGGTATACCCAGTGAGTTATAATCTTAATGAGCAAACTTACCAGAAAAGGAGAAAGAATAAACACCAAATACCTATTGCTTTATTTATCATGTTTGCTTAGAATGTATTTTTGGTTATCTCCTATATAACAAACCAGCCCCAGATTTAGTAGTTTCAAACCGTCAATTATTGTGTCTGTGACTTTGAGGACTGACTGGGCTCCGTTAGCTCTCACTAGGGTAAGAGGATCCCATGGAGGCGCATGATGTCTGGGGCTGCAGTCATCCAAGAAGATGTCCTCACTCACAGGTGGCACTTCGGTCCGGGTGTCTGGAATGCTGGGGCCTGGTCAGGCATCTCTCTCCACATGGTCACCGGGGCCTCCTTTCAGCATGGCAGTTTGAGACTTCTTACATAGTGGCTGCCTTCCCCAGAGTTAATAATTCCAGAAGAACCAGATTGAAGGAACAAGGCTCTTTATGATTTGGCCTTGGAAGTCACACAGCATCACTTTATGTCAGGTTTTGCTGGCCTCACAGTGTCCGCTTAGATGATGAGTGGAGGGAGCCCACGTGAGGGCATGAAGAGGCGTTCGCTGGGGCACCCTCTTGGGAGATTAGCTATTATGTAGAGCACCAGCTTTGGGGTTAAACCTAGGATCAGATCACCTCTTCTCTCTTGATTTTGGGTGAGTCACTATTTGTTTCCAAGTCTGAGTCCTCAGTATGGAAAGACGGTAAAAATAACTGTTCTATTAGATTGTAAGGGTTAGATATATGATGTATGAAAGTCACTTAACACACTGCCTATAAGTACTTAATAAAGGGTAGGTGATACTATTTTGAGGATGAGGAGTAATGATAGTTTTTAAACTAGATGGATTTAATAGTACTATGGCAATTACATTTTTCCTTCCAGTAGTAGTATTATAATAGCTTACCTTTTGAGATATCATAGTTTAATCTTGAAGAACTAACTAGGCTCATATCGCAGTTTTGGTCCTGATGAACTAAGTAACTTAGGCAAGTAACCTAATCTGTCTGTGCCTCAGTTTTCTCATCTTTACAATGAACGTAATAATAGTGTCTACTTCATAGAGTTGTTGTGAGGATTAAATGAATTAATATATAGATGGTATTTAGAACAATGACTAGCATCTGTTAATGGTCCATAAGTGTTATTTCTTATTATAACTTTATTCCTTAGTGTCATTTAATCTCCTGTAAATGGGTAATAACACCATAATTTTAATAAAGGGTATATATAGGACATTCTCATTCATTTAATTCTATCAAATAATTATTGAGCACCAACTATGTGCCAGACACTCTTCTGAATTCTAGGTGTAGAGCACTGAACAAAGCAGATTTGTTAAACTCAGATTTTTAATAGGTTTTATATGGTTTCTTTGTGATAGTTGCAAGTATTGGTCTCTTACTTTCCACTATTTTTGTTCTTATTTCAGTTTTACAGTTTTGACTTAACACTTAAAACTGGATTAAATAAAAGAGGTAGCCAATACTTTTGAATCACGTACTTATTTCAATGAAAATTAACTTACATATATATATATATATTTCTTTTTTAGGTGTATCTAACTATCAAGTTGAAGAAGATACAGGAAAGTTGAAGTCTTGTCTCACTGGCTTCCTTCAGGAATATGGATTATCTGTAATGGTGAAAGATGATTATGTCCATGAATTGTGAGTATTTCTTTAGGGAGTGTACACAAGACAATACTGTTGTATCACAAGGCTAATCTGTGTTCGTGTCTCCATCCTCTCCTGTAGTTGCCGATACGGCGCTGCTGAACCACACACCATTGCTGCCTTCTTAGGCGGTAAGTTCCAGAGAGGAGAAGACTGTAACCTTTTGTTGTATAGTACAATTGTGAAGTTTTGTTTACCTGGCTGTTTTAACGAGGGAGGTCAGTGTAGTACAGCTGGTCTCCCTGCTTTCCATCTCTCCCTCTGCTGTCCATTTTAGACTCCTGAAGTGAAGTTGGTCTTTCTTTTTTTTTTTTAAAGATTTATTTATTTATTGGTGGGGGTGGGGTGGGGAGGGAGGGGAGCAGGCGGGCCACTTCTGTTGGTCTTTCATTTGTCCATTTTCATCCATCTTTGTTCTTTGGCTCCTGTGGGCCTTCCATCACAGTGGCCTCTGTTGTTGCAGAGCACCGGCTCTGGGCGCATGCGCTCCAGAGCTCCGGCTCAGTGATTGGACACATCAGTCCAGCCGCTCCGTGGCACGTGGGATCTTCCCAGGCCAGGGATCGAACTGACGCCCCTTGCACTGCAAGGCGGTGTCCTTACGCACTGGACCACCAGGGAAGCCCGCAGTTGGTCTTTCTAAAGCGTATTTCTGAGTGTGTCTCTCACTTAACTAACCCTCTGACCTGCGCACACCCACACCCACACCCACTCACTCACTCTGTAATCCTCAGAAAACAAACCCAGAGTTCTTCATTCTGTGTTCTGGTTTTCCCCAGCCTTTCTTTCCTTGTTTTTTTTCCAAGTTAGTTACTTTTTCCCTAAACATGCCCTTTGATTTACCGTTCCTTGAATTTTTACCCCTCTGTTGGTCCATTTGCCCTAAATCTCCCTATTTCTTTCTTTCTTTTTTTTTTTTAATAATTTTACTTATTTATTTTTGGCTGTTGTAGGTGTTCGTTGCTGCACTTTTGCTAGTTGAAGTGAGCAGGCTTCTTGTTCCAGTGGCCTCTCGTTGCAGAGCACAGGCTGAGCTTCAGTAGTTGCAGCATGTGGGCTCAGTAGTTGTGGCTCCTGGGCTTAGTTGCTCTGCAGCATGTGCGATCTTCCTGGATCAGGGATCGAACCTGTGTCTCCTGCATTAGCAGGCAGATTCTTTACCACTGAGCCATGAGGGAAGCCCTCCCTATTTCTTGCATGTCTAAAATCTACCTGTTTTTCATGAACCCAACTCAACCATACCTTCTCTTATCAAAACCCCCATGGAGGCTAGAAGTTTGAGATGAGGGCAAGCACAGCTGGTTTCTGGTGAGGCTGCTCTTCGTGGCTTGTAGGCAGGAAAACAAATCTTGCTGTGCGTCATAACCTCTTCCCTGTTCAGGAAGGTGAAGATGGATGGAACACAAGCTCTCTGGTGTCTCTTCTTAGAAGGCTACTAATACTATTATGAGGGCCCCACCCCCATGACCTTACCTCCCAGAGACTCTGTCTCTAGATTCTGACATATTGAGAGTTAAGGCTTTAACACTGAATTTTGAATTCTGGGGGAAGTGCATTTGGCCTACAACACATGCATTCGTAGTCATTCTGCACAAGTCACTTCTTTTGGGTCTTTGTTTAAATATTATCTTCCCTTTAAGGCCATTCCTGATACCCTTATTTAAAATAGTCCCTCTTTTAAGCCCCTTGTTTTTTTGTCCTTAGCTCTTAGTCACTTGACAGTTTACTTATTTGTAAATTCTCTCTCCTTCACTACTGAAAAGTAAGACCCATGAGGACAAGGATTTTTGTTCCCTGCTGTATCCCTAGTGCCTGGGACAGTATCTGGTACAGAGTAGAGTCTGCTTTTATTGAATGAATGAATGTAAGAGCAGAAGCTTCAGATTATAAAAGATGAACAGTTGTTTTCTTGGTAGTTTGTTTTCTGTTGCTTTGTTTTGAATACTAACTTTAAAACTTGTTACTTTTCTATATACTCAGCTATTTATTTTTGGCTGTTGTAGGTGTTCGTTGCTGCACTTTTTTGCGAGTTGAAGTGAGCAGGCTTCTTGTTCCAGTGGCCTCTCGTTGCAGAGCACAGGCTGAGCTTCAGTAGTTGCAGCATGTGGGCTCAGTAGTTGTGGCTCCTGGGCTTAGTTGCTCTGCAGCATGTGCGATCTTCCTGGATCAGGGATCGAACCTGTGTCTCCTGCATTAGCAGGCAGATTCTTTACCACTGAGCCATGAGGGAAGCCCTCCCTATTTCTTGCATGTCTAAAATCTACCTGTTTTTCATGAACCCAACTCAACCATACCTTCTCTTATAAAAACCCCCCATGGAGGCTAGAAGTTTGAGATGAGGGCAAGCACAGCTGGTTTCTGGTGAGGCTGCTCTTCGTGGCTTGTAGGCAGGAAAACAAATCTTGCTGTGCGTCATAACCTCTTCCCTGTTCAGGAAGGTGAAGATGGATGGAACACAAGCTCTCTGGTGTCTCTTCTTAGAAGGCTACTAATACTATTATGAGGGCCCCACCCCCATGACCTTACCTCCCAGAGACTCTGTCTCTAGATTCTGACATATTGAGAGTTAAGGCTTTAACACTGAATTTTGAATTCTGGGGGAAGTGCATTTGGCCTACAACACATGCATTCGTAGTCATTCTGCACAAGTCACTTCTTTTGGGTCTTTGTTTAAATATTATCTTCCCTTTAAGGCCATTCCTGATACCCTTATTTAAAATAGTCCCTCTTTTAAGCCCCTTGTTTTTTTGTCCTTAGCTCTTAGTCACTTGACAGTTTACTTATTTGTAAATTCTCTCTCCTTCACTACTGAAAAGTAAGACCCATGAGGACAAGGATTTTTGTTCCCTGCTGTATCCCTAGTGCCTGGGACAGTATCTGGTACAGAGTAGAGTCTGCTTTTATTGAATGAATGAATGTAAGAGCAGAAGCTTCAGATTATAAAAGATGAACAGTTGTTTTCTTGGTAGTTTGTTTTCTGTTGCTTTGTTTTGAATACTAACTTTAAAACTTGTTACTTTTTCTATATACTCATGCTATTGCTGACTATAGCTGTCTGTTATTATTTAACATAAATCCTTTCCAAATTACAAATATCCCTTTACCCTCTTTTTATTATAAAACATGCACAGGGTAATATTAAAATGCAACAGAAGGGTATCCTTTGAGAATCTTTTCTGCTTTTAAGAAATCCTTTTAAGAAAAGTGCAGTAATCCATACTACTGTTTGACTTTGTCTTGCTTAATATATTTTGTCAATACTTTTTTTTTTGTCAATACTTTTAAACCACCATAATTAAAAATACTCCTTTCTTTTAAACTATGGCATAATATTCCAAGGTGTGAATGTATAGAACAGAATTTTTATTTCCTTTAATAACATAATTATAAAAACTTTTAGTCGGAGGCTTCCGTGGTGGTCCAGTGGGTAAGGACACCACCTTGCAGTGCAAGGGGTGCCGGTTAGATCCCTGGCCCGGAAAGATCTCATGTGCTGCGGAGCGGCTGGGCCGATGTGTCCAACTACCGAGCCAGCACTATGGAGTGCATGCGCCCAGATCCAGTGCTCTGCACTGTGGGAGGCCCACACAGGTCAAAGAACAAAGATGGAAAGAAATGAAAGACCAATAGAAGTGGCAAAAAAAAAAAAAAACCCAACAACTTGTAGTCCCTTGTTTTGATATGACTCAGTAAATTATGTCTATTTTGGATTACTTTTAAAGATCTTTGGTTTTGGAAAGGAAAGGTTTTCTTTACAGAGTTGGAACATTTTCATATTTATATAATTCTCGAAATTTACCTTTTTTCAAAGATTTTCTTTTCTCCTTTTTCTTTCCAGGAGCTGCTGCTCAAGAGGTTATCAAAATAATCACCAAACAATTTGTAATTTTTAATAATACTTACATTTACAGTGGCATGTCACAAACTTCAGCAACTTTCCAGTTGTAGAATAAGCATCCTATAGTATGTTAACGAGTGAAACTCTAATTGTCTTCAGGTTGTGCGCTGGTCTGTAAAGTTCTGCAAAGTTGATAGAAATAAGAGAAGTTAGTTTTAAAAGATGAACAGTTGTTTTCTGTTTTGCTTTGTTTTTTTGAATACTAACTTTAAAACTTGTTACTTTTCTATATACTCATGCTATTGCTGACTATAGCTGTCTGTTATTATTTAACATAAATCCTTTCCAAATTACAAATATCCCTTTACCCTCTTTTTATTATAAAACATGCACAGGGTAATATTAAAATGCAACAGAAGGGTATCCTTTGAGAATCTTTTCTGCTTTTAAGAAATCCTTTTAAGAAAAGTGCAGTAATCCATACTACTGTTTGACTTTGTCTTGCTTAATATATTTTGTCAATACTTTTTTTTTTGTCAATACTTTTAAACCACCATAATTAAAAATACTCCTTTCTTTTAAACTATGGCATAATATTCCAAGGTGTGAATGTATAGAACAGAATTTTTATTTCCTTTAATAACATAATTATAAAAACTTTTAGTCGGAGGCTTCCGTGGTGGTCCAGTGGGTAAGGACACCACCTTGCAGTGCAAGGGGTGCCGGTTAGATCCCTGGCCCGGAAAGATCTCATGTGCTGCGGAGCGGCTGGGCCGATGTGTCCAACTACCGAGCCAGCACTATGGAGTGCATGCGCCCAGATCCAGTGCTCTGCACTGTGGGAGGCCCACACAGGTCAAAGAACAAAGATGGAAAGAAATGAAAGACCAATAGAAGTGGCAAAAAAAAAAAAAAACCCAACAACTTGTAGTCCCTTGTTTTGATATGACTCAGTAAATTATGTCTATTTTGGATTACTTTTAAAGATCTTTGGTTTTGGAAAGGAAAGGTTTTCTTTACAGAGTTGGAACATTTTCATATTTATATAATTCTCGAAATTTACCTTTTTTCAAAGATTTTCTTTTCTCCTTTTTCTTTCCAGGAGCTGCTGCTCAAGAGGTTATCAAAATAATCACCAAACAATTTGTAATTTTTAATAATACTTACATTTACAGTGGCATGTCACAAACTTCAGCAACTTTCCAGTTGTAGAATAAGCATCCTATAGTATGTTAACGAGTGAAACTCTAATTGTCTTCAGGTTGTGCGCTGGTCTGTAAAGTTCTGCTATAGGGAGAACTGTTAAATTGTTTCCTTTAATAAATACTTTTCTCATTTGTACTAGCGTTGTCATGTTTTTTGGGGGGGTGCTGAGGTCGGCAGAGGATGGAAACCATTTTCTCAGAGAATAAAAGTCATTTCTAATTGAGTTCATTGTTTCTGGCTTGCTGTTTCAAAGTTACTTATAGAAATGTCTTGTGTTACCTTAGAAATAGTTTAAAATATTTTTTTCTTGCAGTCTTAACAGTAATGAATTTAAGGCGTGTGCAGATTTTAGCTGTGGACATCTTAGTACCCTACCCATCACCATTTGCTAAAACTAATACAATTTAAAGAAGACAGATATTTCAGATGTATAGTTTTATCAGAAAACAAAGACTGGCTCCAAAGGGAAGAATGAAAAAAAGCCACGTTTCGCACACCTGCTGAGGCCACAGAACCGGCCTCAGCGACTCCAGAGGCAGTTCTCCTAAGTCTTTGGGGTTAACTCCCCTCAGAGCAAAGAAAGCCGTTTACTTGGAGCGCGATGAAGTTAGAGGATTTCCCGTTTCACGTTCTGACTTTCCACCAGTTAAAGAAACGTACAGTTGTTAAACGCCGGCCCTTTGGAACGCAGGTGAGCAGCGGAGAGGCTCCGCGAGGGGGCGTGCAGCCGGAAGTCCCGCCTCACGGAAGTGCGCCTACCCTCGCGGCGGGAAACCGGGTCCGGCGTCGTGCTCCGCGTGCCGCAAGGAGGGAAGGGCGAAGCCTGCGCGCTGCGACTTAAGGGTGAAAGTCACGGCGTCCACACTGCGCCTTCGGGCCCTGTCTGAGCCCCCCACGCCTTCCCCTGGGAACTCGCGCGTCGCCTCCTGTGGAAGGTCTGGCATGCGGCACGCCTAGCTTAAACCTTCTTAACAGACCCACTCGAGCGGGTAGAGTGAACCGGCGGGAAGGGTCTTCCCGAGGCGGCTGAGGCCCCCCCAGGGAAGAATTGTTGCGTATCACTTAGGAGGCCAGACCCTGGTGGGTTTCTGCCCAAGAGCCCTTTAGAAGCCCCGGGCACCTCAGCAGGTCCTGCTGTGCGAAGTGGGTGTGGCCGGTGTCCCCCCTCACCTGAGGGGGAAGGCAAGTGACGGGCTGAGTTTTTGGACCCACCCGCTGCTCCGCTAGTGAATCGCTGCACCCGGCGGGCCCCGGGCGTCAGGTCGCTAACCAGCGTCCGCGTCCCTGCAGGAGCTGGCGAGCCCTGGTGTAAGAGGGAAAGCCCCGGGGACCACCTGTGCTTGTCAGAAGTTCTCCAGCTGTCTAGGTGAGCCAGGCCCAGGGCGTAAAAAGCGAGAATTGACGGAAGAGGGTGGGGTTTCCCTTTCCTCCTGGGAAGGATGTCCATCAGCTAGCGGTGGAAAGTGGGATGAGGGGACGCAGGTGGATGCGGACCGGCTGCCCCGATCTCCCGAACGCTGATGTAGTGAAGTGGCTCTGATACTCTCAGCCTGTTTCTGGCCCTGATGGACTGTTCTTTCTCAGTCTACACTATTGTAACCGAAAGTTTAGATGACTTGCATGTTGGCCCATGCTTCCCTGTCTTGCCCGCTTTATAAAAAAGTTTCCACTGGGTATGATTTCAAGCTGGGGATCCAGGGTCAGCCACTAAGTGCTGCATTTATGGTGGAATTTTCAGCTCTGGCAGCCTTATGCACAAAAAGGTATCATCTTTCTGAGATTTTGAGGGTGCTATTTAACTATTGACGTCTTTTCTGGTTTTTTGTTCATTTATTTTTATCCATCTTTATTCTTTGGCCTGTGTGGGCCTCCCATTGCAGTGGCCTCTGTCGTTGCAGAGCACTGGCTCTGGGCGCACGCGCTCAGAGCGCTGGCTTTAATTGGGCACCCGGTCCGCACCGAGCTCCTACAGGGTAAGACGCGTCACACTGCGCCTGGCCCTGTCTGAGCCCCACGCCTTTAACTGGTCCCAAGGGGTTGCGCACGCCTAGCTTAAACCTTCTTAACAGACCCACTCGAGCGGGTAGAGTGAACCGGCGGGAAGGGTCTTCCCGAGGCGGCTGAGGCCCCCCCAGGGAAGAATTGTTGCGTATCACTTAGGAGGCCAGACCCTGGTGGGTTTCTGCCCAAGAGCCCTTTAGAAGCCCCGGGCACCTCAGCAGGTCCTGCTGTGCGAAGTGGGTGTGGCCGGTGTCCCCCCTCACCTGAGGGGGAAGGCAAGTGACGGGCTGAGTTTTTGGACCCACCCGCTGCTCCGCTAGTGAATCGCTGCACCCGGCGGGCCCCGGGCGTCAGGTCGCTAACCAGCGTCCGCGTCCCTGCAGGAGCTGGCGAGCCCTGGTGTAAGAGGGAAAGCCCCGGGGACCACCTGTGCTTGTCAGAAGTTCTCCAGCTGTCTAGGTGAGCCAGGCCCAGGGCGTAAAAAGCGAGAATTGACGGAAGAGGGTGGGGTTTCCCTTTCCTCCTGGGAAGGATGTCCATCAGCTAGCGGTGGAAAGTGGGATGAGGGGACGCAGGTGGATGCGGACCGGCTGCCCCGATCTCCCGAACGCTGATGTAGTGAAGTGGCTCTGATACTCTCAGCCTGTTTCTGGCCCTGATGGACTGTTCTTTCTCAGTCTACACTATTGTAACCGAAAGTTTAGATGACTTGCATGTTGGCCCATGCTTCCCTGTCTTGCCCGCTTTATAAAAAAGTTTCCACTGGGTATGATTTCAAGCTGGGGATCCAGGGTCAGCCACTAAGTGCTGCATTTATGGTGGAATTTTCAGCTCTGGCAGCCTTATGCACAAAAAGGTATCATCTTTCTGAGATTTTGAGGGTGCTATTTAACTATTGACGTCTTTTCTGGTTTTTTGTTCATTTATTTTTATCCATCTTTATTCTTTGGCCTGTGTGGGTGTGGGCCTCCCATTGCAGTGGCCTTTCTCGTCGCTGAGCACCGGCTCTGGGCGCATGCGCTCCAGAGCGCTGGCTTTTAATTGGGCACACCGGTTCAGCGGTTCCGCGGCTTGTGGAATCTTTCCAGGCCAGGGATCGAACCAGCGCCCCTTGCACAGCAAGGCGGTGTTCTTACCCACTGGGCCACCAGGGGAGCTCCATGATGACTTGTTTTAATGCTACTAAGTATTTGGCAAATTTTATTGTGTAAAGTAACTATTTGTTAGAAAATGTAGAAGAAAAACCGACAAAGGAGAATAGAAAGTAGTTTGTGTTGTCAGTTTCAACTTAAAATTTATATTCCCCTCAAAAATAAAATAAAATTTATATCCCAGTTTAATAATGAAAATGTTATTAAAAAGCAGATTGACGAATTAAAATGAAGGAACCAGTCTTTAAACTCACAAAGCAGAAACCTCCATGTATGATACAATAGACTGTTCTTTTTAGCAGAAATATTTTTAATTGCAGGATAATTACTTTACAATGTTGTATTTGTTTCTGCCATACAATAATGTGAATCAGCCCTAAGTATACATATGTCCTCCCTTCTTTTTTTTTTTTTTTTGCTTTTTTTCCGGGGGGTAGTGGGGCACGTTGGGGAGGGAGGGGGGCGGGCGGGCCACTTCTGTTGGTCTTTCATTTATATATTTTCATCCATCTTTGTTCTTTGGCCCGTGTGGGCCTCCCATCGCAGCGGCCTCTGTTGTCGCAGAGCACCGGCTCTGGGCGCATGCGCTCCAGAGCTCCGGCTCTGTAATTGGACACATCGGTCCAGCTGTTCCGCAGCACGTGGGGTCCTCCCAGGCCAGGGCTGGAACCAGCGCCCCTTGCACTGCAAGACGGTGTCCTTACCCACTGGACCACCAGGGAAGCCCTATGTCCTCCCGTTTGAACTTCCCTCCTACCCTCCACCTCAGTCCACCCCTCTAGGTTGTCACAGAGCACAGGGTTGAGCTCCCTGCTTGCTATATAGCCAATGTCTCCCTTTAACTACATAGTACTGGAGTAAATAAAAATTTTTGAGTTCTGAGTACTGATATACTGCTCTAAGAAGTTGATTGGACTCTGATATATTTTTCTTAAAAAATCAGTTTAGCATTTTAAAGTAAAGACAGGGAGAGGCCATATTAGGGTTGCCAGTTACTTTTAAAATTCTTCTAACGCATGATATATAAACAAAGATTTAAGCTTGAAAATATACAAGAATTGTCATAAAAAATTTTAGTATTGAGCTAAGCTTGTGAAGAGAAATGCATATCTAAACTCTGTGTGTGTGTGTACGTGCGTGTGTGTTTTAAACCTCCTGATTCATGGACGGGTGCCCAATCTGAAATGATGGGATGGATATTTATAGAAAAGAAAATAAGAGGGACCAGAAGTAGAGCAGTTAGGTTCAGTCAGTCAATAGTTCTTGTGTTATTTTAATAAAACCTACTGAATGTCTGTAGTACTTAAGAATGCAAGGTGCATTTGTGTATATTTTCAGTGTTAATTTGTGTAACAAAAAAAAAAAAATTTGTGTAACAACCCTATGAAGTTGAAAATATCTATTTTACAGATGAGAAAACTGAGCCTCAGAGAACTTAGGTGTACCTAATAACCTAGTAAGTTTCAGGGGCTTCCCTGGTGACTCAGTGGTAAAGAATCTGCCTGCAATGCAGGAGACCCAGGTTTGAGCTCTGGGTTGTGAAGATCCCCTGGAGGAGGGCATGGCAACCCACTCCAGTATTCTTGCCTGGACAATCCCATGGACAGAGGAGTCTGGCAGGCTACAGTCCTTGAGGTTGTGAAGAGTCAGACATTACTGAGCACACACGAGTTCTTTTCCTTCTCCTTTGCATTTACAATTCTAGAATTCTTGAAATAGATTTAAACTGAGAAAATACCTTTATCTTGTAGGTGAAATATAAGGAAAAAGAATACAAACATGGAAAGTGAGGACACAAAGAAAACACAAGGTGAGAAATTTGTGGCTCATATATCTGGAATTTGTTTTATAGTGTATTTGTGGGATATGCTGCAGATTATCTAACAGGCTCCAGGAAATGAAAGAAATATTCACGGATTTTCATAAATATTTATTAAGTATCTTTTCTGTGCTTGTCACACTGACTTGAGGAAACTGACATTCTAAAGGGAGATGGCATGCTGATAATTAGAATACCATATGATAGCTGATTCAGTGGAGATATATGTAGTAACAGTGGAAACCTGAGAGGACCACCATCAGATTTCAGAGGTGTCCTCAGAAAAATGGAAATTTAATTCATGGGCATAGAGGAGGTTAACCAGAGAGGAAATACTAAAATAGAAATGAATGAGGAATAGTGCTCCCTAATGGACCCCATTACATCAAGGCTTGGCTGAGGAAGAGGACTCTCAATAAAGACTGAAAAAAACATTTCAGAAAGGTAGAGTCAGGTATGTGGTATTTTGGAAATCAACCTTATAAGAATGTTTTGAGAAAGATTACTCAAGAGGATTATTGTTAAATGTCACAGATGATGGCTGAAGTATCCACTGGATTTTTTATTTAGGAGACCATTTGTTTTATTTATTTATTTTTTTTATAAGTTTCTTTTCTTTTTTGTGGAGGGGATGGGGTAGGGAGGGAGGGGGTCAGGCAGGCCACTTCTATTGTTCTTTCATTTGTCCATTTTCATCCATCTTTGTTCTTTGGCCCATGTGGGCCTCCCATTGCGGTGGCTTCTGTTGTTGGAGAGCACCGGCTCTGGGCGCATGCGCTCCAGAGCTCCGGCTTGGTAATTGGACACATCGGTCCAGCCGCTCCGTGGCACGTGGGATCTTCCCACGCCAGGGATCGAACCGGCGCCCCTTGCCCTGCAAGGCGGTGTCCTTACCCACTGGACCACCAGGGAAGCCCCCATTTGTTTTATTAATAGTAAACAGTATATTTCAGCCAGATTGCAGTATATTGAGTCTGGGTGGGAAATAATCTGGAGACAGTATGAGTATCTTGATGGTGCTGGTTTTGTTGCTAAGTCGTGTCCAACTCTTTGCAACCCCGTGAACTGTAGCCCACCAGGCTGCTCTGTCCATGGGGTTTCTTACACAAGAATACTGGAGTGAGTTGGTATGTCTTTCTCCAGGGGATCTTCCCAACCCGGGGATCCAACTCACGTCTTCTGTATTGCAGGCAGGTTCCTTACCATTGAGCCACCAGGGATTCCCATGAATAGTTTACTCTTCTTAAAAGCTTGTCTGAAGATAAATGACTGTAACTAGAGAGAGAGTTGTAATATTAAGGAGTCATATAAGAGATACAGAAATAAGAGAATATGTGAAGGGACTTTCCTGGTGGTCTAGTGGTTAATACTTCACACTTTCACTATAGGGGGCCTGGGTTCTGTCCCTGGTCAGGAAACTAGATCCCACATGCTGCTACTAAGAGTTCACGTGCCACAACTAAGATGTTTTTAAATTTTATAGTTTCAGATTTTACATATAGGTCTACAATCCATTTTGAATTAGTTTTTGAATACAGTGTGAATAATGGATTCAAGTTTTGTTTTATTTTTTTGAATATGAATATCCAATTGTTCCAACACCATTTGTTGAAAAGGGTATGCTTTCTTCTCTGAATTGCCTTTGTAAAAAATTTAAAAATTAGCCACTCATATATATATATAGGTCTACTTTTGGACTATATTCTGTTTTTTTGATCTGTTTGTCTATTGATGGCATACTGTATTCTTGATTACTGTAACTTTGTATTAAGTGTTGAAATTTTTTATTTAAGTGTTGAAATTAAAGAGAGTTAAGTTTATTCTTTTAGAATTGTTTGGCTATTCTAGGTCCTTTGCATTTCCATATGAATTTTTGAATCAGCTTGTCAACTTCTACCCAAATAACCTGTTGGGAATGCATTGAATCTATAGATCCATTTGGGGAAAATGGACATCTTAACAGTGTTTAATTTTCTGACCCATGAACAGGGTGTATCACTTCCTTTGTTTCAGTCTTCTTTAATACTTCACTGTATATCTGTATATTTTAGTTTTTAGTATGAATGTCATTCACATCTTTTTCTAGTAAGACTAAGTATTTCTTTTTTGGGGAGTAGGGCACACGTTATGCAGGATCCTAGTTTCCCAACCATGCCCCCTTGCCATATAAGTCCAGAGCTTTAACCCCTGGACCACCAGGGAAGAAGTTCCAGTATTTCATATATATATATATATATATATATATATATATTTTTTTTTTTTTTTTTTTTTTTTACACCAAGAACATTTTTATTGGGGTATAGTCACTTAACAATTTTGTGATAGTTTCAGGTGAACAGCGAAGGGGCTCGACCATACATACACATGTATCCATTCTCCCCTTCCCATCCAGGCTGATACATAACTCTGAGCAGAGTTCCATGTGCTGTAGAATAGGTTTTTGTTGGTTATCCATTTTAAACATGGCAGTTTGTATTTGACTTTCCCAAAGTCCCTAACCATGCCCTCTCCCCGCAACCATGAGTTTGTTTTCCAAGTTTGTGAGTCTCTTTCTGTTTTGTAAATAAGTTTATCTGTACCGTTTCTTTTTAGGAGCCACATAAAAGGAATGTCTATGGTATTTCTCCTCCTTTGTCTGACTTACTTCACTCAGTATGACACTCTTTAGGTCCATCCATATTGCTGCAAATGGCCTTATTTCATTCTTTTTAATGGTCAAGTAATATTCCATTATATATATAAAGTATTTCATTTTTTTTGCCTTAATTTTTGGCCTCTTTTATTGGTTTTTCATTTATTTATTTTCATCCATCCTTATTCTTTGGCCCGTGTGGGCCTCCCATTGCAGTAGCCTCTCTCGTTGCAGAGCACTGGCTCTGGGTTGCGTGCACTCCAGAGTGCTGGCTCGTAACTGGACACAACCGTCCAGCCCCTCCGCAGCATGTGGGATCTTCCCATGCCAGGGGTTGAACTGGTGCTCCTTACACTGTGAGGCGGACTCTTTACCCACTGGACCACCAAAGAAGACCCTCATATTTTTGATGTCATTATAAATGGCATTGGTTTTGAATTTTAATTTCTGGTCATTTATTACTACTGTGTAGAAGTGCTATTGATTTCACTATGGATATGATGAAACCTTACTATACTCACTCATTAGATTAGTCATTATTTTGTAGATTCTATCAGATTATCTACATAGAAGGTCATGTCGTATATGAATACAGATGGTTTTACTATTTCCTTCCCAGTTTAGATACCTTTTCTTTCTTACCTGATGAAACTGGCTAGGCTCTCCAATGCAATGGTGAATGGAATGTTAAATAGACTGGCACTGGGTAACTTCTCCAGTACAATGTTAAACATCTCTGTCTTGTTTCTCAGGAGAAAGCATGCATTCTTTCTCTGTCAAGTATGGTATTTATTGTAGGTTTTGTGGTAGCTATACTTTATCAGGTTGAGGAGGTTCCTTTCTTTTCCAAGTTTGCTGAATCTTTTTTTTTAAATCAGAAGTGAAATTTGAACAGCGAAGGGCTCGACCATACATACACATGTATCCATTCTCCTTCCCATCCAGGCTGATACATAACTCTGAGCAGAGTTCCATGTGCTGTAGAATAGGTTTTTGTTGGTTATCCATTTTAAACATGGCAGTTTGTATTTGACTTTCCCAAAGTCCCTAACCATGCCCTCTCCCCGCAACCATGAGTTTGTTTTCCAAGTTTGTGAGTCTCTTTCTGTTTTGTAAATAAGTTTATCTGTACCGTTTCTCTATAGGAGCCACATAAAAGGAATGTCTATGGTATTTCTCCTCCTTTGTCTGACTTACTTCACTCAGTATGACACTCTTTAGGTCCATCCATATTGCTGCAAATGGCCTTATTTCATTCTTTTTAATGGTCAAGTAATATTCCATTATATATATAAAGTATTTCATTTTTTTTGCCTTAATTTTTGGCCTCTTTTATTGGTTTTTCATTTATTTATTTTCATCCATCCTTATTCTTTGGCCCGTGTGGGCCTCCCATTGCAGTAGCCTCTCTTGTTGCAGAGCACTGACTCGGGGTTTGCGTGCACTCCAGAGTGCTGGCTCGTAACTGGACACAACCGTCCAGCCCCTCCGCAGCATGTGGGATCTTCCCATGCCAGGGGTTGAACTGGTGCTCCTTACACTGTGAGGCGGACTCTTTACCCACTGGACCACCAAAGAAGACCCTCATATTTTTGATGTCATTATAAATGGCATTGGTTTTGAATTTTAATTTCTGGTCATTTATTACTACTGTGTAGAAGTGCTATTGATTTCACTATGGATATGATGAAACCTTACTATACTCACTCATTAGATTAGTCATTATTTTGTAGATTCTATCAGATTATCTACATAGAAGGTCATGTCGTATATGAATACAGATGGTTTTACTATTTCCTTCCCAGTTTAGATACCTTTTCTTTCTTACCTGATGAAACTGGCTAGGCTCTCCAATGCAATGGTGAATGGAATGTTAAATAGACTGGCACTGGGTAACTTCTCCAGTACAATGTTAAACATCTCTGTCTTGTTTCTCAGGGAGAAAGCATGCATTCTTTCTCTGTCAAGTATGGTATTTATTGTAGGTTTTGTGGTAGCTATACTTTATCAGGTTGAGGAGGTTCCTTTCTTTTCCAAGTTTGCTGAATCTTTTTTTTTAAATCAGAAGTGAAATTTGATTTTATCAAGTGCTTTTTTTGCATTTACTGAGATGACCATATGGGTTTCTGTTTTAGTTTGTTGTATTACATTGACTGAGTTTTCCGATCTTTTTTTCTTTTTTAAAGATTTATTTATTTATTTATGGGGAGGTGGGGTGGGGAGGGAGGGGAGCGGGCAGGCCACTTCTCTTGGTCTTTCATTTGTCTATTTTCATCCATCTTTGTACTTTGGCCCGTGTGGGCCTCCCATCGCAGCGGCCTCTGTTGTCTCAGAGCACCGGCTCTGGGCGCATGCGCTCCAGACCTCCGGCTCGGTGATTGGACACATCGGTCCAGCTGCTCCGTGGCACGTGGGATCTTCCCAGGCCAGGGATCCAACCAGTGCCCCTTGCCCTGCAAGGCGGTGTCCTTACCCACTGGACCACCAGGGGAAGCCCCTGATTTTTCCAATCTTAAACAAATCCTGCATTCTTAAGATAAACTCACTTGGTTGTAATGCATTATTATTTGATGTTATTTTTGAATTCAATTTTCTAAAATTGTTTAGACTTTTTTGCATATATGTCTGTGAGGGATATTGGTCCATAGTTTTCTTTTTTCCTTTCTAATGGCTTGGTTTTAGTATTACGTAATGCTAACCTTCTAGACTAAGTTGGAAAGTATTATTTCTCTCTAAATTTGAAAAAGTTTGTGTGGAATTGATATGTTTTAAAATTTCAGATGAGTCCATCTTCTTACACTGTGTAGAAGTCTTACTATGGATATGATGAAACCTTACTATACTCACTCATTAGATTAGTCATTATTTTGTAGATTCTATCAGATTATCTACATAGAAGGTCATGTCGTATATGAATACAGATGGTTTTACTATTTCCTTCCCAGTTTAGATACCTTTTCTTTCTTACCTGATGAAACTGGCTAGGCTCTCCAATGCAATGGTGAATGGAATGTTAAATAGACTGGCACTGGGTAACTTCTCCAGTACAATGTTAAACATCTCTGTCTTGTTTCTCAGGAGAAAGCATGCATTCTTTCTCTGTCAAGTATGGTATTTATTGTAGGTTTTGTGGTAGCTATACTTTATCAGGTTGAGGAGGTTCCTTTCTTTTCCAAGTTTGCTGAATCTTTTTTTTTAAATCAGAAGTGAAATTTGATTTTATCAAGTGCTTTTTTTGCATTTACTGAGATGACCATATGGGTTTCTGTTTTAGTTTGTTGTATTACATTGACTGAGTTTTCCGATCTTTTTTTCTTTTTTAAAGATTTATTTATTTATTTATGGGGAGGTGGGGTGGGGAGGGAGGGGAGCGGGCAGGCCACTTCTCTTGGTCTTTCATTTGTCTATTTTCATCCATCTTTGTACTTTGGCCCGTGTGGGCCTCCCATCGCAGCGGCCTCTGTTGTCTCAGAGCACCGGCTCTGGGCGCATGCGCTCCAGACCTCCGGCTCGGTGATTGGACACATCGGTCCAGCTGCTCCGTGGCACGTGGGATCTTCCCAGGCCAGGGATCCAACCAGTGCCCCTTGCCCTGCAAGGCGGTGTCCTTACCCACTGGACCACCAGGGAAGCCCCTGATTTTTCCAATCTTAAACAAATCCTGCATTCTTAAGATAAACTCACTTGGTTGTAATGCATTATTATTTGATGTTATTTTTGAATTCAATTTTCTAAAATTGTTTAGACTTTTTTGCATATATGTCTGTGAGGGATATTGGTCCATAGTTTTCTTTTTTCCTTTCTAATGGCTTGGTTTTAGTATTACGGTAATGCTAACCTTCTAGACTAAGTTGGAAAGTATTATTTCTCTCTAAATTTTTGAAAAAGTTTGTGTGGAATTGATATGATTTCCCCAATAAATATTGGGAAGAATTTGCAGATGAGTCCATCTGAGCCTTGGGTTTTCTTTATAGAAAAGGTTTTAAGTACAATTTCAATTTATTTCATATATATAGAATATTTATTTCTTCTTGGGCAAGTTTTGATAATTTGTGTCTTTTAAGCAATTTGTCCATTTCATCCATGTCATTGAATCTGTAGGTATAAAGTTGTACATGACCATTATTATCTTTTGGATGTCTTTAAAATCTATGTTGACCCATCTCTCTCATTCTGATATGGTAATTTTTGTCTTTGTTCTTTTTTTCCTGATCAGTTTGTCTAGGGGTTTGTTGGTTTTACTAATCTTCTCAAAGACCTAGCTCTAGGGCTTCCCTGGTGGTCCAGTGGGTAAGGACACCGCCTTGCAGTGCAAGGGGCATGGGTTCAGTCCCTGGCCTGGGAGGATCCTGCGTGCTGCAGAGCCACTGGACCGATATGTCCAACTATCGAGCCAGTGCTCTGGAGTGCATGCGCCCAGAGCCAGTGCTCTGCAACAACAGAGGCCGCTGCGATGGGAGGCCCACACGGGCCAAAGAACAAAGATGGATGAAAAGGAACAAATGAAAGACCGATAGAAGTGGCTCGCCTGCTCCCCTTCCTCCCCACCCCACCCCCCTCAAATAAATAAATAAAAATAAATCTTTTAAAAAAGAAAAAAAAAGACCTAGCTCTGTTGTTCAGCCTGACTTTTTATAATTTCCTATCTTCTACTTACGTTGGGTATAATTTACTGTTTTGCTAGTTTCTGTAAGGAGGAAGCTGAGATCATTATGATGAGACTTTCTATGCTGACTTTGGTAGCACATACACTAAAAGTGGAACAATACAGAGAAGATTAGCATGTCCCCTGCGCAAGGATGACATGCAAATTCGTGAAACGTTCCATATTAAAAAAAAAAAAAAAGGAAGAGACTTTCTTCTTTTATAATGTAGAGCATTATTCAGCATTCCTCCTAAACACTGATTTTGTAGCGTCGCACAAATGCTAACCTTCTAGACTAAGTTGGAAAGTATTATTTCTCTCTAAATTTTGAAAAAGTTTGTGTGGAATTGATATGATTTCCCCAATAAATATTGGGAAGAATTTGCAGATGAGTCCATCTGAGCCTTGGGTTTTCTTTATAGAAAAGGTTTTAAGTACAATTTCAATTTATTTCATATATATAGAATATTTATTTCTTCTTGGGCAAGTTTTGATAATTTGTGTCTTTTAAGCAATTTGTCCATTTCATCCATGTCATTGAATCTGTAGGTATAAAGTTGTACATGACCATTATTATCTTTTGGATGTCTTTAAAATCTATGTTGACCCATCTCTCTCATTCTGATATGGTAATTTTTGTCTTTGTTCTTTTTTTCCTGATCAGTTTGTCTAGGGGTTTGTTGGTTTTACTAATCTTCTCAAAGACCTAGCTCTAGGGCTTCCCTGGTGGTCCAGTGGGTAAGGACACCGCCTTGCAGTGCAAGGGGCATGGGTTCAGTCCCTGGCCTGGGAGGATCCTGCGTGCTGCAGAGCCACTGGACCGATATGTCCAACTATCGAGCCAGTGCTCTGGAGTGCATGCGCCCAGAGCCAGTGCTCTGCAACAACAGAGGCCGCTGCGATGGGAGGCCCACACGGGCCAAAGAACAAAGATGGATGAAAAGGAACAAATGAAAGACCGATAGAAGTGGCTCGCCTGCTCCCCTTCCTCCCCACCCCACCCCCCTCAAATAAATAAATAAAAATAAATCTTTTAAAAAAGAAAAAAAAAGACCTAGCTCTGTTGTTCAGCCTGACTTTTTATAATTTCCTATCTTCTACTTACGTTGGGTATAATTTACTGTTTTGCTAGTTTCTGTAAGGAGGAAGCTGAGATCATTATGATGAGACTTTCTATGCTGACTTTGGTAGCACATACACTAAAAGTGGAACAATACAGAGAAGATTAGCATGTCCCCTGCGCAAGGATGACATGCAAATTCGTGAAACGTTCCATATTAAAAAAAAAAAAAAAGGATGAGACTTTCTTCTTTTATAATGTAGGAATTCAGCATTATTCAGCATTCCTCCTAAACACTGATTTTGTAGCGTCGCACAAACTCTCTTTTTTTTTTTTTTAGAGGTGGGTGTGCTTGTGGGATCTTAATTCCCCAGCCAGTGATCAAACCTAGACTCTGGCACTGAAAGTGCTGAGTCTTAACCAGTGAACCATGAGGCAGTTCCTACATCCCACAAATTCTAACATACTGTATTTTATTTTCATTGAGTTTATAATAAATAAATATTTAAACCAATGTAGCTTTTAGTAAAAACTTATTTATTTATTTACTTGTTTTTGGCTGTGTTGGGTCTTCATTGCTGCCTGAGGGCTTTCTCTAGTTGTGGAGAGTGAAGAGCTACTGCATAGTTGCTATATGCGGGCTTCTCACTGCAGTGACTCTCATGTTACAGAGCACAGGCTCAGTAGTTGTGGCCCATGGGCCTAGAGGCATGTGGAATCTTCCTGGACCAGGGATCGAATCTATATCCCCCTCATTGCAAAGAGGATTCTCAACCACTGAACCACCAGGGAAACCCCCCAATGAAAGAGAATAGTATTTGGATTTTCTTTTCCTGTATTTCATGCAAGGGGAAAATCAAATAATTATAAGAAGTTCATTTCAAGTTGCTTTATTAAAGGAACATCTTTCTTTTACATATCTTTGTTCCTTGTTAGATTTTTTTGGGAGGGGGAGGGTCAGGCCACTTCTGTTGGTCTTTCATTTATCTATTTTCATCTGTCTTTGTTCTTCGGCCCGTGTGGGCCTCCCATTGCAGTGGCCTCTCTTGTCTCAGAGCACCGGCTCTGGGCGCATGCGCTCCAGAGCTCCGGCTCGGTAATTGGACACATCGGTCCAGCCACTCCGCAGCACATGGGATCTTCCCAGGCCAGGGATCGAACCAGCGCCCCTTGCACTGCAAGACGGTGTCCTTACCCACTGGACCACCAGGGAAGCCCCCTTTGTTAGATTTTTTTAATGTAATACATATTATTAAAAAAAAATACAAAGATATATATTTTGAGAGTGAAACTAATGATTCATTTTTGAAAGGAATTGTTTAAAATAATGAAATTTTTGTTCTTTAGAAATGAAGACTGACCTGAACTTATTATTGGAGTGTCTGAAGTATCAAATGGACAATGCTTTTTCACAAAAGGAAGCTTTGGTCACTATTCATTCAATTTGCCAACAAAACAGTAAGATACAATAGTGAATTTTCATTTGTGATTCTTTTCAGTATTGTGATACATGAAATATGCATTGTTCTTTCTCTTCTTTTCAGTTACTTTGCATATTATGTTGCTGTGTTGATGTGATTTATTGTCCTTAAAAGAATTATTGTAATCAACATTCTTCTTTGTTCTGTCTTCACATTTTACAGGTGATGCAAGTCTTTATTTTCGGGAAATTGGTGGTTTGATGTTTGTAAAAAATCTTGCAAAGTCAAGTGAACATAGTATGGTAAAAGAAGCAGCCTTATATACTTTAGGAGCTGCTGCAGAAAAAGATGGTAAAATATGAAAATTTGATTTCACTGTCCTTTAAGCATTGTGTTAAACTTTAGCAAACTACTGAAATATAAATTTAGAATTCCCTATTTTCAGGTGTTTTATTTAAATTATTGCATGCCAAAAATTTTATTTAAGTTCTTAACAAATGAGAGAAGCAGTGAAATGTTACAACTACTTTAAAAGTAATGGCAAAAACAATATGTAGGCATTTGGGAAAACTGAATTTTATGAATAGGCACATAACTAGTCAGCATCTGCAGGTGAAAGACCAATTGTATTCTACTGGTCAAAATGTTTTTCATGCTTGTAGACAAGAATAACTTGGATCACTATCAGTCTTCTACAATTTATAGAGTTAATAAAAAACCCAAAGACAGTAAAAGGCACACATAATCTAGGAAGGTGTGCTAGATGGGACGTTCGGTACTTGTTATCATCCATTTCAAAATCTTTCACAATTTTTCTTGCTATTGATTGGGAATTTTTTTTTTTGGCTTTGTCTTTTAGTATTCATATCCTTTTTTTTTACCATATAAAAGTTTTTTCATTTTTATAAAAATAAAATTCATCAATCTTTCCCTTTTTTGATCCTGGTCTTTGAATCATAGAAAGTTTTCATATACTCTCAGGTTAAAGAGGAATCCACCCGTATTTTCTTTTGGTACTTGTATGATTATATTGTTTACATTTGCATGTTTTATTCTTTTCGAATTTTCCTGGCATATGATATGATGAATGTTTCCAATTTTATTGGGCAGCATAGCTGCTAACACTTTTCATAATGATTTGAGATGCAACCATTATCACTTAATTACTAGTTTTTCTATTCTGTTCATTATCCATATATCTGGGTACTTGAATCAGGATATGAAGGTAACCCACAGGTGTCTTGTATGTGGATCAACATGTTTTGGGTGTGGCTGACAAATACATTTTTTTCTGTAGCATACCTGAAGTGAAGTTAAAACTAAACCATCAGTTTGTCAAATAACTCGATACTCTTCTGTTTTCATCTATTAAATATTTCTTCATCACTTGCTTTGAGAACAAATTATGTTCTAGGCACTGGAGATAAATAAGATCTTGTCTTTGCCTTTGAGAGTGTCTAAAAACTGTTCTAGATGCTGGCTACATGTATTCAAATTATTTTGTTTAAATTCTGCTTATTGCATGATTATCACCAAAGACCCTTCCTTATTATATAGGTATCCTTTTGATTTTTGGAAAGATATTTCTATATCTAGAAAAGTCTTTGACAATAGCATGCATTTTTTTTGGGCAGGTGAAAAAAGTAATGGCAAAAACAATATGTAGGCATTTGGGAAAACTGAATTTTATGAATAGGCACATAACTAGTCAGCATCTGCAGGTGAAAGACCAATTGTATTCTACTGGTCAAAATGTTTTTCATGCTTGTAGACAAGAATAACTTGGATCACTATCAGTCTTCTACAATTTATAGAGTTAATAAAAAACCCAAAGACAGTAAAAGGCACACATAATCTAGGAAGGTGTGCTAGATGGGACGTTCGGTACTTGTTATCATCCATTTCAAAATCTTTCACAATTTTTCTTGCTATTGATTGGGAATTTTTTTTTTTGGCTTTGTCTTTTAGTATTCATATCCTTTTTTTTTTTTACCATATAAAAGTTTTTTCATTTTTATAAAAATAAAATTCATCAATCTTTCCCTTTTTTGATCCTGGTCTTTGAATCATAGAAAGTTTTCATATACTCTCAGGTTAAAGAGGAATCCACCCGTATTTTCTTTTGGTACTTGTATGATTATATTGTTTACATTTGCATGTTTTATTCTTTTCGAATTTTCCTGGCATATGATATGATGAATGTTTCCAATTTTATGTGGCAGCATAGCTGCCCCAACACTTTTCATAATGATTTGAGATGCAACCATTATCACTTAATTACTAGTTTTTCTATTCTGTTCATTATCCATATATCTGGGTACTTGAATCAGGATATGAAGGTAACCCACAGGTGTCTTGTATGTGGATCAACATGTTTTGGGTGTGGCTGACAAATACATTTTTTTCTGTAGCATACCTGAAGTGAAGTTAAAACTAAACCATCAGTTTGTCAAATAACTCGATACTCTTCTGTTTTCATCTATTAAATATTTCTTCATCACTTGCTTTGAGAACAAATTATGTTCTAGGCACTGGAGATAAATAAGATCTTGTCTTTGCCTTTGAGAGTGTCTAAAAACTGTTCTAGATGCTGGCTACATGTATTCAAATTATTTTGTTTAAATTCTGCTTATTGCATGATTATCACCAAAGAGCCCTTCCTTATTATATAGGTATCCTTTTTGATTTTTGGAAAGATATTTCTATATCTAGAAAAGTCTTTGACAATAGCACCAGTATCATTTGCCCCTCTTTTCTAACACAGGTTTCTGAATTTTCTTAAATTTTTCTTTGGCTACATTTTGTTTTATCCTCAAATTTTTTGGTCATGTTTTATCTTAAATTTTTGTTAGGCTTAGTTTTAAAATTTAGTTATTGGAAATTCTATGAAATTGCAGTATATGCTTTAGAACCTAGACCAAGTACTTCTGATTAAGATATTGCTTCTTTGAAAAAATAGAAAAAAGATATTGCTTCTTTGCTCTGTTGAGTAAGGGCATAAATTTGTCAGAATTTGTTGTATAACTAATAAATGTCAGTGAAATGAGATTCAGTTGAGAACCATTCATATGGCAATTTTATATTTTGTTCAGCACATTATAAAACTTGTTTGTGCTACTACATAGACATTAAAAATATATTTTCATATTTCAGTTTACTGTCAGCAGACTTTGTGTACTTCAGAATTGTTTGAAGACTTAATCTGGTTCTTATCTAACAGTGATTCAAGCACAAATTTGAAAAGAATGTCTGTCTATGTTATTTTGGTTCTGGTTTCAAATAATAGTAAGTATATTCTCTTATGTTATAGAAATAATTTTTAAAATAATAAATTGGAATAGTCATTATTAATTTTTTTATTCTAGGCAGTGCTTTTTAAAATCTTCCTAACTTCTGAGAACTAAAGACCGTATAGCATGAATTTAATTGATATTTATTAATTTAAAAAATAGTAAAGTGATTTGTATTATTTAACTAACATTGAAAAGCAATGGCTTTAAAAGGAAAAGAGAAGCATTTAATGAATGGTTGTTGTTCAGACACTAAGCTGGCTCTTTGTGACCCTATGGGCTGTTGCCCACCACTGTTCCTCTGTCCAGGGGACTTGGCAGGCAAGTGGATTGCCATTTCCTTCTCCAGGGGATCTTCCAGACCTAGGGATCAAACCCATGTCTCCTGCATTGGCAAGTGTATTCTTTGCTGCTGATCCACCAGGGAAGCCCCATTTAATGAATTAATTTGGTTGATTTTCCACTGAATTAGCCATTGAGTTATCATCATATTTAAGGTTATTGTATCAGTCAGTAATGACCTTAAGTTTCATGTAGCTCTTGGCTAAAGTTTTGCTTTGTTTTTGTTGTTGTTGTTGTTTTAGTTTTTATTTTGGAATAATCTTAGATTCACAGAAAAGTTGTAAAGATAGTATAT
The DNA here is from genome assembly GCA_022376925.1 of Tragulus kanchil. Lineage (NCBI taxonomy): Eukaryota > Metazoa > Chordata > Mammalia > Artiodactyla > Tragulidae > Tragulus > Tragulus kanchil. The sequence continues at coordinate 160,325,856 of JAIOJX010000031.1, read as the reverse complement.
AGTGTTCCTATATACTGTTGTTCAGGCTTAAGTTATTTTTTGTTGCTTTATTTAGATGTTCAAATTTTTAGAAATTTTATGTGTATTTTAAATGCTTATATTTTTAATATTTTGAATTAATTCCTTTCTGTTTTGGGGCATATTTTGGTACTATAACACAGAACTATGCAAAATAAATGTTTTGTGGTATTTAAAGGAAATTCAAATACTGTCATTCTCTAAACATAAGTAGTATATTTCCCATAATAAACTTCATTACAGATTTTTACCTACTATAATTCTGTATTGTACTTTACAATAAAGTTACTGAAAGTTATTTATTAGAGGGCTTCCCTGGTGGTCCAGTGGATAAAGAGTCTACCTTGCAGTGCAAGGGGCACCGGTTTGATCCCTGGCCTGGAAAGATCCCACATGCTGTGGAGCAGCTTGACTGTTGTGTCCAGTTAGGAGCCGGCACTCTGAGGTGCACGTGCCCAGAGCCGGTGCTCAGCAGCAAGAGAGGCCACTGCAATGGGAGGAAGACATTTATAATAATTTAATTGGATAGTCTTATTAATTTAAAAAATCTTCCTAACTTGAGAACTAAAGACCGTATAGCATGAATTTAATTGATATTTATTAATTTAAAAAATAGTAAAGTGATTTGTATTATTTAACTAACATTGAAAAGCAATGGCTTTAAAAGGAAAAGAGAAGCATTTAATGAATGGTTGTTGTTCAGACACTAAGCTGGCTCTTTGTGACCCTATGGGCTGTTGCCCACCACTGTTCCTCTGTCCAGGGGACTTGGCAGGCAAGTGGATTGCCATTTCCTTCTCCAGGGGATCTTCCAGACCTAGGGATCAAACCCATGTCTCCTGCATTGGCAAGTGTATTCTTTGCTGCTGATCCACCAGGGAAGCCCCATTTAATGAATTAATTTGGTTGATTTTCCACTGAATTAGCCATTGAGTTATCATCATATTTAAGGTTATTGTATCAGTCAGTAATGACCTTAAGTTTCATGTAGCTCTTGGCTAAAGTTTTGCTTTGTTTTTGTTGTTGTTGTTGTTTTAGTTTTTATTTTGGAATAATCTTAGATTCACAGAAAAGTTGTAAAGATAGTATATAGTGTTCCTATATACTGTTGTTCAGGCTTAAGTTATTTTTTGTTGCTTTATTTAGATGTTCAAATTTTTAGAAATTTTATGTGTATTTTAAATGCTTATATTTTTAATATTTTGAATTAATTCCTTTCTGTTTTGGGGCATATTTTGGTACTATAACTCAGAACTATGCAAAATAAATGTTTTGTGGTATTTAAAGGAAATTCAAATACTGTCATTCTCTAAACATAAGTAGTATATTTCCCATAATAAACTTCATTACAGATTTTTACCTACTATAATTCTGTATTGTACTTTACAATAAAGTTACTGAAAGTTATTTATTAGAGGGCTTCCCTGGTGGTCCAGTGGATAAAGAGTCTACCTTGCAGTGCAAGGGGCACCGGTTTGATCCCTGGCCTGGAAAGATCCCACATGCTGTGGAGCAGCTTGACTGTTGTGTCCAGTTAGGAGCCGGCACTCTGAGGTGCACGTGCCCAGAGCCGGTGCTCAGCAGCAAGAGAGGCCACTGCAATGGGAGGCCCACACAGGCCAAAGTAGAAAAAAAAGATGGATGAAATTAAATAAATAAAAGATCAATAAAAGAGGCCAAAATTTAAAAAGGGTTATTTATTAAAGATACTAAATATTGTTTTCCATTTTTTATAAATTATTTTCTTAAAAGAAGTCATATGCATGTAATACATTTTTTTTTTCCTTAAGGAATTGGACAGACACTTGTGAGAGAAACAGGTTGTATTTCAGTTCTATCACAGTTATTCAAGTAAGTAAATATATATTTCCTATTATTTGTTATTCATCACTTAAGACCTTAACACATGTGTACTAATTATTTCCTTAACTCTTTAACCTAATAGGACAGTTCTTTCAAAATATGAGTTGAATTTGTCGGATGAAAGTGCTCTCCAGAGTTATCAGTTGTGGTCTTCAGTGTGCAGTACTCTGTGTGTCTGTGTCAACAATCCTCAAAATGGTAATTATCTCAGATATTTAAATATAAAAGTAAAGATTAAAAACAAATGAAACACTAAGATTTTTAAGTATACTACAAACTGAGATTTTCCAAGTATACTAAAATATGATTGCCTTTTCAGATGAAAATCAAATGCTTTGCTGTTCACTTTTTACACATGCTAATGACTGGCTAATAAACTGCATAAAAGCTGAGATAATTCGCCCTGTTTGTTCATTTATTGGACTCACTCTTGCAAATAACAGTAAGTATTCATTATTCTCTAGGCTTTACTGGAAGAAATATATTTCAGATACATTTGAAATATTTCAAATGTATTTCAAAGCATAACAAATACCTATAGGATTAAGTAATGAATTCCAATAAATTGGGTCATTTTGGATGCATTTATACCGTTATATAAGTTAAAATCTTACACACAGAGGGCTTCCCTGGTGGTCCACTGGGTAAAGAGTCTGCCTTGTAGTGCAAGGAGCACCAGTTCGATCCCTGGCCTGGGAAGGTCCCACATGCCGCGGAGCGGCTAGACCAATGTGTCCAATTACAAGCCAGCACTCTGGAGTGCGTGCACCCAGAGCTGGTGCTCTACAACAAGAGAGGCCACTGCCATGAGAGGCCCACACAGGCCAAAGAATAAAGATAGAGGAAAATTTTTTAAAAAATCTTATACATAGAAAATCTTTAAAATAAGTATTGTTAAGAACATGTGGGAAAGATAGTATTGACAGCATAGTTTTAAATCTTCCCAATATGTCTTCACAAAACAGAATAGCTAGACAGAAAAACTATAAAAACCCACAGAGGGTGTTCTCTGACCACATAAAATTAAATTAGAAACTAATAAAAGAAAAATATGGAAAAGTCCCTAATATGTAGACATTAAGCAACAAAATACTAAAAGCACACTTCAAAACAAAAACACAAGCCTATGAATCAAAAGCTAAATTATAAGGGAAATTAGAAATGTTTTTAACTTAATGATAATGAAAACCTAGTATTAAACAGTAGGATGCTCAAAATCAGTGTTTAGATGGAAATTTATAGCATTAAGGTTTGCATGAGTGGATGAAAGTCGCTCAGTCATGTCTGACTCTTTTCAAACAATGGACAAGCAATTGGATTCTCCAGGCAAGAATTCAGGAGTGGGTAGCCTTTCCCTTTTCCAGGACATCTTCCTAACCCCAGGATCGAACCCAGGTCTCCTACATTGCAGATCGAGTCTTCACCATCTTAGTCACTAGGGAAGCCTAAGGCTTGCATAGAATAGAAGAAAGGTCTCAAATCAATTATATTAGTTTCCACTTAAGAAACTAAATAACAGGGGCTTCCCTGGTGGTCCAGTGGGTACGGACACCACCTTGCAGGGCAAGGGGCGCCGGTTCGATCCCTGGCCTGGGAAGATCCCACGTGCCGCGGAGCAGCTGAACCGATGTGTCAACTACCGAGCTGGAGCTCTGGAGCGCATGCGCCCAGAGCCGGTGCTCTGCGACAACAGAGGCCACCACAATCAGGAGGCCCAGACAGGCCAAAAGAACAAAAATGGATGAAAATAAATAAATGAAAGACCAATAGAAGTGGCAAAAAAAACCCCTAAATAACAGAGCAAGTTAAGCTCAAAGTAGGCATAATGAAGGGAATGAGAAATAGATTAGCAATCAGTGAAATAGAAAAAGAACAGAATAGAAAAATCAATTAAACCAAAAACTAGATCATTGAAAAAAATCTGTGAAATGGATCCTTTACCCAGATTAACCATGAATTAGAGAGAAGGTCCAAATTATAAGGAATATAATTTTATGCCACTAAATTGGATAACTTAAATAAACTGGACAAATTCTTTAAAAGACAAGCTATAAAAGCTCATTCTAAAAGAAATACATAACCTGAGTATTCCAATATCTAACAGAGAAATTATTGTAGTTTAAAACCTTAACACAGAGGGAATTCTAGGTATTGAAGGCTTCACTGGTAAATTCTACTAAACATTTAAGGAAAAAGAATTCCACATAAATTATTCCAGGAAATAGAAGTGTCAGAAACACCTCCCAGCAGACCTATAGGGCCAGCATTATTTCCATACTAAAGCTTGAAAAAGGCATTACAAGGAAACTGTAGGCCAGTATCTTCTATAAATATAGATGCAAACGTCCTCAACAAAATATTAACAAATTAAGGGCTTCCCTGGTGGTCCAGTGGGTAAGGACACCGCCTTGCAGTGCAAGGGGCGCCGGTTTGATCCCTGGCCTGGGAAGATCCCACGTACGGCAGAGCGGCTGGACCGATGTGTCCAATTACTGAGCCGGAGGTCTGGAGTGCATGTGCCCAGAGCCGGTGCTCTGCGACAAGAGAGGCCACTGCAATGGGAGGCCCACATGGGCCAAAGAACAAAGACAGATGAAAATAGATAAATGAAAGACCAACAGAAGTGGCCCGCCCGCCCCTCTCCCTCCCCAGCCCGCCCCCTCCACAAAAAAACACAAAAATTAACAAATCAGTGTAGCAAAATATAGAAAGGAGAATGTATTCTGATGAAGTGGTGTTTATTTTAGGAATGCAAGGTTGGTTTAACATTAGGAAATTCACCATATTCATAGACTAGAAAGGAAAAACCATATGATCTTCAAATATGCAGGGAAAGCTTTTCACGTAATTTAACATATATTCATGAGAAAAGATTTTGGTGAGCTAGGATCAGAAGGGAACTTTCTCAGCATGATGAAGGGCCTTTACAAAATCTTATAACTAGTATACTTAAATGGTGAGGGACTTAATGGTTTCCTCCTAAGGACGGAAAAAAGACAAGGATGGCCATTCTCATTGTTTAATTGGACATCCAAGTCAGTGTATTAAGGCAAGAAAATGAAATAAAAGGCATAAAGATTGAAAATGAAGAAGAAAGTATAGTATTTATTCATAAATGACCTGATTATGTGAAGAATCTACAAAAAGCTTCAGAATTAGTAAGTGATTTTAGCAGAGTTGCAGGATCAAGGTCATATGTAGAAATGCTAGTAACAATTAGGAACTGTAACTATCATTTACAATAATATAAAAAAAACCCAAATACTTAGAGATATGTTTAGTGAAATATGTGGAATGTTTGTCTATATGTTGATAACTATAAAACATTGGTGAGATTAAGAAGAAATATAAATTAATGGGAGAGATATCGTACTCATGGATTTTAAGATTCAATATTCTTATAATGTCACTTCTCAAATTCATCTCTAGATACAAGGCATTCCCTATCAAAATCTCAGCAGGTTTTCCTATAGAAATTGACAAGTTGATTCTAAAATTTACATGAAACTGTAACAGGGCTAGGATAGTCAAAATTGTTTTGAAAAAGCACAAAATTGTAGGATTTATGTTACCTCATTCCAATACATACTATATAGTAATTAACAGTGTAGTATTGGTATAAGTGTAGTTATAGATCAACAAAACAAAATAGAGAGCCTAGTAGACACATAGATGCACACATATATATATATAGCTTACACAGTATACAAAAGTTAGCTAGAAATGATCCATACACCTCAATATAAGAAATAAACTATAAAACTTTCAGACAAAAGCACAGGAGGAAATCTATAATTTGGGAGTAGACAACCATTTCTTTAGGACACAAAAAGCTTGAGACGCTTAAGAAATAATTGTCAGTTGGATTTCACTGAAATCAAAATCTACTCTTCAAAAGATCCTGTGAAGGTGAAAAGGCAAGCCATAGACTGGAAGAAAATATTTGTGAAATATACATCTGATAAAAAGCTTGGACTCAGGAAAACCCCAGTGAAATATATCACTATAAACTCACTGGCATGACTAAAAGTAAAAAGGCTAGTGGCATTAAATATTAATGAGGATGTGGAACAACTAAAATTTTCTCACACATGACTGGCGATGTATATGTATTTAGATATTTAAAGCAAATAGTCATCTTTCACATACAAAGGAACATATCTCTATAATTTCAAAAATTGAAACCTATTTCCATGATGCTTTGACATTGCCTCTTTCTTTAAATACCAATTTAGATGAGTAATACATATAGGACCTTAATAGTCTTAGCAGACTGGTATAAAATAGATTAGAGGCATCATTGACTTAATGAACATGAGTTTGAGCAAACTCTGGGAGATAGTGAAGGACAGGGAAGCCCAAGCTTGCTGCAGTCCATGGGGTCACAAAGAGTCAGCAAATGAACAACATTTTTAAATATTCAGCGTTAAGTGTAGACTAGGATGTTCTGCCTGTAAGTCTAAATTTTCATTACGTAGGCTGTAACTGAAAATACTTTTTAGTAGAGAAGCCTATTTTGGAGTCTCCATAATCCTAAAAATGTTGACATATCCTTAAATAATATTTCCTAACAGTTCTGTTCCCAGAAGTAGAAATTTTTGAACATGATCTTTTTTAGATTAAGAGCTTTGTGGTTTTTTTTTTTTTTTTAAGATTTATTTATTTATTTAGGGGGTGGGGAGGGGGGGGGATGGGTGGGCCACTTCCATTGGTCTTTCATTTCTCTATACGTCTTTGTTTCTTGGCTCCTGTGGGCCTCCCATCACGGTGGTGTCTGTCACTGCAGAGTGGTGGCTCTGGGCGCACGCGCGCCAGAGCTCTGGCTCGGTAATTGGGCACATCAGTCCAGCCGCTCCGCGGCACGTGGGATCTTCCCAGGCCAGGGATCGAACTGGCACCCCTTGCACTGCAAGGCGGTGTCCTTACCCACGGAACCACCAGGGGAAGCCCCTTTGTGGTTTTTTAAACAATATTAATACAAAAAGTACTTTTTGTGTTTAAATCATCCTGGCTCAATTTGAGGTTCTAGGATAGATGGGGATTCAGGTTTATCACAGAATTATAATCGTTAACCCATATATCCACTTGTTAAATGTCCATTTCTGGGATGGTGCTATAGAGACTATTGAATGCACCTATGAGGTGCTTTCTCATCAGACTCATTTTCAACAGAGGAACAAAAGACTAAAGGCTTTTAAAATGTATCTGTCATCAAATCTTTGTTTGAAATAGTTGTTATGACTCTCAGTAATATTTTATACTTTTATGCTCTAAAAAGTAAAGGAATTAGATTTATTTAAATACAATGGATGACATATGTGGGTTTCTTTGAAACAGTTATTGCTTTTTGTTGATTTATACAAGCTAAGGAAACAGTTATTTTGGAATTCAGAAAATAAGCAGCTTGCTAATGGTAATACCAAGCTAAATGAATGCGTCTATTCTTTTAGCTCTTGAAGGACTCAAGTTTAATAATATCATTCTTGCAAAATATATCAGTTCTTGATAAATGAAATGAGGTGTCTAACGTATGAGAAGTACTGTATTATACATATAGTTGTACTCTGTCAAAGTGAGTTTATTACATAAGTAAATATAATCAGTCTTATAATTCATGTATATGTACAGGTAAAGACTGGATTTTTCCTTCTTTAATTTTGAGATTTTTAGTAAGTATTTTTAAAAGTCAAGTTAATGTTATATTTAGCACAAATAAATTTAATGAAACCATACACTTGTTTGAAGTATTAATAGTTCTGCTACTTTATTCCTTAAGCATATGTTCAGAAATACTTTATATCTGTGGGTGGACTGGATGTATTATCTCAAGTTCTTGTGCAACTGGAATCTGATTCACACACGACTCCTCCCAGTGCTAAGCTTGCAGTGGTGGTGACAAAGACAGTGGATGCATGCATTGCTGATAAACGTGAGTGAAGATGCTTAGTAATTTTTCTACAGTTGCATTTTGCAATTCAGCATGATGAGTGTTGAAATGGTGTGTTTGTTGAACACAAATGTGAATTAGACTTCTAGTTTCTTGTAAGTGGGAGAGAAACTTAGAAATGATCTATTCCATCTCATTTTCTCATGGAAGTTATGACTTCCCTAAGGAGTCAAAACTAGGTCTTCTGATTTCAGGCTTGATGATAGAATTAAGGTTAAGAGTCTGTCAGTCCTATCAGTTCTTTTTTGTTTCACTTAAAAAGAAGCATTAGGGCTTCCCCTGGTGGTCCAGTGGGTAAGGACACCGCCTTGCAGTGCAGGGGGCGCTGGTTCGAGCCCTGGCCTGGGAAGATCCGACGTGCCGCGGAGCGTCTGGACCGATGTGTGCAATTACTGAGCCAGAGCTCCGGAGCGCATAAGCCCAGAGCTGGCGCTCTACAACGACAGACACCACCGCGATGGGAGGCCCACAGGAGCCAAAGAACAAAGACAGATGAACATAGAGAAATGAAAGACCAATGGAAGTGGCCCGCCTGCTCCCCTCCCTCCCCAACCCGACCCCCGCCCCCCAAAAAAATAAAATAAATAAATTTAAAAAAAGAAGCATTATATGAAAAAGATTAGATGAGAAATCAAGGGACATTTTGGAGACATAGGGAATGGAAAGTCCAATTTATAGATTTTGAGATAAGGAATTAAGGTATGCCTCTATCTGGTAAGTATGAGATAGATATATCCTACCATAACTAGTGAGTAGCCGAACCAGATCAGAATTCCTGGCTGCTTCTCACGTGTACAAATACTGAAAAATGGCAGCCTACAAATCTTTATAATAAATAAATCTTGACATTCATGAATAACTGAAAAAAAGTAGATCATTTTTTAAAAATTCAGTTATGTGCTGGGCTCTGTGTAAGCTCTGCAGATAAAAATGATTTAAGATATAATCTCCTGAGAATTCGCAACCTTTTGTTGCTGTCAGGACGGTTAGACTCTGAACTCTGTTTTAAAAAAAATGCAAAAAACAAAACCGTTAGAAGTGTAGCTTAAAATGACAGACATTTTGAGTTTTTCTCATTTCAGGATAGCTTCAACTGTACTTCACTGCATCATTAACGTCAATAGAACCGTAACCAGTTAATAGTGTATTTCAGTGACAGGTAGGAATTGATTACATAGGAAGGCCTTTACTGTCAGTCTAGATAAGACAAGGTGTGTAAGGGGAGAGTAAGTAGCTTTTAGGAGGTTAGTGTTATTACTTCATATTCACAACACTATGCAGGGCAACTTAGCAGAAAGCATTCTTCAAAATGCTTTAGTATAATGTCTTCAGTATGGGAAGAGGAATTAATGAGGGCTTTATAAGCCACCATCTTATTATAATCTATTTATTTATAATCATACATACATACATATATATATATATATAAGATGTTATACAAGATGTGAATTTTAGATATTACATAGAATATAATATCCTATATTATTATGAATAATAGTGTATGTAATACCTGGAAAATACTGTATGTATATGTGTAAGTTGTGAGGTTGTTCTTTTTCTTTTTATCCTTCTTTTTAGCTACTTTTAGTGTAGTATTATCCAAGTACCACATTGTTTCAAAACTTCTGGCATTGCTGCTTCATGAAGCTCTAGATTCAGGAGAAAAATTTAGTATTATACTTACTCTTGGTCATTGCACAGAGGATTGTGGTAAGTATTAGATTTATTTAGTATGTTTATTAAGACTTTAGAGTGGAAATACATTTTTATTCCCCCTCACCCCAGCTTAAAAGTATTGTTGCCTTTCTCCTAGTTCTCCAACCAGTCATTGTTCCTCAGCCTTCTTTATCCATCGTATTCAGTCAGTCACTAAGATCTGTGGCTCTTACTCCTCCTTATCATTTTCTGCTCAGTTTTCTGCTACTTTCCCAACTGAAGCCCTCAGCCCCTCAACATCTGTCATCAGTATTTTTGCAGTAGAACCCTCTGTGTCCTCTTCCATCTCCATTTTTTCACACCACTCTTCACAGTGCTGCACAGATATGGTCCTGCTTTCCCTTGTTGAAAATCTTCAAAAGTTCTTTCTCTGTTTACCATTCTCTCCTCTTTTTTCTCTTCTTCCATTATTTCCTTCTCTCTATTTTCCTGTCGTTCTTCCTGTGTTCACTCACCTCATTTCCAGCCTTCTTCACTTTCCTCTCTCTCCTCCTCGCACTTTTCCACTTCCCTCTCTTTGTTCTCTCTGTTTGCTCTCTCTTCCCTCATTTTCCATTCTATCCATTCATTTATTTCTCTATACTTTCTCTTCACCTCTGTATCACTTTGGGGCTTCCCTGCTGGCTCAGACAGTAAAGAAGCTACCTGCAATGTGGGAGACCTGGGTTCCATCCCTGGGTTGGGAACCTGGAGAAGAGAATACCTACCCAACGCAGTATTCTTGCCTGGAGAATTCCATGGACAGAGGAGCCTAGCAGTCCATGGGGTTGTAAAGAGTCAGACATGACTAAACAACTTTCATTATATAATTTAGGATTTACTGTACCTTTAAATTTTTGTTTTTTATTGAGATATAATTTGCAACTAAACCTTTTTAAAAACCAAGTGAGGGCAGTTCATTTACTCCTATGAAGTATGACACTACTCTGTATCTCAGGGATGAGCACTTATGAGACTTAGGTATCTTATATAAGTAGGTTATTTTCTAAATTGAAAATACTTTTGAAACTTTGTGGGTTTTTTGTATTTTTAAATTCAAACTATGTTCATAATTATTACAAGAAAGAACTATGATCTCGTGCGTATAGTTTAAGATAAAGTAATTATCAGAATTCCATGGTGGTCCCGTGGTTAGTACTTAGATCTCTGATTAGGTAAGTAAGATCTCACAAGCCGCATGGCACAGCCAAAAAAAAAAAAAAAGGATGAAATAACTATCTTCTACCTTAATTTTTTTTATTAATTTTTTTTTAAACTTGGCCTCTTTTATTGGTTTTTTGTTTATTTGTTTTCATCCGTCTTTATTCTTTGGCCTGTGTGGGCCTCCCATTGCAGTGGCCTCTCTTGTTGCAGAGCACCGGCTTTGGGATCATGCACTCCAGAGCACTGGCTTGTAATTGGACACACTGGTCCAGCCGCTTCGCGGCACGTGGGATCTTCCAGGGCCAGGAATCAAACCGGTGCCCCTTGCACTGCAAGGTGGACTCTTACCCACTGGACCACCAGGGAAGCCCAAGGTCTGTTTACCATTCTCTCCTCTTTTTCTCTTCTTCCATTATTTCCTTCTCTCTATTTTCCTGTGGTTCTTCCTGTGTTCACTCACCTCATTTCCAGCCTTCTTCACTTTCCTCTCTCTCCTCCTCGCACTTTTCCACTTCCCTCTCTTTGTTCTCTCTGTTTGCTCTCTCTTCCCTCATTTTCCATTCTATCCATTCATTTATTTCTCTATACTTTCTCTTCACCTCTGTATCACTTTGGGGCTTCCCTGCTGGCTCAGACAGTAAAGAAGCTACCTGCAATGTGGGAGACCTGGGTTCCATCCCTGGGTTGGGAACCTGGAGAAGAGAATACCTACCCAACGCAGTATTCTTGCCTGGAGAATTCCATGGACAGAGGAGCCTAGCAGTCCATGGGGTTGTAAAGAGTCAGACATGACTAAACAACTTTCATTATATAATTTAGGATTTACTGTACCTTTAAATTTTTGTTTTTTATTGAGATATAATTTGCAACTAAACCTTTTTAAAAACCAAGTGAGGGCAGTTCATTTACTCCTATGAAGTATGACACTACTCTGTATCTCAGGGATGAGCACTTATGAGACTTAGGTATCTTATATAAGTAGGTTATTTTCTAAATTGAAAATACTTTTGAAACTTTGTGGGTTTTTTGTATTTTTAAATTCAAACTATGTTCATAATTATTACAAGAAAGAACTATGATCTCGTGCGTATAGTTTAAGATAAAGTAATTATCAGAATTCCATGGTGGTCCCGTGGTTAGTACTTAGATCTCTGATTAGGTAAGTAAGATCTCACAAGCCGCATGGCACAGCCAAAAAAAAAAAAAAAGGATGAAATAACTATCTTCTACCTTAATTTTTTTTATTAATTTTTTTTTAAACTTGGCCTCTTTTATTGGTTTTTTGTTTATTTGTTTTCATCCGTCTTTATTCTTTGGCCTGTGTGGGCCTCCCATTGCAGTGGCCTCTCTTGTTGCAGAGCACCGGCTTTGGGATCATGCACTCCAGAGCACTGGCTTGTAATTGGACACACTGGTCCAGCCGCTTCGCGGCACGTGGGATCTTCCAGGGCCAGGAATCAAACCGGTGCCCCTTGCACTGCAAGGTGGACTCTTTACCCACTGGACCACCAGGGAAGCCCTACCTTAATTTTTGATGTGTTTTCCAGAGGAAAATCAGTATGACCTTTTTAAAAACAATGGGCTACCACTCATGATACAAGCCTTAACAGAATCTCAGAATGAGGAACTAAACAAAGCTGCCACTTTTGTGCTTCACAATTGCAAAAAAATTGGTAAGTTTACTATTAACTTAAAAAAAATACCAACCAAAGTTTATGAAAAGAAATTTATATCTGCTTTGATGAACCAAGCCACTTTACTTCCCAGGCTCTTCTTACATTTGAAAAGTAGATTATGCAATTTTGCTATGACAACTAGAGCATTACAACATATAAAAACCCTAAATGGAAGGGAGCCACAGGATAAATAATTCACTTATTTAATGTAGTGTGGGCATATTTAGTTGTGGGACATGAATTTGCTTGCTACAGGTGACTTATGGTTAAACTGTAATGTAACGTACGTTCATTTATTTATTTAACATGTTTGAGTGTCTCTTATTTGCCAGGTACTGTACTAGGCATTAGGGAGACAGTGATAAGATATAGCAGTCTATGTGTTCATAGAGCTTAGTTTAACTAGAGAAATAGGTAGTAAATGAATACATTATTATAAATTAATTACGAGTGCATGTAACACGGATCCTAACCTGTAACAAAAGGCTGTGACCTAGACCTGGAGTAGAACAGGCTTTGAGAGGAAGTAAAGTAATTATCAGAATCCATGGTGGTCCCGTGGTTAGTACTTAGATCTCTGATTAGGTAAGTAAGATCTCACAAGCCCCATGCCACAGCAAAAAAAAAAAAAAAGGATGAAATAACTATCTTCTACCTTAATTTTTTTATTATTATTTTTAAACTTGGCCTCTTTTATTGGTTTTTTGTTTATTTGTTTTCATCCGTCTTTATTCTTTGGCCTGTGTGGGCCTCCCATTGCAGTGGCCTCTCTTGTTGCAGAGCACCGGCTTTGGGATCATGCACTCCAGAGCACTGGCTTGTAATTGGACACACTGGTCCAGCCGCTTCGCGGCACGTGGGATCTTCAGGGCCAGGAATCAAACTGGTGCCTTGCACTGCAAGGTGGACTCTTTACCCACTGGACCACCAGGGAAGCCCTACCTTAAGTTTTGATGTGTTTTCCAGAGGAAAATCAGTATGACCTTTTTAAAAACAATGGGCTACCACTCATGATACAAGCCTTAACAGAATCTCAGAATGAGGAACTAAACAAAGCTGCCACTTTTGTGCTTCACAATTGCAAAAAAATTGGTAAGTTTACTATTAACTTAAAAAAAATACCAACCAAAGTTTATAAAAAGAAATTTATATCTTCTTTGATGAACCAAGCCACTTTACTTCCCAGGCTCTTCTTACATTTGAAAAGTAGATTATGCAATTTTGCTATGACAACTAGAGCATTACAACATATAAAAACCCTAAATGGAAGGGAGCCACAGGATAAATAATTCACTTATTTAATGTAGTGTGGGCATATTTAGTTGTGGGACATGAATTTGCTTGCTACAGGTGACTTATGGTTAAACTGTAATGTAACGTACGTTCATTTATTTATTTAACATGTTTGAGTGTCTCTTATTTGCCAGGTACTGTACTAGGCATTAGGGAGACAGTGATAAGATATAGCAGTCTATGTGTTCATAGAGCTTAGTTTAACTAGAGAAATAGGTAGTAAATGAATACATTATTATAAATTAATGTAAGTAAATGAATACATTATTATAAATTAATTACGAGTGCATGTAACACGGATCCTAACCTGTAACAAAAGACTGTGACCTAGACCTGGAGTAGAACAGGCTTTGAGAGGAAGTGACTCTTTAGCTGAGATCTGAATGTAGGGTTAATTAGGTAAAGAGAAGGGTGTTTGTTATGGTCCAGTGTCTAAAGCATAAGCAACGGTGAGGCACAGCGTTCCTGTGAGTGGAGGGAGCCTGGTGCGTGGAAGGAGCTGATGGCTGGGGCATAAAGGAGATGGCCATGAGGATTTTGGTCTTTTGGAAGAAAAATTATAGCCACAATATAGTAAAAGAATTTAAAAGATTATAGGAAGGAACCACTTTATGGAAACTTATTTAAAAAATACTTTAAAGCCACTATCCGAAACTTGAGTGTGTTTTATATGCCTGGCATAACATGTTTTCATGGTATTTTTCCCCCCTATAATTCTTCAGAGTAGTCTATTTTATGACTCTGGATCCTCAGCCTCTGCCAGGCACTTTTTTTCCATTTATTTTCAGTACCATTTAGGCAGTTAAGGTTTGGATGTGCAAAATTTAGAGAAGGGGTTGTGGAGTATGTGTTTGTCCTTATTTTAAGTGTTAAAATAGCATTTCTAATAATGGATAAACTCACTATTTTTTCCCTTATTACAAAGCTGAGAAGTTATCTCTGAGTTTAGGCAAATATTTTTTTGATGAAAGTGAAGAACAACTAAAGGGCATAAATATGAAAGAGAAGAATCTTGAAGATTACTGGAAGAAAGCAAAGGAAATTCTACACAGAATAGAAGAACTTGAAACAGAAGAAAATAAGGTTGGCTTTTTTGTTTCAAATATATAACTTTTTTCATTTTTTTAAAATAATAGAGGTTGGAAGATAAATTATTCTTCTTACAAATTTGCTTTTTATTTTAATGGTTTTAAATTTTAAATTCAATAGTAATACTTGAGGCATCACCCTTGAACACAGAAAAAAATATTTTTAAAAAGTGAAAATGAGGGACTTCCCTGGTGGTCCGGTGGCTAAGAATCCACCTTCCATCGTACATATCTGAAACAACAAAACTCTGTAAAAGTGAAAAGTAAAATAAAAATTAAAAAAGAAAAAAAACGAATTCACCTTCCATTGCAGTGGACGCAGGTTCAATTCGTGGTCAGGGGAAATAAGATCCCACAGTCTGTGGGGCAATTAAGCCTGCTCCTCACAGCTAGAGAGCCTTCCCGCTGCAAGCTGCAGAGCCCGGGCGCTCTGGAGCCTCGCTCTCTACAACTACAGAGAAGCCTGGTGCCACAACTGTAAAGCAGCTAAAAATTGATATTTTTAAAAAGTAGAAATAATGACGGAAAAAACCAGAGACCTAGAGGATAGAGTCAAGAGATCTCTCATTTAGATAATAAGGGTTTGAGAAAGAGTAAGAATGAAGAAGTAATAATCTCTCTGTGAATACACACACACTCAACGCAGGCACACACAGTTGACCCTTGAATAACAGATGAATAACAGGTGTTTGAACTGCTTGAACCCACTCATACATGGTTTCTTTTGACTTTATTTTTGTGTAAATCATGACATATATGTTCCCAACTAACTACCCAAGTGTCCCCAAATCATTTAATGACTTTTCTCTCCTTTTTTCCTAATGTAATATAATGTATATTCTATTGACAATCATAAACTTACTTTCTGCATTATTTAAAGGGAGTGTAACTTTTATAATAAACCAAATGATTATTTTGAAATAATTTACTTATTTTTATGTGATAGGAAAATATACAAGGAGAAAAATATAAGGATAATGTTTCATCTGTGAGCATAAATACCCAGGATACACTGAAATACCTCCATGCAGATGGCAGCGGTGGTGTTCCCAAACCGGATGATAAGGATAAAAAAAATATAACTAAGGTTGGTTTGTTTCAAATATATAACTTTTCATTTTTAAAATAATAGAGGTTGGAAGATAAATTATTCTTCTTACAAATTTGCTTTTTATTTTAATGGTTTTAAATTTTAAATTCAATAGTAATACTTGAGGCATCACCCTTGAACACAGAAAAAAATATTTTTAAAAAGTGAAAATGAGGGACTTCCCTGGTGGTCCGGTGGCTAAGAATCCACCTTCCATCGTACATATCTGAAACAACAAAACTCTGTAAAAGTGAAAAGTAAAATAAAAATTAAAAAAGAAAAAAAACGAATTCACCTTCCATTGCAGTGGACGCAGGTTCAATTCGTGGTCAGGGAACTAAGATCCCACAGTCTGTGGGGGCAATTAAGCCTGCTCCTCACAGCTAGAGAGCCTTCCCGCTGCAAGCTGCAGAGCCCGGGCGCTCTGGAGCCTCGCTCTCTACAACTACAGAGAAGCCTGGTGCCACAACTGTAAAGCAGCTAAAAATTGATATTTTTAAAAAGTAGAAATAATGACGGAAAAAACCAGAGACCTAGAGGATAGAGTCAAGAGATCTCTCATTTAGATAATAAGGGTTTGAGAAAGAGTAAGAATGAAGAAGTAATAATCTCTCTGTGAATACACACACACTCAACGCAGGCACACACAGTTGACCCTTGAATAACAGATGAATAACAGGTGTTTGAACTGCTTGAACCCACTCATACATGGTTTCTTTTGACTTTATTTTTGTGTAAATCATGACATATATGTTCCCAACTAACTACCCAAGTGTCCCCAAATCATTTAATGACTTTTCTCTCCTTTTTTCCTAATGTAATATAATGTATATTCTATTGACAATCATAAACTTACTTTCTGCATTATTTAAAGGGAGTGTAACTTTTATAATAAACCAAATGATTATTTTGAAATAATTTACTTATTTTTATGTGATAGGAAAATATACAAGGAGAAAAATATAAGGATAATGTTTCATCTGTGAGCATAAATACCCAGGATACACTGAAATACCTCCATGCAGATGGCAGCGGTGGTGTTCCCAAACCGGATGATAAGGATAAAAGCCAGGCTAGAAAGCCTCGTAGTTCTAAGTCCCATAAAGTCATGTCTAAAGCATGTACAAATGCTCAAATGAAGATTGGGTTAAAGAGTGCAAATCCAGTTAATGCTTGTTATAGGGAGAGTGGCCAAAATAAGACTTCATATACAGCCAATTCAACCTGCAAACAAAACCTACGTAAAGAAACAACTTTGGAAAAAACGAACTTTGTTTCTCAATCGAGGTATAATTTAATAATTGTTTCTAACATTTATTTACTCACCGTTTGTGTGTGTGTGTGTGTGTGTGTGTGTGCATGCAGTACCATGTACTATACTCTTAAGCACTGGAATATAGAAATGATAAAACATGGTTTTAGGGAGTAGCCTAATGCAGGAAGTTGTGGGAAAGGAGTTTGGATGGGGCAGTCTCAGCCAGTTCATCTAGGACATGGCATATAATACTCAAGATTTTCTGTTTTAACTTATAGGGTGTAAGGAACCATTGAGGATTCTAAATCGAGTGATATAATCAGATTTGAATTTTAGAAGGGATACTCAGAAAACTTAAACTGAACCTCTATAGCTGAAATAATGCACGTATTGATAATCCATCAGCAATTTAACAAAAGCCACTTTGTAAGTTTAATTTGATCAAAGGGTAAGGTGTGATTAAGATTTGTTTTTGAGGGACTTCCCTGGTGGTCCAATGGGTAAGGACACCGCCTTGCAGTGCAAGCAGCGCGGTTCAATCCCTGGCCTGGGAGGATCCACGTGCCCGGAGCGGCTGAAATGTGTCCAACCACTGAGCCGGAGCTCTGAGCGCATGTCCCATTTAATGACTTTTTCTCCTTTTTCCTAATGTAATATAATGTATATTCTTTGACAATCATAAACTTACTTTCTGCATTATTTAAAGGGAGTGTAACTTTTATAATAAACCAAATGATTATTTTGAAATAATTTACTTATTTTTATGTGATAGGAAAATATACAAGGAGAAAAATATAAGGATAATGTTTCATCTGTGAGCATAAATACCCAGGATACACTGAAATACCTCCATGCAGATGGCAGCGGTGGTGTTCCCAAACCGGATGATAAGGATAAAAGCCAGGCTAGAAAGCCTCGTAGTTCTAAGTCCCATAAAGTCATGTCTAAAGCATGTACAAATGCTCAAATGAAGATTGGGTTAAAGAGTGCAAATCCAGTTAATGCTTGTTATAGGGAGAGTGGCCAAAATAAGACTTCATATACAGCCAATTCAACCTGCAAACAAAACCTACGTAAAGAAACAACTTTGGAAAAAACGAACTTTGTTTCTCAATCGAGGTATAATTTAATAATTGTTTCTAACATTTATTTACTCACCGTTTGTGTGTGTGTGTGTGTGTGTGTGTGTGTGTGTGTGTGCATGCAGTACCATGTACTATACTCTTAAGCACTGGAATATAGAAATGATAAAACATGGTTTTAGGGAGTAGCCTAATGCAGGAAGTTGTGGGAAAGGAGTTTGGATGGGGCAGTCTCAGCCAGTTCATCTAGGACATGGCATATAATACTCAAGATTTTCTGTTTTAACTTATAGGGTGTAAGGAACCATTGAGGATTCTAAATCGAGTGATATAATCAGATTTGAATTTTAGAAGGGATACTCAGAAAACTTAAACTGAACCTCTATAGCTGAAATAATGCACGTATTGATAATCCATCAGCAATTTAACAAAAGCCACTTTGTAAGTTTAATTTGATCAAAGGGTAAGGTGTGATTAAGATTTGTTTTTGAGGGACTTCCCTGGTGGTCCAATGGGTAAGGACACCGCCTTGCAGTGCAAGCAGCGCGGGTTCAATCCCTGGCCTGGGAGGATCCACGTGCCCCGGAGCGGCTGAAATGTGTCCAACCACTGAGCCGGAGCTCTGGAGCGCATGCGCATAGAGCCGGTGCTCTGCGATGAGAGAGGCCACTGCGATGGGAGGCCCACGCAGGCCAAGGAACAGAGATGGATGGAAATAGATGAATGAAAGACCAATAGAAGTGGCCAAAAAGAAAATAAAAAGATTTGGTTTGGGGCTTCCCTGGTGGTCCAGTGGGTAAAGAGTCCACCTTGCAGTGCAAGGGGCACCGGTTCAATCTCTGGCCCGGGAAGATCCCACATGCGTGGACCAGCAACCTGCGCTCTGGAGCACATGCGCCCAGACCCGGTGCTCTGCAATGAGAGAGGCCACTGCGATGTGAGGCCCACACAGGCCAAAAGAATAAACATGGATGAAAATAAGTAAATGAAAAACCAATAAAAGAGGCCAAAATTTAAAAAAAATAAGTGAGAAAGAGCTGGTTTAGGCTTTTCATATGTTCTTTGTACCTCACCTCCTGTACATGTTCTTTCTCCCTCACGGGCAGCCTGTGAGACTGGACCTGAAATTGTAGCTTTTCTTCCTAAACCCTTTCTTGTGTTCTGCTCTTCTTATAGGTAGCAGGCTATGAGGGAAAGTGAAGAGGGTGCTGCTCTGTTTTGGGGAGGTTGCAGGATAAGCCAAATGTTAGGCAGATGGATTACATCATCACGCTCCCTTCTTCCTTTTCCAAACCATTCTTCATGTAATTTTTTTTTTTAAAGATTTATTTATTTATTTATTTTGGGCGGGGGTCGGGTTGGGGAGGGAGGGGAGCAGGCGGGCCACTTCTGTTGGTCTTTCATTGCTCTATTTTCATCCGTCTTTGTTCTTTGGCTCCTGTGGGCCTCCCATCGCGGTGGTTTCTTTCGCTGCGCACCAGAGCTCCGGCTCGGTAATTGGACACATCGGTCCAGCAGCTCCGCGGCACGTGGGATCTTCCTAGGCCAGGGATCGAACCGGCGCACCTTGCACTGCAAGGCGGTGTCCTTACCCACTGGACCACCAGGGGAAGCCCTCTTCATGTAATTTTAACTTGACTTCTCAGGGATGTAGAATTGGGAATTAGTGAGATATGCTCTTGGGCCAACCTTCTTGCCCTCTGGCGCTCTGAGTTTGTTATTTCCTCCTTTTTGCTGTCCTTCCTTCCTATTTTCTTCTTTTATAACTCCCCCCCCCCACTATGTTTCTGTTGACAGCAGTATTACTACCCTCTAGAGTCATGCTTAACTCCAGTTTTTCTTTTTTTTTAATTGAAGTAGAGTTGACGTTAACAGTTACAGTGTGTCAGCTGTATAGCAGTGATTTAGTTATTGTTCTTTTTCGGATTCTTTTCCATTATACATTACTACACGATGTTGAATACAGTTCCCCATTCTGTAGTGTAGGTCCTTATTGTTTATTTTATATATAATAGTTAACTCCACTTTTAGAAATGAGGCTGTAACCACTGCATACCATACTTTGGCAAAATTTGGTATGTTTTGGTAGATCCTGGCTCCGGCTCCTTCTGTCTGACAAATACTGCTTACAAAAGCATTGGTTTTCATACCAAACAACATGTTTACTTACTGTAATCTTGTGTCTATTTTCTTTTAGAGACCACATTTTTAAACAACCAACTTCTATTTCCAAAAACATAAAGCAGCAGTTACAAGTAACAGGTATGACTAAAAGTGTTTCTTCTTTGAGTGTTCAGCATCAGCATTTTTAGAGGTTTACTATAGGTAAAAGTTTAGTACATTGGCGTATCTTCCCTCTACTTACAGGCCATGCCTGTGCCACTCTTTCTGATTTAAGTGCCTCAGTCACCATGTGTTGATATCTAGAAGCTTTCTGTTTATCTACTAGGAAGACTGGTTGTGTGGTCCTGGGCTACAGTTTATGAAAATCTTGAGAATTAATAAATCTTGTAAATGTCACATACTTTTTACTAATCAAAAAAAATCTTGTATTTTGCAAATTTTTCTCCAGATCCATTTACATTATGTTCAGATATAATAAATAAGGAAGTCACCAGTTTTCTCGCAACAGAGAGTTGTTCCAACATGTCGAAGTATAGATGCTCAGGTAAATATTTTTTAATTGTAGTTATTTCATAATTAAGGTTTACATGATGTTAGTTAACTAGAATTTGCAATTGTTCTACCAGTGTGATTTAAACTTTATTGGAATTAGTGAGATATGCTCTTGGGCCAACCTTCTTGCCCTCTGGCGCTCTGAGTTTGTTATTTCCTCCTTTTTGCTGTCCTTCCTTCCTATTTTCTTCTTTTATAACTCCCCACTATGTTTCTGTTGACAGCAGTATTACTACCCTCTAGAGTCATGCTTAACTCCAGTTTTTCTTTTTTAATTGAAGTAGAGTTGACGTTAACAGTTACAGTGTGTCAGCTGTATAGCAGTGATTTAGTTATTGTTCTTTTTCGGATTCTTTTCCATTATACATTACTACACGATGTTGAATACAGTTCCCCATTCTGTAGTGTAGGTCCTTATTGTTTATTTTATATATAATAGTTAACTCCACTTTTAGAAATGAGGCTGTAACCACTGCATACCATACTTTGGCAAAATTTGGTATGTTTTGGTAGATCCTGGCTCCGGCTCCTTCTGTCTGACAAATACTGCTTACAAAAGCATTGGTTTTCATACCAAACAACATGTTTACTTACTGTAATCTTGTGTCTATTTTCTTTTAGAGACCACATTTTTAAACAACCAACTTCTATTTCCAAAAACATAAAGCAGCAGTTACAAGTAACAGGTATGACTAAAAGTGTTTCTTCTTTGAGTGTTCAGCATCAGCATTTTTAGAGGTTTACTATAGGTAAAAGTTTAGTACATTGGCGTATCTTCCCTCTACTTACAGGCCATGCCTGTGCCACTCTTTCTGATTTAAGTGCCTCAGTCACCATGTGTTGATATCTAGAAGCTTTCTGTTTATCTACTAGGAAGACTGGTTGTGTGGTCCTGGGCTACAGTTTATGAAAATCTTGAGAATTAATAAATCTTGTAAATGTCACATACTTTTTACTAATCAAAAAAAATCTTGTATTTTGCAAATTTTTCTCCAGATCCATTTACATTATGTTCAGATATAATAAATAAGGAAGTCACCAGTTTTCTCGCAACAGAGAGTTGTTCCAACATGTCGAAGTATAGATGCTCAGGTAAATATTTTTTAATTGTAGTTATTTCATAATTAAGGTTTACATGATGTTAGTTAACTAGAATTTGCAATTGTTCTACCAGTGTGATTTAAACTTTATTCCCTTTGGAAAAATAACAGTCTAAGGTATCATAAAACATTCAAATTAATACCTTTTATTTGCATTAGTCTGTGTCCCCAGTATTTGTTCGTATGAGTCAACACAGCTAACAGTTTTTAATAATTAACTTATTATTCTCTTGTTGTCACCATCTATAAGTTTGACTTTACTGAGTATGGTAAACATTTTTTGTATATTCAGAGAGTCAATAAATAGGTATATATCTGGGTTATGCCCTGAAAATTAGAGGCATTAACTGTCTATTTTTATATTTGTAGTAAATATTTAAGTTTTTCTATTGTTCTACGTTCCACTATTTATTTTTATTTCAGGGTCCTCAGTGCTTTCTTCTCTTTCATATGCGAGTATTTGCTCTAGGTTTACTCTTACCATCGCACTCTGTCCTTTGGAAAAAATTAAGGCTATTCCACATTAAGCTCAAAATATTACTATTCTTCTCTCTTGAACGAAGAGTTTAATCTCTTTTACTCTAAAACTGGTATCTAGCTATAATCTGAATGCCATCTATGTTTTCTAGCCATTTTATAGTTGTGCAAGCTTTATCTTTTGTCCCTTTCTATTCATGAACTATTCTCTTCCACCTTAAACTATGATCATTTCTCCTAGTCTTAAAAGATACTCAGATACTTTTTTTGGGGGTGAGTGGCCTTGCAAAATTGACAGCCCTTATACAAGGTCAGCAACAAAGAGCCCTCCCTGAATCTCAACATGCTTGTTTTTGATTTAAGTGCCTCAGTCACCATGTGTTGATATCTTTCTGTTTATCTACTAGGAAGACTGGTTGTGTGGTCCTGGGCTACAGTTTATGAAAATCTTGAGAATTAATAAATCTTGTAAATGTCACATACTTTTTACTAATCAAAAAAAATCTTGTATTTTGCAAATTTTTCTCCAGATCCATTTACATTATGTTCAGATATAATAAATAAGGAAGTCACCAGTTTTCTCGCAACAGAGAGTTGTTCCAACATGTCGAAGTATAGATGCTCAGGTAAATATTTTTTAATTGTAGTTATTTCATAATTAAGGTTTACATGATGTTAGTTAACTAGAATTTGCAATTGTTCTACCAGTGTGATTTAAACTTTATTCCCTTTGGAAAAATAACAGTCTAAGGTATCATAAAACATTCAAATTAATACCTTTTATTTGCATTAGTCTGTGTCCCCAGTATTTGTTCGTATGAGTCAACACAGCTAACAGTTTTTAATAATTAACTTATTATTCTCTTGTTGTCACCATCTATAAGTTTGACTTTACTGAGTATGGTAAACATTTTTTGTATATTCAGAGAGTCAATAAATAGGTATATATCTGGGTTATGCCCTGAAAATTAGAGGCATTAACTGTCTATTTTTATATTTGTAGTAAATATTTAAGTTTTTCTATTGTTCTACGTTCCACTATTTATTTTTATTTCAGGGTCCTCAGTGCTTTCTTCTCTTTCATATGCGAGTATTTGCTCTAGGTTTACTCTTACCATCGCACTCTGTCCTTTGGAAAAAATTAAGGCTATTCCACATTAAGCTCAAAATATTACTATTCTTCTCTCTTGAACGAAGAGTTTAATCTCTTTTACTCTAAAACTGGTATCTAGCTATAATCTGAATGCCATCTATGTTTTCTAGCCATTTTATAGTTGTGCAAGCTTTATCTTTTGTCCCTTTCTATTCATGAACTATTCTCTTCCACCTTAAACTATGATCATTTCTCCTAGTCTTAAAAGATACTCAGATACTTTGTGTGATTTGTGTTGGGCCAGTTGACTAACAGAGGGTTAACACCACAGGCCTTGCAAAATTGACAGCCCTTATACAAGGTCAGCAACAAAGAGCCCTCTGCCAACCTGCCGACACCTGGGAATCTCACAGAGCTAGCAATAAGGAACTCACTCCATCAAGGACTTTTCACTGTGTCTGGAAAAACACGAACTGCACGTATGCCAGACATGAGTCACAGAGACCCTCGCCCCATGCCCACAAACAGCTTAAGGACAATTGACTCATCACTGACACTCTGCTTAAACAAAGACTTTGCCTCTGCACATGCACCAAAAAAAGCCTCTCTCCCCTTTTTCCCTTCCCAAATAAAAATCCCTTCATCCCATCTCCAGGCGTAAATTCACTGGCCCTGCCTCTAGGGCCACGTGAATCTCGCCCGGGAGCATTGTCCCAATAAACGGCCAGAGTTGTCTCTGCTCTAACCTGGTCTGGCTCGTCCTTGCCGCGCAGAATACCTTTCAGTCTGCTCTCCCTGTGACTCTTCATCTGTTCTTCCTTCCACCATCTATTACCAGATTCCTGCTGTTGCTCCCTTCTCTTTTAGCATATTGTTTCCCTTCTTAACTCCCTGAAGTCTAACTTCTTTTATTGCCAACCTACTAAATTTTAATGCTAAAGGTTACCTGAAACTTCTTTTTAAACCCCAAACTAATTAATTTTTTAAAAATTACTTAATCCTCTTTAGCCTCTCTGCACTGTCAACTATCATTCCTTGAAATCTCCTCCTCTCAGTAGTTTAAAGCCATAGTTCCCAAACCTTCCACCCTGGCTGCCTGGGGCTCTGCGGTGAACTCACAAGGGCACTCCACCATATTTTACATTTTATCAGTGAAGCTCAAATAGGTCCATGTGTTTTGACTACCACATAGACTACCAGCTCAAAGTAGTTCAGTTTCAACATTAGCTTGTATTGTGTCTCTCTGAATGATATTATGTCTTTGTGGAGCCGGGTTTTCATTGGTTGTGATTTTTAAAAAAGCAAGCACCACAGGAAAATCAGTGTGAACAGGAAGTAAGGGTGGTGGTGTCCCATCTGATTCCAGGTTTTGAGAAGTTGTACTCTGCTTGATTGTTGCACACATCTCACTAGGAAGTAATTGTAGTTAATAAGAAGTGAAATATATTTTGTGTGTGTATGTGTATATATATATATATATATATATATATCTCAAATTATGTCTCTTTTTTCAAATGGCTACTAAGTTGTTAGGACATAAATACATACTGAGTTGTTTTGGACCTAACAAAACACTGGATATTTCTGTTGGCCTGGGGTTGCTGTAAAAAAAAATAAATAATAAAAAAAAAAATCACCAACGTCTTAAGGATCTTAAATCTTAAGGATTTTCTCACAGAGTGAGAAAATTTGGGAGTCTGTAACCAAAAATACTCCAGGAGGGAACTTCTCTGGTAGTCCTGTGGTTAAGACTCTGTGCTCCCGATGCAGGGACCTGGATTCGATCCCTGGCTAGGGAACTGATCCCACAGCTAAGACCCATCAGAGTCAAATAAATGACTATTAATAAAATATACTCCAATTGTCACAGTAGACGTTCTACACCTGTTAATTCCCTTCTGTCCCTTAGTTGTTTGAGGTAGTTCTTTTCTAGCTCCTTTTCTTCCTCAGTGATCATCATTTCAGACACTTAGAAAGTGCTAGCTCTTTGCCAGTCACTGGGCTCAAAGAACTCAGTCCTCACTTGAGGAAGTTCACAGTCTAGGCTGCTGCTGCTTAGTCACTCAGTCGTGTCCAACTCTTTGTGACCCCCTGGACTGTAGCCCACCAGGCTCCTCAGTTCATAGAATTTCCCAGGCAAGAATACTGGAGTGAGATTCCACCATTTCCTCTTCCAGGGGATCATCCCAACCCAGGGATCAAACCTGCATCTTTGTGTCTCCTGTCTTGGCAGACAGATTCCTTACTACTGAGCCAGTCTGTTGTTCCTTGATTTTTCTTCCCGTTTCAGAATCCCCTACTAGTACTCTATAGGTCCATGTGTTTTGACTACCACATAGACTACCAGCTCAAAGTAGTTCAGTTTCAACATTAGCTTGTATTGTGTCTCTCTGAATGATATTATGTCTTTGTGGAGCCGGGTTTTCATTGGTTGTGATTTTTAAAAAAGCAAGCACCACAGGAAAATCAGTGTGAACAGGAAGTAAGGGTGGTGGTGTCCCATCTGATTCCAGGTTTTGAGAAGTTGTACTCTGCTTGATTGTTGCACACATCTCACTAGGAAGTAATTGTAGTTAATAAGAAGTGAAATATATGTGTGTGTGTGTATGTGTATATATATATATATATATATATATCTCAAATTATGTCTCTTTTTTCAAATGGCTACTAAGTTGTTAGGACATAAATACATACTGAGTTGTTTTGGACCTAACAAAACACTGGATATTTCTGTTGGCCTGGGGTTGCTGTAAAAAAAAATAAATAATAAAAAAAAAAATCACCAACGTCTTAAGGATCTTAAATCTTAAGGATTTTCTCACAGAGTGAGAAAATTTGGGAGTCTGTAACCAAAAATACTCCAGGAGGGAACTTCTCTGGTAGTCCTGTGGTTAAGACTCTGTGCTCCCGATGCAGGGACCTGGATTCGATCCCTGGCTAGGGAACTGGATCCCACAGCTAAGACCCATCAGAGTCAAATAAATGACTATTAATAAAATATACTCCAATTGTCACAGTAGACGTTCTACACCTGTTAATTCCCTTCTGTCCCTTAGTTGTTTGAGGTAGTTCTTTTCTAGCTCCTTTTCTTCCTCAGTGATCATCATTTCAGACACTTAGAAAGTGCTAGCTCTTTGCCAGTCACTGGGCTCAAAGAACTCAGTCCTCACTTGAGGAAGTTCACAGTCTAGGCTGCTGCTGCTTAGTCACTCAGTCGTGTCCAACTCTTTGTGACCCCCTGGACTGTAGCCCACCAGGCTCCTCAGTTCATAGAATTTCCCAGGCAAGAATACTGGAGTGAGATTCCACCATTTCCTCTTCCAGGGGATCATCCCAACCCAGGGATCAAACCTGCATCTTTTGTGTCTCCTGTCTTGGCAGACAGATTCCTTACTACTGAGCCAGTCTGTTGTTCCTTGATTTTTCTCTTCCCGACAAATTTCTACAGATATTTACCACACTCTATAATCTACAGCACTTACTCTACTCTGCTGCAACGTACACTTCTGTGGCATTGGCTCTCATTTTATCAATGATTTTCAGATCTGTTTCTCTACACTTCTACCTTGGGTTATAGCCTCATTCTTCCATTTCCAGCTGTACCCAGGACATACTCACCTTAATATCTTGTTCTTTCAAGCTTAATGCATTCAAAACACAACAACTTTCTCCCTCTTAAACTGCCATCCCGCCAGCAACTCCATTTTTATTAGTATTGCCACTATTCTTCTGCCCCCTTCCCCGATTTCAAACATTGAATCATCTGTAGCTCCCTTTTCTCCTTACATCCCCTATTTCTAGTCTGTCAGACTTGCTTCGTTCTTCCTTTCCCACACAGGCCTCTTTTCCTTTATGCCTAAATCACTCCAGCAGCTCTCTAGCAGTCTTTCAGTCACAAGTCTCACCAACCCCCAAGGAATGTGTATTGCTGTTAACTTTTCTTCCTTGTGTGCTTCTTATCCTGTCACAAGACTAAAGAACCCTCAGTGTTTCTGTGTAACTCACCAAATCACACTTTCTGCCTGCCTTTCAGAATTGTGTGGAATTCTGTCCTGCTTCCCCTTGTAAAATGTTATCATATGTTTGTTCTGCTAGAAATGTGCCATGCTTATTCCAGACTTTTCCATTTGATACATTACAACTAAGAGTTGTCCTACTAATCTGGGAACATACATATCTGTAAACAACAAAACTCTGTAAAAGTTAAAAGTAAAATAAAAGCTTTAAAAAAAAAAAAAAAGAGTTGTCCTAAACATCTCTCCTACCCCAACAGCTTGTTACTCATCAATTTCACCTCAGAAATCTCTGCATTCTCCCTTCAAAGGTGTGTTTCACAACCCCTCTTTTATTTTCTGGACTATTTAAGTTACCCCTCAGCTGATCCAGAAAATAAATGAGGGGATTCTAAGTTTCTTGACATATTTATAATTAAGTTCCTGATTTTACTTCAGTTACCGTTGTAAATATATTTGCTTTCATAAATTTGTTATTAAATACTTTATAACATCTATGTATGACTTTGTTTTCTTTTAGGTTGCATAGCAGCAGGAAAATCCCTGAATAGCCGAAATTTTAGCAAACTCTTACACTGTTGCTCATACCAGTGTGATCGTCACAAAGTCATTGTGGAAGCTGAAGACAGATATAAAAGTGAACTAAGGAAATCACTCATCTGTGACAAAAGTAATGAATTCAGCCGTTTTACAACTGTAAATTATGACTGTACCTTCTGAACACTGATCTAGAACATTAAGTATATTAAAAGCTAAAGAGTACAAATAATGTGAAAAGAAAATCTGTCTCTGAGCAACTGTGATTTAAAGTATTCCCAGGGAGTAGATTTAGTCTCAAATAGTGGTTTAAAAATTCTTCCTAATCTACCTAAGCATTCCCATTAGAAGGGGGAAAAGGGAAATAATCATACGAAGAATTGACAAGATACTACTCAGATTAATACTCTAAGTAGGCTAAATGTTTTCATATTTTTCAGAAATCCTGCTGACCCCGTGTAGAAGACAACGACTCAGTAATGAATCTACTACCCATGGAGGAATAAGTGAATATAGACTGAATTTTTAAATAAACATAAATTTTATATATTCCTAAAACAGAGCAGCTGAATGATTGCTCTCAATCACATCATTAATGGGTTCTAAGTGATAACCCTTGGCCCTGATAAGAGTCATGCTTCCTGAGAAGAGAGGTTTCTGTCTTCGCTTCCTCATGCTGCTTGTTCATCCCTTGCTTTCTAGCTGGGGAAGGAGCAGGAGAAAACTAATGTTTATTAAGAACCTATTATATGTTAGGTATTCTGTGTAGATATTATCTCACATAATTAAATTATAAGATAAGTAATAGCTTATCTTACATTTTGATTTCTTATCTCTTAAATTGCATAGCAGTGGGAAAATCCCCAAATAGCCGAAAGTTGCCAATGAGTTGGCCAATGGCAGAGCTTAGATTGAAACGCAAGCTTGACTTTTTCCAGAAGCCCCTGTTCTATCCCCTGGGTCACATGTTTTAAGAACAAATTTATTCTCCTAGGCACAAGTGCTATATAATAGGTTCTACAGATGGTTTTGGTTCACATCCATAGCACTTCAAACAAACAAAACTGAGGAGACAAATATAGACTTTATATTTGAGTATAGACCTTAGTGCCCTGCTTAATTCATTTCATAACGCAGTAGAGTTGCTTAGAATTATGACTGTACCTTGTGGAAGCTGAAGACAGATATAAAAGTGAACTAAGGAAATCACTCATCTGTGACAAAAGTAATGAATTCAGCCGTTTTACAACTGTAAATTATGACTGTACCTTCTGAACACTGATCTAGAACATTAAGTATATTAAAAGCTAAAGAGTACAAATAATGTGAAAAGAAAATCTGTCTCTGAGCAACTGTGATTTAAAGTATTCCCAGGGAGTAGATTTAGTCTCAAATAGTGGTTTAAAAATTCTTCCTAATCTACCTAAGCATTCCCATTAGAAGGGGGAAAAGGGAAATAATCATACGAAGAATTGACAAGATACTACTCAGATTAATACTCTAAGTAGGCTAAATGTTTTCATATTTTTCAGAAATCCTGCTGACCCCGTGTAGAAGACAACGACTCAGTAATGAATCTACTACCCATGGAGGAATAAGTGAATATAGACTAAATTTTTTAAATAAACATAAATTTTATATATTCCTAAAACAGAGCAGCTGAATGATTGCTCTCAATCACATCATTAATGGGTTCTAAGTGATAACCCTTGGCCCTGATAAGAGTCATGCTTCCTGAGAAGAGAGGTTTCTGTCTTCGCTTCCTCATGCTGCTTGTTCATCCCTTGCTTTCTAGCTGGGGAAGGAGCAGGAGAAAACTAATGTTTATTAAGAACCTATTATATGTTAGGTATTCTGTGTAGATATTATCTCACATAATTAAATTATAAGATAAGTAATAGCTTATCTTACATTTTGATTTCTTATCTCTTAAATTGCATAGCAGTGGGAAAATCCCCAAATAGCCGAAAGTTGCCAATGAGTTGGCCAATGGCAGAGCTTAGATTGAAACGCAAGCTTGACTTTTTCCAGAAGCCCCTGTTCTATCCCCTGGGTCACATGTTTTAAGAACAAATTTATTCTCCTAGGCACAAGTGCTATATAATAGGTTCTACAGATGGTTTTGGTTCACATCCATAGCACTTCAAACAAACAAAACTGAGGAGACAAATATAGACTTTATATTTGAGTATAGACCTTAGTGCCCTGCTTAAAAATCAAATACTTCTGGACTTCCCTGGTGGTCCAGTGGGTAAGGACACCACCTTGCAGTGCAAGGGGCGCCAGTTCGATCCCTGACCTGGGAAGATCTGACGTGCCGTGGAGTGGCTGGACCCATGTGTCCAAATACTGAGCAGGAACTCTGGAGCACCTGCGCCCAGAGCCGGTGCTCTGTGGCGAGAGAGGCTACTGCGATGGGAGGCCCACACAGGCCAAAAAACAAAGATGGATGAAAATAAATTAATGAAACACCAGTAGAAGTGGCCAGAAAAAATAAAAATAAAAATACTTCATAAACTAGGAGTTAATTTACAGGAGTTTTTATTTAACTACAGGGTTAACATTGCAGGTTTATCACCATTTATCATATTTCATATTTAAGACTTAAAGAGCATGACCATTTTCTTCTGTTCATGTGGAATTAGTACCTGAAGAGTAAAAGTAAGCAGTTGAATACATTACTTGTCAAAATAACCTAGAAGTTAATAGCCATTAGTAACTATAAAGCCATTCTGTTATTTATTGTTAAGCAATTTGGGCTTGATCCATCCAGGAAACATTTCTTCACATACTTTTGTTCGGCCATTTTCCTTGCCAAAACCTTAAAAGAAATCTCAGATTTACTTTTTATTAGTGGATCTTCTTCTAGGTTAAAATTTCTGCATACAAATTAAAATTAAGTGCAGTACCACCATAGAGTAGCCCACATTTTGAGGTAGTAGCTTCTATGGAAACTGTTAGGAAATAGGTATTTTTCCATAGAAATGTTGCAGTTGGAAATCTTATTTTTGACAAGGAGTTGGCATCAAATTAATAATAGAATTTCTTTGGCAGCATGTCTTAAAAACAAATGTATAATGACTAAAAACGCTGATCATTTTTCATAGTGAAGTCATTTGCATAGCCTCATGAAATATACATAACTATACTTATATATTGATATACAGAGGGATTCTAAATACTCTTAAATCACTTTCAACTCATAAATACCTACGTCTTTTTTGTAGGTTAGAATTGCTTAGCTAAAATCAAATCGTTAATAAGTTGACCGGCTTTTTTCAACTTTAGGCATCTTGAGGAAGTAGTGATTAGATTGGTCTTATATCTCTTTGGGGCTTCCCAGATGGCACTAGTGGAAAAGAAGCTTGCCAATGCAGGAGAGGAGATGTGGATTCATCCATGGGCACCTGCCAAATACTGAGCAGGAACTCTGAGCACCTGCGCCCAGAGCCGGTGCTCTGTGGCGAGAGAGGCTACTGCGATGGGAGGCCCACACAGGCCAAAAAACAAAGATGGATGAAAATAAATTAATGAAACACCAGTAGAAGTGGCCAGAAAAAATAAAAATAAAAATACTTCATAAACTAGGAGTTAATTTACAGGAGTTTTTATTTAACTACAGGGTTAACATTGCAGGTTTATCACCATTTATCATATTTCATATTTAAGACTTAAAGAGCATGACCATTTTCTTCTGTTCATGTGGAATTAGTACCTGAAGAGTAAAAGTAAGCAGTTGAATACATTACTTGTCAAAATAACCTAGAAGTTAATAGCCATTAGTAACTATAAAGCCATTCTGTTATTTATTGTTAAGCAATTTGGGCTTGATCCATCCAGGAAACATTTCTTCACATACTTTTGTTCGGCCATTTTCCTTGCCAAAACCTTAAAAGAAATCTCAGATTTACTTTTTATTAGTGGATCTTCTTCTAGGTTAAAATTTCTGCATACAAATTAAAATTAAGTGCAGTACCACCATAGAGTAGCCCACATTTTGAGGTAGTAGCTTCTATGGAAACTGTTAGGAAATAGGTATTTTTCCATAGAAATGTTGCAGTTGGAAATCTTATTTTTGACAAGGAGTTGGCATCAAATTAATAATAGAATTTCTTTGGCAGCATGTCTTAAAAACAAATGTATAATGACTAAAAACGCTGATCATTTTTCATAGTGAAGTCATTTGCATAGCCTCATGAAATATACATAACTATACTTATATATTGATATACAGAGGGATTCTAAATACTCTTAAATCACTTTCAACTCATAAATACCTACGTCTTTTTTGTAGGTTAGAATTGTAGCTAAAATCAAATCGTTAATAAGTTGACCGGCTTTTTTCAACTTTAGGCATCTTGAGGAAGTAGTGATTAGATTGGTCTTATATCTCTTTTGGGGCTTCCCAGATGGCACTAGTGGAAAAGAACTTGCTTGCCAATGCAGGAGAGGGAGGAGATGTGGATTCATCCATGGGTCATCCCACTGCAGTATTCTTGCCTGGAAAACTCTATGGACAAAGGAGCCTGGTGGGCTACAGTCCATAGTGTGACAAACAATCAGATACAACTGAAGCAACTTAGCATGCACGCATAGCTCTTTAAGAAGCAGGCCAGGAATATTTGATATACTGTTGTTTTGCCTCTCTTAATAAATTTCCTTTTCATCCTAGAGACATTCATCACCTTTCATTTGGTTATAGGGTACACTCAAATTTGAGACTGTTCTTTTGAGAAGGGACCATTGCATCATCTTAAGTATTTAAAGAGTCTTGGGAAGAAGGCTCTTTCAAAATGGATTATATCTTGAGAGGGTTTGAAAAATAAGAGTTTAGAACTGAGTCTTCTTTCCTAGTTTTCCCTGATGTTTTTCTCACTGCTTTCTTCTAATGCCCAGTCAGTATTAAAAGGAGTACTAAAGAAGCCACAGAAGGAGCCTTGTGGTGTAGAGAGCTGTTTCCTCCTTCTAGACTGCCCACTCCTCTGCTATGGAAACATTTGAGGAATTGGGCACAGATACTGATTTAACTTAGGAGTCAGTGTGATGGCAACTGGCAGTGGAAAAGTGGGGATTGGCTCTACATGAACAGCCCCAGGACCCAACATCTTGAATGTTAGAAAAGCCCATCTGTTTCTGATTATAATGACTAAAACGCTGATCATTTTCATAGTGAAGTCATTTGCATAGCCTCATGAAATATACATAACTATACTTATATATTGATATACAGAGGGATTCTAAATACTCTTAAATCACTTTCAACTCATAAATACCTACGTCTTTTTTGTAGGTTAGAATTGCTTAGCTAAAATCAAATCGTTAATAAGTTGACCGGCTTTTTTCAACTTTAGGCATCTTGAGGAAGTAGTGATTAGATTGGTCTTATATCTCTTTTGGGGCTTCCCAGATGGCACTAGTGGAAAAGAACTTGCTTGCCAATGCAGGAGAGGGAGGAGATGTGGATTCATCCATGGGTCATCCCACTGCAGTATTCTTGCCTGGAAAACTCTATGGACAAAGGAGCCTGGTGGGCTACAGTCCATAGTGTGACAAACAATCAGATACAACTGAAGCAACTTAGCATGCACGCATAGCTCTTTAAGAAGCAGGCCAGGAATATTTGATATACTGTTGTTTTGCCTCTCTTAATAAATTTCCTTTTCATCCTAGAGACATTCATCACCTTTCATTTGGTTATAGGGTACACTCAAATTTGAGACTGTTCTTTTGAGAAGGGACCATTGCATCATCTTAAGTATTTAAAGAGTCTTGGGAAGAAGGCTCTTTCAAAATGGATTATATCTTGAGAGGGTTTGAAAAATAAGAGTTTAGAACTGAGTCTTCTTTCCTAGTTTTCCCTGATGTTTTTCTCACTGCTTTCTTCTAATGCCCAGTCAGTATTAAAAGGAGTACTAAAGAAGCCACAGAAGGAGCCTTGTGGTGTAGAGAGCTGTTTCCTCCTTCTAGACTGCCCACTCCTCTGCTATGGAAACATTTGAGGAATTGGGCACAGATACTGATTTAACTTAGGAGTCAGTGTGATGGCAACTGGCAGTGGAAAAGTGGGGATTGGCTCTACATGAACAGCCCCAGGACCCAACATCTTGAATGTTAGAAAAGCCCATCTGTTTCTGATTATAATGACTTTTAAGATCATTTAGCAAGTGAAGTTGAAATCATATATTTCTCAGAGAACTACAGTTTTCCAGTAGATCCTAAAGTAAGAAGTAAGTTCATGGATAAGTTTTATACATATATATGTATATGTGTATACACACACACACACACACACACACACACACACATATACCTATTTAATTTTTCTTTTTTTTGGTTGCACGGCATCTTTGTTGCTACATGCAGGCTTTCTTTAGTTATGTGGAGAGCAGGGGCTACTCTCTGTTGCAGTCCATTGCTCTCTCATTGCAGTGGCTTCTCTTGTGTAGCACAGAGTCTAGGCGCATAGGCTGCAGTAGTTGCAGCACGCAGCCTCAGTAGCTGTGGCACACTACCTTAGTTGCTCTGAGGCACGTGAAATCTTCCCAGACCATGGATCGAACCCACGTCCCCTGCATTGGTAGGTGGATTCCTACCCACTCTACCACCAGGGAAGTCCCAATGATAAATTTTAAAATAGTTTTTACCAGTAGTAACCTTATTTTCTTTTCAACAAATATTTGATCATCTCCCATGTGTCAGACACAATTTTAAGCCCTGGGGACATAATGGTGAGTAAAACAGACAAAAATCCCAGTCTTCATGGATCTTGCATTCTAAAAGAATACCATTAGGTAATAATTAGACATTATTTTCATTGATTTCTTGGCCTTCTGCTGGTATGATTCTCCTCTTCTGATTTAAGAGATCTGAACTGTGGCTCCTGAAAGGACAGATGGACTAACTGTCCTGACCTGCAAAGGCAAGATTTTCTAAGGTTGTCCCAGCACAGTTATTCCAGGTCCTGCTAGTGTAATAGCAGCCTAAACTTGAAACACAAAAACTCCTCCTCATCAGCATTAAAGTGAATTCGAAAGCTTAAAAGAAGACTATTTCCTGGTACTCATGACTAGAAAATACTCGTTTACAGGTGCCAACTGTAGTCTTTCTGTTGTAGAAATTACCCTTAAAACAGAGAGTTAAAACTTCCTCCTTGTGCAGCCTATTTTTTTTTTTTTGAGTTTTAATCAAGCTGAGCATTCATAAAGGTAGTGAACATGTTCTTTAAATCAGATTTCCAAAAAGACCCTTTAAAAATATTAATCAAGGGCTTCCCTGACGGTCCATTGGGTGGGGAGTCCAGCTTGCAGTGCAAGGGGCGCTGGTTTGATCCCTGGCCTGGGAGGATCCCACATGCTGCAGAGCAGCTAGATGGGTGTGTCCAATTATGAGCCGGCGCTCTGGAGCGCGTGTGCCCAGGGCCAGTGCTCTGCCACGGGAAAGGCCACTGCAATGGGAGGCCCACACAGGCCAAAGAACAGATATGAATGAAAATAAATAAATGAAATACTAATAAAAAGAGGCCAAAATTAAAAATTAAGCATGATAATCAACAAGTGACTTTCGTTTCTAAGAAGCTATGGAGCCTTTGAGAAGGCTTCAGCTGTAAGATAGGTAAACTGTCCTCACAGGAATGTTGAGGGAATTCACAACCAAATGTTTATAAATTTTTGTTTCTTGATTGAAGGATTGTGCAAATATTATCATAGGATTGTTAAACAGTTATTAAAGAAATCACAGTGATAGCATCTAGGTTGATCATACACACTTAGAGGTTTGGTTTTGTTTTCAGTTGAAGTGGGTTTCTATATGGTGAGCAGCCCAGGCATGAAGTTTTTCTCACTGTATAATCCATATCTTTAGAATAAGTTAAGTATTTGAGTCTCAGGAACTAATATATTTCACAATTCTTATTAATTACAGAAAAAAGAAGAATTCGTAAAAACTTTACCAAGGAAGAAATAAATTACCTTTTCAATGGAGTTAAGAAAATGGAAATCACTGGAATTTAATTTTGTGGTCTTTCCCCTTTCAGCAAGGACGGAAGGCTGTGGACCTTGCTCAAAAATACCACAAGCTGACCAAACTCCCCAAGTGTGTGGCTCCTTGACTGGAAGATTTGTCAGTTTTTAGTTTGGCAGCTTAAAAAACAGTGTGTTAAAAATATGAAATTTTAAATATTGTTATAAATTCTCAGGAGACAGAAAATGTGGCAGTGGGATACTGTTTTAATTTGTGTGTGTGTGTGTGATGCTGTAGCTCATCAGACTATTCAAATAACTTATAAGGACGTCCCTGGTGACCCAGCATCTAAGTCCAGTGGTCTGCACTCCCACTGCAGGGATCCTGGGTTTAATCTCTGGTCAGGGAACTAGATCCCACAGGCCACAACTAAAGATTCCCTCCAACTAGGACCCAATGCAGCCCCAAATTTTTTTTTTTAATGATAAAACAAGTAGATGTTCTTTTGTACATTTTACTTTTATATTTTGGCTGTGTTCAGGCTTCTCTAAGTTGTGATGTAGGGTCTTCTCTAGTTCTGGCACAAGGGCTATCTAGTTATGGGCCTGTGGCTAGTCGTCATGAATGAAAATATATAAATGAAAGACCAATAGAAGTGGCCAAAATTAAAAATTAAGCATGATAATCAACAAGTGACTTTCGTTTCTAAGAAGCTATGGAGCCTTTGAGAAGGCTTCAGCTGTAAGATAGGTAAACTGTCCTCACAGGAATGTTGAGGGAATTCACAACCAAATGTTTATAAATTTTTGTTTCTTGATTGAAGGATTGTGCAAATATTATCATAGGATTGTTAAACAGTTATTAAAGAAATCACAGTGATAGCATCTAGGTTGATCATACACACTTAGAGGTTTGGTTTTGTTTTCAGTTGAAGTGGGTTTCTATATGGTGAGCAGCCCAGGCATGAAGTTTTTCTCACTGTATAATCCATATCTTTAGAATAAGTTAAGTATTTGAGTCTCAGGAACTAATATATTTCACAATTCTTATTAATTACAGAAAAAAGAAGAATTCGTAAAAACTTTACCAAGGAAGAAATAAATTACCTTTTCAATGGAGTTAAGAAAATGGGAAATCACTGGAATTTAATTTTGTGGTCTTTCCCCTTTCAGCAAGGACGGAAGGCTGTGGACCTTGCTCAAAAATACCACAAGCTGACCAAACTCCCCAAGTGTGTGGCTCCTTGACTGGAAGATTTGTCAGTTTTTAGTTTGGCAGCTTAAAAAACAGTGTGTTAAAAATATGAAATTTTAAATATTGTTATAAATTCTCAGGAGACAGAAAATGTGGCAGTGGGATACTGTTTTAATTTGTGTGTGTGTGTGTGATGCTGTAGCTCATCAGACTATTCAAATAACTTATAAGGACGTCCCTGGTGACCCAGCATCTAAGTCCAGTGGTCTGCACTCCCACTGCAGGGATCCTGGGTTTAATCTCTGGTCAGGGAACTAGATCCCACAGGCCACAACTAAAGATTCCCTCCAACTAGGACCCAATGCAGCCCCAAATTTTTTTTTTTAATGATAAAACAAGTAGATGTTCTTTTGTACATTTTACTTTTATATTTTGGCTGTGTTCAGGCTTCTCTAAGTTGTGATGTAGGGTCTTCTCTAGTTCTGGCACAAGGGCTATCTAGTTATGGCCTGTGGCCTTAGTCGTCCCATAGCATGTGGGATCTTGGTTCCCCCACTGGGGACTGAACCCACGTTCCAGGCATTGGAAGGGAGATTCTTAGCCCCTGGACCACCAGAGAAGTGCCTAAAACAAATACCATTCCAATGTGTAGATTAGTGGGACAAAATTCCTTTATAAAGTCAAACATGTTTAAGATTATGCTTTTTTCCTGAGAAAGTGCAAAGAACATAGGTCAGAGAAAAAAAGTTACCAGCCTTTAAACATTATTTGACATCATATTGCAATATATACTTTGTGAGACACTGGATTTTAGTATTTTTTACCCAGTGAAAGTCCCTTCCCGGAACTTGAAAAGATAGGTTCCCAAGTTGTCCAACTGAGGTTCCCATATCCTAAGTCAGTGTTTCATATTTTGTTAATTTTTTTTTTTTTTAAGATTTATTTATTTATTTACTTTGGGCGGGGGTCGGGTTGGGGAGGGCGGGGAGTGGGCGGGCCACTTCTATTGGTCTTTCATTTCTCTATTTTCATTCGTCTTCGTTCCTTGGCTCCTGTGGGCCTCCCATCGCGGTGGCGTCTGTCGTTGCAGAGCACTGGCTCAGGGCGCGTGTGCTCCAGAGCTCCGGCTCAGTGATTGGACACATCAGTCCAGCCGCTCCGCGGCACGTGGGATCTTCCCAGGCCAGGGCTGGAACCGGCGCCCCTTGCACTGCAAGGCGGTGTCCCCACCCACTGGACCACCAGGGGAAGCCCATATTTTGTTAATTAAAATGTTTTTTCCCTCAAGGCTAATTGTTCAGTTGCTCCAAATACTCCCAAATTCTATTGTCAGGTTCACTTCTTTTTGTTACATATTTATTTGTTTCCACTTTTTTAAAGTTTAAAACATTTTTTTATTGTTCACTTTTAGGTTAGTTTTCTTCTAGTTGGAAGCCAAACTATTAGACCTCAAACTTTTCTTGCTTTTTTATCATTCTCTGGTCAGGAACTAGATCCCACAGGCCACAACTAAAGTTTCCTCCAACTAGGACCCAATGCAGCCCCAAATTTTTTTTTTTAATGATAAAACAAGTAGATGTTCTTTTGTACATTTTACTTTTATATTTTGGCTGTGTTCAGGCTTCTCTAAGTTGTGATGTAGGGTCTTCTCTAGTTCTGGCACAAGGGCTATCTAGTTATGGCCTGTGGCCTTAGTCGTCCCATAGCATGTGGGATCTTGGTTCCCCCACTGGGGACTGAACCCACGTTCCAGGCATTGGAAGGGAGATTCTTAGCCCCTGGACCACCAGAGAAGTGCCTAAAACAAATACCATTCCAATGTGTAGATTAGTGGGACAAAATTCCTTTATAAAGTCAAACATGTTTAAGATTATGCTTTTTTCCTGAGAAAGTGCAAAGAACATAGGTCAGAGAAAAAAAGTTACCAGCCTTTAAACATTATTTGACATCATATTGCAATATATACTTTGTGAGACACTGGATTTTAGTATTTTTTACCCAGTGAAAGTCCCTTCCCGGAACTTGAAAAGATAGGTTCCCAAGTTGTCCAACTGAGGTTCCCATATCCTAAGTCAGTGTTTCATATTTTGTTAATTTTTTTTTTTTTTAAGATTTATTTATTTATTTACTTTGGGCGGGGGTCGGGTTGGGGGGGGCGGGGGGGGGGCGGGCCACTTCTATTGGTCTTTCATTTCTCTATTTTCATTCGTCTTCGTTCCTTGGCTCCTGTGGGCCTCCCATCGCGGTGGCGTCTGTCGTTGCAGAGCACTGGCTCAGGGCGCGTGTGCTCCAGAGCTCCGGCTCAGTGATTGGACACATCAGTCCAGCCGCTCCGCGGCACGTGGGATCTTCCCAGGCCAGGGCTGGAACCGGCGCCCCTTGCACTGCAAGGCGGTGTCCCCACC
The DNA here is from genome assembly GCA_022376925.1 of Tragulus kanchil. Classification (NCBI taxonomy): domain Eukaryota; kingdom Metazoa; phylum Chordata; class Mammalia; order Artiodactyla; family Tragulidae; genus Tragulus; species Tragulus kanchil. The sequence goes on along the minus strand of JAIOJX010000031.1, from coordinate 160,286,231 downwards.
CACTGGACCACCAGGGGAAGCCCATATTTTGTTAATTAAAATGTTTTTTCCCTCAAGGCTAATTGTTCAGTTGCTCCAAATACTCCCAAATTCTATTGTCAGGTTCACTTCTTTTTGTTACATATTTATTTGTTTCCACTTTTTTAAAGTTTAAAACATTTTTTTATTGTTCACTTTTAGGTTAGTTTTCTTCTAGTTGGAAGCCAAACTATTAGACCTCAAACTTTTTCTTGCTCTTTTTATATTCCATCACATTGATGCAGCCTCCATTATACTCAAAAAAGCTGTTGCTGTGGCACAGTGATCAAGTATCAAGGCCTGAAAGTGATCAAGTATCAAGTTGTGCTTCTGTACACATTCGCTCACTCCATGTCATTCTCATAAATACCAAAGGGTATTTCCCTATAAGCATGTATTCTTTGATCCTTTCAGATCATGAATGTGTCTACTTAGATAAAGCAGAATTTTTATTAAATTTTTTTCTGATCCACAGTGAAAATTCCAGAGGGTCAAATAAGCAGAAAAATCTCTGTTTAAATACAAGATTTCCTTCAGACCTACCAGTAGTTTATAATTGGGAAACTTCTTTGCATCATTTAAAGTGTGAGTGAATCTAGTTCATTATAAGTATTTTCTAAGCACTGTGGGGGTGATTTAGACAGTCTGCTGGGCTGTTTTGATGTGTACTTCTCAAGACAAGTGAATGTTGTTTTAGGTCAAAGGGGGGAACATTTTGTCTGTTTTTTAAGGTTTATTGCATCAACCTTACTGGCAATAGTTTTTTATTAATTGGAAATTGTCTGTGTAATAGAAAGGCAAATACTGCTTACAGAAGTATCCCCAAGAGTATAACATTACTGTAACTTGGATGATGTTTTATTAGTCACTGACACTCTATTTAAAACAACCTATATTGCCTTCTGAAGCCTTCTTGAAATTTTATCCTAACCCTTGGCTAACTTGGTTAACATGAACTGCTTTTTTTTCCCTCCCTCAAATGGAACTTGGTAATAAATAAGTACACATGAAAAGGCAAGCCAAAAAATGATCACATGTTAGAGGACTCTGGCTTAGGAACCCAAACCTGGCCAGTTCAACAGGGATTAAAAGGTGATTTTAGTAATATTAGGTCCTTGGAGTTGGGTAGTTACAGCTCCTGCCAGAGGCATGCACTGCTAAACAGCAATCTGGACCTTGGTGGCTATCTTTAGTTTTGTATATATCCTCAGAAACCTTTGAGGTTAGTTTTCTTCTAGTTGGAAGCCAAACTATTAGACCTCAAACTTTTTCTTGCTCTTTTTATATTCCATCACATTGATGCAGCCTCCATTATACTCAAAAAAGCTGTTGCTGTGGCACAGTGATCAAGTATCAAGGCCTGAAAGTGATCAAGTATCAAGTTGTGCTTCTGTACACATTCGCTCACTCCATGTCATTCTCATAAATACCAAAGGGTATTTCCCTATAAGCATGTATTCTTTGATCCTTTCAGATCATGAATGTGTCTACTTAGATAAAGCAGAATTTTTTTTAAAATTTTTTTCTGATCCACAGTGAAAATTCCAGAGGGTCAAATAAGCAGAAAAATCTCTGTTTAAATACAAGATTTCCTTCAGACCTACCAGTAGTTTATAATTGGGAAACTTCTTTGCATCATTTAAAGTGTGAGTGAATCTAGTTCATTATAAGTATTTTCTAAGCACTGTGGGGGTGATTTAGACAGTCTGCTGGGCTGTTTTGATGTGTACTTCTCAAGACAAGTGAATGTTGTTTTAGGTCAAAGGGGGGAACATTTTGTCTGTTTTTTAAGGTTTATTGCATCAACCTTACTGGCAATAGTTTTTTATTAATTGGAAATTGTCTGTGTAATAGAAAGGCAAATACTGCTTACAGAAGTATCCCCAAGAGTATAACATTACTGTAACTTGGATGATGTTTTATTAGTCACTGACACTCTATTTAAAACAACCTATATTGCCTTCTGAAGCCTTCTTGAAATTTTATCCTAACCCTTGGCTAACTTGGTTAACATGAACTGCTTTTTTTTCCCTCCCTCAAATGGAACTTGGTAATAAATAAGTACACATGAAAAGGCAAGCCAAAAAATGATCACATGTTAGAGGACTCTGGCTTAGGAACCCAAACCTGGCCAGTTCAACAGGGATTAAAAGGTGATTTTAGTAATATTAGGTCCTTGGAGTTGGCGTAGTTACAGCTCCCTGCCAGAGGCATGCACTGCTAAACAGCAATCTGGACCTTGGTGGCTATCTTTAGTTTTGTATATATCCTCAGAAACCTGGAATTTACTGTTTCACAGGGTGCTAACTGATGGTCAGTTCTTCCTTATGCCAAAACGAAATACGCCTTTCTGGAGTACCTCCTGGAGAACCACAAAAGCTGAATCTCTTTTCCACATACCAGCCCTTGAGAGAGTTAAAGGTAGATATTGATCACTTTCCTCTCTGCATCCTTTATCATTCATGCTGCCAAGCCCCAGTCACTTCCTGCTTCAGCCGAACAATGTCATATCCCCTTATGAGATTAGTCACTGACCACTGGACACCTTTTTGTTTATAAACGGTGTCCCAAAAGAAATGTGGTCTGACTGGCAGATTTAGAGCTCAGCTTCTTTCCTGCCTCAAAGGTTTTGTAAGAGCGAGAGAGTATGGACTCAGCTCAGTGAGTCTTGTGTGCTCAGTCGTGTCCGACTCTGCAGTCCTGTAGACTAACCCGGCAGGCTCCTCTGTCCAGGGGATTCTGCAGGCAGGAATACTGGCATGGGTTGTCATTTGCTCCTCCAGGGGATCTTCCTGACCCAGGGACTGAACCCATGTTTCTTGCATCTCCTGTATTGGCACGCAGCCTCTTACCACTAGTGCCACCTGAGAAGCCCCAAAGGTTTTATGGACCTTCCCTAAGATGCTTCTTGGTATTCTACATGACCAACTTTCCAGTTATATATGGTTAATATAGTTAAGAAATTATTATTTTTTTTTATTAATTCCTATCTTGTTCTTGAACGTTTAACTCCACTGTAAGATTCAGTGTGTATGTGTGTGTGAGTCACTCAGTTGTGTCCAGCTCTTTGTGACTCCATGGACTCCAGGCTCCTCTGTCCATGGATTTCTCCAGGCAAGAATACTGGAGGGTGTAGCCATTCCTTCTCTGGGGATCTTCCCACCCAGGAATGGAACCTGGCTCTCCTGCATTACAGGCAGATTCTTTACCATCTGAGCGACCAGGGGAACCCCCAAGCCTTAGTGGGCTCTGTTAAATTGAATCTTAAGATTTATTCTGTACTCAGTTTGTCATCCAGTGTGTCAGGCCTCCCTTCCTGCTTCACGTCATCCACAACTCCTATGAGTGTGCTGCTGCATTCTCACTCAGTTCACGTATGGTATCCTGAGTTGACTGATCCAGGGGAGGAGATTGGAGCAGGCCACTAGCAGCCTCCTCTGGTGATCCTCGCTCATCAGCCACCTCTGGGCCTAGCCTTTCACAAGCCTCAATACCATCATCCAGCCTACATTTCACTTTGTCTGTGAAGTGCATTGGCGAATGTCCTGTTGAAATCTAAATTTGCTATGTCTGCAGCACCCTACTGCTTAGTATTCCTGCAAAAAAAGAAACTGAAAATCTGGTGCTATCTTTTCCTTTTCCAACTGATCACATTGGAAAATTTCACCTAGGGCTGATGAATTTCACTGGCCTGTAGTTTTCAAGTCCCTCTGGAGTCCTGTGAAAATTCTGACACTACTTGCCTTCTTAGGATTTACAACACTTTCTCTGCTCTTCCTAGATTTCCAGAGGTATAATTCTTACAGGTTTTCACTCCCATTGTCTTGTTGGAATCTTACATTCAGGTTGGCAAAGAATATGCCCATTTGTTGGATCCTTGAATTCATGCTGCCAAAATGTTGGCAGGGCCAGGATCAGAATCCTACTCATTTGAAACCCACATACTCGGTTGCTTTTCTGCTATATCCTACTTCCTTGTGATATTTAGAAATGCCTTGTAAAATGCCTCTGCTTGCACAGAGCTATCAGGAGTGGCCACACCTAAAGTGAAACTGGACAAGTGAAACGTGTTATTTTCTTCATTTTGTTCCCCCTATTACCCTCTTCCTTCCCCTTCTTTTCCCTTGTCCCCTGTCCCTTCACATCTATTCCTTGTTCTTCCTTTTCCTGAAGAAAGGAAATTAAAGCCTACTATTTTTGGTGCTCAATGCTGGCTCCCAGAAAATATCACTTAAAACAACAAGAAAACCCTGTTATTAAAGTAAAAAGTGTATCATTCACTGCGGTAAAAATCACTGCCTCGTGGTCTTAATGGGGTCAAGGAAGGACGAAGCGGAAAGCCGACTGTTTGTATTTGGGAGTTTCGTTTAAGGCCGGTCTTTCAACTTGTGGCTCGATTAGGCAAAGTTCGTGGTGTATATATAATAGGTGAGACTGGTGAGTAAGACTGGGGGTACCAGGTTGCTATCAGAAGATAGCTCGAAAGCCTTGGGTCCTCGGTTAGGTTTCCCAAGATTTCTGAGCTTCAGGTTCCTCAGCCCCTCAAGAGTTCAACAGGACTCAGTGAGAACGCGTGCCTGTGGCACTCGGGAAAAGCGCTGGGTAAACGGCGCTATCCTGTATTGTTCTCATTCCAAAGCCGACGCTCCGCGCTTTAGCGCCTCCGTCCGGTGCCGCGGCCCCGACAGCGCGGCGGGAGCGGCCCCTGGACGGAGGACCCGGCGCGGGGTGCCGTTGCGCCCCTCGGCCGGCAGAGGCCGCCGGCGCGCCCTCCGCCCGGGCGGCTCCCGCTCGCCCCGCCGCCTCCCCGAGCAGGGCTGCCCCGGCGGCCGCCTGACCGCCGCCCGCCGCCCGCTGCCCGCCGCCGCGGTGACCTCGCGGCACGGCAGGAGCCCGCGGACTTCGCACGTCCGGCGGAGCGCGGCGAGCGGCGCGGACCCCGCGAGGCGGGCGGCGCGGGGCGCGGGGCGCGGGCGGCCCGGCGGGGTCCTCGCGGGTCCTCGGCGCGCCCGGGGGAGGGCCCTCTTTGTGGCTGCAGTTGGCAAGATGGCGCCGGTGGGGGTGGAGAAGAAGCTGCTGCTGGGTCCCAACGGGCCCGCGGTGGCGGCCGCCGGCGACCTGACCAGTGAGGAGGAGGAGGGCCAGAGCCTATGGTGAGACCGCGAGGCGGCCGGGCCGGGCCAGCCGGGCCGGGGAGGGCGCGGCCGGGCCGGGAGGACCGTCGGACGGACGGACGGGCAGTCGCGGACCCCTGAGGTCCGGGCTGCCCGGGGGCCGACCGCTCTTGCCATTTCCTCGCAGGTCCTCGATCCTGAGCGAGGTGTCCACCCGCTCCAGGTCCAAGCTGCCGTCCGGCAAGAACATCCTGGTCTTCGGTGAGTGCAGCCGGCGGGGCGTTGCCCGGGAGCCTGGGGTGGGCGAGGCGGGCGCCCTCGCGCTGGTCCCGGTCTCCTCTCGCCTCTCCGCCCGCGCGCTCGGGAGCGCCTGGAGACCCCGGCTGGTCGGGCGGCGAGCGGCCGGGGCACCAGGCCGTGGTCGGGATGCTGCTGCCCGTTTCCGAGAGCCCGGGGATGCTGGCAAGGGCTTGGCACATTCCTCAGCCGTTTGGCCGCAGCATCAGCTTTGCTTTAAATGTCCCTGACTTCCTGCGCTCATAGCCTCGAAGTTCACCAAACTGGAGGGAGGAGAGGAGGAGGCTGGTGGAAGAGAGCGGACGAAGGAGATGGCTGGGGGTCGTCGGACTGGAGGGAGAAGCCACAGGAGCCATTTCTGGGTCTTGATGAGCAGTGGACGGTGGGAGGGCCGTGCAAAGGGCAGCACGCTTTGGATGCCTCACCGGAGAGTTTTCCTGCGTGATTTCAGGCCGGGTGACTTGGCTTAGGTCCCTCAGCGTCCCTGGTCTGGTTTCCTCCTACGAGCGAGGGGGTTTCGATGGGTCCATTCATACAGTCAGCTCATCTGCTGAGTGGGTCCTGTACTGCCTAGGATGGGCCCCGGGCCTACACAGACTTCGCTCAGGCACCACACAAGAATCTCAGTCTAATAAGACACAGATAGACACGTTGGGCATTGCTCTCCACCGCGCTGGGTCCCAGCAGGTAATCCAGGGAGCATCAGCCACGCCGCTGTTTGGAGTTAGGTGTCTTGAAGGATAAGTGTCAACGTGCAGGGCCGTTGTGTTCTCAGGAACACAGAGGTGACAAGAGCCTGAAGGGGAGTGGAAGCTACCACAGCTGCCTGTAGGAAGGTGACTGACGGGGTAAGGCCAAGGCACACTGTGGAAGGCTGAAGAGATGATGCTTCTTCCTAAGGCACCTGATTCTCAGGGGCTTTTTATGTCACCTCCACCCTCTGATTCTCATGGGACTCATTTGGAGGAGAGTGGATGACCTTTAGTTGATGACCAGTGCAGCAGGTAATAGGAGACCCCTAGAGGCTTCTCAGATTGAGAGGCCCGCAGCACCAGATCTCTGTTTAGAAATGGCAGAGCAGCAGGTGGCCTGCAGTCAGGCTGGGTGCTCACCTGTCCAGGTGGGATGCAGAGCACCTCCGTGAGAATGGCATTGGGGGTGGAGAGCAGGACTTCAGTCTATGGAATGCCTTTCAGTTCTCGTGCCCTGTGATTCCGTATAATTAAATGCCAAGGGTGCCTTGGTGGTGCCCCTTCCGATGTTTAAGGGTTCTTTGAGGGCAGGGAGAAGGGGATTGTTAGCGGGGTGGAGGGGGATGAGGAGGCGCTTGGTAATTACTAAGGTTGTGCTTTAAGAATTTTGTTTAGGTGTGTAATTTTTGTCATCCGTTTCCTAGCCTTCAGGGTCCTTGGGAAAGAAAGGTACGAAAACCAAAAGAGAAGAAGAGTTTCATAGTTCATGATTATGAGGCAGGATCAGAGTCTTTTTTTTAGTTATGATTGATTATATTTTAAAGAATTCTTGCTTTAAAAGTTTATTTTGTGAAACTCTTGCCCCACCTTTTACTTCAACTTCTCCATCGGTGTGTTATGAATTGTAGATAGGGTAGGTGACCTGCCATCTTCCTTTCCTCGGGAGGTCAGGATGCAGCAGTGGATTGTCTGTTAGATCCTGGGAATTGCCACTTTTCTCACGTCCACCCACCCTGACTGCTCTTACAGCAGGCCCTGCTTCGTTTATGCATGCAAGCGAGGCCTCTGCAGCAAGCTCTGCAGGAAAGTTCGTTACATGACTGTCCAGATTCCCCATCCTTGCCTGGAATAAACAGTACGCTTTGTCTTCTTACGTGCATCCCTTGTAGGTGAAGATGGTTCTGGTAAAACGACCCTCATGACTAAACTTCAAGGAGCTGAGCATGGCAAAAAGGGAAGAGGCCTAGAGTATCTCTACCTCAGCGTCCACGACGAGGACCGAGATGGTGAGTGAAGCGTTGGTGTCCGTGCAGGTGTCTGTCTCCTTGGTTGCCCCTCCGGCAACATGGCCGGACATTCTTCTCAATGTTCTGTTTAGTTTAGGAGAATTAGTGATGGGGCAATGGGTGGAGTGTGTGTCTTTGTAGGACTTTACCTACTTTTCTTTGTAGAGAACGGTAGCAAAATGGAGAATGAGCCTCTTTGCTGGGTGGCCTCACTTAAAAGGAGATACAGAGGGTAAAGTTTCAGATGTACATAAACTTAAGAAACTAGGAAGTTTTTTACACGTTTTGGACTTTTCTGTGAGAAAAATACTCGGCAGACTGATCTTGTTACTCTGGTTCTAGTGGAGAGTCTGAAATTGGTGCAGTTCAGAGTATAACAGCTTAACAGACAACTCACGAGAGAATTTTTTTTTTTTAATTTTTGGCCTTTTTTTTCGTTTTTTCTTTTCCTCCGTCTTTATTCTATGGTCTGTGTGGGCCTCCCATCTCTGTGAAACTCTAGCCCCACCTTTTGCTGCAAAGCATTGGCTCTGGGCACAGATGCTCCAGAGTGCTGGCTCATAATTGTGTACACCAATGTAGTTGGTCCATGGCCTGTGGGATCTTCCCAGGCCAGGGATCGAACCAGTGCCCCTTGCACTGCAAGGCGGTGTCCTTACCCACTGGACCACCAGGGAAGTCCGCTTGAGTCTTTTTTTTTTTTTTTTTAAGATTTATTTATTTATTTATTTTGGTGGGGGTGGGGTGCGGAGGGAGGGGAGCAGGTGGGCCACTTCTATTGGTCTTTCATTTGTCCACTTTCATCCATCTTTATTCTTTGGCCCGTGTAGGCCTCCCATCGCGGTGGCCTCTGTTGTCGCAGAGCGCCAGCTCTGGGCACATGCGCTCCAGAGCTCTGGCTTGGTAATTGGACACATCAGTCCAGCCGCTCCGCGGCACGTGGGATCTTCCCAGGCCAGGGATCGAACCGGCGCCCCCTGCACTGCAAGGCGGTGTCCTTATCCACTGGACCACCAGGGAAGCCACCACTTGAGTTTTTTTTGTGACAGTGTATAAATGCTGATTTCCTGAGGGGGTTTTGTTTCGTTTGATTTTCCCCCAGTAGAGAGAATAGAGAGGCAGTATTGTTTTTTAATTTACATTTTTAGAATGTAAATAGTAATCGTTTTCTACCTTCTGGGTATTTGGGATGGGTAGCCCTCCTATAAAGATTAGATGCCATTGAAATTTTTTTCTTACTACTGTGAGTCCAGTTGAAACAGTGGTTTTTGGTTCCCACTAGTCAGTATTGCCTCCTTTGTAAACTTTGAGGCTTTATGTTAGATCTTGAATGACTCTAAAATAATTAATTATTAGTGCCTAAATCTTTTTATTTGTAGAAAAGTTATCTCTGTAGCCTAAAGATGAAATATCTTTATTGAATTACTTTCTTTAAGATTGCCTTTACCTATTTAAACAGTAAGAGTCATGATGTAACAGTACTCATACAAGGGTTCAAATCCTACTGCCTCTGGCCCCCCGCTTGCTTATTGCTGAAGTGAAGAAGCTGATGCCAGGTCATTCCTTCCACCTTAATTCTTCTAGCTCCAAGAATTATTTAAATAGCGGGGGAGACCCTGTAATCTTAACTTAATGGTCATCTTAGAATCCCAGGAACTTTTTTTCTGCTCCTCCTTCCTTGGCTTCCTTTGCCTTGCTAAACCTTCCCTGAAGGATGTAAAGAGAGGTGGGAGGGAGACCCGATGCTGAGGGCTCTGCTTGTTTGTGTAGGGGGAGCAGAGGCTCTCCGGTGCCCACCTGGGCCGACTGGAGTTGGTGTAAGTAGGGTTGGGACTCAGGAGTCACTGGGCTAGGCTAGGGGTCTGAGCCGTTTGCTTCCTGTCTTTGATAATTATTGTGGGAAGAATTTGGGCTTTGGAGCCCGGCAGAACTGGTTTAGAATCCTCCTTCTGTAGTCGCTAGTTGTGACTGACTTAACCATTCTGATCCTCAGTTTCCTCATTAGTGATACTGGGCAATGGGACCAGTTCATAGATTGACCGAATGAGACGTGGCATGTGTCAGGTGTCACTGAGGGCTTGAGACAGTGGTAGGTCTGCTACTCTTCTCCCCCTCACCCAAAATTTTAAACTTTGTGTTTTGTATTATGGTATAGCTGATTAGCAGTGTTGCGGTAGCAAAGGGATCTGGTGACCTTTTGAACGTGTAGGAAGTGTGGTGTAGATACTCTGTACTCCTATAGGCACCTAGGGCTCTCATGCCACCATCAAAGTAACCACGTCCCCTTGCCTTAGAGTCGAAGTACACGTTCATTATTATTTCAGATTCCTTAAGGTTGCCTTCAAAACTTCTTGCTGTCTGCATTTAAAGGATTTTTTTAGGCAGCCTACTTGCAAGTTCCTCTTTGATGAAAGAGTTCTGTCCTTACCTGTGGGTAATTATATAGCTTTCAGCCTCACCTTTTTTTTTTTTTTTTTTGATTGTGTGGTATGACTGGGTTATAAATATGCATTTTGCAGGCAGTCACCTAGTTAGAGAAAATAGGCTCTAGTTTGTCCTTCATTTGTGGTAGGGCTTGACATGTCAGAGGACCTCTGTCTTCAAGGTTAGGGGTATCCATGTAATACATGTGTCTGTGATCTCCATGCACAGGGGTAAAATAATTTACGTATAAATGTAGTGGTAAGAAAGGCTGAAAAAGGAGGCATGTCTTATGAGGAGCAGGCAGTAAAATCTTCAGACTTCAGGTACAGAGCAGTATTTTTGAAGGCATTTGTAGAATCCGAATTAAAACTGCTATCTGAAATGTATTAGTTTTGAAAACATAGCTAGATGTAGGTAGCTTTACTGTACTACTGAAATAAAGTTATGAATATAAAATTTTTCACAGCATGTTAAGGAATTGATTATACCAGAAAAAGGTAGCTAACTGGAGACAGGTTTTTGTTTGTTTGTTTGTTTTTTTGACAAAACAAGAGACTTCATTGGGAAGGGGCACCCAGACAGAGAGCAGGAGGGTCAGGGAACCCGGGAAAACTGCTCTGCCAAGTGGCTCTCAGTCTCGGGTTTTATGGTGATGGGGTTGGTTTCCGGGTTGTCTCTGGCCAGTCACTCTGACTCAGGGTCCTTCCTGGTCATGCATGCATTGCTCAGCTGAAATGGATTTCAACAAGGAGAATTCTGGGAGATCAGTAGGACACATGGCATCTCCTTTTGACTTTTCCCAAATTTGAAGACAGGTTTTAAAGTGTTAGTTGGAATTTATTGGAAAAGAAGTCAATAAAATTGTATTTTTGATGGTAGGCTATTTCCCTTGAGGTGCTTATATTTAAAAAAAATTTTTTTGCAAAAGATACTTAAAGTTTTTAAAGTATGTTATTAATTTGGAGAATTATATTCTATGGCTTGATTAGGTGTAGTTTTCAAATCACATGCTTCATCAGATGCCAACACTTGCACGTGGGTGTGTATGTGTTTTTAAATTTACTGTGGAAAAGCAAACTACATACAACAAAATCAACTGGTTTGATGTGGTCCAGTATATCTGTCCCCTGCCTTCAGGTCAGCAGTTCTTGGTCACTTTTACATCAGCTGTACCTTCACCCTCTTTTCATTCATTATGTATGTCTAAGATTGGGGTTTTTAAAAACATAATCGTATGATCATACCAGAATAAGTGTAGTTTCCTTAATATCATCAGGCATCCCATAATTCATATTTCCGTTTCTGTAAGTAGTGAGTTTATCTCGGCACTTCAGTCCAAAGGTCCTGTCTCTTCCTCACCCTCTGTGGTATGTGAGCGCTCTGTTGAGTGTGACGGACACGAGAGGAGCCTGTTTAGCCCTGGGCTCCTCAGCTCAGCCTGCCGCCTCACAGAGTGCTGCTATCTTAGGATGGATTATTTAGACTATGGCACAGTTGTGCAGGGAAACTTTGTAGCTTTTATTCGTATCTTTTGATTTTTACTGAAAGCTAAAGTGTCCTTCATTCTTGACTCCTCAGATACTGCTGCAAGCCTGTTAGGTGTGGACACAGTATATTATGGTTGTTACAAATTTTATAGTTTTGACAGTTTACAGGGTGCCTTGATGAAGGCTTGCTGTATTCTCCAGTTAGGTTTTTTTGTGTTCTGTATGGAGTTCCATGATTGTCACCTTCAAGTTCTTCCTCCTGTCGCTCTTCTATCAGCTGTGCTGATGGTCTTAATCAGTAACTTGGCTTCTCTTCTTTTCTTAGATCATACGCGCTGCAATGTGTGGATTCTGGATGGAGACCTATACCACAAAGGCCTGCTGAAATTCGCAGTTTCTGCTGAATCTTTGCCAGAGACCCTGGTCATTTTTGTTGCAGACATGTCTAGGCCTTGGACTGTGATGGAATCTCTACAGAAGTGGGCTAGTGTTTTACGTGAGCACATTGATAAAATGAAAATTCCGCCTGAAGAAATGAGGGAGCTTGAACGGAAGTGTAAGTAATGTAGGGTTTTCTTAGTGGGAACATTCCCTGGTCCCTTTGGATTCCAGCCCCCTTCCTTTTCACAGTGTCAAGAGTCTGCAAAGCCGCCCTTACAGAGTGCTTGTGTTTTGTTTTTCTTTTTAAAGATTTATTTATTTACTTACTTATTTTTGGGGGGGCGTGGGGTGAGGCAGGGTGGGGTGGGGGGGGATGGGTGGGCCATTTCTATTGGTCTTTCATTTATGTGTTTTCATCCATCTTTGTTCTTTGGCCCATGTGGGCCTCCCATCGCGGTGGCCTCTGTTGTCCCAGAGCACTCGCTCTGGGCGCACATGTGCTCTAGAGTTCCGGATCGGTAATTGGACACATCGGTCCAGCTGCTCTGCGGCACGTGGGATCTTCCCAGGCCAGGGATCGAACCAGCGCCCCTTGCACTGCAAGGCGGTGTCCTTACCCACTGGACCACCAGGGAAGCCCAGTGCTTCTCTTTTGTTTGCACCATTTATTTCAGAGTTGCTCTTGTAGGTTCAGTAGTCCAAAAGTCTCCAAAGCAGGGAATTCCCTGTCTTTCCAGTGGTTGACACTTCCACTGCAGGGGGCCCAGGTTCGATCCCTGGTTGGGGAACTAAGATCCCGTAAGCCCCATGGCATGGCCAAAAAAAAAAGGTCTCCAAAGCAGTCTTTGAATCAGTATTCCTTATTTTCACTGTTTCTGTTTTATAATAAGGGTTCTTCCCTTATCCCCTAAACTGTGATTGGTTCTGTGAGTCTTTCTGCTTTTCAGTTTACCCCTTGTCTGCTGAGTTAGCATCTGTGGATGTAGAGATTCACTGTGATCTCTAGCTTGAGTCCCTTGCCCTGGATTCCATTGAGGTCCTGTGGACCCTCTTGTTGGCAGGTTTAAAGGAAGCCCCACAAAAGACATCTTTTAGCTCCTACCTTAGTTCAGTTTGCCATCCAACAAATAAGATTTTAATTAGAAATAGGAAGGTTTTTTTTTTTTTTTTTTGTCATTGAAATGAAAGGATATTTTAAGACTCAGGACATCCAGGGCCTTTTGAGAACAAAGAACTTATAAAAGGAAGTTTGTTTTGTTTTTCCTTAATGTGATTCAGAAGCTTGTTTTTCATTTCTCTTTGCTTCTGTGCAGTTACATCAGCTCCTGTTCACTTGCCAGGGAAATGGGAGGGGCAGGGGCTGGAGCTGTGGCGGCGGCCGCGGCGCGGTCTTGGCCGGGGCAGTCTTGGCTCCGCCTGGCTTAGTTCCACAGGATGACCTCATTCCCTTTAGTGAGGTAATGAGGGCTGCTGGGGCATGGCACCCGGGATCTTCACACTTAACTGACAGGGGCCCGTCGGGGTTGTGCTTTTCAAATTAGATTGCTTGCTGTGTGTCTTCCTGCCGTAACTTCACCTTGCCCCGTCTCAGATCAGCTAAAACAGCGAGTTGAACATTGAATTCTTTAGTCTGCTCCGTGCCTGTGTGTTTCCTGGGGAAGCCGCATAGGTGCGGCAGTGATTGCTGTGCAGCTCAGTGCATCTGTCCTCAGACACCGTCCTTCCCAGATAAAGCCCATCTTTCCCCTAAAATAGAGACCCTGGAGACAACTTCTGAGAAGAGTCCTGGACTGAAGAGCTGTTTTCCTATCGCTGCACATTTAGCGTCGTACCCAGATGAATGGCACAGGAGATTTCATTTTCTGAACCTTTAGAGTTATAAACTCTAGATTTGTTAAAACAGGGGGAAAAAAGGAAAAGATTGAGGCAAGGATGTTTTTGTTTCTCAGAGGAGGCACGTGTCTGCCTGGGGCCAGGTCTGTTCCAGGTGTTGGGGCTGCACGCAGCAGACAGGCTGCCCGCTCCTGGGGACCTTGTGTTCCCATGACATTCTGGATTTATTTTGTGGTCTTCATCATTGATGTCTGTGTCACTTAGGATTAGATTGAATTGCATGTGACACAGGCCCAAAATAACTGGCGTACACAAAACTGGGTTTTATTTCTCTCTCCTGTAAATGAAATCTAGAGGTCGTTAATTCAGGCCTGGAAGGCAACTGGAGCAAGACAGGCCACGGACCCTGGCTCCTTTTCGTTTACTGCTTGGTCATCTCTAGGGTGTGGTCCTCTTCCTCCTGGCATCTGGAGCTCCAGCCTTCGCATTCATGTTGCAAGCAGACAGACCTACAGAGGAAAAGCAAAGAAGAGCTGAAGGGCGTGTGCCTGCTGTCTTCCTCAGGAGGTGTTTACTAAGGAAGCGCAGTCGGTGTGGCCGTGTGTTGTCAGTATCAGGGTTCGGTTTGATTTTAAGGAAGAAGAGGAGGGGACGCTGGAGGGCAGCTAGCGATTGCTGGAACTGAATCCAAGCCTTGTGACTCCAGTTAACCTTCTGAGGCCTTTCTTGTTTTCACTGCCTTTCCTCTGAGATGTTTGGAATGACATTCACGCCTTTGTTTTACCCGTTGAAGGAGTGCCTTTGTGCGTGGTGGTTTTAGTTTACATTTTATTTATTTATTTACTTTTTAAATTAGGTTACATTTTAATCAAGCAGTTGGCCATCCTCTTGCTTGGAGGACTCCCACTTTGCAGATTAATTGCACTTTAGTTAGTGTATAGAATAAGCAAAGGGCTGTTGCCCAACTTGCTTTCGGGCTCCAGTCAGCTGAGTTGGGAAGGCTGCTCCCTGGCCAGCCCTCTTTTCTGCATTAGGGTCCCCAGTGGTCCTGAATCCTGGCAGCTGTTTGGCTGCAGGATTTGTCTGGGTGATGAGGGAAGAGCGAGCAATCCCCAAACCTGCCAGAAGGTGGTGCTTGTGTAGGTTAGTCTGGTCTTTCCAGCTTTGTGTTTGGGGCTTCCCTTGCTTATCAGGTAGGGGAGGAAGATCAGGTGCTGTCTCTTGGGTCTTCTCAGAACTGTGGAAACAACAGGTGATCAGTGAGGTAGGAAAAGAAGAGAAAGAGGTGCCGGCAGCTTAGGGTAGAGCTGCTTCTTCCCAGACCCACTCCCAGGTTTAGGGCAGCCCCAGGGACGTAGTCTTCAAGAGCTACTTAGGATTAGATTGAATTGCATGTGACACAGGCCCAAAATAACTGGCGACACAAACTGGGTTTTATTTCTCTCTCTGTAAATGAAATCTAGAGGTCGTTAATTCAGGCCTGGAAGGCAACTGGAGCAAGACAGGCCACGGACCCTGGTCCTTTTCGTTTACTGCTTGGTCATCTCTAGGGTGTGGTCCTCTTCCTCCTGGCATCTGGAGCTCCAGCCTTCGCATTCATGTTGCAAGCAGACAGACCTACAGAGGAAAAGCAAAGAAGAGCTGAAGGGCGTGTGCCTGCTGTCTTCCTCAGGAGGTGTTTACTAAGGAAGCGCAGTCGGTGTGGCCGTGTGTTGTCAGTATCAGGGTTCGGTTTGATTTTAAGGAAGAAGAGGAGGGGACGCTGGAGGGCAGCTAGCGATTGCTGGAACTGAATCCAAGCCTTGTGACTCCAGTTAACCTTCTGAGGCCTTTCTTGTTTTCACTGCCTTTCCTCTGAGATGTTTGGAATGACATTCACGCCTTTGTTTTACCCGTTGAAGGAGTGCCTTTGTGCGTGGTGGTTTTAGTTTACATTTTATTTATTTATTTACTTTTTAAATTAGGTTACATTTTAATCAAGCAGTTGGCCATCCTCTTGCTTGGAGGACTCCCACTTTGCAGATTAATTGCACTTTAGTTAGTGTATAGAATAAGCAAAGGGCTGTTGCCCAACTTGCTTTCGGGCTCCAGTCAGCTGAGTTGGGAAGGCTGCTCCCTGGCCAGCCCTCTTTTCTGCATTAGGGTCCCCAGTGGTCCTGAATCCTGGCAGCTGTTTGGCTGCAGGATTTGTCTGGGTGATGAGGGAAGAGCGAGCAATCCCCAAACCTGCCAGAAGGTGGTGCTTGTGTAGGTTAGTCTGGTCTTTCCAGCTTTGTGTTTGGGGCTTCCCTTGCTTATCAGGTAGGGGAGGAAGATCAGGTGCTGTCTCTTGGGTCTTCTCAGAACTGTGGAAACAACAGGTGATCAGTGAGGTAGGAGGAAAGAGAAGAGAAAGAGGTGCCGGCAGCTTAGGGTAGAGCGCTGCTTCTTCCCAGACCCACTCCCATCTGATGCTTAAGGGCAGCCCCAGGCGGCTCCCACTGTGAAATCCTGGCCATCCCACCACCTAGAGAGAGACAATACCGCGGTGTGTGTGCACTTGGGTTTCCCTGGTGGCTCAGGGGTCAACAATCTGCCCGCTGATGCAGGAGATGCAAGAGACCTGGATTTGATCCTTGGGTTGGGAAGATCCCCTGGAGAAGAAAATGACAACCCACTCCAGTATTCGTACCTGTAGAATCTCATGGACAGAGGAGCCTGGCAGGCTACGGTCCACGGGGTCTCAAAAAAGTTAGACAGGATCTAGCAACTAAACAACAACAACAGGTATGTCTCCTAAGGGAAACGCACATTTTATTATCCCAGTTACATAGTTCTCACTATGTTTTTATCATTCCTTTTCATCACCTCTGTTAGGAAAATTTGCTCTGCCTTCCAACTTATTTTTTTTAATGTTGAGTTATTAAAAACACATGTGCAAAAAAAGAAAAAAGGAATAAGAGAAAAACACATGTGTATTTCCTACTGTTTTGGGATACCAGTAATTGTCAGTCCTTCAGAGAATGAGTAGCCTAGCCCAGGGTTTCCCACCCATTTTCATATCATGGCATGTATAGAACATAGCAGAGATTATATAACATGCAGGGCGGCGCTTCCTGGAGCAGACTGCCGCGCCAGCCCTGCCTGCCTTCCCTCAGCCGCCTAGCTTACCTGTAGTCTCTGCCAGGCTCTGCCAGGCTTACCGACCTGCAGCCTGTTTGAGTGCCTCGCGGGACCTTGGAGAGGTATCGATGTTGCCCAGAGAGTTAAGCCATTGTTAAAATTCTTTTAGAAAATGTGGGAAGACTAGTCTGAGTCTGCTCCTGCCACCCTTTTGTGGTCCTTGAATCCTGGCAGCTGTTTGGCTGCAGGATTTG
Organism: Tragulus kanchil; assembly: GCA_022376925.1. NCBI lineage: Eukaryota > Metazoa > Chordata > Mammalia > Artiodactyla > Tragulidae > Tragulus > Tragulus kanchil. Next base: position 160,269,343 of record JAIOJX010000031.1, on the reverse strand, counting down.
TCTGGGTGATGAGGGAAGAGCGAGCAATCCCCAAACCTGCCAGAAGGTGGTGCTTGTGTAGGTTAGTCTGGTCTTTCCAGCTTTGTGTTTGGGGCTTCCCTTGCTTATCAGGTAGGGGAGGAAGATCAGGTGCTGTCTCTTGGGTCTTCTCAGAACTGTGGAAACAACAGGTGATCAGTGAGGTAGGAGGAAAGAGAAGAGAAAGAGGTGCCGGCAGCTTAGGGTAGAGCGCTGCTTCTTCCCAGACCCACTCCCATCTGATGCTTAAGGGCAGCCCCAGGCGGCTCCCACTGTGAAATCCTGGCCATCCCACCACCTAGAGAGAGACAATACGCGGTGTGTGTGCACTTGGGTTTCCCTGGTGGCTCAGGGGTCAACAATCTGCCCGCTGATGCAGGAGATGCAAGAGACCTGGATTTGATCCTTGGGTTGGGAAGATCCCCTGGAGAAGAAAATGACAACCCACTCCAGTATTCGTACCTGTAGAATCTCATGGACAGAGGAGCCTGGCAGGCTACGGTCCACGGGGTCTCAAAAAAGTTAGACAGGATCTAGCAACTAAACAACAACAACAGGTATGTCTCCTAAGGGAAACGCACATTTTATTATCCCAGTTACATAGTTCTCACTATGTTTTTATCATTCCTTTTCATCACCTCTGTTAGGAAAATTTGCTCTGCCTTCCAACTTATTTTTTTTAATGTTGAGTTATTAAAAACACATGTGCAAAAAAAGAAAAAAGGAATAAGAGAAAAACACATGTGTATTTCCTACTGTTTTGGGATACCAGTAATTGTCAGTCCTTCAGAGAATGAGTAGCCTAGCCCAGGGTTTCCCACCCATTTTCATATCATGGCATGTATAGAACATAGCAGAGTTTATATAACATGCAGGGGCGGCGCTTCCTGGAGCAGACTGCCGCGCCAGCCCTGCCTGCCTTCCCTCAGCCGCCTAGCTTACCTGTAGTCTCTGCCAGGCTCTGCCAGGCTTACCGACCTGCAGCCTGTTTGAGTGCCTCGCGGGACCTTGGAGAGGTATCGATGTTGCCCAGAGAGTTAAGCCATTGTTAAAATTCTTTTAGAAAATGTGGGAAGACTAAAAATAGAGTACATATTCTCAGTTACATTTGTATATAATTCTAGAAAATACAAACTGATCTGTGTTGAAAGAAAGTGGATCAGTGGTTGCCTGGAGGTAGGGATAGGGTTGAGGGGAGGAGGAACAGATTACCAAAAGGTACAAGAAAACTTTAGGGGGTGATAGATAACATGCACTGTCCTGATTGTGGTGCCAACTCAGGGGTGTATTCACATGTCAGAAATAGCAAATGTAAGGAGTTTTGTGGTGGTCTAGTGGTTAGGATCCCAGGCTCTCACTGCTGTGGCCCAGATTCAATCCCTGATCAGGGAACTGAGATCCACAAGCCCTGAGGCACGTCTCCGCTGGCCCCTGCAAAAAAATCAAACTTAACATTTTAAATGTGTGGAGTTTGTTCTGTGTCGATCTTGGCTCCATAAAGCCAAAATCAGATTTTTTTTTTTTTAACAAAAGAGAAAATGTACGAACCTTTGATTGCTTCAAGAGCCTCCAACAATCATCAGAAAACCTTTCTCTGTTTTTTGTCCAGAATGCAATGCAGTAAAGATCTGTGTGGTAGATTGTTGTTGCTGTTGTTTTTAAATTTTGACCTCTTTTTTTATTGTTTTTTATTTATTTATTTATTTTTATCCATCTTTATTCTTTGGCCTGTGTGGGCCTCCCATTGCAGTGGCCTCTCTTGCTGTAGAGCACCGGCTCTGGGCGCATGCCCTCCACAGTGCTGGCTCATAATTGGACACACCAGCTATGAGATCTTCACGGGCCAGGGATTGAACCAGTGCCTTCTGCACTGCAAGGCAAACTCTTTACCCACTGGATCATCAGGGAAGCCCTTCAGTAGATTGTTCATAGCGGCAGTGCATTTCTACGAATGAGCTTAATTAAAGAGAAGTTGTAGAGAGGAAGTGTTACATTTGTACTTCAGCGTTTAATCAGTGGTTTTCACTTTATACAAAAGACAGTGTGTTCCCAGATCATTCCAGAAGCTTAGATAATGCTAACCTAAAGTCATTGTAAATTAGAAGTCATTGTTTTAAAATATTTGAAACCTGTTCTGTGAGTGAAGGAGATAACATGCACCTTTCTCCAGGTTCTCTTTCATCTAGCTGTTTGAGTTTTCTCAGTGAGCATGTTGTGGATGAGAGTCGGAGTCCTGTCGGTCTTTTAGTTGTGTTGTGTGTGGAAGAGTAGAGCTGCCTGTTTGCTCCTCTGGCTCGAAGTACCTTTGACAATCACATGCTTTTTCTCTGGCCTGACATGTGACCTTGAAGCACCCAGGGAAAGGGGCAGGACTATGGGCTTTGTGTTCACTTGACCTAACCAAGACCTTGGACCACTCTCAGCGCTAAGGTCCTCCTGTGGAGCCGCATCCTTGGCCAGAGCAGTGACTGTGTGTGCCGAGGAGTGGATGTTGTGCCATGGACTCCTTGGGTTAGGTAGGAACAGGTCCATGACGCATGTAGCTCAGGGTCTCCTAAAGATGGATCACCCCACCAGAGCGAGGATGATGTCGAGAGGCAGATGGGGCTGGGCAAGTCCAGCCTCACTCTTCACCTTGGGCACACCCGCACTCTATGGAGCCAGCATGCTTTTGTGTAGGTCAAGTGGTTTTAACTATTTCGAAAGAGAAATCTGAGGCGTTTATAAGTTATAAACTATTTCTAGTGGTTGCCTTTGTTGAAGTAACACAGCTCAACTATCCTAATATTTTGGAAGTGTAAAATATGTAAGAAAAGTGTTAGGAAATTCCTTGGTGGTCCAGTAGTTAGGACTCAGTGCTTTCACTGCCATGGCCTGGGTTCAGCCCCTGATTGGGGAACTAAGATATGGCAAGCCTCCCAGTTTGGCCCAAAAAGAAAAAGTTTGGTTTTTGTTTTCTTAGTAGGGAATATTGAAGCTTTAGGAGACTTTCTTAAAACCTGTTTAATTGTTGAGAGTCAGATACAAGTGAAGACGATTAAGAGAATATCTTTGAAGTTACACGACTCAGACTGCGCATGTCAGAGCTGAATTAAAGAGAAGTTGTAGAGAGGAAGTGTTACATTTGTACTTCAGCGTTTAATCAGTGGTTTTCACTTTATACAAAAGACAGTGTGTTCCCAGATCATTCCAGAAGCTTAGATAATGCTAACCTAAAGTCATTGTAAATTAGAAGTCATTGTTTTAAAATATTTGAAACCTGTTCTGTGAGTGAAGGAGATAACATGCACCTTTCTCCAGGTTCTCTTTCATCTAGCTGTTTGAGTTTTCTCAGTGAGCATGTTGTGGATGAGAGTCGGAGTCCTGTCGGTCTTTTAGTTGTGTTGTGTGTGGAAGAGTAGAGCTGCCTGTTTGCTCCTCTGGCTCGAAGTACCTTTGACAATCACATGCTTTTTCTCTGGCCTGACATGTGACCTTGAAGCACCCAGGGAAAGGGGCAGGACTATGGGCTTTGTGTTCACTTGACCTAACCAAGACCTTGGACCACTCTCAGCGCTAAGGTCCTCCTGTGGAGCCGCATCCTTGGCCAGAGCAGTGACTGTGTGTGCCGAGGAGTGGATGTTGTGCCATGGACTCCTTGGGTTAGGTAGGAACAGGTCCATGACGCATGTAGCTCAGGGTCTCCTAAAGATGGATCACCCCACCAGAGCGAGGATGATGTCGAGAGGCAGATGGGGCTGGGCAAGTCCAGCCTCACTCTTCACCTTGGGCACACCCGCACTCTATGGAGCCAGCATGCTTTTGTGTAGGTCAAGTGGTTTTAACTATTTCGAAAGAGAAATCTGAGGCGTTTATAAGTTATAAACTATTTCTAGTGGTTGCCTTTGTTGAAGTAACACAGCTCAACTATCCTAATATTTTGGAAGTGTAAAATATGTAAGAAAAGTGTTAGGAAATTCCTTGGTGGTCCAGTAGTTAGGACTCAGTGCTTTCACTGCCATGGCCTGGGTTCAGCCCCTGATTGGGGAACTAAGATATGGCAAGCCTCCCAGTTTGGCCCAAAAAGAAAAAAGTTTGGTTTTTTTGTTTTCTTAGTAGGGAATATTGAAGCTTTAGGAGACTTTCTTAAAACCTGTTTAATTGTTGAGAGTCAGATACAAGTGAAGACGATTAAGAGAATATCTTTGAAGTTACACGACTCAGACTGCGCATGTCAGAGCTGAGAGTTTACATCACCACGCCTCAGTCCCCAATACTGCAGATAAGTCAGATGCCGTTAGGAAGTTGTCACAAGCTTACTACCCCATTCAGTTTTCTAAAGCTGGCATGTGCGTTTTTTATTGTGTGTGTGTAATTTTTTTTTCCTTCTTCACTTGTAGTTGTGAAAGATTTTCAAGACTATGTCGAGCCTGAGGAAGGCTGTCAAGGTTCCCCACAGAGAAGAGGACCTCTGACCTCAGGTCCTGACGAAGAAAATGTTGCCCTGCCTCTCGGTGACAACGTGCTGACTCACAACCTGGGAATCCCAGTGCTGGTGGTGTGCACGAAGGTGTGTGCCAGAGAATTGTGAGCGTGGCTGGGTGTGGCCAGTGAACAGTCACCATCTGAAAGAAACTCGGAAACTAATTAGGTGTCTTCCCAAGGGGGTGTTGGGCTAATTTGGGATTCATTAAGGAACATTGAATATGTCAGGATAGAAAATACTGTTGTTTTACCTTGCTTCTAGAATTCACTTAAAGCCTGGGTTAGTCTCCTCATGGAGCACTGTCAACTTTATTAAGGGACTCAAACTCGGTACTGAAAGTAGTTTTTTTAAGGCTGTGTAAGTCAGTTCATTCAGCTCAAACTAGCAGTGAAAAGGAACACAGAAGAGCAGAATTACTTTGGTTTTTGCTCTGTAAAGTCTGTTGGACTAGAGTTGTTTTCAGAAAGGAACAGAGTAACTCTGGAAAAACAAGGAAGGGGACTCAGGGTTTGTAAAGTAATGAGGCAGGAGTATAAACTAAGGGTAGTAATAGAGAAATAAAGTTGCAGTCTCTTAGAAACAAAAATGAAATAGCTTTAGCAGCACTTCGGGTTTCGAAAATTCTTTAATCTTGGAGCCGCTAGGTTGCCCAACGACAGCATGTGCTGTTCACGTCAGATTCTGTGCGAATGGAGCCCTGCGGAGTGTGCAGTGCACGGTCAGGTCCGACGGTCCTGTTTCCTGGAGTGGTCTTATTTAAATCCTAGAACAACCGTGAGATGATCGGTTAATTATACCCCACTTTGCAGAGGTGGAAACTCAGACCTGGGACGAGGGGAACGTCTCCAGTTGCTTTTCACTCTTGTTTGTCTGTGAAATGAATGCTTGGTCTCTGGGCTGCGGCCTCCCTCTCTGCAGCAGTGATGCGTCAGCTCTGAAGCGGCGGAGGCTGCGCAGTGACGCCTCCTCTCTGTCCTCCTGCAGTGTGCAGGGTGGGCCCATTACAGGGAGCACTTTGACTTCATCCAGTCCCACCTGCGGAGGTTCTGCCTTCAGTGTATCCTTGGGTTCCCACAGAGAAGAGGACCTCTGACCTCAGGTCCTGACGAAGAAAATGTTGCCCTGCCTCTCGGTGACAACGTGCTGACTCACAACCTGGGAATCCCAGTGCTGGTGGTGTGCACGAAGGTGTGTGCCAGAGAATTGTGAGCGTGGCTGGGTGTGGCCAGTGAACAGTCACCATCTGAAAGAAACTCGGAAACTAATTAGGTGTCTTCCCAAGGGGGTGTTGGGCTAATTTGGGATTCATTAAGGAACATTGAATATGTCAGGATAGAAAATACTGTTGTTTTACCTTGCTTCTAGAATTCACTTAAAGCCTGGGTTAGTCTCCTCATGGAGCACTGTCAACTTTATTAAGGGACTCAAACTCGGTACTGAAAGTAGTTTTTTTAAGGCTGTGTAAGTCAGTTCATTCAGCTCAAACTAGCAGTGAAAAGGAACACAGAAGAGCAGAATTACTTTGGTTTTTGCTCTGTAAAGTCTGTTGGACTAGAGTTGTTTTCAGAAAGGAACAGAGTAACTCTGGAAAAACAAGGAAGGGGACTCAGGGTTTGTAAAGTAATGAGGCAGGAGTATAAACTAAGGGTAGTAATAGAGAAATAAAGTTGCAGTCTCTTAGAAACAAAAATGAAATAGCTTTAGCAGCACTTCGGGTTTCGAAAATTCTTTAATCTTGGAGCCGCTAGGTTGCCCAACGACAGCATGTGCTGTTCACGTCAGATTCTGTGCGAATGGAGCCCTGCGGAGTGTGCAGTGCACGGTCAGGTCCGACGGTCCTGTTTCCTGGAGTGGTCTTATTTAAATCCTAGAACAACCGTGAGATGATCGGTTAATTATACCCCACTTTGCAGAGGTGGAAACTCAGACCTGGGACGAGGGGAACGTCTCCAGTTGCTTTTCACTCTTGTTTGTCTGTGAAATGAATGCTTGGTCTCTGGGCTGCGGCCTCCCTCTCTGCAGCAGTGATGCGTCAGCTCTGAAGCGGCGGAGGCTGCGCAGTGACGCCTCCTCTCTGTCCTCCTGCAGTGTGACGCGGTGAGCGTGCTGGAGAAGGAGCACGATTACAGGGACGAGCACTTTGACTTCATCCAGTCCCACCTGCGGAGGTTCTGCCTTCAGTGTATCCTTGGGGCTGTGTCGGAGCCAGGGCCGCAGGCTCCCCTCTGGGGGCTGGCCCAGGCTTCCTCCAGACGGGGTGTCTTCAGAACGATAGAGTACTTCCGGACTCCAGAAGAGTCCTTTTTTTTTTTTTTTTCAGAATAGTCTTTTGCCAGGGTGAAATTGTGTCCATGTTTTTGCTTTTTAAGATTTTACAGTGTTGAAATTCAGGACGTCATAATTTGTGCCTGATTTTGATAATTTGCTGTTTTTAATGGCGTACATTTCAGAGGCTTTCAAATTAAGAAGAAAGCTGATATGTGATCCTTTTATTACAAATTATTTTTATCGTATTTTAGAAATCCTTTTGCCTTGGTCTTGTTTCTGTGAAAATCCAGTAGCAGTTGGTGCCATCGCCCCCCGTCCCGGGCGTGGGAGAGTAAGGGTGGGCTCCAGGACTTCCCTCCACTCTTCCTTCCAGCTCTTCAGCTCAGCCAGCTCAGTGGAGGCTGCCGGTAACAGGTAGGTGCCCATCTCTCATATGCTTGATGCCAAACCTGATCACACGCAGGCGTCTGTCTGGGAAAGAGCCTGTGCGCCTTGTCTGCGTCAAGGGTTCTCCTGGGGCCTCAGACCCCGTAACTCGACTCTGGGACACAAACAGGTGGATCGGAAGGTGAGGGTTTACTTGTTAAAAAATGAACCACGTGGCCCACTGTCATCAACACGCTCTGTGCTTTTGACCTACTTCTGCTTCTGTTCCCTTTTACTTTTTAATTTTTTAACACTTTCTCTTAATCATGTATTGAACTAGAACTGAGCAACCTTGTGACTGGTACTTTGGGGATTGTGCTGGTGTGTCTGTTGTCTCCTCCTGCAGTGAATTGGTTTTCCTTAAGCAGACTGATCAGATGGAGCGGCTTTGATATACACATCAGTGAAGGAAGAAAAGAACCTCGACTTGTTGTATAAGTACATTGTTCATAAAACATATGGTTTCCACTTTACCACGCCTGCCTTAGTGGTGGAAAAGGAAGCCGTGTTTATGTGAGTTCTTCATAGGTGATGCTTTTTAAACACTTCTCTCTATGGTACCTTTGCTGTTTGCATTTGATCCTGTCAGGGGAAGTGCCTCTGTCGCTCATACAGCCGGCTCGCTGCTGCTTGGAGCACAGTGCTTGGAGCTGGACCTCCTCGGGCATAGATTGACTCAACTTTCCCTCTCTGCTCCTTCCCAGAGTGCTTGCCATTCTGCCTCCAGTCTGAAGAAAGTGGGTGGAGGGAGGTCAGGTGTGCTGCCTTTCTTCTTTGAGAGCAAGTTGCTAAAACATTGTTGCCACTTGTCAACTCTGGTGAAATACTGGCTGAGCAATCAAATACTGAAGGAGTGGCAGTGTAGGAAATTGGGGCTCATGAATGTTCTGCGTGGCAGCATCTGGTTAACGGGCATCTGTTGGCAGGATGGCTGTCTGTGTCCTCCCTGGCACCCCATCAGCCTGGGCTTTGGCGGTACCGAATGGCAGTCGTGGTTCTGGCCTTTCATGCTTGGCAGCCACTGGGGCCAACTGTCCTGGGTGGAGACTTGGACTCGGTGTCCCGCTCTCGCTGGAGAGTGGTAAGCGTGGAGGTTGCGCACACATTGAAGCGATGGACTCCGAGAGGACTTGGCCAGGAGGTCATGTTTTCAGGCTTAGATACCCTCTTGACTGGAAAAAGAATGGCAGTTTGTCCAGCAAACACTGAGCACCTGCTAGGTGACCCGGTTCTATGCTGAGGACACAGAAATGGATGAAATGTGGTCCCTGCCCAGGCCTTGTAAGGGACACGCACGGCTGAGGAGGGGCAGGGCAGGGCTGGGTAGTAGAGGTGGTGCAGCAGGGTGAGCAGAGGAGGGATGCTGGGAAGGGGAGTGGCGTGTGCCCGGCAGGCCAGAGGGACAGTCTAGGGGAAGACTGAAGGTGTGGAAGCCTGGGGCTCGACGGCTGAATAGGCTGCCTCCTCGACAACATTTAGAGAACGCTTCACTCCGGCTGTTCCCAGAAGCTAACTTGGAGACCTGGACTGACTGCAGAGCACGTCGTCCAGAGCAGTCTGGCCAGCACCAAAGCCGCAAGCCCCCAGCAAGTGCAGTGCTTCTAGAGCCCGTCAGTACCGGGTCACTTGTGATCCTGAGGAGGAATAGCAAGGAGACTAGTCATGTGCAGGGCTGGTCGGGATGGAGAGAAAGCTTCTGAGGGTGACACGGCCCATGGCAGTGTCTTGGTCACGCTCTGTCCCTGTGTACCTCGGGTCCTGTTGGTAGTGGCCCACTGGGGAGCTGATGAACTCAGCAAGTGGAGAGTGCCCTGGCTCAGCACCTCCTTGGCTGTAGAACTGTGGAGCCCAAGCTGGATGGAGAATGAGAAGCCTAGGAAAAAGTACGTCATGTAGGACAGCTTACAGATGCGCTTTAACTTGGGCTACAGCTGAGCTTAATGGAACCTGGGTGCCATCCTCCTCTGAGCTTTAGAGCTGGGCAGCACCCACACAGGATCCTCAGGAACGCCTGTGTTCCTCTGGTTTGAGGGCTACCGGAATGGCAGTCGTGGTTCTGGCCTTTCATGCTTGGCAGCCACTGGGGCCAACTGTCCTGGGTGGAGACTTGGACTCGGTGTCCCGCTCTCGCTGGAGAGTGGTAAGCGTGGAGGTTGCGCACACATTGAAGCGATGGACTCCGAGAGGACTTGGCCAGGAGGTCATGTTTTCAGGCTTAGATACCCTCTTGACTGGAAAAAGAATGGCAGTTTGTCCAGCAAACACTGAGCACCTGCTAGGTGACCCGGTTCTATGCTGAGGACACAGAAATGGATGAAATGTGGTCCCTGCCCAGGCCTTGTAAGGGACACGCACGGCTGAGGAGGGGCAGGGCAGGGCTGGGTAGTAGAGGTGGTGCAGCAGGGTGAGCAGAGGAGGGATGCTGGGAAGGGGAGTGGCGTGTGCCCGGCAGGCCAGAGGGACAGTCTAGGGGAAGACTGAAGGTGTGGAAGCCTGGGGCTCGCACGGCTGAATAGGCTGCCTCCTCGACAACATTTAGAGAACGCTTCACTCCGGCTGTTCCCAGAAGCTAACTTGGAGACCTGGACTGACTGCAGAGCACGTCGTCCAGAGCAGTCTGGCCAGCACCAAAGCCGCAAGCCCCCAGCAAGTGCAGTGCTTCTAGAGCCCGTCAGTACCCGGGTCACTTGTGATCCTGAGGAGGAATAGCAAGGAGACTAGTCATGTGCAGGGCTGGTCGGGATGGAGAGAAAGCTTCTGAGGGTGACACGGCCCATGGCAGTGTCTTGGTCACGCTCTGTCCCTGTGTACCTCGGGTCCTGTTGGTAGTGGCCCACTGGGGAGCTGATGAACTCAGCAAGTGGAGAGTGCCCTGGCTCAGCACCTCCTTGGCTGTAGAACTGTGGAGCCCAAGCTGGATGGAGAATGAGAAGCCTAGGAAAAAGTACGTCATGTAGGACAGCTTACAGATGCGCTTTAACTTGGGCTACAGCTGAGCTTAATGGAACCTGGGTGCCATCCTCCTCTGAGCTTTAGAGCTGGGCAGCACCCACACAGGATCCTCAGGAACGCCTGTGTTCCTCTGGTTTGAGGGCTAGGATAGCACAGGTCCTGTCCTCCCCTTGGCTCCAGGGTGCATGTTCACACATCTGTAAAACCAGCCAATCCATAAGAAAACCATCGTCAGAAAGAAGATTTCTCAGACAGCTCACAGGGGGGTCCTCCATGCCCGAGTCCAAGAGAAACAGTCCCACCCTGAGCTCTGTCCTCTGTGTTGCTCTGTATTCTCTCCTTGGTCAGAACAGGGCCCCAGTGTGTCCTTGTTCTTCTGGGCGGAGTTGTGGAAAAGCTCTGAACACTTTGTGGAGTCAGTATGTACAGGTACAAGGCCTCATTCTGGCTCCTTAGGCCTTGGGCCCTGTGACCTCAGTATGGAGCAGGTCCTGCAAGGATGAGCTGGTGGACTGTACCTCAGTGAATATTGCCTTGTTTGCCGAAGGCTGCAAGGCAGCCCAGCAAGTCCAGATCAGAACCTGGGGGAGTGGGTCTCAGCCGGGGGTCCTCTCTAACCCAGAGTGGGTGGAGTGTTCAGTAATGCGGTCCCAGGAGAAGCAAGCCATCTCTGTTTCTTTGCCTTTAGACCCGCAGGCTGGGACAATGAAAAGAAAATAGCTATTTTACATGAAAATTTCACGACTGTGAAGCCAGAAGATGCATATGAAGACTTTATTGTGAGACCTCCTGTGAGAAAGGTATCCAAATCAATCATTTTCAGAGTTGTTGGTGTTTTTATGGATAAAAACTTAATCTTCCACATTGAACCACCTCGGGGTAAAAATAGATGATAATCCAAGGCCTTTAAAAAGCCCTTTAGATGACAAGGGGGGTTTAGGGCCGGCCCATGGCAGTGTCTTGGTCACGCTCTGTCCCTGTGTACCTCGGGTCCTGTTGGTAGTGGCCCACTGGGGAGCTGATGAACTCAGCAAGTGGAGAGTGCCCTGGCTCAGCACCTCCTTGGCTGTAGAACTGTGGAGCCCAAGCTGGATGGAGAATGAGAAGCCTAGGAAAAAGTACGTCATGTAGGACAGCTTACAGATGCGCTTTAACTTGGGCTACAGCTGAGCTTAATGGAACCTGGGTGCCATCCTCCTCTGAGCTTTAGAGCTGGGCAGCACCCACACAGGATCCTCAGGAACGCCTGTGTTCCTCTGGTTTGAGGGCTAGGATAGCACAGGTCCTGTCCTCCCCTTGGCTCCAGGGTGCATGTTCACACATCTGTAAAACCAGCCAATCCATAAGAAAACCATCGTCAGAAAGAAGATTTCTCAGACAGCTCACAGGGGGGTCCTCCATGCCCGAGTCCAAGAGAAACAGTCCCACCCTGAGCTCTGTCCTCTGTGTTGCTCTGTATTCTCTCCTTGGTCAGAACAGGGCCCCAGTGTGTCCTTGTTCTTCTGGGCGGAGTTGTGGAAAAGCTCTGAACACTTTGTGGAGTCAGTATGTACAGGTACAAGGCCTCATTCTGGCTCCTTAGGCCTTGGGCCCTGTGACCTCAGTATGGAGCAGGTCCTGCAAGGATGAGCTGGTGGACTGTACCTCAGTGAATATTGCCTTGTTTGCCGAAGGCTGCAAGGCAGCCCAGCAAGTCCAGATCAGAACCTGGGGGAGTGGGTCTCAGCCGGGGGTCCTCTCTAACCCAGAGTGGGTGGAGTGTTCAGTAATGCGGTCCCAGGAGAAGCAAGCCATCTCTGTTTCTTTGCCTTTAGACCCGCAGGCTGGGACAATGAAAAGAAAATAGCTATTTTACATGAAAATTTCACGACTGTGAAGCCAGAAGATGCATATGAAGACTTTATTGTGAGACCTCCTGTGAGAAAGGTATCCAAATCAATCATTTTCAGAGTTGTTGGTGTTTTTTTATGGATAAAAAAACTTAATCTTCCACATTGAACCACCTCGGGGGTAAAAAATAGATGATAATCCAAGGCCTTTAAAAAAGCCCTTTAGATGAAGTCTGGTATTGCGGAAGTGGCCCTGGGCGGTGAGGCCTGAGGGCCGGAGTGCCTCCACTGCTCTGGGTCACTGTCCCTGGGCCCCCTTTGCTCCTGTGATCTGCTGACCCTGACCTGGCAGGTGTTCAGAGCCTGCCAGACTTAAAGATGCCGTGGCAAGGCTGGCCTGGGAGCAGGGTCCTTGCTAGGCTGGAAAAACTTACTACCTCTGCAGAAACTCCCCAAACCCATGCTGAGACGCGAACCCAAGATTCTCCTTTCAGCGTGAGTTTTGACAAGCAGTTGGGGTGTTCTCGGCCCATGACTGCAAACATATGTGTCGCTTCCCTTTACAGCTGGTCCACGACAAAGAGGTGGCAGCGGAGGATGAGCAGGTGTTCCTGATGAAGCAGCAGGTGAGAAGACCCAGGAGGCCGGAGCAGAGCCTTCTCTAGAGGGAGAGGCCAGCTCCCTGGGGCGAGGCTGGGAGTGGCACAGAGAGCTTGTGGCGACACAAGGGGTTGCTACCCATTCTTGTTGTTCCTCCTGTTTCTCGGGTCAGTGCAAGGTACTTGCCCTGCAGATTCTCCTACAGTGGTAGGCTTACTACCTTTATTAACTGCCTGTGCGTTTTGGGGTTTTTTTGGCCGTGGTGAATGGCATACGGGATCTTAGCTCCCTCACCAGGATCTGAACCTATGCCCGTTGGCATTAGGAGCTTAGAATCTTAAGCACTGGACCACCAGGGAAGTTCCTTAAGTACCTGTTCTGTCTGTCAATGTAGATTTTCTGACAATGCTGTTCATGTTAAGTTTACCAAATGCCCTGACCTCACTTCCAGTGTGTCACACAGCCCCCACAGCCCTGGGCATGAAGGCGGGTGAGCTGACACACACATTTTGTAGGTGAGGAGAGCCAAGCTGACAGTTGCGACCCCTTGGCAGACCTGATGGTGACCGTAAAACCTCCAGAAGATGCATATGAAGACTTTATTGTGAGACCTCCTGTGAGAAAGGTATCCAAATCAATCATTTTCAGAGTTGTTGGTGTTTTTTTATGGATAAAAAAACTTAATCTTCCACATTGAACCACCTCGGGGGTAAAAAATAGATGATAATCCAAGGCCTTTAAAAAAGCCCTTTAGATGAAGTCTGGTATTGCGGAAGTGGCCCTGGGCGGTGAGGCCTGAGGGCCGGAGTGCCTCCACTGCTCTGGGTCACTGTCCCTGGGCCCCCTTTGCTCCTGTGATCTGCTGACCCTGACCTGGCAGGTGTTCAGAGCCTGCCAGACTTAAAGATGCCGTGGCAAGGCTGGCCTGGGAGCAGGGTCCTTGCTAGGCTGGAAAAACTTACTACCTCTGCAGAAACTCCCCAAACCCATGCTGAGACGCGAACCCAAGATTCTCCTTTCAGCGTGAGTTTTGACAAGCAGTTGGGGTGTTCTCGGCCCATGACTGCAAACATATGTGTCGCTTCCCTTTACAGCTGGTCCACGACAAAGAGGTGGCAGCGGAGGATGAGCAGGTGTTCCTGATGAAGCAGCAGGTGAGAAGACCCAGGAGGCCGGAGCAGAGCCTTCTCTAGAGGGAGAGGCCAGCTCCCTGGGGCGAGGCTGGGAGTGGCACAGAGAGCTTGTGGCGACACAAGGGGTTGCTACCCATTCTTGTTGTTCCTCCTGTTTCTCGGGTCAGTGCAAGGTACTTGCCCTGCAGATTCTCCTACAGTGGTAGGCTTACTACCTTTATTAACTGCCTGTGCGTTTTGGGGTTTTTTTGGCCGTGGTGAATGGCATACGGGATCTTAGCTCCCTCACCAGGATCTGAACCTATGCCCGTTGGCATTAGGAGCTTAGAATCTTAAGCACTGGACCACCAGGGAAGTTCCTTAAGTACCTGTTCTGTCTGTCAATGTAGATTTTCTGACAATGCTGTTCATGTTAAGTTTACCAAATGCCCTGACCTCACTTCCAGTGTGTCACACAGCCCCCACAGCCCTGGGCATGAAGGCGGGTGAGCTGACACACACATTTTGTAGGTGAGGAGAGCAAAGCCAAGCTGACAGTTGCGATTGCAGACCAGTCTCACCCGTCTTCTATGGAGACTGTTAGACCTGATGGTGCAGGCAGGTCGTCAGAGGAAGCTGATGGCTCTCCTGCCAGCCATTGCCCCCTCTATGCTCTGTGTGTTTCTTTAGCTTAAAAACTGGTTACTGGGAGGAGTTCTTTTTCACCATATATCAAATTGCTCAATTAAAATTTTTGCATTTATAGTGTACAGCTTATGACTTGGTTGTTGCTAACGGTGCCCTCTAGTGGAATGCAGCAGTGTTTCTCCACACCTTCCATGCACTCTGCAGGCGTACTAACAGCTGGCGTGTTCCTCTCTTTGCAGTCACTCCTTGCCAAGCAGCCAGCCACACCCACGAGAGCCTCCGTAAGTACCTTCAGTTAAACCGAGGACCAAGGCCCAGTGTCACAGGCGTCCAAACTATTCCATTATTTGTGGGAGCTTAATTTGTGTGGACTTTTGTATTTTCAGAGGGAATTTAATCCCCCTAAAAACTCAGGGCCAGGAACATGATAGGAACTCAGAAGATGTCTGACGAAGGAATACAGTTGTGGGCATTAGAGTGAACAGGCTTTGTTATCTTGATAGGTCTTTTCTCAGGAGAAACTGGGATCTAAACATTGACTGAGCTGAGCTCAAACTCCCATTCCAGCCACTTGTCCCCCTAGATTGTGAAAAATACCCTGCAGAGGCATGTCTCCCTTTTTGGAATTTGTGTTTTCTATGATGTTGACGCCTGTGTGTGACGCGAGCTAATATTGGACCTAGGAATCCCCTGCAAGAGGACCCTCCGGCTCTCCGAGAACCCAGGGCCGGGGAGGGCCTGCCAGCGTGCCCAGCGCCTCCCCGGGAACGTCAGTAAAGAAGCCGGACCCGAACATCAAGAGTACGTGCCTCCTTGGAGACTTTGGCCTCACTCCTGCTTTGGGGCTGAGTCGCTTTGTGAGAGATGTTTTTCTGCTGTTCATGTTAAGTTTACCAAATGCCCTGACCTCACTTCCAGTGTGTCACACAGCCCCCACAGCCCTGGGCATGAAGGCGGGTGAGCTGACACACACATTTTGTAGGTGAGGAGAGCAAAGCCAAGCTGACAGTTGCGATTGCAGACCAGTCTCACCCGTCTTCTATGGAGACTGTTAGACCTGATGGTGCAGGCAGGTCGTCAGAGGAAGCTGATGGCTCTCCTGCCAGCCATTGCCCCCTCTATGCTCTGTGTGTTTCTTTAGCTTAAAAACTGGTTACTGGGAGGAGTTCTTTTTCACCATATATCAAATTGCTCAATTAAAATTTTTGCATTTATAGTGTACAGCTTATGACTTGGTTGTTGCTAACGGTGCCCTCTAGTGGAATGCAGCAGTGTTTCTCCACACCTTCCATGCACTCTGCAGGCGTACTAACAGCTGGCGTGTTCCTCTCTTTGCAGTCACTCCTTGCCAAGCAGCCAGCCACACCCACGAGAGCCTCCGTAAGTACCTTCAGTTAAACCGAGGACCAAGGCCCAGTGTCACAGGCGTCCAAACTATTCCATTATTTGTGGGAGCTTAATTTGTGTGGACTTTTGTATTTTCAGAGGGAATTTAATCCCCCTAAAAACTCAGGGCCAGGAACATGATAGGAACTCAGAAGATGTCTGACGAAGGAATACAGTTGTGGGCATTAGAGTGAACAGGCTTTGTTATCTTGATAGGTCTTTTCTCAGGAGAAACTGGGATCTAAACATTGACTGAGCTGAGCTCAAACTCCCATTCCAGCCACTTGTCCCCCTAGATTGTGAAAAATACCCTGCAGAGGCATGTCTCCCTTTTTGGAATTTGTGTTTTCTATGATGTTGACGCCTGTGTGTGACGCGAGCTAATATTGGACCTAGGAATCCCCTGCAAGAGGACCCTCCGGCTCTCCGAGAACCCAGGGCCGGGGAGGGCCTGCCAGCGTGCCCAGCGCCTCCCCGGGAACGTCAGTAAAGAAGCCGGACCCGAACATCAAGAGTACGTATTGTGCCTCCTTGGAGAGACTTTGGCCTCACTCCTGCTTTGGGGCTGAGTCGCTGGGTTTGGGAGGTGGAATCGTAAGGCAACTGAGGCGTTTTCTTGAGAAGGGCTGCTTCCCACTTCCTCTCTCAGAGAGGGAGCTCATGGTTGGAAGAGACCAGGGCCTGTTCCTTTATTGGAATTGGTGGCCCTTGAATTTGGCTTTGTATAATACCTTGGTTAGGCCTTTCTGTATTCAGAGAAGAACACAGCATAAGAAGTCACTTTCAAATATATACTTTGGATCCTCAGTTTTGTTTCTTATTAGGTTTATCTTATTACCATTAATGAATTGTGACCTCTCTTGTCAGGCTCAGTCACTTACTGGTTTAGCCCTTATCTCAGTGACTTAATACCCCAAGATGTTGACTTCAGTAAAACCGTCAAACTGTATGTAGTTCTTTCATGCTTGATGCCTGTATTTTGAATGAGAGCTTTTCACAGCAACTTTGGAATGTCATGGGCTTAGACACTGTCTCATGGGACATAATGTGGAGCCCAGGTTCTCTATTATGTCTCTGAACAGGTAGGAAACAAACAGGTTTTCACTTACTAATTATGTTGACACATCATCAGCCTTAGCAGTATAACAGTATATAAGGCATCATAGTGAATGAATGCTCAGCATCCTAGGAAGATTATAATCACAAGTGGATAATTCCAAGTCAAAAAATAGTTTGTTGTTGTTTGAGTCATCCAGTTTGTGTGATGTTTTTTTTCCCCTCATGTTTCCTTAGATAATGCAGCAAGTGAAGGGGTGTTGGCCAGTTTCTTCAATAGTCTGTTGAGTAAAAAAACCGGCTCTCCTGGAAGTCCTGGTGCTGGTGGGGTGCAGAGCACAGCAAAGAAGTCAGGTACTGAAGGGCCCCAAAGCTGTGTGACCCCGGTGATCGAGGGCTGCTGGCAGGTGGGAAGGTGGACAGGAGCGTCTGCGTCCACTGGCCTGCAGAGCCTCGGTGTTCTCGGCAGGTGTCTGGCTTGTACTGAGCAGTATACTTGACAACAGAATTTTCGTATTACCAGGCGGGTTTCTTGGCACATTTGAGATGGATTTGTGTGTGTTCCGGTTCTCAGAAACTAATCTGTTGGGTGAGTTGAGGTAGATCCTTAACACCCAGGTGTCTGTCGGAAGTCATGGTCTAGAGTGTACTCTTGACACGTCATTTACTCTCTTATTTCCTGTGTTGCTTTATAAGGATTTTGTTCACGCGACGCCCCCAGTCTTGCTATCACCTGCCTGTGACTCCAGGCATTTCTTCCCCATGACGCTCCTCACCTTGTCACATGTACCCGTCTTTGTGACAGCCACCCCCCATTCTTCCACGTGGGCAGGTAGGGCAAGTCTGTGACGTGGAGGTCTCTGAGACAAACCAAAACCAGGTCCTTCAAAAAGTATACATTTTCTCATGAAGCTTGAGGCCACCTCAAAAGGGTTTTAATTTTCCATTGGCTCTAAGGACTATGAAAACAGGGCTTTCCTTAATTGGTGTTTTCTGATCAAAGGAAGCCCTCAATGAGAGCTTTTCACAGCAACTTTGGAATGTCATGGGCTTAGACACTGTCTCATGGGACATAATGTGGAGCCCAGGTTCTCTATTATGTCTCTGAACAGGTAGGAAACAAACAGGTTTTCACTTACTAATTATGTTGACACATCATCAGCCTTAGCAGTATAACAGTATATAAGGCATCATAGTGAATGAATGCTCAGCATCCTAGGAAGATTATAATCACAAGTGGATAATTCCAAGTCAAAAAATAGTTTGTTGTTGTTTGAGTCATCCAGTTTGTGTGATGTTTTTTTTCCCCTCATGTTTCCTTAGATAATGCAGCAAGTGAAGGGGTGTTGGCCAGTTTCTTCAATAGTCTGTTGAGTAAAATAACCGGCTCTCCTGGAAGTCCTGGTGCTGGTGGGGTGCAGAGCACAGCAAAGAAGTCAGGTACTGAAGGGCCCCAAAGCTGTGTGACCCCGGTGATCGAGGGCTGCTGGCAGGTGGGAAGGTGGACAGGAGCGTCTGCGTCCACTGGCCTGCAGAGCCTCGGTGTTCTCGGCAGGTGTCTGGCTTGTACTGAGCAGTATACTTGACAACAGAATTTTCGTATTACCAGGCGGGTTTCTTGGCACATTTGAGATGGATTTGTGTGTGTTCCGGTTCTCAGAAACTAATCTGTTGGGTGAGTTGAGGTAGATCCTTAACACCCAGGTGTCTGTCGGAAGTCATGGTCTAGAGTGTACTCTTGACACGTCATTTACTCTCTTATTTCCTGTGTTGCTTTATAAGGATTTTGTTCACGCGACGCCCCCAGTCTTGCTATCACCTGCCTGTGACTCCAGGCATTTCTTCCCCATGACGCTCCTCACCTTGTCACATGTACCCGTCTTTGTGACAGCCACCCCCCATTCTTCCACGTGGGCAGGTAGGGCAAGTCTGTGACGTGGAGGTCTCTGAGACAAACCAAAACCAGGTCCTTCAAAAAGTATACATTTTCTCATGAAGCTTGAGGCCACCTCAAAAGGGTTTTAATTTTCCATTGGCTCTAAGGACTATGAAAACAGGGCTTTCCTTAATTGGTGTTTTCTGATCAAAGGAAGCCCTCAGGAAATCACTGTGTCCTCAGGTCAGCCTGGGCCTTCAGGGGCCCTTGGAGACTCAGAGTCTGGCCTGTCTGGTGGCCCAGGCTGTAAGCTGGCATTCCCTGGGAGGAAATAAGGGTCGTTTGTAGGCTCTAGTTCATGTTCCACAACATGAAATATGTGCACCGGCTTTGTGCAAGGCTGAAATAAATGGTCAACGTTAGTCTTACATTCTTATTGAAATCTGATATTTCCAGGCCATCCATATGAGTCTGTTGTAATTAGAAACAAAACATAAACATCTGAGGCACCGATAGTAGTCTGCTGCATGCCAGAAACTCAAATACCACCTCTAGGAAGGGGGTGATGAGAGTGCCTAGGGCCCAGGGTCTTCAGAAAGACCTTTGTGTTTGGCACAGAGGCATCCTCAGGCAGGGGCAGTTGTGTAGTCAGGGAGCCCGGACCTGTGGCATTTGGAACCAAGGTCTGTCTCCTTATAGTCATTCCAGTGGAAAAAAGAAAAAGGCTTTTTCTCATTCTTTGAATTGTCTCAAAGACAGATCATTCAAAAATGGTTGTAGAAATCTGTATAATTTTAAATGCTGCTTTAAAAAATTTTTTTTTTTTAGTCTCATCACTGCTGCTTTTTTTTTTTAAAGGACAAAAGACTGTGTTGACAAATGTTCAAGAAGAACTGGATAGAATGACTCGAAAGCCAGACTCCATGGTAACAAACTCTTCAACAGAAAATGAAGCCTGATCCTCCTTAAAAAGTGCATATGTAAAATGACCAAATAACTATGTATATTGATCTGCTCTAAGACCAGGATTTTTCTGATACGGCACATGCTATCAGTTTTGGGGGGCAGGGGAGATGAACTTTAAAAAAAACCACTTCATTGGCTGTCCGAGTGTGAAATGCACCTTTAGGAAGGTTGTGTGTCAGACCCCTTTGTGAAGGATGAGCCTTGGACTCTGAGGCGTGTGGCTCTGCCCTGGGCGGCACGTGCCGCTGGGCTTCCTGTGGAAGGGCAGGCAGACGGAGAGGACGAGGGCCCGCTTTCTTCCCGGGTGGAGCCAGTGAGACCAGGAAGTCGTCACTCAGATGGTGACCTGTCCGGCCAGTTGCATGTTACACAGAGTCACTTGTTCTTGGGAAGCAGATTAAGTAGCAGGAAGTCCAGGGAAGAGAACGACTGAAGGGAAGAATGAGAGAAGTGCTGGGAAAGGTTGAATGTTGCAGGAGATGAACAGCGTCAGTAAATACTGTGCGTTCAGTAGAGGTCGAATCATCATTTTTAAGACGTTAAAAATCAGAAGCGTTTCCAAACTAAACACTAAGCAAAAGGGGAGTTGGACTTGTTCTGAATGCATCTTTAACTTAGGAAAGATGTGCTAAGTGTGGGGATGCCTGAGTCAGGTGGAGCTGATGTGGGGTGGGGAAGATGGCAGCTGCCCAGGGCTCACGTGCGTGGCCCAGGCCATGTCCTCGTGGGAGGTGTGGGGCTCCGCGCACGTGCACCATGGGGCAGTCAGTCACTGTGTGGTGTGTTTAAAGTCAGCAGTTACAAAATTAGTTCACCTTGCATTGTGTTCTCTAAATAGCTTCTGCTTTGTGGTTTCTTTCTTTCTTTTTTTGCTACCACAGGCTGGCCTACTCGTAGAGAATGGGTGACCAACACTCATTACACCATAATGCAGTGTGCTACAGAAAGTTGGAGGGAGGCTTTCAGTGTGATTGCTCTCTGATTAATTGGCTTACACTGTTCCTGCCTTAAGGTCATTGGAAACCTTCATAGAGTTCCACTGATGCAAAAGGGTTTTGTCCTAGCTCCCTGGTCTGATCAGTGCTATCAGATGGACAAAGTAGTGTGAATGTTTTATATTGAGGATGGAAGTGATACACTTCTCATTTTACGTTTTTCATAAATTAGCTTTTTTTTCTTATGGAAATAAGTATTTCAGGTGTTCCCATTTAGGGCAGATTCATGAACACTTTTGTGTCACACCATCATCCTGGAAGTGACATCTGTGGATTTAAAACAGCACTTTTAATTTTGTACATGACACAGAACATGGAAATGCAAACACTGCCGCTGGGCTTCCTGTGGAAGGGCAGGCAGACGGAGAGGACGAGGGCCCGCTTTCTTCCCGGGTGGAGCCAGTGAGACCAGGAAGTCGTCACTCAGATGGTGACCTGTCCGGCCAGTTGCATGTTACACAGAGTCACTTGTTCTTGGGAAGCAGATTAAGTAGCAGGAAGTCCAGGGAAGAGAACGACTGAAGGGAAGAATGAGAGAAGTGCTGGGAAAGGTTGAATGTTGCAGGAGATGAACAGCGTCAGTAAATACTGTGCGTTCAGTAGAGGTCGAATCATCATTTTTAAGACGTTAAAAATCAGAAGCGTTTCCAAACTAAACACTAAGCAAAAGGGGAGTTGGACTTGTTCTGAATGCATCTTTAACTTAGGAAAGATGTGCTAAGTGTGGGGATGCCTGAGTCAGGTGGAGCTGATGTGGGGTGGGGAAGATGGCAGCTGCCCAGGGCTCACGTGCGTGGCCCAGGCCATGTCCTCGTGGGAGGTGTGGGGCTCCGCGCACGTGCACCATGGGGCAGTCAGTCACTGTGTGGTGTGTTTAAAGTCAGCAGTTACAAAATTAGTTCACCTTGCATTGTGTTCTCTAAATAGCTTCTGCTTTGTGGTTTCTTTCTTTCTTTTTTTGCTACCACAGGCTGGCCTACTCGTAGAGAATGGGTGACCAACACTCATTACACCATAATGCAGTGTGCTACAGAAAGTTGGAGGGAGGCTTTCAGTGTGATTGCTCTCTGATTAATTGGCTTACACTGTTCCTGCCTTAAGGTCATTGGAAACCTTCATAGAGTTCCACTGATGCAAAAGGGTTTTGTCCTAGCTCCCTGGTCTGATCAGTGCTATCAGATGGACAAAGTAGTGTGAATGTTTTATATTGAGGATGGAAGTGATACACTTCTCATTTTACGTTTTTCATAAATTAGCTTTTTTTTCTTATGGAAATAAGTATTTCAGGTGTTCCCATTTAGGGCAGATTCATGAACACTTTTGTGTCACACCATCATCCTGGAAGTGACATCTGTGGATTTAAAACAGCACTTTTAATTTTGTACATGACACAGAACATGGAAATGCAAACACTGCCGTTAATTTAATGTATGAAACGTGTTGTCAAACCAAGGGAAAAACCACAGTTCACTCAATGTGGAGTTTACTTTTTTTATATGGATGTTTGTTGTACTATGTCAGAGCATAACTTCCCTAACGTCATGACTTTCACCTACCAGATCTGACTGACCACTAACTGCACTGGGTATAACTTAATATCCTGTGTTCTATAACACGACTCAAAGACTGTCTTGAATTGCTTTTCTGTAAAGGTCTGAACACTGTTAAGGAGAAAGCTGAGTGTTTACTTGCCTTTCCGACAAAAAGAAAAATGTGTTTCTTGTGCCAGTTTTATTGTTGAAAATACACTCCCCCCCCCTTTTTAATACTTTTTTTTAATTTTAATGTACTGTGGCTTCCAGTTATCAGATTGTCCAGGTGAAAACTGACAGTAAACTGACTTGGAATGAGAGCTGTGGAATAATGACCAATAGATGGCCAAACAGCTCGTGGCTACACAAAGGACGGGGTCACTTAATCCCTCCACAGCAGCTGGCAGGGGCGGGTTGGGGGCACAGAATAAGTGACTTCGGAAATAAAGAATTTTTCAAAAGGCACATACCCAAGAGGGATACAGTGTGATTTTAAATTTTAAAGCAAGACTTTTCCCTTTTTTTTTCTTTTAATCATTTAAACTGATAAGCACTTTTTGTGTCAATGTAAAATGTACTAAAACCGAAGAAATGCTGAGAAACCTGTCTTATGAAGGAGGGTGCCTTGGCAGTTTCTTTTAGTTTCTTGTGACAAGTGGATACTCCTGGGATCAGAAGAAGCTGATGTCTGTGTCATCTGCTCAGTGGTTGCCAAAGTCTACCAACTTTGGGGCGCTGCAGGGTTCTTTTTTGGGGGGGTGGGAGCAGGGGGCATTTTTTTGTTATTTGGGGGGTTTTCAAGCATTGGAACCAAAGGCCAAATCATCAACAGCCTTTACTTTCTCAAGTAAAATTCATTTTATTTGCAGAGTACACTTGTAGACTCTTAAAGATAATTTTATGACTATTTATATGCATTGTAGTGGTTACACATCTGCTGTTTGTCTTCAAAATAGAAAAAACAAAAAAAAAAAATCAAAGAAACAAGCCCAACGTTAAAGATACGGCCACGATGAAGGCCATGAATTGATCTTTCCTGAAAATGCAACGGGTACGCTGCTAGAATTATTTAATTTTGTTTGCACTTTTTTTTTTTTTGGATTGGCATTTTTAAACCAGTATTTAAACTGAAGATGTGTTTTATTACCAAGTTGAAAGTGACGACTGCTCTGTACATCATGACCTTATTAACAATGTTGATGCTGTAAGTGAAAGTTCACTGTTGTCTCTCTACTGAGTTTACTGGTGTTTTTAACTTAAAAATTAGGACTGCAGATTATTCCCCCACCAGCCTTAGTCCAGGGCTGTGACTCTATCTGGATACAGTATGCAGTCATGTGGAACCTCGCTTTCTAGAGCTGGAAAAGAAGATGTCTCTAATTACTGGCTTCAATAAACACGAATCCAGACTGCTTACACTTTTTGGTGACTTTCTTTATGGTAAATCATCCCACACGCTGAATTATCTAGGTCGTAGAGGATATCTACCATGTAGCTAAAAATGTGTACCTCTCTCACTTGAAATTATCAGAAATCCTGTTCAAGAACCTTTTTAAAGTATATTTTGAGGTATGTGGAATTCCAGGCTGAGAGTGCAAGGGTTATGAGTTGTCTAGCATAGCTTCTTGCCTCTTAGGTAAAGTTTTGATTGTCTGAATTGAACTAAGAAATTTTTGCTTCACTTATTTAGAGGCCCTGAGGATTCATAGAGGAGTTTCAGAGCACCCGTACCATAATGCTTCTCACTTACTAAAATGGACAATAGTAAAGTGTGTTTAAAAAAATCAGGAGACTTAATCGTGGGGAAACCAATGGCGCGGGTCCGAAGGCTGAGGTCCACCCAGCACTTGCGAGTCCCCGGGACGCCCCTGCTCAGGCGCTGCCCCATCTCCAGCAGCCCCCGCAGCGGAGCCCCCGCCCCGGGGCCCCGCTCACCCAGGTAGCGGCTCCGCAGCCGGGAGGGGTCCTCCAGCCCGAGGGACCTTTTCCTCACGTCCCACAACAGGTCCCAGAACAGTATTTTTCTGGGCTCCAATTATGAAATGGGGACTGGTGTGTGCTGGATTGGCTGACATGGCCAGACCTGCAGAAAAACTCAGCACAGCTCAATCTGCTGTTTTGATGGCTACAGGGTTTATTTGGTCAAGATACTCACTTGTAATTATTCCGAAAAACTGGAGTCTATTTGCTGTAAATTTCTTTGTTGGGACAGCAGGAGCCTCTCAGCTCTTTCGGGGATAACCAAGAACTAAAAGCTAAAGCGAGTTCCTGATCACCCTAACAATCTAGATGTGGGCATTTAAGAGTGGTAAGACATGAATTGTTGATGCTGTAAGTGAAAGTTCACTGTTGTCTCTCTACTGAGTTTACTGGTGTTTTTAACTTAAAAATTAGGACTGCAGATTATTCCCCCACCAGCCTTAGTCCAGGGCTGTGACTCTATCTGGATACAGTATGCAGTCATGTGGAACCTCGCTTTCTAGAGCTGGAAAAGAAGATGTCTCTAATTACTGGCTTCAATAAACACGAATCCAGACTGCTTACACTTTTTGGTGACTTTCTTTATGGTAAATCATCCCACACGCTGAATTATCTAGGTCGTAGAGGATATCTACCATGTAGCTAAAAATGTGTACCTCTCTCACTTGAAATTATCAGAAATCCTGTTCAAGAACCTTTTTAAAGTATATTTTGAGGTATGTGGAATTCCAGGCTGAGAGTGCAAGGGTTATGAGTTGTCTAGCATAGCTTCTTGCCTCTTAGGTAAAGTTTTGATTGTCTGAATTGAACTAAGAAATTTTTGCTTCACTTATTTAGAGGCCCTGAGGATTCATAGAGGAGTTTCAGAGCACCCGTACCATAATGCTTCTCACTTACTAAAATGGACAATAGTAAAGTGTGTTTAAAAAAATCAGGAGACTTAATCGTGGGAAGCCAATGGCGCGGGTCCGAAGGCTGAGGTCCACCCAGCACTTGCGAGTCCCCGGGACGCCCCTGCTCAGGCGCTGCCCCATCTCCAGCAGCCCCCGCAGCGGAGCCCCCGCCCCGGGGCCCCGCTCACCCAGGTAGCGGCTCCGCAGCCGGGAGGGGTCCTCCAGCCCGAGGGACCTTTTCCTCACGTCCCACAACAGGTCCCAGAACAGTATTTTTCTGGGCTCCAATTATGAAATGGGGACTGGTGTGTGCTGGATTGGCTGACATGGCCAGACCTGCAGAAAAACTCAGCACAGCTCAATCTGCTGTTTTGATGGCTACAGGGTTTATTTGGTCAAGATACTCACTTGTAATTATTCCGAAAAACTGGAGTCTATTTGCTGTAAATTTCTTTGTTGGGACAGCAGGAGCCTCTCAGCTCTTTCGTATTTGGAGATATAACCAAGAACTAAAAGCTAAAGCAAACAAATAAGAGTTCCTGATCACCCTAACAATCTAGATGTGGGCATAACCACTGGGACCTAGTTTGATTTATTATTCAGTTGTTGATGAGGTGATACTAACTGTGCTAATGTTTGTAAGGCATAAAATATAATTGATACATTTGAAGATAGAATTGATACTTAATTCAACTGAAAAATAAAACCAACTTTTAATAATATTGTCTCTTTACATATGACTTAAGGAACTTATCTATGGATATGAGTAACATTTTTTCTACTATCTGTCCATAATAAATCATATTGCTCATAAAAAAAAAAAAAAAAAAAATCAGATACTTTATTACATTAGAGATGAATTGTGTTTCTGATTATTTCACTTTAGGCCTGTTGAATTTTCTGTTCTCTAATGCTGATTACACAGATTTTTCTCCCCATCTTTTTATTTTGAAAAATTGTAAACCTACAGAAAACCTGTGTTTTTTTACATAGATTCACCAGTTATTAACTTTTTGCCATATTTGCTTCCTTTTTCCCTCTCTTCCTACCTACCTTCCCTGTATCTATCGCAATACATTCACTTCTTACCCCCTGAGCCGTTTTTTTTGCTGGCCACTTCTATTGATGTTTCCTTTATTTATCTTTGTTCTTTGGCCTGTGTGGGCCTCCTATCGCAGTGGCCTCCTATCGCAGTGGCCTCTGTTGCTGCAGAGCACCGGCTCCGGGCACATGTGCTCCAGAGCTCTGGCTTGGCAGCTGAACACATCGGTCCAGCTGCTCCACAGCACGTGGGATCTTCCCAAGCCAGGGATCGAACTGGTGGCCCTTGCACTGCAAGGCGGTGTCCTTACCCACTGAACCACCAGGGAAGCCCCCGCCCTGTGCCATGTAAAACCTGTTTTAAACACTAAGGTAGCACTTCCCAGGTGGTCCAGTGGGTAAGGACACCGCCTTGCAGTGCAAGGGGCGCCGGTTCAATCCCTGGCCTGGGAAGATCCCACGTGCCGCGGAGCAGCTGGACCCATGTGTCCAGCTACCAATCCGGACCTCTGGAGCAGAGCCAGTGCTCTACAGTGAGAGAGGCCACTGTGATGGGAGGCCCACACAGGCCAAAGAACAAAGAAGATGAAAATAGATGAATGAAAGACCAACAGAAGTGGCCAAAAAAAAAAAGGACTCCATCTTGCAGTGCAAAGGATACTGGCTTGATTCCCGGTCCAGGATGATCCCACATCCTGAGGAGTAATTAAACCCCAACTAGAGAGTAGCCTCCGCTCAATGTAACTAGAACAAAAAAGCGCGAGTGCAGCAACAAGACCCACTAAATAAAATGAATAAATAATATTTAAAAAAAATACACTAAGGTATTTCACCTCTAAATATATTAGCTGTGTCCAAGGCCATTGTCTAATCAGAATATCCCACCATCTGGATTTGTCTTACTGTTTCCTCATGATTTCATTTAGGTTCAATATTTTTTGTAAGAGCGCTACGTGAGTGAAGCTGTATATTCCCGCACAGCACATCAGGTTGTCCCTATGTTGGTGATGCTTTGGTGAAGGTGGTGTCCTTTATATCTGTCAGCCTGGGGTGGTACCATTGAAGATCTTGGGTCTCAGCCACCTTTTGCACACCGTCTGTGTGCTTAGTTGCTCAGTCTTGTCCAACTCTGACCCCATGGACTGTACCCCACTAGGCTGCTCTGTCCGTGGGGATTCACCAGAGGAATACTGGAGTGGGTTGCCATGCCCTCCTCCATGCTTCATCTGTAGCATCTACTGATGATCCTTACCTAAATCTGTGACCACATTAGGAATTCTTTTCTTTTTAATTTAATTATTTTATTTATTTATTTATTTTTTGCCTCTTAAGTCATCATTTGTATTCATCCATCTTTATTCTTTGGCATGTGTGGACCTCCCATTGCAGTGGCCTGTCTTGTTGCAGAGCACTGGCTCTGGGCGCATGCGCTCCACGGCGCTGGCTCATAATTAGACACACCAGCCCAACTGTTCTATGGCACATGGAATCTTCCCGGGCCAGGGATCAGACTGGTGCCCCTTGCGCTGCAAGGTGGACTCTTTACCCACTGGACCACCAGGGAAGCCAAGGAATTCTTAAATGCTCATTTTCTTTTCCCACCATTCTCCTGCCTGTAGTAAACTGGATTCATCTTTAAAGAAGAATTTTCTTCTGTCTACTCTTCTTGAGTAGTTTTCTATGAATTCACAGTTTTATTTTTTCAATTCAAAGTGTTAAAATCTAGGAAACTTACTCTTTTTAATGCTCAGGTTGCTCCAGATTTGATAAGTGGAAGCCCTTCAACCAGCTGTGTCCTTTTTTCCCTTTTATTGAGATACAATTCACAGTATCATTTTAGACTATTCACGTCAGGGCTTTTTAGTATGTGCGTTCACTCTGTGCTGCCATCATCAAATTCCAGAACATTTCCATCACCCCTAAAAGAGACTCCATGTCTATCAGTCCCACTTCCTCCTCCTCCCTGTTCTTAGGAACCACAAGTCTATCTCTGAATTTGCCTATCCTGGATGTTTGACGTAGGTGGAGTCAAACCGTATGTGGCCTCTTTGCATCTGACTTCTTTCATCTGACTTCTTTCATCTCACATGGTTTCCAGGTTCATCCATGTTGTACCATTGTGTCATTGCTTTTTATGGCTGAATGATGTCCCATTGCACGGAAAACCATATTTTACCCATTCATCAGTTGATGCACATTTGGGTCATTTGCACTTGTTGGTTATTAAGAATAAGGCTGGTGTGAGGATTCATATATACGTTTTTTACGTAAACATATGTTCTTTTGGCAGATACCTAGAAGTGGAAGGGCTGGCTTGTATGCTAATTGTTTCAGCAGAGAATCACCCAACTTCCATAGCAGCTGAACCATTTTATATTTCTGCTATCAGTGTATAGTGCTCTTTCTCCATATTGCGGCCAACATTTGTTTTATGGGAGTTTTTGTTTGCTTTGGCTATAGCTGTCCTACTGAGTGAAATGGTATCTCAGTAACTAATGATGTTGAGCATCTTTTTATTTGCTTGCAGGCCATTTACATAGCTGCTGCTTCTTTTTTTTTTTAAAGATTTATTTATTTATTTTGAAGGGGGTGGGGAAGGAGGGGAGCAGGCGGGCCACTTCTATTGGTCTTTCATTTGTCCATTTTCATCCATCTTTGTTTTTTTTTGGCCCGTGTGGGGCCTCCCATCGCGGTGGCCTCTGTTGTCGCAGAGCACCAGCTCTGGGCGCATGCGCTCCAGAGCTCTGGCTCGGTAATTGGACACATCGGTCCAGCCGCTCTGCGGCACGTGGGATCTTCCCAGGCCAGGGATGGAACCAGCGCCCCTTGCAATGCAAGGCGGTGTCCTTACCCACTGGACCACCAGGGAAGCCCCTACATAGCTTCTTAGGAGAGGTGTCTATTCAGAGCCTTTGCCCACTTTAAAATTATTTGTCCTACTGTTTAATTGGAAGAGTTCTATATTCTGGATACTAGACTCTTGCAGATAGACCTGTATTCTTTTGACTCACTCCCACTGTTCTTTGAGCATTTCCCTACTTTCTGTCACCAAAAAGTGTTCCAAGCTCACCTTGCATTCCTCCTGCCTCTGACCTGGAATTCGCCATTTTCCCACGCAGTTCTGGTTCCTTTAGTGGTGTTTGGTATTTGGAAACCAAGATCTGGACTGTAGACATGATTAATGTTATTAGGTGCTGTTGCCTTTGGGCCCCTTCCGTGGACACACAACATGTACTTTTTCACCGTTGACATTGCCTAATATTGTTGTATGTATCAGTTCAGTTTATTGTTGTTAATGGCTCCACAGTACTTGACTGTGTGGATGTACCATAGTTTATTCAGCCAGTCTCTTATAGTTGGGCATCCAGGACATTTCCAGTCTTTCTGTGTGTAGATAATGCTGCAGTGAAGAACCAGGGGACTTGTCATATCGTTTTACGTAAACATCTTTTGGCAGATACCTAGAAGTGGAAGGGCTGGCTTGTATGCTAATTGTTTCAGCAGAGAATCACCCAACTTCCATAGCAGCTGAACCATTTTATATTTCTGCTATCAGTGTATAGTGCTCTTTCTCCATATTGCGGCCAACATTTGTTTTATGGGAGTTTTTGTTTGCTTTGGCTATAGCTGTCCTACTGAGTGAAATGGTATCTCAGTAACTAATGATGTTGAGCATCTTTTTATTTGCTTGCAGGCCATTTACATAGCTGCTGCTTCTTTTTTTTTTTAAAGATTTATTTATTTATTTTGAAGGGGGTGGGGAAGGAGGGGAGCAGGCGGGCCACTTCTATTGGTCTTTCATTTGTCCATTTTCATCCATCTTTGTTTTTTTTTGGCCCGTGTGGGGCCTCCCATCGCGGTGGCCTCTGTTGTCGCAGAGCACCAGCTCTGGGCGCATGCGCTCCAGAGCTCTGGCTCGGTAATTGGACACATCGGTCCAGCCGCTCTGCGGCACGTGGGATCTTCCCAGGCCAGGGATGGAACCAGCGCCCCTTGCAATGCAAGGCGGTGTCCTTACCCACTGGACCACCAGGGAAGCCCCTACATAGCTTCTTAGGAGAGGTGTCTATTCAGAGCCTTTGCCCACTTTAAAATTATTTGTCCTACTGTTTAATTGGAAGAGTTCTATATTCTGGATACTAGACTCTTGCAGATAGACCTGTATTCTTTTGACTCACTCCCACTGTTCTTTGAGCATTTCCCTACTTTCTGTCACCAAAAAGTGTTCCAAGCTCACCTTGCATTCCTCCTGCCTCTGACCTGGAATTCGCCATTTTCCCACGCAGTTCTGGTTCCTTTAGTGGTGTTTGGTATTTGGAAACCAAGATCTGGACTGTAGACATGATTAATGTTATTAGGTGCTGTTGCCTTTGGGCCCCTTCCGTGGACACACAACATGTACTTTTTCACCGTTGACATTGCCTAATATTGTTGTATGTATCAGTTCAGTTTATTGTTGTTAATGGCTCCACAGTACTTGACTGTGTGGATGTACCATAGTTTATTCAGCCAGTCTCTTATAGTTGGGCATCCAGGACATTTCCAGTCTTTCTGTGTGTAGATAATGCTGCAGTGAAGAACCTTGTGCAGGTGGTGTTTTCATTTAGCAGTGTATCTTCAGGGTAAATTCCTATGGCTCTTCCTTGTTAAAAGGTAAATGTAGTTTGTTTTGTTTTTTAATTTCATGTGACTTCCTTTATTGCAGTACTCACTTTTTTTCTTTTCTTGTTGTTGGTTTGTTTTTGGCCATGGTGTGCGGCTTATTGGGATCCTAGTTCCCTGACAGGGATCGAACCTAGACCCTTGGCAGTGAGGGCTCAGAGTCCTAACCAGTGAACTGACCAGGGATTCCCAGGTAAATATGGTTTCTGTTAGATGGTTCAGAGTCCTTTTCATAAAGATCACCTCATTCTGTACAAATGTCAGCAGTTGTGAAAATTATTAACCTGTTATATTTTCGCCTTAAAATTGAGTTTAGGAAGTTTTATGACTAAATACTTGAGAGATTACTTTCTTTGATGATACTAACCGTAACATTGTCACGGCAGATACTTGTATTAGAGGTTGCTGTCCACCAATGACTCCTCTCGATGTTATATGTACTTTGATTTAAGTTTTGCTAAAACCCTGTGAGACAAACTAAAGATGGATAAGCTGGAATCAGAGCCAGAATGTCAGCGGGGCCTTGCTTGATTCATTGGACTTGTTTCTAAAGCAAATGGGGAAAATAAACGCTGTTGACAGTGTTTTCATCTGCCCTCCAAAGCTCACATGGTGCTCCTCTGCAGACTTTCTCCTCGCTGTTGGGGGATGAAGGTGTCCTTGTTAGGTGAGGGGAGGAGTGGCAGAGAATATATACCTGAAGGGAAGGTATTCAGTACACCTATGGAAAGGGGGACAGGATTGCAGTCCCTTCTTTGCCGAGAAAGGCAGATGGGAATGCCTGCCATTCTGCTTAGAAGGATCTCTGCTTCTTAGCATGAGTGGCTTTGGGGGTCACAGGTGGTAAGGGCTCCTGGCAGGGCCTGAGATGTCGACCAGCATCAGTACAGATAATCTAAAATATGTGTGTGAGGCCCGCCTGCCCGTTCCCCAGACTTGACACACTGCTGGCCCCTCGTAGACTCTCCTGCCTCCTGTGGACTGGAGACGGCACACAGAGCGAGAGGCAGCTGGGATGTTAGGAGGGCATGGGGGCCAGTGGGTTCCAGTCCTGGTATGTCCTCTGACCTGATGGATGTCTCGTTACTTTTGAATCAGACAAGTTAAGACAGATGAGAAGTTGATCAAGAAGTAGAAGAGGAAATAGTCAAAATTGGGGAATTTCATCTCTCTTAGGCTTCCTTTTGTTGTATAGTGGGGATAAAAGTTTCTTCCAGTTGCTGTGAATAGTAAGAGGAAGCACACACGTGCCTGGCAGGTGGTGGGTCTTCAGTGTGATGGTTGACCCTGCAGTTGTTCCAGAAAACCCATATTTGTACGCCTGTACAATCTACCCTTTCCACTTGTGGGATTTCACAGTTAGTTGTCTGAAAGATCACCTCATCTCTGAAGAAAATAGAAGTTGGAGGGATGGACATACCTGTAACGGTTAGCCCAGTGCGGTTCCCACGGGATCCCACGCTGGTGCCCTGGATTCTGGAGCAAGGGCAGCACTTGTCAGCTAGTCCCGTATGCCTTACCCTGTTGCACTTTTGCAGTTTACCATGAGGATGCAGGGTGCTGTCTGGATGTTCCTTCTGAGTTTCTTAGGGAGGCACAGAGTTCTGATGAGATGGAGGTGAGAGGCCTGTGGCAGGGTTGTCGGAGCAGGAGGAAGAAGCCAGGACTCCTGCTGTGTGTGGACATTGCACCCTGCTGGCACGCAGAGCCAGGCTGT
Organism: Tragulus kanchil; assembly: GCA_022376925.1. Lineage (NCBI taxonomy): Eukaryota > Metazoa > Chordata > Mammalia > Artiodactyla > Tragulidae > Tragulus > Tragulus kanchil. Next base: position 160,236,921 of record JAIOJX010000031.1, on the reverse strand, counting down.
GGCTGAGACCTAGCCCAGCGGTCTCTCCCCGGGCTGTGTGTGAGGGACTCACAGCTTGATGGGAGAGGAGGCAGGGCTAGGGAGCCAGAGTTGAGAGGCCAGGAATGAGGAGAGGTGCAGTCACCACATCACTGGGGACCAGGGTTCTGTGGGAGGGTTGAGAAATCAGGAGGTCCTTCCCTCAGCCTTGGGCAGCATTTCAGACAGAAAGAAGCTAACTGTTAAAGTGTTTCTGATCTTGTGAGGAAATTCCTGTGTGGGTAGAGTTAAAATCAACTTTTAACTCTGTATTCCATCTTGATTGTTCTCAGTAAGCAACGCAAGATAAATCACAATACGAGGTTTCTTCATAAATGATGTTTTCCTGGAACATTTCATTGGACTTGTGTTTTGGGTGTAGGACTGAGTTCACATTGCTAAATGATCGTCAGCCTCCCCCCATCTTCCTGAGCCTACCCCTCCACAAACACCTCACCCAATCAGCTGCTTTATGGGACTGTCTGTTTTAAAGCCCCAGAAAGGCACACATGATATGAACCTCAGATTATAAGCATCTGAAATTTCGTGTGGGGAAGAATGTAACAATTTAGACTAGGTCCCTGTGTCAGGCAGTACTTTGTTGTAAAGAGTGGGACTGCTCTGGCACGTCTGCCAGCAGCCTGTGTCATGTTACACCTGTCCTTGATACTTAAAATACTTGGCACCATTTTCCCGTGAATCCATTTTTGACCTCCTCTGAATCAGCTAACCAGTGCTGGCCTGGAATGAAGCTTTGGAGTCCATAGGAAATTAAACACTGCCGTTGTTTAAGCTAGGCAGAGAGAGGAGATGTGCGTGTTGAGGAGGTATTTCGGAGGTTCCAGTTAATGTCAGGTGGCTTTGCGCCCTGCAGGCCCATCTGAGTGGATCTGTCGGCTCATCCAGCAGAACTGCAGGAGGCCAGTGGGCTGCACGGCTTGGCTTTGGAGTAAAGCAGTTGTTCCGGCACAGCCCCGGCTCTGGTGCAGGCTCGGCCGTTCCCTGGCAGCCTTCCTCTTGGCATCGCTCTTTTGCTTTGGTGAAAGCTTGAATCTCTTTCCCAGTGTGTGCTCTGGGCATGTCATAGGTGATCAAGAAGGACTGGAAGGGGGCTTCCCTGGTGGTCCAGTGGGTAAGGACACCGCTTTGCAGTGCAAGGGGCGCCGGTTTGATCTCTGGCCTGGGAAGATCCCACGTGCCTCGGAGCAGCTGGACCTATGTGTCCAACTACTGAGCCAGCGCTCTGGAGCTCATGCGCCCAGAGCCGGTGCTCTGCAGTGAGAGAGGCCACTGCAATGGGAGGCCCACACGGGCCAGAGAACAAAGATGGATGAAAATAGATAAATGAAAGATCAATAGAAGTGGCCCAAGAAAAGGACTGGAAAATGCATGGTGTAACTCAAGGAAACAGGCTTTCATTTTGATGTATTTTACAGGTGACTGGGTAGGTGTGGTTCTTCAGAAAGGCTCCAGTGAGGCGTCCCCAGCAGACCATGCCTGTGGACCTCCTCCAGGTTCCACAGCTTGCCTTTTGAGGACATCCACACGCAGGGTTTCTCAGGCTCGCTCAAGGCCCATGTTTTCACAACTCTTGGAATTTGGACGCTGGTGATCTTTGCCTGTGGCCTCGCGGTAGCCTCTTTCCGGCCCCCACCTTCTCTTCCCTCTCTCTGCCCTGGGGGAAATTAGCCTCTGTCAGTTGGTGGGTTCACTGTAACTAGGACACCCCCTGGGAGGTTTAGCCCCTGGGAGCAGGTTTCTCCAGTGGCTCCCACGGCCCTCGTGGTCCCAGGCACAGAGGAGTCCAGCGACCACCACTGGTCCTTCAGCGCCGCCTCCAGCCAGCCATTCAACCACACTTGGAACCAGAAGTGTTTCTGGCACTGAGCTGAACTGGAGCTGCCCTGACATAAAAGGCAAACCATTGCCCCGAGTTTCAACCCCGATGCCCGGGCTGGCTCAGCTGCGAACCCCGAGTCAGGTGGACTTGGGTGACACGTCACTTAACCTGCATCTTTGCATCTTCATTTGGAGAGTGGTGAGAAGACGCTCGCCTGCCTCCCAGGAGGCTGGGTGCATTGCACAGCCCTGTGTGCAAACCGTCCTGAAACAGAACCTCAAACCTGAACTAACTGTGGGAGACACAGACCTTCGTGTTGGAAAGGGTCTTAGCAATCGCCACTTTAAACGTAGGGACTAAGGCCAGGAAGGGAAGTGCCTTGTCAGGGTCACACAGAAAGGAGCGGAGTTGTGACTGAGAGGCCAAGCCTCATTTTCCTCCCTGCCTTCCTCTCCCCAGTCGGTGGACTCTTCCCCAGCCCCGCCGAGTGAAACACCAGGTCTTAAATCCGAAGAAAGAAATTGCTAGTTTAGACTGAGGAAGAGAGCTATTTTAGGGCACTCAGGCTTCCAGCACACCATGAATTCCATCACCTGGGCAACTGCCGGATTCCTCAGCACCATCTGCGCGCGTGGGCATCCGAGTACGTGGTGGAGGTATGGGGTCTCCTGGGGCCTCCTTCCTGCCCCTCTTCAGCTACCACTGCCCTCTTCCAGGGAACCGTGGGCAGGAGTGGGGGACTCTCAAGATGCCGGTGACAGCGAGGGGGGCAAGGTGGGCCTCTTCCGCAGGGCACGTCATCTGCTGGGAGCAACAGACACCTGCTGTCTCTTAACCACCACAGTCAGCTTCTCTGCTGCAAATAAAAACGGAGGTCTCTGTGGTGGTCTTCCTCTTCCCCGCGGACTCGGCCTGAAAACCTTTAGGTGGGCAGAAAGTCGTAGGTCAGGGTGGGCTGGGGTGCTATGGTAACCCAGGGTTCAGTTTTGAAAGCTGAGGGTGCCCCTGTGGGTGGGGATGAGGGCAGGGCCTGGCGTGGAGCATTACCCCAGCAGGGTGAAAAGGGTAGCTTCCTAACCAGGGCAGGACTTGGGCAGAACACTGGTGTCAGAGCCCACGTCAGGTGAGGAGAGCACGCCTGCAGGAGGGCGGGGGCTCTGGGGAGCTGACCTGACACCGGCTGTCAGCCTGGGTGGGGAAGACAGCATCCACAGCGGTGTCAGAACCCAAGTCGGGGGAGGGGAGCCTCCCCAGGAGAGGGGTGTCCTGTTTTGAGGCTGTGTGGTAGAGCATCTGTGCAGGGCTGGAGGTGATGTGGAGAGAGATGAGCACAGGCAGGGATCAAGCAAATTACAGATGAAAGGCAACAGCCAGGTTCCTCACCCCTGAGGAGTTAACAAAGCATGGAAGGAGAAAGCTAGAATGTTGAATTGGAGTTGGACACACCGTTGTCAATTACCAAGAGAGAACAAACATAGATGTAACATGCGTGTGTATGTGTTTGTTCATATACATCCACATCCCCTAGCTGGTGGCATTGTTAGCTCAGGCCTGGGAGCAGCAGTGGCTCTTGAACAAACCTCATGTGTAGACTTCCTAGGGCCCATCCCCCAATACGAGGAACAGGGCTGGGCCAGGGGACATGTAAGTGAGCTTAGAACATCTGTGTCAGAGAGACAGCTCAGAACAATGGAGACATATCAAAAAAGGAAAAACAAAAAAAAACCAGCCGTCCAGTGGCCAGATTTAAGGGACAATTTGAGCATTAAACATTTGAAATGGATTACAACCCATTAAAAAAAAAAAAGTCGTCTCTATTGATATAAATGAATAAACTTGGAGTTTAATAAGAAACAGCATTCCCTCGTCCTCAAGATTTCAATCAGTGCTTATTTGATTGCTCACATTGTCCCAGATTTATGTGTTCATTACAAAAGGGGGCAGGGAGGGCTTCCCTTGTGGCTCAGTGGATAAGAACCCGTCTGCCAATGCAGGAGACACAGGTTCGATCCCTGATCCGGGAAGATCCCACATACTGCAGAGCAGCTAAACCCACACATCAACAAAGACCCAGCACAGCCAAAAATAAATAAATAAAAGTTTAAAAAAGAAAAAAGAGGAGGCGGGGAGGAAAGAGTTAACAGTGGAGAAGCCTGGAAGACACAAGCCTAATGTGCAGAAGTGAACACCACTGATAACAGGAGGCACAGAAATCTCGTGCCTCCTGATCGGCTGTACTGGAAAGAATGGTGGTGGTCTAGTCGCTAAGTTGTGTCTGACTGTTTGCAATTCCCTGGACTGCAGCCCACTAGGCTCCTCTGTCCATGGGATTCTCCAGGCAAGAATACTGGGGTGGGGAGCCGTTTCCTTTTCCCAGCCTGGAACTGAACCCACATCTGCATCGTAAATGGTCTCCTTCGTTGCAGGCGGTTGCTTTATCATTGAGTCACACTGAGAATATTTCTGTCAAGAGTGTATAACCAAAATCTAATGGTGAGGAAACACCAGGCAGACCAAGTTGAGGGACATCTAGGAAGATATTGGCTGAAATTTTCCAGGTGTGAAGGTCGTGAAAGTCAAGAGGTCGGAGGACCTAACATTGACAGCTGAAGTTGACTTGTGATTCTTAATGGGATCATTTTCTTACGGAGACCTGGGGACATGTGGCAAAACTTGAGTGGGATCCACGGCTGGTGGTGGTACTGTATCATGAATAACTTCTAGGTTGTGATGGCCATGTTCTGGTAAAGAAGGAAAGCATCCCTGTTGGTACGACAGAAGCATAAATGGAACTATTGGAGGTAATGTGGTGTTAGGTTGGCAACTTACCCTCAGATAGCTCAGGGGGAAAATTCTTTGTTGTGTACTTAACAACTTTTCTTCAGACTGTTTTCAAATACAATTAATTCAAACAAAAAAGCCACCTTCAAGTCTGCCTGTGTATGTGGACTCAGGAGCCAGGTGGCGTTCCATTGAGGCCATTCATAGTAACTCTTAAAACCTGCCACGGCCATGACTTTGTCTTTCTCAGCTCATGTTTCATTCTTCCTCCCCTGCTCTCCTGGCTTCCCACACTGCCCTCGGCGAGTCCTCCCATCATGCTCTCCTGCCCACGCTGATTGCTCACCTGAGTGTGTTGTTTGAGGCCTAGCTCAGGTGCCTATGGATCCGGGGCCTCCAAGCCCCTCTAAGGCCCAGGTCCCAGAACTCCAGGGGTATTTCTGACTGTGCCTGACTTTCCCTGAGTAAGTCTGGGGACCCCCTAGGCGTCCAGGGAAGTACTCTTGGGGCCCTCTGAGAGCTCTCTTCTTTCAAAGGGCTCTGTACGTGTTTCAGGATAACAGTGTCTACTACCCATTTGATATGGCAGGGATAAGGCTTTGAATTGTTCATCTGCACTTTATTTTCACCCAAATCCAACCACGTCAGTGCTCTGCTTAAAGAGCACAGAACTGTTCTGATGGCTCCCCTGTCTGCAGGGGCCTGCAGAGTCTGCACTTGCCCCCTGCACATACCTTTTCACCCCTTTCTGTCTGAACAAAAGCCCAGTCTGCCCCCCACTTTCTGAGCCTCCCAAGCTTTTCCATCCACCAGGGCCTTTGATTAAGCTGGGTTCTCTTCCCAGAAGGCCTTGCCCTGCCATGCTTGTTTGGAATAATGACAACAATAATGAATAGACATTTGTCGAGTGTCTCCTTTGTCCCAGACACAATGCAAGACCCTTTTACAAGGTACCGATGAGGAAACGGAGGCTCACGGATGTTCACGCTGTGTCTGAGATCATGCAGCCAGTGAATACAGCCCTGTGTTCCACAAATGCTTCCTTGCACATCCACCTCAGGTCTGGCCCTAAGCCAGGCCAGAGGACACCCCAGAGAGGCCTTTGCCCTCTCGGAGCACAGAGTTAGAAACCAATGGGTAAACACTGGGTCATAACACCGTGTAATAACCCCTTTAATGCAAGGGACCATGGAAGCCAGGAATGGAGCACCTGAGCCAGCCTGGGAACTCAGGAAGGGGTTCCTCATATGCAGGAGTTAGCCCTCTGCTGTTTTGAGGATTCAGTGCTTTAATATGTGAGAACAAGTAGAGCAGTGTCTGGCATGTGGAAAGCATGGTAAGAGAGCTGCCTCCTCCTTCCCCTCCTTCCTCTTCCGCTTGGCCTTATAAAGGAGTGGATGTTTTTATTGTGGGAGGTGGCAGGACAGCAGGTGAGATGATGAGTTACCTTCTGGTCTGATGGAATTCAGGACGCCCAGGGGTGATGTCTAGTGGGAGAAAAGTCATAGGAAAGGGGATGAGGCTAACCCTGAGGAACACGGAACTCAAGGGGCTAAGCCCATAAAGGTGATGGTGATTTAGAGCCAAGGGGTGGGAGGAGAATCAGGAGAGCCTGGGGCCATCTGCCATGCGCGGAGACTGTCACTCAAAGGCCCAAGGGGGGCGTTCCCTGGTGGTCCAGTGGGTAAGGACACCGCCTTGCAATGCAAGAGCCGCTGGTTCGATCCCTGGCCTGGGAAGATCCCATGTGCCGCGGAGCGGCTGGACCAATGTGTCCAATTATCGAGCCAGAGCTCTGGAGCGCATGCGCCCAGAGCCGGTGCTCTGTGACAACAGAGGCCACTGTGATGGGAGGCCCACATGGGCCAAAGGACAAAGATGGATGAAAAAACAGATAAAAGGCCAATAGAAGTGGCTGCCAGCCCCCTCCCTCTCCAACGCCCCCCCTCAAAAAAAATTAAAAAAAAAAAAAAGACCAGAGAGGTTGGCAGGATCTCACGCTGCTCAGTGAACTCCTCCTTAGCTTTCAAGACCCAGTGTAGCTCTGGGGAGCCTTATTGGTACACTCTTTTTTTTTTTTTTTTAGGGAGGGGGATGGATTGGGGAGGGAGGGGGGTGGGCGGGCCACTTCTATTGGTCTTTCATTTCTCTATTTTCATCCATTTTTGTTCTTTGGCCCGTGTGGGCCTCTCATCGCAGTGGCCTCTGTTGTCACAGAGCACCGGCTCTGGGCGCATGTGCCCCAGAGCTCTGGCCCGGTAATTGGACACATCGGTCCAGCCGCTCCACAGCACGTGGGATCTTCCAGGCCAGGGATCGAACCGGTGCCCCTTGCCCTGCAAGGCGGTGTCCTCACCCACTGGACCACCAGGGAAGCCCCTTCTTGGTGCACTCTTACTCTGGGCAACTGTATTGGCCCTGTACTCACTCAATAGTGTAGCAGCAGATTTCTGTTCCCCACCTTAGGGCCTAAGCATCAGACTCTTGGGGAAGGTCCTAAAACTCTACCCCTTGAGTGAATCCTGTACACCTTCAAGTTTGCAGATGCCTGCATTGTAGAGAAAAATCCCAGGGTAGGATTCTCATTGCCTCAGCTTAGGTCCCATGCCCACCCTGAGCCCCCGTCGAGGGTGGGAGGGAACCCTGATTGGTCACTCTTGGCTCAGGGGCTGATTCTTCCCAGGGGGGCATCGCCTGGGAGGTGGGTGCTGGAGGAGAAGAGGAACAGCCCCAGATCACGAGGGCCACTATTACCTCGTGAGCAGGGGATGCAGGAGCAGGGGATGGTGCCCGGTAGACAGAAGACTTCCATGTTTCCACAGTTCTTTTCAGAGAGCCTCGGAGCCCCGGCATGTGGCTTGGGCATAGGGGGTGGGCCATGGGCAAATGTTTATGTGCATTGACTCCTAGCTTCCTGGGTGGCTCCCAGAGGCTCAGGGGCTAGTTCCGCCAGCCCGGGCTGGTGGGGCCACAGGTATTGCCGTAAGTATAGGCAGTGTCCCTGTTCCCTTGTAGTCATGCTTTCCCCTTCTTTCCCAGAAAACCTTACCTCTGCCTGCCCTGGGAAGAGAAGGGGAGGTGGGGAGGGCAGCCAGGGACATGCCAGGCAGCTGCTGAGCAGGCCGGTCTTCCCCGAATCGTCAGGTGCCAGCAGGGCGTGGAGGTGGCGGGAACTATAAACGGGGGTCCCACGGAGGGCGGCGTTCCACTGGAGGGCCCTGTGAGGGGCGCAGATGGTTTGGCCTGGGTTGTCCTTGGTCATAGGAACCAAAGGAATGTGGAACTGGAAAATCCCAGCGAGCACTATTTTTAGAGAAGACTTGGAGAGCATTTTTCTGGCCAAAGGGACACGTTCTTTCAGAAGCAGCCGTTAAGTCTAACCCTTGAACAGCTCCCGCCTGGAATCTGCCCAGCCCGGGCCCCTCTTCTAGGCTCGTGGGAACACTTGGGGGCAGGAGGGGAGGCAGGGCGAGGGGGAAGAAGGGCATCTGCTCCTTTCAAACACAGAAAGAGGTTGTTTGTTTTAACATCTTTTGAGTTGAATTCTTCAGACATTAGGAGTTTAGGCCAATAAACTTTAAAAGTAGAGAATCATTTCAGGCCAAGTCTTGAAACGTGAAGCATGATTTTCTTGGGTGTTTGGTTCATGTTTAATATTAAAAATTGTTCGTGATAAACAGTCTTCCCACTGCCTGCTTTATGCCTGCAGTGTTCTACTTCTCTACCACTGTCTATGTTTTTTCCTTTTGAGGGAGAAGTCTCTAGGGATCCTGCTAATTAGGGGAGCTTATTAAAAGTGTTAGATTGGATCTGTTGCTTAATTGAAGTTACAGGAAATCTACCCCCCAACACTCATGAGGTTGCCCTGGGGAGGGACCTCAGAAAGTAACAAAGTGAAATTGGAACCCCCTTCTCTCCTGACGGTTATCAGGCACTGCCTCCTGGGCCAGGGACCCCAGTTGGGGAAGGTGGTGTGCTCCCAGCCCTTCATGGAAATGTAGAATCTAAAGTCCTTGTGAGACCAGTGCTTTTGCGGTTAGTACTCTTCCTGGAATCTGTGTGCTTGGAGAGGAGGGCTAGAGGAAGGAGCCCCCCAGACGTGGAGGTGGTTGCGCTTGGGCTAAAATGAGAAGCTGCGAGACTGGGGAGCAGCCAGGCCTGAGGCAGTGAAGCAGCAGATCCTGGGGCGTAGCGTGTCCGTAAGGATGCTCTATGCTGAGCAGCTCGTTCAGGATGAGTTCGGGGACAGAGATAAGAATCGGCATTGTGGTTGCTGGCAGAGCCTGTCCGCTGGCAGCAGAGAGGGAAGCCGCGCCTGGTTTCTTCATCAGTCTCTCCCAAGTCTGGGTTCCCTGAGCCAGCCCTGGATGTGTGGACCAGACCCTGGTACCCAGGCACCTGATGCCGGTCACTTCTCGTCTTCGCTTTGTCTTCAGCACTGGTAGACACCTCGAGCTAGACAGCACTATTTTTAGAGAAGACTTGGAGAGCATTTTTCTGGCCAAAGGCTCGGGTGGGGAACCCCCCCTTGGGGGCAGGGAGGGAGGCAGGGCGAGGGGAAGAAGGGCATCTGCTCCTTTCAAACACAGAAAGAGGTTGTTTGTTTTAACATCTTTTGAGTTGAATTCTTCAGACATTAGGAGTTTAGGCCAATAAACTTTAAAAGTAGAGAATCATTTCAGGCCAAGTCTTGAAACGTGAAGCATGATTTTCTTGGGTGTTTGGTTCATGTTTAATATTAAAAATTGTTCGTGATAAACAGTCTTCCCACTGCCTGCTTTATGCCTGCAGTGTTCTACTTCTCTACCACTGTCTATGTTTTTTCCTTTTGAGGGAGAAGTCTCTAGGGATCCTGCTAATTAGGGGAGCTTATTAAAAGTGTTAGATTGGATCTGTTGCTTAATTGAAGTTACAGGAAATCTACCCCCCAACACTCATGAGGTTGCCCTGGGGAGGGACCTCAGAAAGTAACAAAGTGAAATTGGAACCCCCTTCTCTCCTGACGGTTATCAGGCACTGCCTCCTGGGCCAGGGACCCCAGTTGGGGAAGGTGGTGTGCTCCCAGCCCTTCATGGAAATGTAGAATCTAAAGTCCTTGTGAGACCAGTGCTTTTGCGGTTAGTACTCTTCCTGGAATCTGTGTGCTTGGAGAGGAGGGCTAGAGGAAGGAGCCCCCCAGACGTGGAGGTGGTTGCGCTTGGGCTAAAATGAGAAGCTGCGAGACTGGGGAGCAGCCAGGCCTGAGGCAGTGAAGCAGCAGATCCTGGGGCGTAGCGTGTCCGTAAGGATGCTCTATGCTGAGCAGCTCGTTCAGGATGAGTTCGGGGACAGAGATAAGAATCGGCATTGTGGTTGCTGGCAGAGCCTGTCCGCTGGCAGCAGAGAGGGAAGCCGCGCCTGGTTTCTTCATCAGTCTCTCCCAAGTCTGGGTTCCCTGAGCCAGCCCTGGATGTGTGGACCAGACCCTGGTACCCAGGCACCTGAGGGCTGCCCGCTTCTGTCACTTCTCGTCTTCGCTTTGTCTTCAGCACTGGTAGACACCTCGAGCTACCAGCTCACGCTGTATTACAGCTGAGCGCTTGAAGGCACGATGCCAAGTTTTATCTACTATATGGGATTCCCAACAACGCCAGTTGGAAGCCTGTGAACTTTTGTTAAGAACCAGAAGTAAAAATTTCAAATCGGTCCCTGGAACTAAAAATAAACGTAGGCTTGTGTCCAGGAACAGGGAACAGTTAATGAGTACTGGAGAGGAGCCTCCAATCTTGCTTCTGCTCAGCCAGTCTCCTTCGATGAAGCCAGAGAGAACATTCTAGAGGGAGGTCTCCCAGAGCCACTCTCCTGCTTGATGCTGCTTAATCCATCCTCTCACATGGCCTTCAAAGCCCTGCAGAGACGCTGGAGGCCACCCTTCGACCTTGAACTCTGCACGTGAGCCTCTTCATTGGGCTCTGCTGTCTCGCTTACCTCTGGTCTTTGCACATATTGTTCCCTCTACCTGGAACACTCTTCCACCACCCCTTACCATCTCTTTGCCTTGCTAACTCTCTTCGTATTTCAGACTTGAGGTGAAATTCAGACCCACAGATTCAACAAAGCCTTCCTGGAGATTCCTATACAGCCATGAACAATACTCAGCATATTTTACTGGTTGCAGTGCTTGGTCTCCACATCTGGGCTGACAGGGATGATATCAGGTGCTCACATTTCTTCTTAAGAATGTATTTATCTGGCTATATTTGGTCTTAGTGGGGGCACACGGATCTTTTGGTTGTGGTGCATGGACTCTCTACTTGTGTTGGGCGGGCTCAGTAGTTGTGATGCCAGAGCTTAGTTGTTCCTTGGCATGTGGGATCTTAGTTCCCCGACTGAGGACTGAACTCATGTCCTTTGCTCTGCAAGGCAGATTCTTTAACCACTGGACCAACCAGGGACATCTCCAAGAAATCATTTTAGATTTAGCTTTTATTAAAATTACATGAATATATAATTGAGAGAATCAAATACTTCTACAAGGCCTGTAACCCCCAGTTATATTTCCTGCTCCCCAGAACTGACATTTTAAAACTTTTAACCAATTATATGCATCTATCTATCTATCAATCTATATATATCTTTTTGTGGGGGCCTCACCGCTTTGGCATGTGGGCTCTTAGTTCCCTGATCAGGCACCGAACCAGTGCCCCCTGCAGTGGGAGCGTGGCGTCTTAACCACTGAACCACCAGGGAAGTCCTCTTACCTTTATATTTTTAATTAACACACATATACTTCTACTCTTGAGTTTCAAGCACCTACTGCTTGTCCATGATGGAGGATGAGTATTTAGGTCTCTTGCCCACCTTCCGCTTCTCCCTATCACACATCAGTTCATTAGCTCAGTCGTGTCCAACTCTTTGTGACCCCATGGACTGCAGCATGCCAGGCTTCTCTGTCCTTCAGCATCTCCCAGAGTTTGTCTAAACTCAGGTTCATTGACTCAGCGATGCCATTCAACCATCTCATCCTTTGTCGCCCCGTCTTCTCCTGCCTTCTATCACACATGGATACATCCTATCCCTCTATCCTTGGTTCAAATATGGTCGGGAACAGTTAGATCAGTACTCATTGTTTACATTGTTAAAATTAGGCAAATGTTACTCACATGTGATTTACCATACTTATCCTTTCCTATATATCATTTTATTTCCCTGAAGTTCACCTATGAATATTTGCTTATTTTTTGTGCATTTATCACTGTGTGTGTGTGTGTGCTCAGTCATGTCCAACTGTAAACTATAGCCCTCCAGGCTCCTGTCCATGTGATTTTCCAAGCAAGAATACTGAAGTGGGTTGCCCTTTCCTTCTCCAGGGGATCTTCTCAACTCAGGGATCGAACCCATGTCTCCTGCGTCTCTTGCACTAGCAGGTGGATTCTTTACCACTGAGCCACCTGAGAAGTCCTCATTGATGAATGATGTGTCTCAACACTTTACTGAAACGATGAATCTTTCTTTCTTGTATATTCAAACACCTTTTAACTGGGTTGGCCCAAAAGTTCTTTCACCATCTTACGATGGTAAAAAACCCGAATGAGCTTTTTTGGTGAACCCAGTCATTTCGTCTTTTTTTTTCCTTTTTCGTGCAGTGAAAAGCTTATTAAAGTAAGAAAGGATAGGGAAAAGCTTCCAGCATAGACACTGGAAGGAGGAGAGAAGAGTATCCCCCAGCCATTTCATCTTGAAGATGTCTCATGACGCCTCTGGCTGCCGCAGTCTGGGCTGGTTACCCTCCAGCCCTGCTGCACAAGAGGCTCTGTTCCCCTCCACAGGACCCGTATCACCCTCTCTCGGCCATGTCCACCCTTTCCTGGGTCCCCTGTCCTCTGCTCTTTTGGTTTAAATCCTTATGCTGGTGGTGTCCTTCTCCAACAGTCTCCTGAGAAGAGACAGAGGGAGTCTTTCATGTCTGTTTTCATCAATCCTCACACCCAGCCAATACTCCAAGTGGAATCAGACTTCTAGGTGGGGGTCATTTTCCCTCGGGATGTGGAATGATTTACTCCACGCCCTCGTACCTCCCAGAGTGGCTGTAGAAAAGTCTGATGCCTGTCTGATTCCCAGTCCTTTGTAATGAAACATGGTCTGTTCTTTTCTGGAAGTTACTGTTGTCTCATCCTTCTATCACACATGGATACATCCTATCCTTTCCTGGTTCAAATATGGGAACAGTTAGATCAGTACTCATTGTTTACATTGTTAAAATTAGGCAAATGTTACTCACATGTGATTTACCATACTTATCCTTTCCTATATATCATTTTATTTCCCTGAAGTTCACCTATGAATATTTGCTTATTTTTTGTGCATTTATCACTGTGTGTGTGTGTGTGCTCAGTCATGTCCAACTGTAAACTATAGCCCTCCAGGCTCCTGTCCATGTGATTTTCCAAGCAAGAATACTGAAGTGGGTTGCCCTTTCCTTCTCCAGGGGATCTTCTCAACTCAGGGATCGAACCCATGTCTCCTGCGTCTCTTGCACTAGCAGGTGGATTCTTTACCACTGAGCCACCTGAGAAGTCCTCATTGATGAATGATGTGTCTCAACACTTTACTGAAACGATGAATCTTTCTTTCTTGTATATTCAAACACCTTTTAACTGGGTTGGCCCAAAAGTTCTTTCACCATCTTACGATGGTAAAAAACCCGAATGAGCTTTTTTGGTGAACCCAGTCATTTCGTCTTTTTCCTTTTTCGTGCAGTGAAAAGCTTATTAAAGTAAGAAAGGATAGGGAAAAGCTTCCAGCATAGACACTGGAAGGAGGAGAGAAGAGTATCCCCCAGCCATTTCATCTTGAAGATGTCTCATGACGCCTCTGGCTGCCGCAGTCTGGGCTGGTTACCCTCCAGCCCTGCTGCACAAGAGGCTCTGTTCCCCTCCACAGGACCCGTATCACCCTCTCTCGGCCATGTCCACCCTTTCCTGGGTCCCCTGTCCTCTGCTCTTTTGGTTTAAATCCTTATGCTGGTGGTGTCCTTCTCCAACAGTCTCCTGAGAAGAGACAGAGGGAGTCTTTCATGTCTGTTTTCATCAATCCTCACACCCAGCCAATACTCCAAGTGGAATCAGACTTCTAGGTGGGGGTCATTTTCCCTCGGGATGTGGAATGATTTACTCCACGCCCTCGTACCTCCCAGAGTGGCTGTAGAAAAGTCTGATGCCTGTCTGATTCCCAGTCCTTTGTAATGAAACATGGTCTGTTCTTTTCTGGAAGTTTGAGGATCTGTTGTGACCTGATCAACCTGATGCTGGTTCATGTTCATTCATTGTGCTGGGCACTGGTGGGTTCTTGAAATCCAAAACTCATATTGTTTGGTTGTGTAAACATGTTGCTGAATTAGTATTTTTTTTTTCTTCCCTCTATATTCTCTAACTTTATCAGAGTCTTCTTATTCTATTAGTCTCTTGAACTGTTCCTCTAATTTGCTTATCTTTTCTCTCGCTTTCCGTCTCTCTGTCTTTTGATTCTTTTTTGTGAGATTTTCTCTAACTTGTAATGAATTAAAAATGTTTTGCCTTAGTATTATTTAATATCCAAGGACACAAACACATACATGTATATAAATGTATATAATTTTTAATATGGTCCCCCCTGCCCTCAACTGTGGCTAGTGATCCCTGGCTAAGGGACTTTTTGTCTGACCTTCAGAGAAAAAGATTCCAGTTGTGAGAGATGGGTATGGGAGAGGATATAGGAATCCATTTCTTTCTTAAAAATACTTTGTTGTTGTTTTTCTTTTCCTTCTGGTTTGTTTTTAACATTTCTGCCTTCATCCCCACTTCTAGAGTGCTTGCTGCTGCTTGTTCCGAGCCTTTTCTCCTGCGTGGTGACGAGGATGTGCTGCAGTCTTCCCCTGTGGCCGCTGATGGCTGAGCTTTCTTGCATCTGCTCAGTCAGTTCCCACCTGCCCCTTTGCTCTTCTGCTTCCAACATTTTGTTGCCATTGTCTCTTCTCTCATTCTTTGTCCCTGTGGTTTTATGGCTGTAACACATAAATCCCTGTAATTGGCATTTCACTGGGATTTGGGGAGAAAGCAGAGGCCTCCAGTCTTATTCAACGCTTGTCTTTCACTGGCGGTCTCCAGGTCCTAGCACATCCTTCAGCCTGCAAGTGCCCAATAAATATTTGTTGGTTGAATAGATAGGGTCCTTGTCTTTCCCATCTTTGGTAAGCAAAAGGGGAGAGCCCTTTAAATCTCCTTAGTTATGGCATTTACTGCTTCTTCCATCACAAGTTCACAGGCTCCTGGGAGATACATGCTAGGCAACAACGTGGAGTGAAAAAAATCTGGACGTGAGCCGGTGCTGCCCACTAGTTCTGAGTGGCTTGGGACTACCAGTCTGAAACCTTCGTCTGGGCTTCTGTAAAATGGGAATAACATTCTCATGTGCCTTCCTCAGGGCCCAGAACAGGGCAAGCTCTAGCATTTGTGGTGTGGAAGGGTTCAGTCCCAAGGTCATGTTTCTTAGAAAGTCAGTGTTTTACTTAAGCTTAAAATTAGCCTTCACACTTGACTTGCAAATGGGTCGCTAATTAATGCCCGTCAGTGAAAAAATCTGTGTTTAACCTGCCTTGATGATGAGACAGAGAACACAAAAGCTTCGTCTCTAAGAGAGGCTACCCTGGTTCATCACCGAGGGTCTCCTGTAGGCAAGCGCCCCTCCTCGATCAGGCCGGTGGATCCAGAACGCAGGCTGGCAGCTATGCACAAATCTGACTGTGTGCGGGTCTTGCAGACCCAGTGCTTCAGCGACCCCACTCACCCTGATTTCTCCTCACTCCTGTCCCGCTCAGTCCCTGATCTCAGAAACGGTCTGTGGCCCAGTGTGGGGGCCCAGACCCTGAGCCCCTTTGATCCGCCAGTCCAGCAGTTGCAAGTCAGGCCCTGTTCTCAGCACGGGGGTCTTACCTCTTGGTCTCCACCAGGAAGTCCCCCGGCCTACCTGCAGAGGACCCCACTTCCTCCAGGGGAGACACTGAGGAGAGCAACTCCATGCCCCCAGGTCCGCCTCAACCCTCCGCCGGCCCCCGCTCTCCCGGGTCCCCACGACCCCCGGCTCGCGCGGACCCCCGCCCTCCCGCGCAGCCGCGGCGCCGGGCGCGCAGGTGAGGGCGGGGTCGGCGTTCCCGGCGGCCGCCCCGCCCGCCGCCCCGGGCCCCGCGGCGCGGCCTCCCCCGCCCCGCGCCCGAGCCGCGGAGCGCCGCCGAGCGGCCAGCGCGCGGGCGCTCGCTCCGCCCCCTCGCGGCCGGCCGCGCCGGCTCCCGCCTCCTTCCCTCTCCTCGCGCTCCCGCCTCCCTCCCTTTCCGCTGCCGAGGCGGCGGGAGCCGAGCCCGAGCGGACCGAACCGCGGCCGCAGCCGGGCGGCAGGGGTGCGGGGAGTCAGTCCGTCGCCGTCTTCGCCGGCGGCGGCGGCCATGCGGCGGCCCTGCTGAGCCCGCCAGCTCCGGGCGCCGGGGGCCGGCCGCGCGAGGCGGCCCGGGCCGGGCGGCAGCATGCGGAGCGGCGAGGAGCTGGACGGCTTCGAGGGCGAGGCCTCGAGCACCTCCATGATCTCGGGCGCCAGCAGCCCGTACCAGCCCACCACCGAGCCGGTGAGCCAGCGCCGCGGGCTGGCCGGCCTGCGCTGCGACCCCGACTACCTGCGCGGCGCGCTCGGCTGCCTCAAGGTCGCCCAAGTGGTAGGTGCCGGGCGGGGCCCCAGGTGCCGGCGGGCGGCCTAGCTGCGCGCCGTCCCTCGCTGCTCCCGCTCCAGGGGGCGCAGGCCTGGGCGGCCGCCGCCGCGCCCCCGCTTCCCCCGGCCCGGCTCCTTGCGCCCCCGCCCCGAGCCGGGTCCCCGGGCCGCCCTGTCGCCTCCCCTGGGGACTCTGCCTTCCCCACGCCTGCCGCCTGGCTGTTCCTCTTCTAGCTGAACACCTGCCCCCGGGGCCTACCTGTCCACTCCAGCCTTTGCTGGCGCGAGCCTCTTTCACTCTTGGGCTTGGGGGTGCGCGGAACCCGGCGGGGCTCATGCAGTTTCCCGGGTGCTGCTGATCATAGCAACTTGTGTTAGGTTTTCAGGGCCCGCACGCCCTCCACTCCTCGGGACCGTCCGCGTTTGTCTCGGCTTCCACGACTGGGGGCTGGGGCTGGGGCTGGGTTGCCTCCCCGGAGCCCAGCAGAGTGCGGAGCATCTGGTAGGAGCTCAAATAAATGTTTGTTGAATGGAGGCACGTCGTCTAGTTGCATTGGGGGAGCCCAGCTCTGCCCACAGAGTCTCCAGTTTATCCTGCAGAGGTTTTGATTCCTTCTAATTAGCCCAGAAGCTAGAGCCGGCATCTCTGAATCCTCCGCCCCAGCACGGGTGGCTGGCATTGCCCAATTGGTACCCAGAGTTAAATCACTCCGGGAGGGCAGCCAGTTTGGGAGGTAATAGAAACAGAGGACTTTCTGTTGGGCTTGTCTATGCTAGAGCTCCTTTCTCAGAATTCTTATTTTTAGCTCCCAGGGTGTTGAGGGCAGGGGCCTGTCCCCTCTTTTGTGGGTTTCTAACGGGTCTCTTTGGTTAGTTGCATAATTTTGTTGTGGGTAGAGCGTGCTCCAGTTCGGACACGGCTGTGTACCGGTATTCCCTGACACAGGTAGGCCTTCCTCTGGGGCCCCGCAGCAGCGCTTCATAGACTTCTCAGCCTGAGAAGCCATTTGCAAGGACCTGGCCTGTATCTTCCGAGCCTCGAGCGTGGGTCTCCTTGTACTTACTTGGGTTCCTCAGTAAAGGATCCATTTAAGGTGGCTATCCTTTAAATCAAGGTCTTGGAGTTTGTAAAGTGCAGACTCTTTGGCTGTTTTATCTTTCTCTTGGGTGAAAGGCTTGTTCTGCTGATAGTGGCAGAGTCTTTGGGAAGGGCTCTCAGGAAAGACCAACGGAACAGGTTGTTCTTCTCTAGAATTTTAAACTGACCTTACCTGGTCAGCTGGAATGTTCTCAGAGCTGTATTGGTTCTGGACTTAGGCATTGCTGTTAGCAAAGAGAGTGGAGGAGGTGGGGGAGGTGCCTTTTTAAAGAGGCAGCTGGCTGATGTTTGAGTCCAGCAGGGCTAATCACAAGTGAACGGAAGGAGCAGGGCAGGAGGGAACCTGGGCCCAGGTTGAAAGGAGATAGATCTTGCCACTTAAGAGATCTGGTGAAAGAATGAAATCCAGTAGTTTGTATAAAAAGTTAGCCGTTGCCTCATTGCTGAAATTTTGTCACCTAAGGCCATAAATGGAAGCCAGTGGTATTTATCATTGCCTTTTTGGAAGGCTCTATTTTTGGTGGAACTTTACTTTTCATCTGGAAGAACTTTGGTGCCCAGCTCCTAAACTCTCCCGTGACTCTTGCCTCTGTCTAATCTCTAGAATGTAAACAGCCAGAGGTCATGTTCTATGTGGGTGAGAGAAGGACCGGGATCTGCTTGAAGAGTATGGCAGCATGAAGCAGTCTGCTATGCCTTTAGCTTTGCACACTTGATTTTTTAAAAAATCAGGGTGTTTAGGGGAAAACCCTTTGACAAAACTACAAGAAGTTGGACTCTCCACTTAAAGTGGAAAAGAAAAACAAGAATTGTTATGAAGTTGTGCTTTTTTTTGGCCACACTATGTGGCATACGGGATCTTAGTTCCCTGATGAGGGATTGAATTGATGCCTCTGTTGGGGGAAGCACACTGACTGGAACTGCCCACCCTGGCCAGGCACCATTGTAACCAATCGAGTGAGGTATTTTATGATAGGCGGTTCTAATAAGGAACATTGGGACTAATAAGCCACCACTAACCACAAGAATTCAGGAAAGGTTAAAAGGAGATGATACCACGTGTCGAGCCACCTCCCAGAAACCTTCTCACTGGCATCCATCTTGGCTCAGCAACGCATGCGCCACCAGGAAGGACCCAGAGTCAGAATGACTGGCCAAAGACAACCCAGAAACTAACCCCTCACCATAAAACCCGAGACTGCAAGCCGCATGGCAGGGCAGTTCTCCTGGGTTCCCTGACCCTCCTGCTCTCCCCGCGGGCACCCTTCCCAATAAAACCTCTTGCTTTGTCAGCACTGTGTCTCCTTGGACAATTCATTTCTGAGTGTTAGACAAGAGCCCACTTGAGGACCCTGTAGGGGTCCCCCTTCTCGGAACACCCCTGCCTTGGAATGTGCAGAGTCCTATCCAGTGGACCCCTAGACAAGTCCCTGAAGATGTTTCTAAGAAGTTGCAAAGCTTAGAATGCCATCAAGAAACATGTTTAATGTAAGTTATAATTTTGTATTTTTCTGTGTGAAAAATGTGACTTCTTTTTCCTGTTAATTTTTAGAGACGTTTTTTGTGGTCCGTGGCCGGTTGCCACCTGCAGGTCCTTGCTCCAAGGGCAGTCAGCAGCATTGCCAGCACCTGAGAGCCTGTTCAAACCGCAGACTGACAGGTCTTACCCCAGACCTTACGAGTCGAATCGTAGTCTGCTGTTTAGCAAGATTCACCAGGGATTCTTATACACATTAAAATTTGAGACTTACCTTTCTGTGTCATTTGAGTGTTAAAACTATACCCGTACATGCGTGCGTGCTCAGTCGGTCCGACTCTTGGCGACCCCATGGACTGTAGCCCGCCAGGCTCCTCTGTCCGTGGAATTTTACAAGCAAGACTGCTGAAGCAGGTGGCCATTTCCTTCTCCAGGGGAGCTTCCCAACCCAGGGATCCCAGGTCTCTTGCATCTCCTGCATTGGCAGGTGGGTTCTCTACCAACTGAGCCACCAGGGAAGCTCTGTATTATCTTAGTGTTAAGGTACGAGCAATCAGGTCTCTGTCAGAACCTTAAGTCGTCAACATCAAGGCTGGGGTTCTTTTGAAAAATGAGCCTGTACTTCCCTCAAAGGATTAAGAGAATGAGGTAATAGGTAGAAATTAGTGCATCATAAAACATTAGCTATTCCTATTGCCAATTACTACTTACTGCCATTAAAGAAAATGGATGAAAATGCCACCCCCAAATTATTACACTAAAAAAAAAAAAAGAAAGAAAAGAAAAACTTCCGCTAGCTCTCAGGTCCCTCTTCTTAAAAAAATTCATTTATTTCTCTTTGGTTGTGCTGGATCTTAGCTGTTGTGCGAGGGCTTTCTGCCGAGAGCCGGGGTTATTCCTCCTTGGGGAGCACGGGCTCTAGAGCACACGGGCCTAGTTGCTCCGTCCCCGTGTGCCCTCCTCCCAGACCAGAGACCCACCCTGTGTCCCCTGCACTGGCAGGCAGAGGCTTATCTGCCGTGCCACCAGGGAGGTCCTCAGATTACATATTTGAATTAAAGATAGTTTACTTCCTAGTGATTTAAAAGTCAAATTGATACTTTAAATAGAATGTTATTTGATAGTAAAACTAATCTGAAATATGGAAACTAATCAGGGTATTCGCGAGGTTGTATCTTTTATTTTTATTTATTTGTTTATTTTATTTTGGGGCAGCATTGCCAGCACCTGAGAGCCTGTTCAAACCGCAGACTGACAGGTCTTACCCCAGACCTTACGAGTCGAATCGTAGTCTGCTGTTTAGCAAGATTCACCAGGGATTCTTATACACATTAAAATTTGAGACTTACCTTTCTGTGTCATTTGAGTGTTAAAACTATACCCGTACATGCGTGCGTGCTCAGTCGGTCCGACTCTTGGCGACCCCATGGACTGTAGCCCGCCAGGCTCCTCTGTCCGTGGAATTTTACAAGCAAGACTGCTGAAGCAGGTGGCCATTTCCTTCTCCAGGGGAGCTTCCCAACCCAGGGATCCCAGGTCTCTTGCATCTCCTGCATTGGCAGGTGGGTTCTCTACCAACTGAGCCACCAGGGAAGCTCTGTATTATCTTAGTGTTAAGGTACGAGCAATCAGGTCTCTGTCAGAACCTTAAGTCGTCAACATCAAGGCTGGGGTTCTTTTGAAAAATGAGCCTGTACTTCCCTCAAAGGATTAAGAGAATGAGGTAATAGGTAGAAATTAGTGCATCATAAAACATTAGCTATTCCTATTGCCAATTACTACTTACTGCCATTAAAGAAAATGGATGAAAATGCCACCCCCAAATTATTACACTAAAAAAAAAAAAAAAGAAAGAAAAGAAAAACTTCCGCTAGCTCTCAGGTCCCTCTTCTTAAAAAAATTCATTTATTTCTCTTTGGTTGTGCTGGATCTTAGCTGTTGTGCGAGGGCTTTCTGCCGAGAGCCGGGGTTATTCCTCCTTGGGGAGCACGGGCTCTAGAGCACACGGGCCTAGTTGCTCCGTCACGTGTGCCCTCCTCCCAGACCAGAGACCCACCCTGTGTCCCCTGCACTGGCAGGCAGAGGCTTATCTGCCGTGCCACCAGGGAGGTCCTCAGATTACATATTTGAATTAAAGATAGTTTACTTCCTAGTGATTTAAAAGTCAAATTGATACTTTAAATAGAATGTTATTTGATAGTAAAACTAATCTGAAATATGGAAACTAATCAGGGTATTCGCGTAGGTTGTATCTTTTATTTTTATTTATTTGTTTATTTTATTTTGGGGGGAGCGGGGTGGGGAGGGAGAGGGTCGGGCGGGCCACTTCTTTTGGTCTTTCATTTTGTCTATTTTCATCTATCTTTGTCCTTTGGCCTGTGTGGGCCTCCCATCGCAGCGGCCTCTGTTGTCGCAGAGCACCGGCTCTGGGTGCATGCGCTCCAGAGCTCCGGCTCGGTAATTGGACACATCGGTCCAGCTGCTCCGCGGCACGTGGGATCTTCCCAGGCCAGGGATCAAACCGGCGCCCCTTGCACTGCAAGGCGGTGTCCTTACCCACAGGACCACCAGGGGAAGCCCCCAGTTGTATTTTTTAAAAACGACTATTTCTGAGTTGGGGAGAATGTCTCCCGTGATTATCTCAAACAATATAAATGTACTTGTGGTAGGAAAACAGTTGATTTCAGCTACAGGTTTAAATGCCTTCTTCTTTCTTTTGAATGTGGATTCTGTGAGCTCTTATTGGTTTTTTAGCTCCCAGACATCACTTAATGAAATAGTTAATGTAGACCTTTTGTTTACTATTATTATTATTATTTGATTTCTTTTTTTTTTCCCCAAATACACTTGGTTGAAAGTCGAATTTTGCTCTTGGGATGGAGGTGGGGCCTACTGTCAGTTATACCATAATCTTACGACAATGTCAGAAAAGAGCAGGACTTTCTGAATAATAACAACAGCAGGCATCATTTATGAGTGCTTACTCTTGTCACTTTCATGTTATGGATGAGAAAATTAGAAGCATAGAGGTCATGACTCTAAGGTCTCGTGGCTAGTGGTTGGAAACCGCAGTTTGAACCCAAACAGTATGCTCTTCCTGGGCTTCCCAGGTGGTGCTCATGTTAAAGAACCTGCCTGCCAGTACAAGAGGCCTCAGAGACTCAACTTTGATCCCTGGGTGGGGAAGATCCCCTGGAGGAAGGCACGGCAACCCACTCCAGGATTCTTGCCTGGAGAATCCCATGGACAGAGGAACCTGGCAGGCTACAGTCCATAGGGTCGCACAGAGTCAGACATGACTGAAGCGACTTCGCACACATGCGTGCACGTACTGTGCTCTTGCCTGCCTCTTGAACACGTCGTTTTGAGTTGTTCCACTGAGCAGAGCAGACCTTGGGTCCAAGGACGTTTCTATGGCCATTGGTCCTCCAGTGCGCTTTTGGGTAACTTTTACACGCTGAGGTGATACATTTTACAAGGGTTTTGGTTTCTCAGTGGCCAGTGCCCTGTCCCAGGTGGGCAGTCCTATGTGGTGTTAGATTTAGACCTACTCCTTACCCAGTATGCCTGCCCAATTTCTGCAGTGTGCATGCGCCTTCTCAAAAGAGCCAAGAGCAGAAACAACGTTTAAGTTCCTTACCATCCTTCAGAGAGCTCTCATGTTTTAGATTTCTTTTCTTTTCTCCTTTCCATCTTTCCTTCTCTGTCTCTCTCCTTTACCACTTTTGTTAATATTTTTTGGCTGTGCTGCCAGCTTGTGGGATATTACTCCCCGGACCTGGGATGGAACTCGTACCTCCTGCCGTGGAAGTGCCGAGTCTTAACCACTGGATCACCAGAGAAGTGTCTGGATCCCTTTCTAGAGTCCCTCCAATGCCCGATTGACCTTCTGACACTGTATGGCATTTGCCTAGGACTGTTTTTTAAAGCAAAGTGGGATAGGAGGTGATGTTTAAATTCAAATGTTAGCTCTGCTGATTGCCTCGAAGTCTCTTAACCCCATTGTGTTTTGGCTTCTCCCATAGTAAAATGTGAGTGGTAATGACCGAGCCCTTGGGGGATTATAAGAACAAAGGGGTTAATGTTTGGCGGGTGTTTTCCTAGGTAACACAAAGACAACTGTGACTATTTGCATTTCAGGGCTGGGTAATAATGTATCTTTTCTTTGATGGAGACTGTCAGTTTTCATCCCAAAAGAGTGATCACTGTTCCTGGTTTCTTGGGCTGTGCTACGGCAGGGAAGGGGCCTGCTGAGAATGGCAGGTGAAGACATCTTCACTGCGTGGAATTCTCACATCTCCCTTAAGGTGACTCCTTATAGAATAGCTTCATTTTTCCCTGGGGGACAGACGGAACCTGGACAGGCTACAGTCCATAGTGTCGCACAGAGTCAGACATGACTGAGCGACTTCGCACATGCGTGCACGTACTGTGCTCTTGCCTGCCTCTTGAACACGTCGTTTTGAGTTGTTCCACTGAGCAGAGCAGACCTTGGGTCCAAGGACGTTTCTATGGCCATTGGTCCTCCAGTGCGCTTTTGGGTAACTTTTACACGCTGAGGTGATACATTTTACAAGGGTTTTGGTTTCTCAGTGGCCAGTGCCCTGTCCCAGGTGGGCAGTCCTATGTGGTGTTAGATTTAGACCTACTCCTTACCCAGTATGCCTGCCCAATTTCTGCAGTGTGCATGCGCCTTCTCAAAAGAGCCAAGAGCAGAAACAACGTTTAAGTTCCTTACCATCCTTCAGAGAGCTCTCATGTTTTAGATTTCTTTTCTTTTCTCCTTTCCATCTTTCCTTCTCTGTCTCTCTCCTTTACCACTTTTGTTAATATTTTTTGGCTGTGCTGCCAGCTTGTGGGATATTACTCCCCGGACCTGGGATGGAACTCGTACCTCCTGCCGTGGAAGTGCCGAGTCTTAACCACTGGATCACCAGAGAAGTGTCTGGATCCCTTTCTAGAGTCCCTCCAATGCCCGATTGACCTTCTGACACTGTATGGCATTTGCCTAGGACTGTTTTTTAAAGCAAAGTGGGATAGGAGGTGATGTTTAAATTCAAATGTTAGCTCTGCTGATTGCCTCGAAGTCTCTTAACCCCATTGTGTTTTGGCTTCTCCCATAGTAAAATGTGAGTGGTAATGACCGAGCCCTTGGGGGATTATAAGAACAAAGGGGTTAATGTTTGGCGGGTGTTTTCCTAGGTAACACAAAGACAACTGTGACTATTTGCATTTCAGGGCTGGGTAATAATGTATCTTTTCTTTGATGGAGACTGTCAGTTTTCATCCCAAAAGAGTGATCACTGTTCCTGGTTTCTTGGGCTGTGCTACGGCAGGGAAGGGGCCTGCTGAGAATGGCAGGTGAAGACATCTTCACTGCGTGGAATTCTCACATCTCCCTTAAGGTGACTCCTTATAGAATAGCTTCATTTTTCCCTTGGAAAGGTGGTTATGTTTAGGAGTTGTCTTCCTGGTCAGAAACTTGGAGTCAAAGCAATTCTAGCAGAAAATCAAAGATTAAAACTGCTCTTTAAATTTTTATGATGATTAAAAATAGTGTAATTATCATTCAGTGCCTCAGTAAAGTGTCTCGTATACATCTGTTTTATAGAACCAGACAAAGATAGTTCAAGAAAAGAACACTCCAGACCAGGCATCCTCATGAACACGGGTACAGAAGTCCTCAACCAAATACGAGGAAATCGAATCCAGCAGTGTTGTGTAAAAAGAATAGTATACCACAATCATTGTGGTCTATCCCAGGAACAAAAGGCTGGTTCAGTTTTCCAGTATCAGGAGATAGAATCCACCATACTCAGAGTTTAAAGAACAAACAACACTTGATTATGTCAGTGGATGCAGGAAAAAAACTTTTGACAAAATTCAACATTCATTCATGATAAATATTGCCAAGCAAACGAATAACACAAGGGAACTGGCTGAAGCCAGGAAAGAGCATCTGCCAGAAATCTACAGCTAACGTACTTAGTGGTGAAAGAATGCTTTCCGCCTAAGATGGGAGCACGGCAGTGAGGTCTGTTCTCAGTGCTGCTGTTCCACATCCTACTGGAAGTGCTGGCCAGTGCAAGGAAAATAAATAGCTGGCATTCAGAGAGGGAAGAAAGAACAACTGTCCTTAATGGCAGATGGCATGATTGTCTACGTAGACAATCCCATGGGAATCCATAAAAAAAATCCTCCAAGGACTACATGTGTGTGTTAGCAAGGTAAACACACAGAAATCAATCACATTTTTATATCCCAGCAATAAATCACGGGAAGCTTAAACTGGGGAAGAATTTGTAAAAAAAAAAAAAGCAGCCCATGACAGTTACAATAGCTCTGAAAAGAATGACAGACTCAGGTCTGAATCTAACAACACGTACAGGATGAACATGCTGAAAACTACAAGACACTGAAGGAGGAATGAAAGGCCCCCGAAATAAGTGGGCAGACATGTTGTGCTCACAGATTGGATGACTCACTGTCGTTATTAAAGTATCTGTTCTCCACAAATTGATCTGTAGGTTTGACATAATCCCCAAATCCCAGCAAGATTTTTTTTTTTTTTTAGAGACAAGCCCATTCTAAAATGGACATGGGAAGTTGAGTTAGCCAAGCAGAGGGCTGGCAAAGGATTGGTTTCCCATACAGCATGAAGACAGAACATGGAGTTTAGAGGTGTTTATGAGTGGTGGGGGGAGGAGGAGGTCTTGAGAGTATGAACTTTATGTCTCTTATCCCCAAGAGACTCGTGGTGTAGCTTGTTCACTTCAGGCTGCAAACAGGTCTGTTTATTTGTAAACTAGGGCTGATCAAAGTGTTACTGGCACCCATGAGTCTCCGTACAAAGTCCTTTAGCAGAGTGTCTCTTACACAGAGGTCACACGAACCTGATGGCACGGTCACATATCTCTGGAATGGTATGTGTTGAGAAGCTGGGTGACCAAGGGTCAGGGTGGAAGACGTATTCTTTCCTGTATGACTGTTCATCCTTTTGTATATCACATGCAGATGTCTTCTATTCAAAAATTCCCAGGGCATCAGCTGTTACTAGCCCTACCTCAGGATAGACTAGCCTTAAACCTATTATACCAATCGTAATCCTTAGTTAACCTCTCATTACTTTCCTTACTTTGTAATTTGGAGGCCCTTGGGGAGAATGATTTTGACAATACGGACATCTTGAAGAAACTTGAAGCTTAAGAAGTTTTTCAATCTGTTTCCCTGTAAAAAAGAAAAAAGCTTTCTGCATAATAGCAGGTGTTTAATAAATTTGCTCATGCTAATGGAAAAATTTCTCCTATTTGAAAGGAAGTTACCCTATCGCATGGTGACTACAGTTAATAATACTGTACTGCAATTATATTGCAGTTGAAAGTTGCTAAGAAAATGGAACTGATAAGCTCTCATCACAAGAAAAAAGAATTTTAAACTATGTATAGTGATGCATGTTAAATAAGACTTATTGTGGGATCATGTGGTTTTTGATACAAATATTTGTATTTAGAAATACTGAACCATTTTGTTGTACAACCAAGACTAATGGGATGTTATATGCCAGTTACATCTCAATGGAAAAAAACCAACAACATTGCCACATAGGAAGAAATTAGGGAAAATAAATCTCAGACAATGAAAAGAATTTTGGAATTTTTCCCTTCCAAAGGCTGCTTAAGATCCTCTGATCATGGTTTCCCATTTTTCACTATTAGGAAGGATCCTTTAGTAAATATCCTGCATTCTTTTGAATTGTTGCTAATTTTTTTGTTAAATTTCAAGGAATGCTTTAACTAGATCAGAGGGCAATATCATTACATTCCTGAACATTAGAAAAAAACATGTTGGACTTGGTCCTACAACATACCTAAATCCAGGCGGGGTTAGCTTGTTCACTTCAGGCTGCAAACAGGTCTGTTTATTTGTAAACTAGGGCTGATCAAAGTGTTACTGGCACCCATGAGTCTCCGTACAAAGTCCTTTAGCAGAGTGTCTCTTACACAGAGGTCACACGAACCTGATGGCACGGTCACATATCTCTGGAATGGTATGTGTTGAGAAGCTGGGTGACCAAGGGTCAGGGTGGAAGACGTATTCTTTCCTGTATGACTGTTCATCCTTTTGTATATCACATGCAGATGTCTTCTATTCAAAAATTCCCAGGGCATCAGCTGTTACTAGCCCTACCTCAGGATAGACTAGCCTTAAACCTATTATACCAATCGTAATCCTTAGTTAACCTCTCATTACTTTCCTTACTTTGTAATTTGGAGGCCCTTGGGGAGAATGATTTTGACAATACGGACATCTTGAAGAAACTTGAAGCTTAAGAAGTTTTTCAATCTGTTTCCCTGTAAAAAAGAAAAAAGCTTTCTGCATAATAGCAGGTGTTTAATAAATTTGCTCATGCTAATGGAAAAATTTCTCCTATTTGAAAGGAAGTTACCCTATCGCATGGTGACTACAGTTAATAATACTGTACTGCAATTATATTGCAGTTGAAAGTTGCTAAGAAAATGGAACTGATAAGCTCTCATCACAAGAAAAAAGAATTTTAAACTATGTATAGTGATGCATGTTAAATAAGACTTATTGTGGGATCATGTGGTTTTTGATACAAATATTTGTATTTAGAAATACTGAACCATTTTGTTGTACAACCAAGACTAATGGGATGTTATATGCCAGTTACATCTCAATGGAAAAAAACCAACAACATTGCCACATAGGAAGAAATTAGGGAAAATAAATCTCAGACAATGAAAAGAATTTTGGAATTTTTCCCTTCCAAAGGCTGCTTAAGATCCTCTGATCATGGTTTCCCATTTTTCACTATTAGGAAGGATCCTTTAGTAAATATCCTGCATTCTTTTGAATTGTTGCTAATTTTTTTGTTAAATTTCAAGGAATGCTTTAACTAGATCAGAGGGCAATATCATTACATTCCTGAACATTAGAAAAAAACATGTTGGACTTGGTCCTACAACATACCTAAAGGTCTGTTTATTCCAAGTTACCAATGTGCTTACCTATAAGGACTTACCTGTGGGAAATGGTGACCTCAGTAAGACCTTCAGGACTGCTCCCGGAGAAGGAAATTCTTTCTTTCCTGACAGCCCTGGAAGACCTTTTTTTCTTTCTTTCTGTTTTTATAATTTTTCCTTCAGTTTTATTGAGGGGTGTGTGTGTTTGTGCTCCGTAGCTAAGTCATGTTCTTCTCTTTGCAGCCCTGTGGACTGTCGCCCACCAAGCTCCTTTATCCATAGAATTTTTCAGGCAAGAAAATACTAGGGATGTTATATATGATATAGTAAATATAGTTGACGCTGCTGTTGTTATATATGAAAATTGTTGTTCTGTCACTCAGTTGTGTCTGCGACCCCATGGATTGCAGCACGCCAGGCTCTCTTGTCCTTCAGCATCTCCTGGAGCCTGCTTAAGCTCATGTCCATTGGCCAGTGGTCCAACCATCTCATCCTCTGTCGCCCCTTCTCCTCATGCCCTCAATCTTGCCCCGGCATCAGGGTCTTTTCCAATGAGTGAGCTCTTTGCATCAGATGGCCAAAGTATTGGAGCTTCAGCTTCAGCATCAGTCCTTCCAATGAATATGCAGGGTTGATTTCCTTCAGGATTGACTGATTTGATCTCCTTACTATCTGAGAGACTCTCAAGAGTCTTCTCCAGCACCACAGTTGGAAAGCATTGATTCTTCAGCTCTCAGCCTTCTTTATGGTCCAACTTTCACCGTATGAGCTTGGACAAGACCAACAACATTGCCACATAGGAAGAAATTAGGGAAAATAAATCTCAGACAATGAAAAGAATTTTGGAATTTTTCCCTTCCAAAGGCTGCTTAAGATCCTCTGATCATGGTTTCCCATTTTTCACTATTAGGAAGGATCCTTTAGTAAATATCCTGCATTCTTTTGAATTGTTGCTAATTTTTTTGTTAAATTTCAAGGAATGCTTTAACTAGATCAGAGGGCAATATCATTACATTCCTGAACATTAGAAAAACATGTTGGACTTGGTCCTACAACATACCTAAAGGTCTGTTTATTCCAAGTTACCAATGTGCTTACCTATAAGGACTTACCTGTGGGAAATGGTGACCTCAGTAAGACCTTCAGGACTGCTCCCGGAGAAGGAAATTCTTTCTTTCCTGACAGCCCTGGAAGACCTTTTTTTCTTTCTTTCTGTTTTTATAATTTTTCCTTCAGTTTTATTGAGGGGTGTGTGTGTTTGTGCTCCGTAGCTAAGTCATGTTCTTCTCTTTGCAGCCCTGTGGACTGTCGCCCACCAAGCTCCTTTATCCATAGAATTTTTCAGGCAAGAAAATACTAGGGATGTTATATATGATATAGTAAATATAGTTGACGCTGCTGTTGTTATATATGAAAATTGTTGTTCTGTCACTCAGTTGTGTCTGCGACCCCATGGATTGCAGCACGCCAGGCTCTCTTGTCCTTCAGCATCTCCTGGAGCCTGCTTAAGCTCATGTCCATTGCGTCAGTGGTCCAACCATCTCATCCTCTGTCGCCCCTTCTCCTCATGCCCTCAATCTTGCCCCGGCATCAGGGTCTTTTCCAATGAGTGAGCTCTTTGCATCAGATGGCCAAAGTATTGGAGCTTCAGCTTCAGCATCAGTCCTTCCAATGAATATGCAGGGTTGATTTCCTTCAGGATTGACTGATTTGATCTCCTTACTATCTGAGAGACTCTCAAGAGTCTTCTCCAGCACCACAGTTGGAAAGCATTGATTCTTCAGCTCTCAGCCTTCTTTATGGTCCAACTTTCACACCCGTATGTGACTACTGGAAAAACCATAGCTTGGACTCTACAGACCTTTGTTGGCAAAGTGATGTCTCTGCTTTTTAATATGCTGTCTAGGTTTGTCATAGCTTTTTTTTCAAAGGAGTAAAGATCCTTTAATTTCATGTCTGCAATGGTTTTGGAGCCCAAGTAAATAAAGTCTATTTCTGTTTCCATTTCTTTCCCACCTATTTGCCATGAAGTGTGGGACTGGGTGATCCCATGATCTTATTTTTTGAATGTTGAGTTTAAGCCATCTTTTCCACTTTTGTTTGGAGAGTAAGATTATTCCTGAGGGACAGTGTGCGTGTGCAGAAGAGGGAAGAGTGGGTGAGACGAGCTGAGATTTGGATTCATTAGCAGGTGAGCGATCAGTGAGTCTAGAAGGAGGAGGGTAGGTAGACTGGGGAAGGCAGAGAATGAGAGAGCAAGTCACCTCTGGCTGGGGCACGGCCTCAGCTTCTCATGTGGTGGCCAGGAGCCAACTGAACCTTTCAGAGGCTCAGTTCAGAGTGGTCCAGAGCTGGGAGAAGGCCCGGAGCTGGCTGAAGAGGTGACAAATGAGGAGAAAGGTACAGAAGTCAGAAAGTGACACCTCCTTTGGGAGGAGATCTTGCCTTTTTAACATTTGGAAACTGTCTTATTTTGAAACAGTTTAACTTATTTTTCTTAATGCTATTTTTAAAGCAACAAAAGAGGTAAGAAAATATCCTTTCCTCTTGAAAACATTTTTTGCACGGCCTTTCGTGTTTCACTCTTTTACAACCCTGTGAACTGTAGCCCACCAGGCTCCTCCGCCCATAGGATTCTCCAGGCAAGAAAACTGGAGTGAGTTGCCATTTTCTTCTCCAGGGGATCTTGTGGACCCAGGGGTTGAACCTGGGTCGCCCAGATGGCAGGCAGATTCTTTACCATCTGAGCCACCAGGAATCAGCCATAAGTATACATAGATCCCTTCCTCATTTCTTCTTTGAGCTTCAGCTTCAGCATTAGTCCTTTCAATGAATATTCAGGGTTGATTTCCTCTTGGATTGACTGATTTGATCTCCTTACTATCTGAGAGACTCTCAAGAGTCTTCTCCAGCACCACAGTTGGAAAGCATTGATTCTTCAGCTCTCAGCC
This sequence comes from Tragulus kanchil, assembly GCA_022376925.1. Taxonomy (NCBI): domain Eukaryota; kingdom Metazoa; phylum Chordata; class Mammalia; order Artiodactyla; family Tragulidae; genus Tragulus; species Tragulus kanchil. Next base: position 160,206,059 of record JAIOJX010000031.1, on the reverse strand, counting down.
TTCTTTATGGTCCAACTTTCACACCCGTATGTGACTACTGGAAAAACCATAGCTTGGACTCTACAGACCTTTGTTGGCAAAGTGATGTCTCTGCTTTTTAATATGCTGTCTAGGTTTGTCATAGCTTTTTTTTCAAAGGAGTAAAGATCCTTTAATTTCATGTCTGCAATGGTTTTGGAGCCCAAGTAAATAAAGTCTATTTCTGTTTCCATTTCTTTCCCACCTATTTGCCATGAAGTGTGGGACTGGGTGATCCCATGATCTTATTTTTTGAATGTTGAGTTTAAGCCATCTTTTCCACTTTTGTTTGGAGAGTAAGATTATTCCTGAGGGACAGTGTGCGTGTGCAGAAGAGGGAAGAGTGGGTGAGACGAGCTGAGATTTGGATTCATTAGCAGGTGAGCGATCAGTGAGTCTAGAAGGAGGAGGGTAGGTAGACTGGGGAAGGCAGAGAATGAGAGAGCAAGTCACCTCTGGCTGGGGCACGGCCTCAGCTTCTCATGTGGTGGCCAGGAGCCAACTGAACCTTTCAGAGGCTCAGTTCAGAGTGGTCCAGAGCTGGGAGAAGGCCCGGAGCTGGCTGAAGAGGTGACAAATGAGGAGAAAGGTACAGAAGTCAGAAAGTGACACCTCCTTTGGGAGGAGATCTTGCCTTTTTAACATTTGGAAACTGTCTTATTTTGAAACAGTTTAACTTATTTTTCTTAATGCTATTTTTAAAGCAACAAAAGAGGTAAGAAAATATCCTTTCCTCTTGAAAACATTTTTTGCACGGCCTTTCGTGTTTCACTCTTTTACAACCCTGTGAACTGTAGCCCACCAGGCTCCTCCGCCCATAGGATTCTCCAGGCAAGAAAACTGGAGTGAGTTGCCATTTTCTTCTCCAGGGGATCTTGTGGACCCAGGGGTTGAACCTGGGTCTCCCAGATTGCAGGCAGATTCTTTACCATCTGAGCCACCAGGGAATCAGCCATAAGTATACATAGATCCCCTTCCTCATTTCTTCTTTGACTGGGGTTTTAAGGTACTGATTATTTCATTGGACCAGTCTTTTGATTAGCTTTCTAACATACTCCTGCCCCGGAGTCTTTGCATTTGTGGTTTAGTTTCCCATCCCTTCCCCTGCCTCTTCCCCAAAATGCCACTTGGCTCTGGTCTTCAGAGCTGCTGTTCTTCTGTTCGAAAGACCTTCTCTGACCACTTGGCAAAAGTAGGACATTCCCCCGTCCCCTCTCTTTATCCCGTCCCCCTGCTTTACTCTGCTTCTCAGTATTAATCACCCAGCTGGAATACCCACTGCACAAGAGCGGAGGCTTAGTGTCTTGAGTTCCCTGCTGTACTCCCAGGGCCTAAAAACAGTGCCTGCACATAGGGAAACCCTGAGTAAACAGGTGAATATACATCTTTGTTTCATAGAACAAAGAAAAAAAAATCACGGTTTATGTGGTAGTTAAATAGTTCATAAGGTCCAATTGTTTGAAGACGTGGGGTCTATCAGAGAACAATAACATGTATTTCTAGACAGATAAACTGGACTCAGTTGTAAGTGGAAAATGTTGCGGAAAAGTCGGGAAATAAGATGGCATTGTAGTTCTTTTTTTTTTTTAACCAAGTGTTTTAAAAGTGTATACTAGGAGACTACTACTAGGAGACTACTAGGAGACAGAAGCTTTTGCTTAGAAGACAGATTTTTGTCAAAAGGGGGGAAAACCAAAAGAGGCCTTGCCAAGCTTTTTGCTTAGGAAAGGATAAAATGAAAACCAGGGGCTCTGTAATTATTATTAAAGTGGTCTGCTTTCTGAATGACTTGTTGGGCAAGAGGGTCACTCAGGATCTTTCAGGTCAGTGTTTTGAGAATCCTTAGACACTTAACATGTGTAAATAAGAAGTCACAATCGAGGGTCCTTTTGCTTGTATTGATGGAGCTCTCTGATAAAAATAAAGCAGCAATTCTATGAGGCCTGAGAAAGGGAGGCCTTTATCTTCAGTAAAGACGAGCGAGGCCCATAGGAAATAACTGACATCCGGAACCGTGTCTCTGAACATTTCAAACGATGGGTTCAATTTGGGAATACAGTGGATTAATAAACACTGAAACTGTTCAGAGTTTAATCAAATGTGGATTGTTCTGGATGATTTCTTTCTTGCCACTAGGATTTGGTGACTAGTGCAGGGGAAGCCTTCATTTTTGTGGTTTCCCATTTATTCCAGCACAGCTATGAAAAACAGTTTAAGGCTAAAAGTTTTTTGTGCCAGTGGAAAAAAACAAACCCCAGAAACAATGGCTCTTCCAGCAGTCATTGCTTCTTTATAGCTGGTCTCCTTTCATCCAGTTTTGGTCCAAACCCTACACATTGTGTATAATTTCAGATGAAGAGTTGGCTGAATAACTTAAGAGGTAGACTGAGGTCAGTAACTGGATGTTGCTAAAAATTCTAACATATTCTTTCCATTACAAAAAATAAAATCTATGCTTTATATATGTGTGAACACCTAGACTGGGCCAGGTACTACTAGACATACGTCAGTCCCTGCCTCGAAGGGGCTCACCGTCCGCATAGAGGAAGGTTTGGTATGAAGCAGAGAAAGTCCGCAGCCCACCCTAACCGCCGGACAGTGGGCGTGGCTAGGAAGCCCTTGTGGGAAATGGACGTATTTGCATGTTGAATGGCCAGGGCCTGGGACCAGGTGTGGTGTGGCCTGTGGAGGACCTGGGAGTCAGGGGCAAGCCCAGGAAAGGGCTGGGGAAGAGATACCAGGTATGGTTCACCAGGCAAAGGTGTGGAAGGGGAGAGATGGCGGAGAGACCCAGATTGGGCCTGACTTGTTTGGCTAAGAATTTGGATCTTCAGAAAGAGATGAGCGTCCTGAGTGTCTGTCGAGCGCTCGCAGCGTGGCTAGTACAAATGTGAGGTGTGCGTAAGGGTAGGATACGTGCTGGAGTTTCAAGATGTAATAGGGGAATTCCTGAATGTAAAATTGCATGTCAAAATGGTGATATTTTGGCTGCCTTGGGATAAATTAACTTTACTATTAAAATTTATCTGTTTCTTTCTTAAAAATGTGAAACATGAATCAAGGAAAGGTCTCCATTTTAGAGGTTTTTTTAAAAAATTATTTATTTATTTTTTTGGTTGTGTTGGTTCTTCATCGCTGTGCACGAGCTTGTTGTGGGGAGGGGCTGACTCTTCGTTGTGGTGTGCTGGCTTCTCGTTGCTGTGGCTTCTCCTGTTGCAGAGCACAGGCTCTAGGCTCAGGAGCTTTGTAGTTGCAGCTTGTGGGCCCTAGAGCGCAGGCTTAGTGGTTGTGGCGCTCGGGCTTAGCTGTAGCCCCTACCCTTCGGACCATGCATTTCAGGCCTCAGCCTGGCCCTTAGGGGCCCGAGTCAGGGCAGACTGGTAAGGAGTACAGCTAGAGAGGATTACCTGCCACCGTAGAGTTGGTGTGAGGTTGAACTGGAAGTGCCTGGCATGGAGCCTGGCCGTGAGAAGCATGAATTTGGGGATGATGGTGGCGGGGTGGGGGATACACTTCAGTCCACAGCAAGGTGAGAGCATGGTAATGGCTCAAAGCATCCTGAAACTCCACTTTAACATTTTAGACTAGAAGGAAGCTGGAAGCTATCCTTGTGTGCTTCTCCTTTGTTTCCCAGGTGAGAAATCTGACCCTGCAGAAGCTACAGCATGCCTATGGCTGCCCAGTTGGTTGGTGGTCCTGGAACCTGGGCCTTAGACTGGCATCATTGGCCCAGGGACTGGCCGCTGCTCTGGGCTGACAGCTTGATTCCTTCCTGTGAAGCCACATGCGGGACAGCTCTGAATTCTGATAACCTCTCTTATCCTTTATGTGACTGTGGAGGAGACAGATGAATGGTTGGAATATCCTCAGGCACTTTCTAGGATAGTAGTTTCAGGAATGCCGGTATGTGACAAATCATCTTTGTCTGTGATGTTCTGTTTAAAGTGCAGCCCAGGCACGTGACCCAGGTGAATGTACGAGGGCGGGCAGTGGACTTGGAAGCCCCCAAAGTTTGGATTGTAACAAAGTCCTGATGTTGGTAGATGAAATTCACCTTTTAGTTCCTTGATTTGATAATAAATTGAGATCAAGGGGGAATTCGCTCACAGTCCAACAGTTAGGACTTGGCACTTTCATTCCAGGGGCCTGGTCTGAGAACAAAGATACTGCCAGCTGCACAGAGATGGCAGAGAATAATTTAAAAAAAATTCAGATCAGGGGCTCAGTGGTCCAGTGGGTAAAGAGTCCACCTTGCAGTGCAAGGGACACCGGTCCCATCTCCGGCCTGGGAAGATCCCACATGCTGATGAACAGGGGCCTTGTAAAATTTAGGTTGTGTTGGTTCTTCCCTGTGACCCTTCGGAGAGCACAGGCTCTAGGCTCAGGAGCTTTGTAGTTGCAGCTTGTGGGCCCTAGAGCGCAGGCTTAGTGGTTGTGGCGCTCGGGCTTAGCTGTAGCCCCTACCCTTCGGACCATGCATTTCAGGCCTCAGCCTGGCCCTTAGGGGCCCGAGTCAGGGCAGACTGGTAAGGAGTACAGCTAGAGAGGATTACCTGCCACCGTAGAGTTGGTGTGAGGTTGAACTGGAAGTGCCTGGCATGGAGCCTGGCCGTGAGAAGCATGAATTTGGGGATGATGGTGGCGGGGTGGGGGATACACTTCAGTCCACAGCAAGGTGAGAGCATGGTAATGGCTCAAAGCATCCTGAAACTCCACTTTAACATTTTAGACTAGAAGGAAGCTGGAAGCTATCCTTGTGTGCTTCTCCTTTGTTTCCCAGGTGAGAAATCTGACCCTGCAGAAGCTACAGCATGCCTATGGCTGCCCAGTTGGTTGGTGGTCCTGGAACCTGGGCCTTAGACTGGCATCATTGGCCCAGGGACTGGCCGCTGCTCTGGGCTGACAGCTTGATTCCTTCCTGTGAAGCCACATGCGGGACAGCTCTGAATTCTGATAACCTCTCTTATCCTTTATGTGACTGTGGAGGAGACAGATGAATGGTTGGAATATCCTCAGGCACTTTCTAGGATAGTAGTTTCAGGAATGCCGGTATGTGACAAATCATCTTTGTCTGTGATGTTCTGTTTAAAGTGCAGCCCAGGCACGTGACCCAGGTGAATGTACGAGGGCGGGCAGTGGACTTGGAAGCCCCCAAAGTTTGGATTGTAACAAAGTCCTGATGTTGGTAGATGAAATTCACCTTTTAGTTCCTTGATTTGATAATAAATTGAGATCAAGGGGGAATTCGCTCACAGTCCAACAGTTAGGACTTGGCACTTTCATTCCAGGGGCCTGGTCTGAGAACAAAGATACTGCCAGCTGCACAGAGATGGCAGAGAATAATTTAAAAAAAATTCAGATCAGGGGCTCAGTGGTCCAGTGGGTAAAGAGTCCACCTTGCAGTGCAAGGGACACCGGTCCCATCTCCGGCCTGGGAAGATCCCACATGCTGATGAACGGCTGGACTGGTGTGTCCAGTTAGGAGCCAGTGCTCTGGAGTGCATGTGCCCAGAGCCAGTGCTCTGCAACGAGAGAGACCACTGCAATGGGAGGCCCATACAGGCCAGAGAACAAAGATGGATGAAAACAAATAAATAAAAGACCAATAAAAGAGGCCAAAATTAAAAAAAAAAAAGTTCAGGGACTTCCCAGGTGGCTTAGTGGTTAAAGAGGCCGCCTGCCAATGCAGGAGACATGGATCTGATCCCTAGTCCAGAAGATCCCACATGCCATGGGACAACTAAGTCTGTGTGCTCCAACTGCTGAGCCTGGGTGCCCTAGAGTTCATGCTCTGCAACAAGAGAAGACACCCCAATGAGAAATCTCCCCACTGCAACATAGAGTAGACCACTCTCTGAAACTAGTGAAATGCCTTTGCAGCAACAATGACCTGGCACAGCCAAAAATAATAAATAAAATGACTAAAAAAAAAAAAAAATGAGATTCAGGTAATTTACCAACAGTCAGATGTGTATATGCCTCTAGAGTATGGTTTTAAAGCTAAAATGAGGGAGACAAACCCGCACTCGTCACAGGTGAGTTCATCCACGTGGCTCTTGGCCTGGTCCTCAAATGTGCGGTGATGGTGGAGTTGGTGGTGAGGATGTTGCTGGCGGTGCGGTGCCCAGAGGTGGTCTTGCTGAGGTAGCTGGGTTGGTGCCGCACCCGCCTCGCCATCTCTAGGCGCTGTGGAAAAATTTCAGCTCTTGCTTTGGGATTTTGTGGGCCTGGGGCTGTCCATCTGGTTAGATGAGTGAAGCCAAAGGGAAACCTGGGGAAGCCCAGCAGGGGTGGGAGTTTATGAGGTCTCTCCTCTGTGTTTAGCTCCATGGAGTTCTGGAAGGGACCTGCAGTTTTTGTTTTTATGTTTTAATAATTTTATTTATTTGTTTTTGGCTGTGCTGAGCTTTTGTTGCTGCTCAGGCTTTTCTCTCGTTGCACTGGGTTTGGGGTATTGTCTAGTTGCGGTGCATGAGCTTTTCCTTTCCGTGGCTTCTCTTGTAGAGCGCGGGCTCTAGGGCGCGTGGGCTTCAGTAGCTTCAGCTCTGCCCTGGGCTCTAGAACACAGGCTTACTAGTTGTGGTGTTAGTTGCTCCGCTGCATGTGGGATCTTCCCGGATCAGGGGATCTAGCCCATGTCTCCTGCATTGGCAGGCAGATTCTTTACAACTGAGCCACCCGGGAAGCCTCTTGGTTTTTTGTTTTGCTTTGTTTTTATATGTTCTGTGACATCTAGCATTGAGTCTCAGACCAGATACCTATAAATGAAAACAAAGTAAAACAATATTTAAAAATTTTACCTGTTAGTCAGCTTCTTACTATTTAACAAACAGATCATCAAGACCTGCCAAATATAGGATTTAGCAAGGTCGGCTCGATGGCATTATTCTCACGGAGGAACAAATACTGCTCTAAATCTGTTGTCTGCGATTGTGTTTGTCCAGTTGAGCAGGGTGCTGCACAGTGAGTCTCGCCAAGAGGTTGAAAGAGGCTAAGATCCGCAGGCGTGCTCTGTTGCCAAGGCACATGCCCTGGTACTGGGCAGTGTCCCAATTCATCTGCCCAGAGCAGGTGCTGTTTTTAATTTGCTATCCACTTGCCAAGCCAAGTTGCCACCCAGACTGGAAAGTTTCTGATTGGCACAAAGGTGCTATGTGAAGCAACGTATGTCTTGATTATTTAATTGGGAAACTTATTTTAGAGGCGTGGCTTAGCTGTGATATTAAGTTAGATACGAGAGTGAATTTTTATTTAAAAAAATGTTTTGTTTTTGCCTGCGCTTGTCTTTGTCGTCCGTGCGGGGCTAGTCTCTAGTTGTGGTCCACGGGCCTCTCACTGTGGCGGTTTCTCTTGTTGTGGACCACAGGCTCTAGCTACATGGGTTTCAGTGACTGTGGTGCACAGGCTTCGTTGCCCCACTGCGTGTGGTATCTTCCTGGACCAGGGATTGAACCCTTGTCCTTTGCATTGGCGGGTGGATTCTTAACTGGCGTACCAGGGAAGTCCTGCGAGTGCACTTTTAAATAAGACCAAATAAACCAAAAATATGAACTTTAAATTTAGTTTCCCAGCTTCAGTATTTTAAACAGATTTATTTTAAGTCAGTAAGCGTGTGCTGGGCCTTCTGGCCTTTTGGGTGGTCTGCCGTGAGGTTTGTAGACGATGATGTATTCAGTCCTGCATGACTGAATAGATGAACACAGATAAAAAGATAACTTTCTGACTCATTTCAAGGAGAGCTCCCACGCTTTTGAAATTGAACTTGCAGTTCTGCTCCAAACTTAAAATTACTGTTGGAACATCTGTCTCACAGCTGATGGTGTGTGCTGGGTAGTCGAGGCTGTGCCGATACCCCGGCCCTGACGTACCTTCCACCCGAGGAGCTCCTGTCTGAGTGTGAGCACCGAGGGGCCTCTGGGACTGACCGGCTGGGCCACTCGCCCAACTGAGCCTGTCCCTGCAGCGGTGGTCCACTCTGAGTTGCCAGAAACAGAGACACACGTGTTCCTTTGAGGTGCTAAGATCTCGCCCAGGGAGCAGGGGTGCTGCACAGTGAGTCTCGCCAAGAGGTTGAAAGAGGCTAAGATCCGCAGGCGTGCTCTGTTGCCAAGGCACATGCCCTGGTACTGGGCAGTGTCCCAATTCATCTGCCCAGAGCAGGTGCTGTTTTTAATTTGCTATCCACTTGCCAAGCCAAGTTGCCACCCAGACTGGAAAGTTTCTGATTGGCACAAAGGTGCTATGTGAAGCAACGTATGTCTTGATTATTTAATTGGGAAACTTATTTTAGAGGCGTGGCTTAGCTGTGATATTAAGTTAGATACGAGAGTGAATTTTTATTTAAAAAAATGTTTTGTTTTTGCCTGCGCTTGTCTTTGTCGTCGTGCGGGGGCTAGTCTCTAGTTGTGGTCCACGGGCCTCTCACTGTGGCGGTTTCTCTTGTTGTGGACCACAGGCTCTAGCTACATGGGTTTCAGTGACTGTGGTGCACAGGCTTCGTTGCCCCACTGCGTGTGGTATCTTCCTGGACCAGGGATTGAACCCTTGTCCTTTGCATTGGCGGGTGGATTCTTAACTGGCGTACCAGGGAAGTCCTGCGAGTGCACTTTTAAATAAGACCAAATAAACCAAAAATATGAACTTTAAATTTAGTTTCCCAGCTTCAGTATTTTAAACAGATTTATTTTAAGTCAGTAAGCGTGTGCTGGGCCTTCTGGCCTTTTGGGTGGTCTGCCGTGAGGTTTGTAGACGATGATGTATTCAGTCCTGCATGACTGAATAGATGAACACAGATAAAAAGATAACTTTCTGACTCATTTCAAGGAGAGCTCCCACGCTTTTGAAATTGAACTTGCAGTTCTGCTCCAAACTTAAAATTACTGTTGGAACATCTGTCTCACAGCTGATGGTGTGTGCTGGGTAGTCGAGGCTGTGCCGATACCCCGGCCCTGACGTACCTTCCACCCGAGGAGCTCCTGTCTGAGTGTGAGCACCGAGGGGCCTCTGGGACTGACCGGCTGGGCCACTCGCCCAACTGAGCCTGTCCCTGCAGCGGTGGTCCACTCTGAGTTGCCAGAAACAGAGACACACGTGTTCCTTTGAGGTGGACCGCAAGACCAGGTACAGTAGGCCTTGGAGGGAGCCCTGGCAGGGCCAGGCAGCTGGGCCTCAGGAATCCCAGGGCTTTTTTCTCGAGTCACTGCTTCACTCAGCAGAACTGTTTTTGTTTGCAGCTGCCGGGCTGAGGGAAGCCCGTGACTCCTGGGCCACAAAGGGCCCGTGTTCTCTCTTGCCAGGTCCACAGGCCCGTGCCCTGTCCTGTCACCTCATCACATCTGAAAGGCGACTGGGCTTTGCCCAGCTCCGAGCGGGCCACACTCCAGCTCGAGGCCAGCCAAGTGCCTCATCCTCTGCCGGCCTGGGATGGGATCTGTCCGTCGGGCTGATCAGGCCCAGGTTTATGAGCACGAACTGCCTTGGTCTGAGAAACTGGGGGCAAGAACTGTCTGGTGGGGTGCCGGGGCCCTGCCCTCCTCTGGAGTGCAGCCCGAGGTAGCAGGTCTGTCTCAGGTTGCCGAGGACTGGATGCCGTCGACCTGAAAGAATCCTACCAGTGCGTCTGGTCAGGGACCCCAGTGGAGGTTGAAAACTATGCAGAGAGAGGCAATTTTTTAATAAAATGTAAACCCTCTGCTTGCTGACTTCCAAGAAGAGAAAACTGGCTGAGGGAAAGACTGCAAGGAGGAGCATGTTAAAAACACTGCTGGGCTTCCCCTGGTGGTCCAGTGGGTAAGGACACCGCCTTGCAGTGCAAGGGGCGCCGGTTCGATCCCTGGCTTGGGAAGGTCCCACGTGCGCGGAGCGCTGGACCGATGTGTCCAATCACCGAGCTGGAGCTCTGAGCGTGCGCCCAGAGCCAGCGCCTGCAGCAACAGACGCCACGCGATGGAGGCTTGCAGTTCTGCTCCAAACTTAAAATTACTGTTGGAACATCTGTCTCACAGCTGATGGTGTGTGCTGGGTAGTCGAGGCTGTGCCGATACCCCGGCCCTGACGTACCTTCCACCCGAGGAGCTCCTGTCTGAGTGTGAGCACCGCGGGGCCTCTGGGACTGACCGGCTGGGCCACTCGCCCAACTGAGCCTGTCCCTGCAGCGGTGGTCCACTCTGAGTTGCCAGAAACAGAGACACACGTGTTCCTTTGAGGTGGACCGCAAGACCAGGTACAGTAGGCCTTGGAGGGAGCCCTGGCAGGGCCAGGCAGCTGGGCCTCAGGAATCCCAGGGCTTTTTTCTCGAGTCACTGCTTCACTCAGCAGAACTGTTTTTGTTTGCAGCTGCCGGGCTGAGGGAAGCCCGTGACTCCTGGGCCACAAAGGGCCCGTGTTCTCTCTTGCCAGGTCCACAGGCCCGTGCCCTGTCCTGTCACCTCATCACATCTGAAAGGCGACTGGGCTTTGCCCAGCTCCGAGCGGGCCACACTCCAGCTCGAGGCCAGCCAAGTGCCTCATCCTCTGCCGGCCTGGGATGGGATCTGTCCGTCGGGCTGATCAGGCCCAGGTTTATGAGCACGAACTGCCTTGGTCTGAGAAACTGGGGGCAAGAACTGTCTGGTGGGGTGCCGGGGCCCTGCCCTCCTCTGGAGTGCAGCCCGAGGTAGCAGGTCTGTCTCAGGTTGCCGAGGACTGGATGCCGTCGACCTGAAAGAATCCTACCAGTGCGTCTGGTCAGGGACCCCAGTGGAGGTTGAAAACTATGCAGAGAGAGGCAATTTTTTAATAAAATGTAAACCCTCTGCTTGCTGACTTCCAAGAAGAGAAAACTGGCTGAGGGAAAGACTGCAAGGAGGAGCATGTTAAAAACACTGCTGGGCTTCCCCTGGTGGTCCAGTGGGTAAGGACACCGCCTTGCAGTGCAAGGGGCGCCGGTTCGATCCCTGGCTTGGGAAGGTCCCACGTGCCGCGGAGCGGCTGGACCGATGTGTCCAATCACCGAGCTGGAGCTCTGGAGCGCGTGCGCCCAGAGCCAGCGCTCTGCAGCAACAGACGCCACCGCGATGGGAGGCCCACAGGAGCCAAAGAACAAAGACGGATGAAAACAGAGAAATGAAAGACCAATAGAAGTGGCCCTCCCGCTCCCCTCTCTCCCCAACCCGACCCCTGCCCCAAATAAATAAATAAATCTTAAAAAAAACCAAAAAACAAAAAACACTGCTGCTTAACTTGTAGCAGTGCGAAACAATCTCCTGCCATAAAGAATCGCCTACTGGACAAGCCCCATCTCAGTGTTATGCATTAGCACGCAAGTGCAGGACAGCCTTCAGGCTCTGCTGTGTGTGCACGTGGGCGTTTTCTGTCAATGACGGTATAACCCAAAAAAGCAACTCCTGAAAGTTCAGAGGAGTCATAAAGGAATGGTTAGGTAGCGTTGCAGGGATGGTTATGGTTTCAGATGTATATATTATAAATGTATTCTGATAGATTATTTAAAATGTTCCTCCAGGTTGCTCTGACACTCACTTGCTCACTGCAGTTGAGTTGCAGTGAGTGTCAGATTGGCCTGATGACCTCTGTCTCTGTGTGTGGGGGCCTTCCCGGCTAGGCCAGATGACAGGGCCGTGCCAGCCTATGGGTTGGCTGCCCTTGCGTCAGGGGCCCATGCCCCTTGTGCACTGGGGTCCTGAGCGTAACACTCCTGTGCAAGGAACAGCCTGGGGTCACTTCTTTTGCCAACGGGAAGGCAGGGGAGAGGCATGGACTAGTTAGCACCCTGATTGTTAGTGAGCACACTGGTTTTTCCCTTCTCGCCTCTTCTAGTTGTCCCACCTTGGCCCACTCCTCTGCCTTTGTTCCAGGTCAGGATCTATTCTGCCTCCTTGCTATCACTTTGAGGACTACCCCCATCTGAACATTTGCCACTTGCCTGATTTCTTCGCCTGTTTATTCAGAGACGCTAGAGCAGTTGCCACTTCTCATGAGAAATGTTCCATATTTCTATTCTCCCTCTCCAGCCTCACATCTGGTAAAGGGTCTTTTGGGAATCTGTGTAAGGCTTACAAGGCTCCTTTATGTCGAGGAGCCCACAGCCTGAGTCATACATAGATTGAAGTGTAGTATAAATATCATATTTTTAACATGAATGCTGTTTTCCAAAATAGGTAAAAGAAAACATCTCTTCTGATTATAAAAGTACTTGTGTGTGCGGTTATAAAAAAAAAAAAAAGACGACAGTAGAACAATGAAAAGAAAAACCACTAGTATTCTCATCAGCTAGGGAGAACTTCTACGGCTGTTGTTCAGCTGCTGAATCGTGTCTGACTCTTTGTGACTCCATGGACTGCGGCCCGCCAGGCTTCTCTGTCCATGGAATTCTCCAGGCAAGGATACTGGACTGGGTTGCCTTTTCCTTTTCCAGGGGATCTTCCTGACCCAGAGATTAAACATGCGCCTTTCGCATTTGGCTGGTGGATTCTTTACCACTGATCCACCTGGGAAGCCTACTTCCACGACTGAGTACCTATTATTGTTCCTGTGTGTGCATATTTATAAAAATGAGATATTATCCCTGATGTGCAATAACTTACTTTTGGGAATGGCACAGAGTGGGGTTTTTTTGTTTTTTCTTGAGTCATGACTATAGATTTATGTTATTGCTTTTAAGGACTTTTTATGGAATTGTATATAATCAGAAAACTGCACAAATCTTCTTTTTTAATTAACTTATTTTTGACTGTGCTGGGTCTTCCTTGCTGCGCAGATTTTTCTCTGTTTGCAAAAGAGGGGGCTTCTCATTTTGATGGCTTCTTGTTGTGGAGCACGGACTCTAGGACGTGAGGGAGGGCTTCAGTAGTTGTGGCTCCATAGTTGTGGTTCCTGGACTCTGGAGTGCAGGCTCAGTAGTCATGGTGCACTGGCTTCGTGGCTCCACGGCATGTGGGATATTCCTAGACCAGGGATTGACTCTGTGTCTCCTTCCTTGGCAGGCAGACTCTTCACCACTAAGCCACCAGGGAAGCCCCTGAACAGATCTCAGATACACAGCTCCTTGCTATCACTTTGAGGACTACCCCATCTGAACATTTGCCACTTGCCTGATTTCTTCGCCTGTTTATTCAGAGACGCTAGAGCAGTTGCCACTTCTCATGAGAAATGTTCCATATTTCTATTCTCCCTCTCCAGCCTCACATCTGGTAAAGGGTCTTTTGGGAATCTGTGTAAGGCTTACAAGGCTCCTTTATGTCGAGGAGCCCACAGCCTGAGTCATACATAGATTGAAGTGTAGTATAAATATCATATTTTTAACATGAATGCTGTTTTCCAAAATAGGTAAAAGAAAACATCTCTTCTGATTATAAAAGTACTTGTGTGTGCGGTTATAAAAAAAAAAAAAAGACGACAGTAGAACAATGAAAAGAAAAACCACTAGTATTCTCATCAGCTAGGGAGAACTTCTACGGCTGTTGTTCAGCTGCTGAATCGTGTCTGACTCTTTGTGACTCCATGGACTGCGGCCCGCCAGGCTTCTCTGTCCATGGAATTCTCCAGGCAAGGATACTGGACTGGGTTGCCTTTTCCTTTTCCAGGGGATCTTCCTGACCCAGAGATTAAACATGCGCCTTTCGCATTTGGCTGGTGGATTCTTTACCACTGATCCACCTGGGAAGCCTACTTCCACGACTGAGTACCTATTATTGTTCCTGTGTGTGCATATTTATAAAAATGAGATATTATCCCTGATGTGCAATAACTTACTTTTGGGAATGGCACAGAGTGGGGTTTTTTTGTTTTTTCTTGAGTCATGACTATAGATTTATGTTATTGCTTTTAAGGACTTTTTATGGAATTGTATATAATCAGAAAACTGCACAAATCTTCTTTTTTAATTAACTTATTTTTGACTGTGCTGGGTCTTCCTTGCTGCGCAGATTTTTCTCTGTTTGCAAAAGAGGGGGCTTCTCATTTTGATGGCTTCTTGTTGTGGAGCACGGACTCTAGGACGTGAGGGAGGGCTTCAGTAGTTGTGGCTCCATAGTTGTGGTTCCTGGACTCTGGAGTGCAGGCTCAGTAGTCATGGTGCACTGGCTTCGTGGCTCCACGGCATGTGGGATATTCCTAGACCAGGGATTGACTCTGTGTCTCCTTCCTTGGCAGGCAGACTCTTCACCACTAAGCCACCAGGGAAGCCCCTGCACAGATCTCAGATACACAGCTAATGTCTGAACGTTATGCTTCATTATGTTTTAGTCCTTCGAGCTGCTCAGCCCCATCCAGTAGACTCAGTCTTGCTTCTGTTTTGGTCGCCTTTTTGGAAATTGATCTGTTTCCTCTTTAGATTATTTTTGTTTGATGACTAAGTGGCAAAATTGAAGGCTTTCCTTCTATATTTTGAATGCTGGAAAAACAGCCCTTAAAAGCTAATTTGAAATTTGTCACATCGTGGTTTTGAGAATTAAGCCAACAAGAAAAAACATTTAATGAGGAGGTTCACACGCTCTTCTTTCTGAAAGTAGTTTGAGCTTTGGGGCCATGCTAAGGGTGTTGATGGTCTCCACACGCCCACTTTTTAAATTCCAGTACAGTAACATGGTCTTTTTTTTGACATTCAGGTCTGTGAGTTTTAAAAAAGATATACATTCACGTAACCCACAATCAGGTCACAGAACAGTAACATCAGCCCACAAAGCTTCCTCGTTCTTCTCCGTGTGGTCACACCCACCCCTTGACGACCTCTCATCTCTTCCCCATCATTGGAGAGCCTCACAGAGTGTGCAGCCTTTTGATTTTGTCTTTCAGTGTAAGATTCACTCATGTTGTGTCTTTTTGGTAGCTTCCTTCCCTTTTACCCCCTCTTTTTTTTTAATTGATTTTTTATCCATTTATGTTTTTTCGAGGGGTCATGACTATAGATTTATGTTATTGCTTTTAAGGACTTTGATGGAATTGTATATAATCAGAAAACTGCACAAATCTTCTTTTTTAATTAACTTATTTTTGACTGTGCTGGGTCTTCCTTGCTGCGCAGATTTTTCTCTGTTTGCAAAAGAGGGGGCTTCTCATTTTGATGGCTTCTTGTTGTGGAGCACGGACTCTAGGACGTGAGGGAGGGCTTCAGTAGTTGTGGCTCCATAGTTGTGGTTCCTGGACTCTGGAGTGCAGGCTCAGTAGTCATGGTGCACTGGCTTCGTGGCTCCACGGCATGTGGGATATTCCTAGACCAGGGATTGACTCTGTGTCTCCTTCCTTGGCAGGCAGACTCTTCACCACTAAGCCACCAGGGAAGCCCCTGCACAGATCTCAGATACACAGCTAATGTCTGAACGTTATGCTTCATTATGTTTTAGTCCTTCGAGCTGCTCAGCCCCATCCAGTAGACTCAGTCTTGCTTCTGTTTTGGTCGCCTTTTTGGAAATTGATCTGTTTCCTCTTTAGATTATTTTTGTTTGATGACTAAGTGGCAAAATTGAAGGCTTTCCTTCTATATTTTGAATGCTGGAAAAACAGCCCTTAAAAGCTAATTTGAAATTTGTCACATCGTGGTTTTGAGAATTAAGCCAACAAGAAAAAACATTTAATGAGGAGGTTCACACGCTCTTCTTTCTGAAAGTAGTTTGAGCTTTGGGGCCATGCTAAGGGTGTTGATGGTCTCCACACGTTCCACTTTTTAAATTCCAGTACAGTAACATGGTCTTTTTTTTGACATTCAGGTCTGTGAGTTTTAAAAAAGATATACATTCACGTAACCCACAATCAGGTCACAGAACAGTAACATCAGCCCACAAAGCTTCCTCGTTCTTCTCCGTGTGGTCACACCCACCCCTTGACGACCTCTCATCTCTTCCCCATCATTGGAGAGCCTCACAGAGTGTGCAGCCTTTTGATTTTGTCTTTCAGTGTAAGATTCACTCATGTTGTGTCTTTTTGGTAGCTTCCTTCCCTTTTACCCCCTCTTTTTTTTTTTAATTGATTTTTTATCCATTTATTTTCATCTGTCTTTATTCTTTGGCCTGCATAGGCCTCTCATTGCAGGGGCCCCTCCCGCTGCAAAGCTACAGCCCTGGGTGCATGAGCTCCAGAGCGCTGGCTCGTAATTGGACACACTGGTCCAGCTGCTCTGTGGCATGTGGGATCTTCCTGGGCCAGGGATGGAACCGGTGCCCCTTGCACTGGATTCTTTACCCACTGGACCACCAGGGAAGCCCCTCCTTCCCTTTTACTGCTGAGTAGTTTCCCACTGTAGATATGTACTACAGTTTCTCTACAATCATTTACTGTTGAAGGACATTTGGGTTTCCAGTTTTGGTGATTATAAATAGAGCTGCTATAAACATTCATATATAGTTTTTGTGTAAACATAGGTTTTTTGGGGTTTTTTTGGCCTCTTTTCTTTTATTTATTTATTTTCATCCATCTTCATTCTTTGGCCCTCCCATCGCATTAGCCTCTCATTGCAGAGCACCGGCTCTGGGTGCATGCGCTCCAGAACTCTGGCTCATAATTGGACACACCGGTCCAGCTGCTCTGTGGCACGGGGGATCTTCCTGGGCGAGGGATCGAACCAGCACCCCTTGCACTGGATTCTTTACCCACTGGACCACCAGGGAAGCCCCTCCTTCCCTTTTACTGCTGAGTAGTTTCCCACTGTAGATATGTACTACAGTTTCTCTACAATCATTTACTGTTGAAGGACATTTGGGTTTCCAGTTTTGGTGATTATAAATAGAGCTGCTATAAACATTCATATATAGTTTTTGTGTAAACATAGGTTTTTTGGGGTTTTTTTGGCCTCTTTTCTTTTATTTATTTATTTTCATCCATCTTCATTCTTTGGCCCTCCCATCGCATTAGCCTCTCATTGCAGAGCACCGGCTCTGGGTGCATGCGCTCCAGAACTCTGGCTCATAATTGGACACACCGGTCCAGCTGCTCTGTGGCACGGGGGATCTTCCTGGGCGAGGGATCAAACTGGTGCCCCCCTGCACTACCCACTGCACCACCAGGGAAGCCCTGAACATAGGTTTTTATTTCACTGGGGTTAATATCTAGAAGTAAAATTATCGGATCCTATGGTAAGTATATGTTTACATGTGTAAGAAGCTGAGAAACAGGGGCTCTGTAACAGGCTAGAGGGGTGGAATGGTGAGGGAGGTAGGAGGGAAGGTCAAGTGTGAGAGGTCATGTGTATACCTATGGCTGATTTGGGTTTATGTATGAAGAACAAAACTCTGTAAAAGTAAAATAAAAATATATTAACCCAGCAATCCCACTCTTAGGCTTATACCCTGATGAAATTAAATCCGAAAGAAGCACCTGTACCCCAATGTTCATTGCAGCTCTCTATATAATAGCTGGAACATGGAAGCAACCTAGATGCCCATCGACGAACGAATGGATACAAAAGCTCTGGGACATATATACAATGGAATACTACACAGCTGTAAAGAGAAATGCAAAAGAATTAGCCCTAATGAGGTGGCTGGATCTAGAACCTATCATAAAAAGTGAAGTCAGTCAGAAAGAGAAGGACAAGTACAATATACTAACACATATATACGGAATCTAGTAGGATGGTGATGATAGCACACATGCAGTGAAGTGACGGAAAGACAGACATGGACAGTGGACATATGGACATTGTGGGGAAGGAACAGAGGGTGGGAGGAGTAAAGGAAGTAGCATGAAGGCCTGTACTATCATATGTGAAGAAAACAACTCTAGTCATTGCTCTGTGAGAAAAGCAGATCCTTCAGGGGCGCTGTGTGACAGTCTGGAGGGGTGGGATGGGGGGAGTGACTAATCTGAGAACATATCTGTAAACAACAAAACTCTGTAAAAGTTATAAGTAAAATAAAAGTTAAAAAAATAAAAAATAAATTAAACAAAAATAAAAAGAAGCTGCTAAATGGTTTTCCAGAGTATCTGTGCCATGCTGAATTTTGCCATCTCGAGCACAGCAGTGAAGACCCAGCAAATTAATTAAGTTAAATGTTGAAAAAGAATTCTTTGTGTACTTTAGTTATAAGAACTTTGTCAGATACATGACTTGAAAATATTTTAAACTCATTCTGTGGCTATCTTTGCATTCTCTTAACCGCGTCTTGCAGAATGAGTTTTTAGTTTTCTGAAAATCAGTTTATCAGATATTTTTTCTCATGGATTCTGTTGTTTGTGTCATATCTAAGAAACTAATTTCTCGGCACGAAAAATTTTCCCATGTTTTCTTCTAGGAAGCATGTTTTACATTTATTTATTTAGGTCTAGATTTAGTAAGTTTTTATACAAGGTGAAAATTTTAGCTTGAGTTTCATATACTTGCTGATGCCTAGTTCTAACAGTGTCAAGAAGGCCATCCTTTCTTTACTAAATTGACTTTGCACCTTTGTCAAAAATCAATTGGCCTCATTGCGTATGTCTGTTTTTGGACTCCATTATGTTCTATTGATGTCTCTATCCCTTTATTCCTATTATACTGTCTTGATTACTGTAGTTTTATAGTAATTCTTAAATCAGGTGTTGTGAATCCTTCCACTTAGTTCTTCAATATTATTTTGACCATTCCTTTGACTTTTCCATAGAAATTTTACAGTCACCTTGTTTCTATCCACAAAATATCTTGCTTTTTCTACAGACCGATTTGTGGAGAACAATATACTAACACATATATAGGGATAGGATGGTGATGATAGCACACATGCAGTGAAGTGACGGAAAGACAGACATGGACAGTGGACATATGGACATTGTGGGGAAGGAACAGAGGGTGGGAGGAGTAAAGGAAGTAGCATGAAGGCCTGTACTATCATATGTGAAGAAAACAACTCTAGTCATTGCTCTGTGAGAAAAGCAGATCCTTCAGGGGCGCTGTGTGACAGTCTGGAGGGGTGGGATGGGGGGAGTGACTAATCTGAGAACATATCTGTAAACAACAAAACTCTGTAAAAGTTATAAGTAAAATAAAAGTTAAAAAAATAAAAAATAAATTAAACAAAAATAAAAAGAAGCTGCTAAATGGTTTTCCAGAGTATCTGTGCCATGCTGAATTTTGCCATCTCGAGCACAGCAGTGAAGACCCAGCAAATTAATTAAGTTAAATGTTGAAAAAGAATTCTTTGTGTACTTTAGTTATAAGAACTTTGTCAGATACATGACTTGAAAATATTTTAAACTCATTCTGTGGCTATCTTTGCATTCTCTTAACCGCGTCTTGCAGAATGAGTTTTTAGTTTTCTGAAAATCAGTTTATCAGATATTTTTTCTCATGGATTCTGTTGTTTGTGTCATATCTAAGAAACTAATTTCTCGGCACGAAAAATTTTCCCATGTTTTCTTCTAGGAAGCATGTTTTACATTTATTTATTTAGGTCTAGATTTAGTAAGTTTTTATACAAGGTGAAAATTTTAGCTTGAGTTTCATATACTTGCTGATGCCTAGTTCTAACAGTGTCAAGAAGGCCATCCTTTCTTTACTAAATTGACTTTGCACCTTTGTCAAAAATCAATTGGCCTCATTGCGTATGTCTGTTTTTGGACTCCATTATGTTCTATTGATGTCTCTATCCCTTTATTCCTATTATACTGTCTTGATTACTGTAGTTTTATAGTAATTCTTAAATCAGGTGTTGTGAATCCTTCCACTTAGTTCTTCAATATTATTTTGACCATTCCTTTGACTTTTCCATAGAAATTTTACAGTCACCTTGTTTCTATCCACAAAATATCTTGCTAGGATTTGGGGAATTGTGTTAAACCTACAGACCGATTTGTGGAGAACTGATATTACAGCTGTATTGAGCCTTCCTATCCACGAATACTGTGTGTCTGCCCACCTATTTAGGGTGTTTTTATTTCTGCCTTCAGTGTTTTATAGTTTTCATTTTACAGATTCTGTACATGTTTTGTTAGATTTACATGCAGGTATTTTATTCTTTTCAAATCTATTGTAATTGATATATATTTTTTAAATTTGCAGTTTTTGATGATGTATTGCTAGGACGTAGAAATACAGTAGCTCTGTGTGTGTTAATCTGGTATCCTGTAACCTTGCTAACTCACACTTTAGTCCTTGGAGCTTTTTGATGGATTCCCACGGAATTGTCTATGTAGACAATCATGCTGTCAGTGAAGAGGGGCAGTTGTTCTTTCTTTCCCATCTGAATGCCTTCTCTCTGTTTCCCTTGCAATGGCCAGCACTTCCTGTAGAATGTGGAATACCCATGGTGACTTCATTGCCTACCTCCCCATCCTAAGGGGAAAGCCTTCATTTTCTTGCCAGAGTGTGATGTTGGCTCTACATTTTTCATAGATGCCCTTTTCTCAGGTTCAGGGAGTACCCTTCCCTTCCTAATTTGAGGACAACATCTATCATGAATGAATATTGAATTTTGTCAGCATTTTTTTTTTCATATCCATTGAGATAATCAAGTGTTTTATGGTGGATTACATCTACTAATTTGGAAAACTGAACCAGCTTTTTAAAGTTCCTGGGAAAAATCACAGTGATTGAAGTATAATACTGTTTACCTAATATTGCTGGATTTGATTTCCTCATATTTTGTTGAAGATTTTTGAGTCTCTATTCGTGAGGAGTATCATCATTTACTTCTTGGGTGAGTTTTAGTAGTTTATGGCTTTCAAGGAATTGGTCCCTATCATTATCAATTTATGTGTATAGAGTTGTTTGTAGTATTTCTGTATTATCCTTTTCATGTCTGTGGAGGTTTGTTGGTATGTATTTTCTTAAGTTCTGATAATTGGTATTTTTTTTCTTTGTTTTTTTCTGTGACCATCTGGCTACAGAAGTAAACCAATTTTTGTTGTGCTAATATTTGTCTATTTTGTTACGTTTTATTGATTTTAGTTCTTTCCTTTCTAATTTTTTTAGTTTTTTAGCTTTTTGGAATGAGTCTTTCTCTTGTCTAATGTGAGCATTACGAATACTGTGTGTCTGCCCACCTATTTAGGGTGTTTTTATTTCTGCCTTCAGTGTTTTATAGTTTTCATTTTACAGATTCTGTACATGTTTTGTTAGATTTACATGCAGGTATTTTATTCTTTTCAAATCTATTGTAATTGATATATATTTTTTAAATTTGCAGTTTTTGATGATGTATTGCTAGGACGTAGAAATACAGTAGCTCTGTGTGTGTTAATCTGGTATCCTGTAACCTTGCTAACTCACACTTTAGTCCTTGGAGCTTTTTGATGGATTCCCACGGAATTGTCTATGTAGACAATCATGCTGTCAGTGAAGAGGGGCAGTTGTTCTTTCTTTCCCATCTGAATGCCTTCTCTCTGTTTCCCTTGCAATGGCCAGCACTTCCTGTAGAATGTGGAATACCCATGGTGACTTCATTGCCTACCTCCCCATCCTAAGGGGAAAGCCTTCATTTTCTTGCCAGAGTGTGATGTTGGCTCTACATTTTTCATAGATGCCCTTTTCTCAGGTTCAGGGAGTACCCTTCCCTTCCTAATTTGAGGACAACATCTATCATGAATGAATATTGAATTTTGTCAGCATTTTTTTTTTCATATCCATTGAGATAATCAAGTGTTTTATGGTGGATTACATCTACTAATTTGGAAAACTGAACCAGCTTTTTAAAGTTCCTGGGAAAAATCACAGTGATTGAAGTATAATACTGTTTACCTAATATTGCTGGATTTGATTTCCTCATATTTTGTTGAAGATTTTTGAGTCTCTATTCGTGAGGAGTATCATCATTTACTTCTTGGGTGAGTTTTAGTAGTTTATGGCTTTCAAGGAATTGGTCCCTATCATTATCAATTTATGTGTATAGAGTTGTTTGTAGTATTTCTGTATTATCCTTTTCATGTCTGTGGAGGTTTGTTGGTATGTATTTTCTTAAGTTCTGATAATTGGTATTTTTTTTCTTTGTTTTTTTCTGTGACCATCTGGCTACAGAAGTAAACCAATTTTTGTTGTGCTAATATTTGTCTATTTTGTTACGTTTTATTGATTTTAGTTCTTTCCTTTCTAATATTTATTTTAGAATTACTTTCTTTTTCTAGTTTCTTGGGGTGGAAATTTAGGTTGTTAATTTGAGTTCTTTGCTCTTGTCTAATGTGAGCATTCAGTGTTATAAATTTCCCTCTGAGCACTGGTTTAGCTGTATCTCACAAGTTTCTCATAAGCTATATAATATTTTCATTTTCAGTCATTCCAAAATATTTTCTAATTCCTAAAACTTCCTCTTTAATGCATCAGTTATTTAAGAATGTTGTTTAATTGCCAGGTAATTGGAAATTTCTCCAATTTTCTTTCCATTATTCTAATTTAATTCTATTATGGTCAGAGAACATACTTTATGTCATTTTGATTCTTTAAGATTGTTGATGTTTGACTGTAAGCAACAAAACTCTGTAAAGTTATTATCCTTCAACTAAAAAATTTAAAAATAATACTAAAAAATAAAAGACAAGAAGCCAAAAAATTTATTAAAGTATTTTTTTCTGATCAAAGATACTGTCTATTTTCATGATGTTCCATATGTGTTTATGAAGTATGTGTTCTCTAAATAGGGGGAGTGTTTTATAAATGTCAGATTCAAGTGGTTGATCGTATTGTTCAGGATGTCTGTATTCTTTTTTTTTTTTTTAAGATTTATTTATTTATTTTGGACTGGGGTCGGGTTGGGGAGGGAGGGGAGCGGGCGGGCCACTTCTATTGGTCTTTCTCTATTTTCATCCGTCTTTGTTCTTTGACTCCTGTGGGCCTCCCATCGCGATGGTGTCTGTCGTCGCAGAGCACCGGCTCTGGGCGCATGCGCGCCAGAGCTCCTGCTCGGTAATTGGACACATCGGTCCAGCCACTCCGGGGCACGTGGGATCCTCCCAGGCCAGGGATCGAACCGGCACCCCTTGCCGTGCAAGGCGGTGTCCTTACCCACTGGACCATCAGGGGAAGCCCTGTATTCTTTTTGTAGTTGTTAGAATATGCTTAATGTAGAAGTTACTGTTTTACACACACACACACACACACACACACACACATATTAAAGATTTATTTATTATTTTTGGCTGCTCTGAGTCTTCAGTGCTATGCACGAGCTTTTTATAGTTGCAGTAAGGGCTTCTCTTGTTGCCCTCTCTCGGAGTACAGGCTCAAGGGCTCACAGGCTTCTGTAGTTGCTGCATGTTGGCTCAGTAGTTGTGGCACATGGGCTTATTTGCTCTGTGACCTGTGGGATCTTCCCAACCCAGGGATCGAACCCATGTGCCCTGCATTGGCAGGTAGATTCCTAACCACTAGACCACCAGGGAAGCCCCTTGTTTTGCATATTTTATTTTTATTGATCTGAAATTGATTTATAGTATTATTAATTTGGGGTGTACAGCAAAGTGATTCATTTATATTAATACATTGTGTATATATATATTCGTTTTCAGATGCTTTTCCATTATAGTTGATTGTAAGCTATTGAATATAGTTTCCTGTGCTGTACAGTAAATCCTTTTTGTTTATCTATTTGATGCTCTCAATCATCATGTATATTTTCTAAAAATCTAAAGGAGAAAAATTGTCTATTACATTTACCCAGATTTTTACCATTTTTATTGTTCCTTCCTGATGTTCCAAGTTGCTTTCTGGTATCATTTTTCATTCTATCTGAAGATATGAACTTTTGTTGTTTCATTTAGGGCCTCTCTGCTAGCTATGAATTCTCTCAATTTTCTTTGTCCAAGAATGTCTTTATTTCACCTTCTTGTTTTTTTAATTTTATTTTTTGTTGTTGTTGTTTTTTGACCAAGAGGCATGTGGGATCTTAGTTCCCCAACCAGGTATCAAACCCGGGACCCCTGCATTAGAAGCGTGGAGTGTTAACCACTGGACCACCAGGGAAGTTCCTCCACCGTTGTTTTTGGAGGACAGTTTTGCTGGCTATAGAATTCAGGGTTGTCAGTTTGTTTCTCAGCACTTGAAAAGTGTTATTCCACTTATTTCTGGCCTCTGTGGTTTTTGATGATAAATCTGCATCATTTGAGTCATTGTTTGGCTATGTATAATGCACCATTTTCCGAGCTGGTTATTTTTAGGATTTTGTTTTTCTCAGTGTTCAGCAGTTTGATTATGATACATCTGGGCATAAATCTCTTCGAGTTCTTTTTTTTTTTTTCCTATTTAGGGTTTGCTGAGCTTCTTGAATCTTTAAATTTATGTTTGTTTGTTTTTTTCTTTTGCCAAATATGGGAAGTTGTCTGCCATTATTTTTTCAAACAGTCTTTTCTAGTCCACATTCTCCTCTCCTTTTGGGGCTCCAGTGACACCGATAGTGGACCTTTTGGAAGGCAGCTGTGCTCACCACTGTACCACCAATGCTGCACCAGGAGACCTTTTGGTTATTATTCCTAGGTCCCTGGGGCTCTGTTCATTTCTCTCTCTTTGTTCTTTAGATCTGGTAATTTCTCCCATCCAAGTACTTAACAGGCCCGATCCTTCTTAGCTTCTGAGATCAGACAAGATTTCCAGGGTGGTATGGCCATAGACTGGATTTGGTAATTTCCGTTGATTTATCTTCAGGCTAATGGATTATTTTCCTTCATCAACTCCATTCTGCTGTTTTTAGCCCATACATTGAGTTTATTTTGGATATTGCGGTTCTATCATTTTGAAATTTACACTTGGTTCTTCTTTATATCTCAGTGTCTTTGCCAAGACATTGTCTTTCCATTCAAGAGTGTCCATCCTTCTTTCTTGGATTATTCTTATCATAGCTGCTTTATAATCTGATGATTCCAACACCTGTGTCATTTCACCATTCACATTGGTTGTTTTATTCCATGTGAGGTGGGATTTTGCTAGTTTCTGTATTTCAAGTAATTTTGGAGTATATCAGGAACATTTGATTATTATGTTTTGAAACTCTGGCCTTACTTAAATCCTATGAAGAATGCTGAGCTTTGTTTTGTTTTGTAAGGCAGTCAACCTGATTAGATTTAGGTGGCAAGTTGTGGCCAGTCTTCTTTGGATTAAGGATTCAATGGCCCTTGTTTCAACACCTTTGCGATGTTATTTGGGTCTTTCTTTGTGTGTACCACCCAGTGGCCAGTCTGGGACCTGTGTAGTGACCTGTCCCATAGTTTTAAAATATCTTTACTGTGTTGTTTCAAGTAAGATCTATGCATGTACAGCTTGGAGTGGACCCCGTGTTTATAAGTAGTTTATAGCTTTGCTTTCCCTTTCTGCTGTCTCTGTCCAGTGCTCTGTAATTCCCCTTTCAGGTCTGTGCCCAGAAAGCTGGCACTTGGGTTACCACTACCGCAGCTGTTTGTCTGGGAGGACAGGGATAGCAAAAAGCAATGGGGGGGCTTCCCCTGGTGGTCCAGTGGGTAAGGACACCGCCTTGCAGTGCAAGGGGCGCCGGTTCGATCCCTGGCCTGGGAAGATCCCACGTGCCACGGAGCGGCTGGACTGATGTGTCCAATCAACGAGCCGGAGCTCTGCAACGACAGACGCCACCGCGATGGGAGGCCGGCAGGAGCCAAAGAACAAAGATGGATGAAAATAGAGAAATGAAAGACCAATAGAAGTGGCCCGCCCGCTCCCCTCCCTCCCCAACCCGACCCCCGCCCAAAAATAAATAAATAAATAAATCTTTAAAAAAAAAAAAAGACAATGGGGTTTACCCACTGGCTTGGAATTCTCTTGGGATCATACGGGAAGAGTCCCTTCCCTCGGAGTTCCGGGCATCTGCCGGCTCTGGCTGCTGCAGCTGCTTCTGCCCCTTCACTGCCGGGTGTCTGGAATAGGAGAGAATGAAAGGAAATAAAGTTACAACGAAAAGCAGGATGTCCTCCAGGGTTTATACTGTTAAGGATCCCCTGGCCCACATCTCCAGCCAGAACAGGAAGGAATGTTCTGGAACTCTTTGTCCACATCTGGTTCCCTTTTCTGGATTTCAGGCTGCTTGAACTCTAAGCTAGGAATCTTGGAGGAAAAATAGGAAATTGCTTGCTGTCTCAGTGGAACTTTGAAATCTGGTCTTGCGCCCCTCATTTACCTGCTATTGTTTATTTTTTTAGAGTCTTGAAATAGATGCTACATGCACTATTTGCAGATGTGATAGCAGCATTCAGGGGAAGGTGCACTTACTCCATTAACAGGAACTGGAATCCCAACGTTGCGACATTTGGAAGCTTTCTGATATGTTTTTATTCACCAGATAGGTTATTGGCTTGCAGGCTACTGCAACCTTGGTCTTCTTAGGGAGAAAAGTTAGAATGGTTTTTTTTTTTGAGTCGGGACCTGTGTAGTGACCTGTCCCATAGTTTTAAAATATCTTTACTGTGTTGTTTCAAGTAAGATCTATGCATGTACAGCTTGGAGTGGACCCCGTGTTTATAAGTAGTTTATAGCTTTGCTTTCCCTTTCTGCTGTCTCTGTCCAGTGCTCTGTAATTCCCCTTTCAGGTCTGTGCCCAGAAAGCTGGCACTTGGGTTACCACTACCGCAGCTGTTTGTCTGGGAGGACAGGGATAGCAAAAAGCAATGGGGGGGCTTCCCCTGGTGGTCCAGTGGGTAAGGACACCGCCTTGCAGTGCAAGGGGCGCCGGTTCGATCCCTGGCCTGGGAAGATCCCACGTGCCACGGAGCGGCTGGACTGATGTGTCCAATCAACGAGCCGGAGCTCTGCAACGACAGACGCCACCGCGATGGGAGGCCGGCAGGAGCCAAAGAACAAAGATGGATGAAAATAGAGAAATGAAAGACCAATAGAAGTGGCCCGCCCGCTCCCCTCCCTCCCCAACCCGACCCCCGCCCAAAAATAAATAAATAAATAAATCTTTAAAAAAAAAGACAATGGGGTTTACCCACTGGCTTGGAATTCTCTTGGGATCATACGGAAGAGCCCCTTTCCCCCGGGGTTCCGGGCATCTGCCGGCTCTGGCTGCTGCAGCTGCTTCTGCCCCTTCACTGCCGGGTGTCTGGAATAGGAGAGAATGAAAGGAAATAAAGTTACAACGAAAAGCAGGATGTCCTCCAGGGTTTATACTGTTAAGGATCCCCTGGCCCACATCTCCAGCCAGAACAGGAAGGAATGTTCTGGAACTCTTTGTCCACATCTGGTTCCCTTTTCTGGATTTCAGGCTGCTTGAACTCTAAGCTAGGAATCTTGGAGGAAAAATAGGAAATTGCTTGCTGTCTCAGTGGAACTTTGAAATCTGGTCTTGCGCCCCTCATTTACCTGCTATTGTTTATTTTTTTAGAGTCTTGAAATAGATGCTACATGCACTATTTGCAGATGTGATAGCAGCATTCAGGGGAAGGTGCACTTACTCCATTAACAGGAACTGGAATCCCAACGTTGCGACATTTGGAAGCTTTCTGATATGTTTTTATTCACCAGATAGGTTATTGGCTTGCAGGCTACTGCAACCTTGGTCTTCTTAGGGAGAAAAGTTAGAATGCTCTGGTATTTTGGTTTGTTTATATTGCTGTTTGTTTTTCAAGTAAGGAAATATTTAAAATATCACTCTGGATATTCCTGACTTGTGAATGGAATCATAATACCGTTTTAAAAAGGTTTGAACTTACTGTCTTTTCAAAGTAATGGACAGGCTTCAGCCTGTGAAAATGAAGGGTCCTTGATGAGAAAGATTTGTGATCACTCAGCTCCAGCCTGCACCAAAATTTAAGTTTTGTAACTTCATCCTTTACTGACAGACGTTTAGCTTCAGCATGGGAGTTTTGACCTGCTCCATTTCCCACCTGGGCCGGTTCACCCCTCCTTAGGCAACCTGGTGGCCCCCTGCTCCCGGGAGGCGTGCGCCACCGTGCCCGGCGACATTTAGGTTCAGCATGACTGACGTCACCTCAGACCATCAGGTCTACTTTCACCTGACTGCCTTTATCAAGTCGGCTCTGCGTTCCTACAGCTGACTCTTTAAACCTTCAGTGTATGCCGGGTAGCATCCGCCTTATCACCTGTTGGGATGATTTTGAAACTTATTTTAGGTATTAACAATCCCAAATCTCTTATCTAAAGATATGATAAGTGATAAGCCAGCTTTGTATGTTTTCTCCCAAATAATTTCTAGAAACTTAAGTCAGCAGGGGTCATCTCAACGGCCCTTCACCTGAGCCCATGTTGTCAGTTGACACGAAACATTGTCACCGGGATAGTGTCCAGTCACCGTGGCTTTGTTGTTCAGTTGCTAAGTCATGTCCGACTTTTGCTACCCCATGGACTGCAGCACAGCAGGCTTCCCTGTCCTTCACTCTCTCCTGGAGTCTGCTCAGATTTATGTCCATTGAGTCGGTGATGCCATCCAACCGTCTCATCCTCTGTCATCCACTTCTCTTCTGCCTTCAGTCTTTCCCAGCATCAGGGTCTTTTCCAGTGAGTCGGCTCTTTGCATCAGGTGGTCAAATTATTGTTCTCTGGTCATTTATTAGACGCCTATTCACTCCCAGTTCCTTGGTGCCACTTCACTGGAGTGCCTGTTGGGGGCAGCTGGGGGCATAGAGCAGGGAACCAGAGAGATGTGAGTCCTGAGGCAGGTGCCCCCTGGAGTAAGCTGGAGTGAACACAGGCGCGAGGAGGGTGAGGAGGCATTTCCTCAATTAACTCAGCCAAGAAGGCGGAGGCTCCTCATTCTCAGAGAGGAGGAGGCTACAGAGCCGCCTGCAGTCAAGTGTTTGGAGGAGATGGAGAGGAAGCCTGCAGGTGAAAGGTGAAGTGTCGAGGGATTTTGGAAAGCTTCCTAGAGGGGCTTGCATTTTTCTTTTTATCAGCTCGTTTTAAAATGACTTTTTAAAGAAATCATACGAGTAGTACTAATTTATTTTAGAAAAAAAATTGGAAAAGAGCAGAAAGTTAAAAGGAGAAAACAAGTTTCCTGGAATTTTCCTAATCAGACATGAGCATTATTCACATTGCACGTATGATACTTTGGCCTTTGTGTGTATTTATTAACATGTATAAATATGAGTGTGTGCACACAAACACATGCACACTAACTACAAGTGGCCTTATAACATGACGATGTTATATGTGCCTCTCTTTACCAACAGGCTTCACAGCACTTTCTTTTCTTCTTTATTTTTAATTTACATGCGATCAATTCACTTTTTATAGTGTAAGGTTCTGGGAGTTTGACAAACATGTAGTGATGTGTCTATCACCGCATAGTTCAGGATACTGATTCACTTCAATGGTGACCAACTCTTGGAGACCCTGTGGACTGTAACTACCCCTCTTTCCTGACCCCCGGTCCTCTGTCCGTGAAATGAAATTCTCCAGGCGGGAATACTGGAGTGAGTTGCCATTCTCTTCTCCAGGGACTCCGTCCATTCCAGGAGTCAAACGTATGTCTCTTATGTTTCTTTCTTTGGTAGGTAAGCTCTTTACCACTAGTGCCATCTCGGAATCGGAATACTTTCATCACCCCGCAAAACTGTCTCATGCTGCAGTTTTGTTGTCAGTCCCTCTCTGTTTCAGTCGATCTCTTGGCACCCAGTGATCTATCTCATTTCCATCCCTGTAGTTTGGTCTTTTCCAGAATGTCACATACATATAATCATACTGTGTGTAACCTTTTGAGCCTGGCTTTTTTTCACCTAGCATCATGTGTTTGAGGCATTCTTCCGTTGTTGGTCCATGCATCAGTGGTTCATCATTTTTATTGCTGAGTAGTATTCTGTTTCATGGATATATCACTGTTTGCTTATCCATTTGCCCATTAAAGGACATTTTGGATTGTTTCCAGTTTGTGAGTGATTTTAAACGGGGGTTCCGTGAACATTTACATTTAGGTACAGTTTCTGTTTCATAATTTCTGTTTCTCTAAGACAGATACCTCCAAGTGGGATTAATGGGCCACATGGCAAGTGTATGCTTAACTTTACAAAATACTGCCAAGCTGTTTTCAGAGTGACTGTACCATTTTCCATTCTCACCAGTAGTGTGTGAGAGATCTAGCTGCTTTGCATCCTTGCCATCACTGGATAGTATCTTAAAACTTTTAAAAATTACGGCCATCATAGCAAGTGTGAACTGGCATATCATTGTGATTTGAATTTCCCTCATGGCTTATTATGTTAAAGATCTTTTCTTACGCTTATTTGCCAATATGGTATCTTCTTGACACTTTCATGGAGTGTCTGTTCATATCTTCTGCCCACATTTGGGTTTGTTTTCTTTCTTCTTTCCTTCATTCCATTTTCATTTATTTGTTTTTTGACTGTGCCATGTGACCTGTGGGATCTCAGTTCCCGGACCAGGGATGGAAGCCAGGCCAAGACACTGAAAGTACCGCATCTTAACCATTGTATCACCAGCGAACTCCTGTGGGTTATTTTCATCCATCTTAATTCTTTGGCATGTGTGAGCCTCCCATTGCAGTGGTCTCTTTTCACAGAGCACCAGCTCTGGGCGCATGTGCTTCAGAGCGCTGACTCATAATTGGACACACTGGTTCAGCTGCTCCATGGCACATGGGATCTTCCTGGGCCAGGGATCAAACCAGTGCCCCTTTCACTGCAAGATGGACTCTTTAACCCACTGGACCATCAGGGAAGCCCCTGTGGGTTATTTTCTTACTATAAAGATTTGAGAGTCCTGTGTATATTCTGGATGTAAGTCCTTCAATATTCTATTTAAACTAAGATTTTTATTGTGGAAAATTTCAAACACTTAATTGTATTCATCAGGGTTCTCCAGAGAAACCGACCAATAGGGTGCGTTTGTGTGCTAAGTCGCTTCAGTGGTATCTGAACTTTGTGAACCTGCGGACTATAGTCCACCAGGCTTTTCTGTCCATGGGATTCTCTAGGCAAGAATATGGGAATGGATTGCCATGCCCTCTTCCAGGTGATCGTCCCAGTCCAGGGCTCAAACCCATGTCTCTTATGTCTCCTGCATTGGCAGGCGGATTCTTTACCACTAGCGCCACCTAGAAACCCTGAACAAAAGGATATAAAAGATTTATTATGAAGAGTTGACTCATGAGATTATGGAGGCTAAAAAGTCCCTTGATCATTTGCAAGCTGAAGACTCAACAAAGCTAGTGTATAATTTACTCTGAGTCTGAATGCCTGAGAACCAGGGGAGCCTATGATGAATTCAATGACAGGAAAGATGTGATAAGATATCCTAGCTCAGTAGTGAGGCTGGAAAGAGACTGCCTTTCATTCTGTGCGTGCGTGTGTTCAGTCACCCAGTCATATCCGACTCTTTGTGACCCCAGGCCTCTCTGTCCCTCACCATCCGCTAGTTTGTCTGAGTTCATGTCCATTATATCGGTGATGCCATCCAGCCATCTCATCCTCTGATGCCCTCTCTTTCTTCTGCCTTCAATCTTTCTCAGCATCAGGGACTTTTCCAGTGAGTTGGCTGTTCACATCAGATGACCAAAATATTGGAGCTTGAGCTTCAGCATCAGTCCTTCCAATGAGTATTCAGGGTTGATTCCCTTAAGAGTGACTGGTTTGGTCTCCTTGCTTTCCAAAGAACCCTCAGGAGCCTTCTCCAGCACCACAGTTCAGTTGGAAGGCATCAGATCTTTATTCTGTATAGACCCTTGAGAGAATGGACCATACTCAACCACTTGGTGGAGGCAGTCTACTGAGTTTACAATTCAAATGATAATCTCACCTGGGAATGTCCTCAGACACACCCAGAAACAGTGTTTAATCTGGGCACCCTGTGACTCACTCAAGTTGACACATAAAAATTAACCACTAGCTAGTACACCTTTCTAGGCTTACCTGGTGGCTCAGTGGTAAAGAATTCACCTGCCAACGTAGGAGAGGTGAGTTCAGTCCCTAGGCTGAGACGATCCCCTGGAGGAGGAAATGGCAACCCACTCCAGTATTCTTGCCTGGAAAATCCCACTGACAGGAGCCTGGCGGGCTCTAGTCCATGGGCTCGCAGAGAGTCGGACACGACCGAGGACAGCACAGTAGCATCATGTTCCAACAAGTCTCAGCTACCATAGCATTTCAACTGTAAATGCTTAGTACGCATCCCTAAGTGAAAGCCATTTTTCTCCAAATGATACGTTCACAATGATCACATCTAAATAATTAATAACTCCTCAATATCACTGAACATCCAATATGTGTTCATTTTTCTCCAGTGATCTCAAAAATGCCTTTTTGGTATGAATGAATTAGGATCCAAACAAAATTGCTTCTGTTTGCTGTGGTTTTTATGTCTCTTCTGTAACAGCTCCCCTCTCCTTTTATGCCGTTTTATTTGTTGATGAGATGCATTAACTTGTTGT
Source organism: Tragulus kanchil (assembly GCA_022376925.1). Taxonomy (NCBI): domain Eukaryota; kingdom Metazoa; phylum Chordata; class Mammalia; order Artiodactyla; family Tragulidae; genus Tragulus; species Tragulus kanchil. The sequence continues at coordinate 160,173,804 of JAIOJX010000031.1, read as the reverse complement.
GTAGTATTTCCCATGTTTTGGATTTGGCTGATGGCCTCCTTGTAGTGTGATTTTAACATGGTCCTCTAACTTTTCTGTTGCTTGTAAGCTGGTTTACTCTAGAGGCTTGATTCAGGAAGAGGGGGCCTGCAGGAAGGTTTGCTAGGTGCTGTTCCGTATGTCCTATTATGTCTGCCCCGGAAGACAGTGGAGTCCCGTTGCCTTACTTTGTAGCGACAAGAGCTGGATTGGTGGGTGTGCTGCTGCCAAAATCTTGGCTCTCTGTGCACCAACAGAAACATGGAAACAGAGTTATGGAGGAGGCAGAGGAGGACGGTGGCTTTATTTCTTTGCCAGGCAAAAGGGGAACACAGTAGCTTAGGGCCTCACTGCATGTGCTCCCCTCCCTGGAGAATAGGGAGAAGTTACAGAGTCAGGCAGGGGTATGCGATAAGGATCAAGGAAGTAATCGTCTTTCATTCTTCTTTCTTCTGCGAAGTTTCAAAAGGGGGCGGGTGCTGATAAGATTAGAGTATGTGCAGGGTCTCAGGTGGTCAGGTCTTGAGGAATTTCTCTGGTCCCTTTAATCTTGCCTCAGGTGGTTTTGTGGCCATTCCTCTCTTGATTAGCAGCTGTTTGAATCTGCCCTGTGGAGCTCAGGGAAGGTCATGGAGCCTGGAGTCTTGCCTACTTGAAACGGAGGACAGTAAGGCCTCCCTGCCCAGGAGCCTCACAGGGTCTGAACAGCATCTGAACCAACAGCAAACAAAGCCGATCTATTGACACACCTCATAGTGAAGGAACATAGAGCATTTATTGCAGCGTGCCAAGCCAGGAGAACGAGCAGCTCAAAAGTGCTCAAAAGACCTAAATTCCCCAGTGGCGTCCAGGGAAGAGTTTTAAAGGCAACATTAGTGTTACATGAAAACTGGATTTATCTCTTGGTGATTGTCAAGCAAAGACACAACCAATCTGAAGATCAAAAAACTTTGGATAATGTCCAAACAAAATTGCTTCTGTTTGCTGTGGTTTTTATGTCTCTTCTGTAACAGCTCCCCTCTCCTTTTATGCCGTTTTATTTGTTGATGAGATGCATTAACTTGTTGTGTAGTATTTCCCATGTTTTGGATTTGGCTGATGGCCTCCTTGTAGTGTGATTTTAACATGGTCCTCTAACTTTTCTGTTGCTTGTAAGCTGGTTTACTCTAGAGGCTTGATTCAGGAAGAGGGGGCCTGCAGGAAGGTTTGCTAGGTGCTGTTCCGTATGTCCTATTATGTCTGCCCCGGAAGACAGTGGAGTCCCGTTGCCTTACTTTGTAGCGACAAGAGCTGGATTGGTGGGTGTGCTGCTGCCAAAATCTTGGCTCTCTGTGCACCAACAGAAACATGGAAACAGAGTTATGGAGGAGGCAGAGGAGGACGGTGGCTTTATTTCTTTGCCAGGCAAAAGGGGAACACAGTAGCTTAGGGCCTCACTGCATGTGCTCCCCTCCCTGGAGAATAGGGAGAAGTTACAGAGTCAGGCAGGGGTATGCGATAAGGATCAAGGAAGTAATCGTCTTTCATTCTTCTTTCTTCTGCGAAGTTTCAAAAGGGGGCGGGTGCTGATAAGATTAGAGTATGTGCAGGGTCTCAGGTGGTCAGGTCTTGAGGAATTTCTCTGGTCCCTTTAATCTTGCCTCAGGTGGTTTTGTGGCCATTCCTCTCTTGATTAGCAGCTGTTTGAATCTGCCCTGTGGAGCTCAGGGAAGGTCATGGAGCCTGGAGTCTTGCCTACTTGAAACGGAGGACAGTAAGGCCTCCCTGCCCAGGAGCCTCACAGGGTCTGAACAGCATCTGAACCAACAGCAAACAAAGCCGATCTATTGACACACCTCATAGTGAAGGAACATAGAGCATTTATTGCAGCGTGCCAAGCCAGGAGAACGAGCAGCTCAAAAGTGCTCAAAAGACCTAAATTCCCCAGTGGCGTCCAGGGAAGAGTTTTAAAAGGCAACATTAGTGTTACATGAAAAACTGGATTTATCTCTTGGTGATTGTCAAGCGAAAAGACACAACCAATCTGAAGATCTTGAGAAGGAAGGATTTATTATTATCTGTGGCAAATAAAGAGAACACAGGGGATCTTTTCCAAAGCAGTGTTTCCCTTGAATATCATCATTGGGCAAACTTTAGCTGTGGGTTCATGAATATTCATGAAGACGCTTGGGTAGTAGGCAGGGTCCAAGCTTTAGTTTGAAATCTCAGGGGTCAGAAAAGGTCAACCTCATCATCACTTAGGTTCCAGCTGATCTGGTGCTTAGCACATCAGGCTAGTCTTTACCACTGAAACAGGGCTGACAGTGTTTACAGCTGATAGATTATCTTTGCTACTCTTACTTCTGCCGGGTAACAGTTGTGTTCCAGTACACTTCTGTTCCCTTAAGGTCACTAGTTACCAAGACCAGTTCAAAGACAAGCATGGTGGCCAGGCATAGCTGGCAGAAAGGTCAACAATGACTTCTCTTACGTCAAGATCCTCTTTCTCCTGCTTGCATTAGGGGTGAGTGCTGCAGGGTGTGTGAGCAGCTCGTGGACTCTCTTCTCATTGGTTGGTGGTGAGGCGATAGGGTGATGTTTTGTAATCTTACTCTTCAGCTTTCTGCTTTTAACCAGCCCGGGGGCTGTGTGCTTGTGGACAGCAGGTAGTCCCCATCTTCCCACCTGGGTGTGGGTCTTTGTTACTAAAGATTGACTCAAAAATATGCGTCAGCCCATCTTGTAGATCCTTTGTGGAGAACCAGGGCTCTGCGTTATCACTGAACTCTTGGTTAAGGCATCATTACTTTTCTTGCTTAACTGCTTTTTCTTTGTTTCTGCATTCCTTCTCTCTAATTAGTAACTGCGGAGTCTGCTCTTTAGAAGGCCTAGAAAACGAAAGCCTTTTTCTGTCAACAAGAACCAGGGGCACAGAGGAGCTTTTGTACCTAGCAAGGTCCTGCAGGGCCCTGCTCGGCTTCAGCCACCTGGCTTTTCTTTGATGCTCCTTGTCCTGAGAGGAGCAGGAGTGAAACAAGAAAGGGAGTAAAGTTTGAGATGCAGAGGTTAATCATAAACTCTCCAGGGGAACTCAGTTTTAGGGGGACTCAGTTTTAGATACAAGTGTTCTGAATCTGATCTATTGTTTAAAACTCCTCATCAATCTCTTAGAGTCTTCACAGCCATTAATGATCACGGCCTGTATCACTGGTTCCCACTGGAGGTGCGAGGAGGTTTTGCCCCCATTCTCCAGGAGACATTTGACGATATCTGGACACAGCTTTTGGTTGTTACCACTGGGGTTGTATTAGGGAACTGTTGGCCAAAACCTCCCGCCTTGGCCAGGCCCGCTTGCCTGAGTTGTCTCACAGCAGGAAGTCCTGATAAGAAACATGGTAGCGGGAGAATTCTGGAGGGACCAAAGGAAGGAGGAGACCTCCAACCTCCCAGAGTCCTTCTCGCTGGAATCCATCTTGGCCAAGAGATGTATGTGCCACCAGGAAGGACCCTAAGTCAGACTTTGGGCAAAGCAAGATGATTGGCCAGAGACAACCTGGAAACTCACCCTATCCATAAATCCTAAGCCACATGGCAAAGCAGTCCTCCTGGGTTCCCTTACCCTACGGCTCTCTGCCCGGGCACGCCTTCCCAATAACATCTTTTTCTTTGTCAGTACTCATGTCTCCTCAGACAATTCATTTCCAAATGTTAGACAACTCTTGGGTCCTGGAAAGGGTCCCCCTTCCTACAACAGATGGAGTGAGTGTTGGTATCTAGCGGGCAGAGTCCAGAGTTGCTGCTAAACATCGGCCGTGCACAGGACCATCCCCACAACAGGTGACGTGGCCCACATGTCAGTCGGGCTGAGTTCATGAAAACCTGAACTGAAGTGCAGGGCGGGTACAGTGTAGGCATCAGAATTTTGAAATGATGAACCAAGGATGCGAGCCACTAGCATAGACCAAGAGCTACAGGAAATCAGAGAGAGAGAAGAATGGTTTGGGCGGAAGCAAGAGCCAGAGAAAGCTTTAGTGGAGAAAAACTCAAAGGAGAGTTTGAAGAATGACTTTGAGAAGTGAACAAACAAGGAACATGGTACCAAAAAGATTTTGAATTGAGTCCTGCAAAGTCATTACCTTCTGTTTCTCAAGTGGATTGACAAACTCTGGCCTGGGTGCCTCACACAATGATGATTCTCTAAATCTATCACTCCTTCTGCCTTTATTAGCTGGAATCCTGTAAGGAACTTGCCCTCATCATGCATCTGATTACCCTGCAATAGAGTTTATACAGGAAAGGCAAGGTACATGCTTGATTCTTTTCCTTTATTTATCGATATTCCTAGTAACAAGCTGATGCTTTAGCAGCTTCCAAAGTTGAACAGTGGATTCTTCCTTCTTGTAATATTCATACAAATGTGAACTTTTGTATATTTAATATGTTTCAATATTTTGTAGTCATCTGGAAAGACTTTATTTGAAATAATTTCAGTATTTCATGAGAGTTGCAAGAGTACAGAATGATACATATGGTCACCTAGATTCTCTGAATGTTAATTTTTTTTTTCTTTTGGCACATTTGCTTTATCCTTTCTGCTTTTCTATTTATGTGTATATATGTATACATGTGTATCTATGTATTTTTATAATATTTTAAGTCTTTTGAGAGTAAGGTAGGTGCACACTGGATGCCTCTTTATCTTTAAATACTTCATAATCCTAAAGACAGGACCATTTTTTAAGTAACCACAATGATAGAAGTCAGGGAATTCATACTGATACAGTTGCTAACCTGGACACCTGAGTCATGTTCCCTGATTGTCTTAAAACTGATCTTTATGGTACAAGAAGGTCCAGGATTGATGTTGCATTCACTTGTCACATCTCTTCAATCTCCTTGAGTCTGCAGTATCAAGGATGAAGCAAGGACGTGACATTTTTGAACAATGCTAAGTCGCTTGCATCGTATCCAACTTCTTGTGACTCCATGGACTACAACCTGCGAGGCTCTTCTGCCCGTGGGATTCTCCAGGCAAGAATACTGGAGAGGGTTGCTGTGTGCTCCTCCAAGGGATCTTCTCCTCTTAGAAGAATACAGGCTAGTTATTTTGTAGACTATCCCTCAATGTGGGTTTGTCTGACTGCCTCCTTTTCATTTCGAATTCCCTTTAGTGGAGCAAGATGGATTAAAACAAACGTTCTTTGAATTGAGTCCTGCAAAGTCATTACCTTCTGTTTCTCAAGTGGATTGACAAACTCTGGCCTGGGTGCCTCACACAATGATGATTCTCTAAATCTATCACTCCTTCTGCCTTTATTAGCTGGAATCCTGTAAGGAACTTGCCCTCATCATGCATCTGATTACCCTGCAATAGAGTTTATACAGGAAAGGCAAGGTACATGCTTGATTCTTTTCCTTTATTTATCGATATTCCTAGTAACAAGCTGATGCTTTAGCAGCTTCCAAAGTTGAACAGTGGATTCTTCCTTCTTGTAATATTCATACAAATGTGAACTTTTGTATATTTAATATGTTTCAATATTTTGTAGTCATCTGGAAAGACTTTATTTGAAATAATTTCAGTATTTCATGAGAGTTGCAAGAGTACAGAATGATACATATGGTCACCTAGATTCTCTGAATGTTAATTTTTTTTTTCTTTTGGCACATTTGCTTTATCCTTTCTGCTTTTCTATTTATGTGTATATATGTATACATGTGTATCTATGTATTTTTATAATATTTTAAGTCTTTTGAGAGTAAGGTAGGTGCACACTGGATGCCTCTTTATCTTTAAATACTTCATAATCCTAAAGACAGGACCATTTTTTAAGTAACCACAATGATAGAAGTCAGGGAATTCATACTGATACAGTTGCTAACCTGGACACCTGAGTCATGTTCCCTGATTGTCTTAAAACTGATCTTTATGGTACAAGAAGGTCCAGGATTGATGTTGCATTCACTTGTCACATCTCTTCAATCTCCTTGAGTCTGCAGTATCAAGGATGAAGCAAGGACGTGACATTTTTGAACAATGCTAAGTCGCTTGCATCGTATCCAACTTCTTGTGACTCCATGGACTACAACCTGCGAGGCTCTTCTGCCCGTGGGATTCTCCAGGCAAGAATACTGGAGAGGGTTGCTGTGTGCTCCTCCAAGGGATCTTCTCCTCTTAGAAGAATACAGGCTAGTTATTTTGTAGACTATCCCTCAATGTGGGTTTGTCTGACGCTGCCTCCTTTTCATTTCTGGTTGTTTTGTGTTGTCAGGAATACCACAGAAATGATGATGCGTTCTTTTCAGTGCATCACCTCGGAGGCAAATGGTACAGATTGGTTCCATTACTGGTGATCTTAACTCTGATCTTCACAGTTAAAGTGATGTCTTCCACACTCCTCTGCTGTGAAGTTGCCGTGTTTTCCTATGTCGTTACTAAGTCTTTTTGTAGGGGAGGTATTTTTAGACTGTTAAGTGTCCTGTAACTTCTCCAGCTTTTCCTCAGTATTTTTAATCTCCATTGATGATTCTTGCTTGAACTGAGTATTGTTTATGATGGGTGCCAATGATGGCGATTTTATAAATCTGTCAGTCCTGTATTTATTATCAGGATTTTTCAGTCTTAAGGAAGAGTTTTGCCTTCACCCCTCTTTGTTTATATCAGTGTGTTGACTTGTGAGTTCATATGTTATTCGTGGGTTTTAATGCTTAACTATCCGTATTTATTTTGATTGGATTATCCCCGATTTGGCCAATGAGAGCCTCTTTGAACTGGCTCCTGTGTCCTTTAGACATGTTCCCTTCATTCTCTAACACAAGGTTTCCAGACTCATTTCAAACTCTTCTACCTCAGCTCTGGAATTCTCCTAGGAGCCCTGGTTCCTTTCAGTGCAAAAGAATGGTATTTAGAAACCAAGATGTGGAGATTGTTTTAACTAAGTACATAAATTAACGAGTACATATTTTCCTTTTTATTTTATTTTTTAAACCTTTATTTTGCTTTTACAGAGTTTTGTTGTTTACAGAATTTTTTTTTTTAAAACTGTCAGCATCAGGATTGCTGTTGCATTCACTTGTTACATCTCTTCAATCTCCTTGAGTCTGCAGTATCAAGGATGAAGCAAGGACGTGACATTTTTGAACAATGCTAAGTCGCTTGCATCGTATCCAACTTCTTGTGACTCCATGGACTACAACCTGCGAGGCTCTTCTGCCCGTGGGATTCTCCAGGCAAGAATACTGGAGAGGGTTGCTGTGTGCTCCTCCAAGGGATCTTCTCCTCTTAGAAGAATACAGGCTAGTTATTTTGTAGACTATCCCTCAATGTGGGTTTGTCTGACGCTGCCTCCTTTTCATTTCTGGTTGTTTTGTGTTGTCAGGAATACCACAGAAATGATGATGCGTTCTTTTCAGTGCATCACCTCGGAGGCAAATGGTACAGATTGGTTCCATTACTGGTGATCTTAACTCTGATCTTCACAGTTAAAGTGATGTCTTCCACACTCCTCTGCTGTGAAGTTGCCGTGTTTTCCTATGTCGTTACTAAGTCTTTTTGTAGGGGAGGTATTTTTAGACTGTTAAGTGTCCTGTAACTTCTCCAGCTTTTCCTCAGTATTTTTAATCTCCATTGATGATTCTTGCTTGAACTGAGTATTGTTTATGATGGGTGCCAATGATGGCGATTTTATAAATCTGTCAGTCCTGTATTTATTATCAGGATTTTTCAGTCTTAAGGAAGAGTTTTGCCTTCACCCCTCTTTGTTTATATCAGTGTGTTGACTTGTGAGTTCATATGTTATTCGTGGGTTTTAATGCTTAACTATCCGTATTTATTTTGATTGGATTATCCCCGATTTGGCCAATGAGAGCCTCTTTGAACTGGCTCCTGTGTCCTTTAGACATGTTCCCTTCATTCTCTAACACAAGGTTTCCAGACTCATTTCAAACTCTTCTACCTCAGCTCTGGAATTCTCCTAGGAGCCCTGGTTCCTTTCAGTGAAAAAGAATGGTATTTAGAAACCAAGATGTGGAGATTGTTTTAACTAAGTACATAAATTAACGAGTACATATTTTCCTTTTTATTTTATTTTTTAAACCTTTATTTTGCTTTTAACTTTTACAGAGTTTTGTTGTTTACAGATATGTATGTTCCCAGATTAGTCATATGTATATCCCCCTCTTCTCACCCCTCCTGACCATCACATAGCGCCCCTGAAGGATCCCCTTTTCTCACAGAGAAATGTCTATAGCTGTTTTCTTCACTTATGACAGTACAGGCCTTCATGCTACTTCCTTTACGCCTCCCACCTTCTGTTCCTTCCCCACGATGTCCATATGTCCACTGTCCATGTCTGTCTTTCCGTCGCTTCACTGCGTGTGCCATCATCACCATCCTACTAGATTCCATATATATGTGTTAATATACTGTATTTGTCCTTCTCTTTCTGACTGACTTCACTTTTGATGATAGGTTCTAGATCCAGCCACCTCATTAGGGCTGATTCTTCTGCATTTCTCTTTACAGCTGTGTAGTATTCCATTGTATATATGTACCAGGGCTTCTGTATCCATTCGTATGTCAATGGGCATCTAGGTTCCTTCCATGTTCTAGCTATTGTATAGAGAGCTGCAATGAACATTGGGGTACAGGTGCTTCTTTCAGATTTGATTTCATCAGGGTATAAGCCTAAGAGTAGGATGGCTGGGTCGTATGGTGCTTCTATTTTTAGTTTTTTAAGACATCTCCAGACTGTCTTCCATAGAGGCTGTATCAATTTACATTCCCACCAGCAATGTGGGAGTGTTCCCTTTTCTCTGCACCCTCTCCAGCATTTATTGTCTCTCGATTTCTTGATGATGACCATTCTGACGGGTGTGAGGTGATATCTCATTGTCATTTTGATTTGCATTTCTCTAATTATAAGTGAAGTTGAGCATCGTTTCATGTGCTTTTGGGCCATCTGTATGTCCTCTTTGGAGAGGCATCTCTTTAGATCTTTTTTCCCATTTTTTGATTGGGTTGTTCGTTTTTCCTGTGCTGAGTTGTCTGAGTTGCTTGTAGATTTTGGAGATTAATTCTTTGTCTGTTTCATTTGCTATGATTTTCTCCCATTCTGTGGGCTGTCTGTTCAGCCTTTTTGTGATTTCTTTTGCTGTACAAAAGCTTTTAAGTTTCATCAGGTCCCACATGTTCATTTGTCTTTTTAGTTCCGCTATTCTAGTAGGTGGATCAGAGAAGATCTTGCTTTGGTTTATGTCCTTGAGGGTTTTGCCTATATTCTCCTCTAAGAGTTTGATGGTTTCTGGTCTTACATTTAGGTCTTTAATCCATTTTGAGTTGATCTTTGTGCATGCTGTCAGGGAATGTTCCAACTTCACTTTTTGGGTGTAGCTGTTCAATTTTCCCAGCACCACTTGTTGAAGAGGCTGTCTTTGTCCCATTTTATATGTTCACCTCCTTTGTCAAAAATAAGATACCCATAGGTGCGTGGGTTTATCTCTGGGTTCTCGATCTTGTTCCATTGGTCGATAGTTCTGTTTTTGTGCCAGTACCATACTGTCTTGAGGACTGTTGCTTTGTAGTAGAGTCTGAAGTTGGGGAGGCTGATCCCTCCAGCTCCATTCTTCTTCCTGAGGATTGCTTTGGCTATTCGAGGTCTTTTGTGTTTCCATATGAAACAAGTATGTATTTTGATGCTTATCCTGTCCTCTAGGCCATTGGGAGCCCCTTCAAGCTGACTTGTGTCCTCAGTCCCGGGAGTCTTCAGGCGCATCCTTGCTTTCTGACATGCTCGTCTTGACACGCTCAGGATCGTGAGTCTCCACAATCTCAATTCTGTAACTGCTGTGCCAAGCGACTGCTGCTCACGGCTGACAGTGCCATTAACTGCATCAGGGAATGAGAGTTTCATGCTGAATGGCACAAAACCAGAGGAGGGCATGGCCCTCCAGTACAGGCCCACTCCAGTATTCTTGCCTGGAGAATCCCCATGGACAAGAGGAGCCTGTTGGGCTGCAGTCCATGGGGTCGCAAAGAGTTGGACCCGACTGAGCAGCTCAGCACAGCACATCCGTGTATCTGAGGTTGTTGGTGTTTCTCCCGCCTGTCCTGATTCCAGCTTGTAACTCGTCCAGTCTGACATTTCTCCTGATGTGCTCTGTGAATAGGTTAAATAACAGGCTGACAACAGACAGCGTGTCGCACTCCTTTCTCAATCCTGAACCAGTCAGTTGTTCCGTATGGTGTTCTAACTGTTGCTTCTTGCCCTGCAGACAGGTTTCTCAGGAGACAGGTAAGATGGTCTGGTATTCCCATCTCTTTAAGAGCGTTCCACAGTTTGTTATGATCCACTTAGTCAAAGGCTTTAGCACACTTGTTGAAGAGGCTGTCTTTGTCCCATTTTATATGTTCACCTCCTTTGTCAAAAATAAGATACCCATAGGTGCGTGGGTTTATCTCTGGGTTCTCGATCTTGTTCCATTGGTCGATAGTTCTGTTTTTGTGCCAGTACCATACTGTCTTGAGGACTGTTGCTTTGTAGTAGAGTCTGAAGTTGGGGAGGCTGATCCCTCCAGCTCCATTCTTCTTCCTGAGGATTGCTTTGGCTATTCGAGGTCTTTTGTGTTTCCATATGAAACAAGTATGTATTTTGATGCTTATCCTGTCCTCTAGGCCATTGGGAGCCCCTTCAAGCTGACTTGTGTCCTCAGTCCCGGGAGTCTTCAGGCGCATCCTTGCTTTCTGACATGCTCGTCTTGACACGCTCAGGATCGTGAGTCTCCACAATCTCAATTCTGTAACTGCTGTGCCAAGCGACTGCTGCTCACGGCTGACAGTGCCATTAACTGCATCAGGGAATGAGAGTTTCATGCTGAATGGCACAAAACCAGAGGAGGGCATGGCCCTCCAGTACAGGCCCACTCCAGTATTCTTGCCTGGAGAATCCCCATGGACAAGAGGAGCCTGTTGGGCTGCAGTCCATGGGGTCGCAAAGAGTTGGACCCGACTGAGCAGCTCAGCACAGCACATCCGTGTATCTGAGGTTGTTGGTGTTTCTCCCGCCTGTCCTGATTCCAGCTTGTAACTCGTCCAGTCTGACATTTCTCCTGATGTGCTCTGTGAATAGGTTAAATAACAGGCTGACAACAGACAGCGTGTCGCACTCCTTTCTCAATCCTGAACCAGTCAGTTGTTCCGTATGGTGTTCTAACTGTTGCTTCTTGCCCTGCAGACAGGTTTCTCAGGAGACAGGTAAGATGGTCTGGTATTCCCATCTCTTTAAGAGCGTTCCACAGTTTGTTATGATCCACTTAGTCAAAGGCTTTAGCACAGTTGATGAAATAGAGGTACATGTTTTTCTGGAATTCTCTTGCTTTCTCTGTGATCCAGCAAATGTTGGCAATTTGATCTCTGGTTCCTCTGCCTTTTCAAAACCCAGCTTGGATGTCTGGAAGTTCTTGGTTCGTGTAATGCTGAAGCCTAGCATGCATGCAAGATTTTAAGCATGACCTTACTAGCATGGGAAATGAACACAATTGTCCAGTGTTTTCGGTTTTTTTTTTTAATATATACTTTTTTTTTTTTTTGCCGGGAGGCACTTCTGTTGGTCTTTCATTTATCTATTTTCATCCGTCTTTGTTCTTTGGCCTATGTGGGCCTCCTATCCAATGGCCTCTCTTGCCACAGAGCTCCAGCTCTGTAGTTGAACACATTGGTCCAGCCGCTCAGCCGCATGTGGGATCTTCCCAGGCCAGGGATCAAACTGGCGCCTCTTGCGCTGCAAGGCAGTGTCCTTACCCACTGGACCACCAGGGAAGCCCCTGTCCAGTAGTTTGAACATTCTTTAATACCACCCTTCTTGCGAGTTGGGATGAGGACTGACCCTTTTCAGTCCTGTGGTCATGGCTGGATCTTCCAGATTTGCTGACAGATTGCGTGCAGCAGTTTGATATCATCACCTTCTAGGGTATTGAATAGCTCTATTGGAATTCCATCACATCCACGAGCTTTTTTGACAGCAGTGCTTCCTAAGACCCACTTGACTCGACACTCCAAAATGTCTGGCCCTGGGTGAGTGACCACACCATCGTGGCTATCTGGTTCATTAAGGTCTTTTTTGTACAGTTCTTCTGTGTATTCTTTCCATCTTTTCCTGATCTCTTCTGCTTCTACTAGGTCTGTACCATTTCTGTCTTCTATCATGCCCATCTTTGGGTGAAATGTTCCCTTGATAGTTCCAGTTTTCCTAAAGAGAGCTCTAGTCTTTTCTCTTCTATTGTTTTCCTCTATTTTTATGCATTGTTTATTAAAGAAGGCCTTCTTGTCTCTCCTTGCTGTTCTTTGGAACTCTGCATTTAGTTGGGTGTACCCCTTTCCCCTTTTTCCCTTGCTTTTCACTCTCTTCTTTCTTCAATTATTTGTAAAGCCTCCTCAGATTACCACTTTGCCTTCTTGCTTTTCTTTTTCTTTGGGATAGTTTTGTTTGTAGCCTTCTGTACAGTATGACAGACCTCTGTTCGTAGTTCTTCAGGCATACTGTTTATAAGTCTCTATGTTGCCCTAAATTAATCTTTTGCAAAAAAAATTGCTTGTGGCCTTCTGGTTACTCATTCACGGAGAAAAGCTGCCCTCATTTTCCCATCTTTTGAGCTAATTTATCAGAGATGTTGGGGTAGGAGTTGCCCAGAAATTAAAGCAGGGAGAGAAAGGAAAGGGGAGGTTTTGCTTTTGAGTCGCATTGGGGATGTGACGCTGCCTCCCAGGATTTCAGCTTCCCGCCAGCTCTGTAGTTGAACACATTGGTCCAGCCAGCGGCATATGGGATCTTCCCAGGCCAGGGATCAAACTGGCGCCTCTTGCGCTGCAAGGCAGTGTCCTTACCCACTGGACCACCAGGGAAGCCCCTGTCCAGTAGTTTGAACATTCTTTAATACCACCCTTCTTGCGAGTTGGGATGAGGACTGACCCTTTTCAGTCCTGTGGTCATGGCTGGATCTTCCAGATTTGCTGACAGATTGCGTGCAGCAGTTTGATATCATCACCTTCTAGGGTATTGAATAGCTCTATTGGAATTCCATCACATCCACGAGCTTTTTTGACAGCAGTGCTTCCTAAGACCCACTTGACTCGACACTCCAAAATGTCTGGCCCTGGGTGAGTGACCACACCATCGTGGCTATCTGGTTCATTAAGGTCTTTTTTGTACAGTTCTTCTGTGTATTCTTTCCATCTTTTCCTGATCTCTTCTGCTTCTACTAGGTCTGTACCATTTCTGTCTTCTATCATGCCCATCTTTGGGTGAAATGTTCCCTTGATAGTTCCAGTTTTCCTAAAGAGAGCTCTAGTCTTTTCTCTTCTATTGTTTTCCTCTATTTTTATGCATTGTTTATTAAAGAAGGCCTTCTTGTCTCTCCTTGCTGTTCTTTGGAACTCTGCATTTAGTTGGGTGTACCCTTCCCTTTCTCCCTTGCTTTTCACTCTCTTCTTTCTTCAATTATTTGTAAAGCCTCCTCAGATTACCACTTTGCCTTCTTGCTTTTCTTTTTCTTTGGGATAGTTTTGTTTGTAGCCTTCTGTACAGTATGACAGACCTCTGTTCGTAGTTCTTCAGGCATACTGTTTATAAGTCTCTATGTTGCCCTAAATTAATCTTTTGCAAAAAAAATTGCTTGTGGCCTTCTGGTTACTCATTCACGGAGAAAAGCTGCCCTCATTTTCCCATCTTTTGAGCTAATTTATCAGAGATGTTGGGGTAGGAGTTGCCCAGAAATTAAAGCAGGGAGAGAAAGGAAAGGGGAGGTTTTGCTTTTGAGTCGCATTGGGGATGTGACGCTGCCTCCCAGGATTTCAGCTTCACCCATGAAGCTAGGCCACCAGAAAGGAAGGGGGAAGAGAAAACCCAAAGGCCAGCAGCATCCTTAAGCCTCTTCAGATGTGTACGGTTTGTTTTCTGTGTCCTCTGCGTGTGCATCATTTCTGCTCCATTACTAATTCACAGGGTCTAAAAATGCAGCCTTGAGGGGAAGGGCAGCATTTGCAGTAAAATATTGTGGGCATTCTTTTGGCAAGAAAGATGCTGACCGTCCTGTGGTTTTCTGAAATCATGTGCAATTATATCATCAACCACATAATGTTTTCTAGACTTTAAAACACACACACACACAAGGAAATGTTTTTGCACTTCATTGAGCAATACTGTTGTGTGCTCTAAATCAGTGAATGTCCCCAAGTAAGTCTGTATTAATTAGTCTGAAACTGATAGGCTGTAACCAGCTATTGCCAGTAAGTAACATGTGGGCTTACTATGTGCACATTAGAGCTCACTTACAGTTTTAAGTATAAGTATTTTGAAAGTGAAGTTGCTCAGTTGTGTCCGACTCTTTGCGACCCATTGACGAGCCATAGAATTCTCCAGGCAAGAATACTGGAATCGGTATCCTTTCCTTTCTCCAGGGCAGTTGCATTCTAACCACTCACAGTACATGCTCAGAGGGCGTCCCCGGGGGCCAGGACTACAGAAGAGGCACAGGAGGCCTTTCCCCTCCAGCTGTCCGAATCTGGAGGCCAGGGAATTTAAGCTGCTCTAGAGAGGGCCAAACAACAGATCACCTTAAAGCACAAGCTCCCAGGCCTGGAGGCACGTGGCACGGGCTGCTAAGGGTCTCGAATAGCTAGCTGTGCAGCAGCAGGCGCTCCGGAATGACAGTGGCTTGCATTGAGGGAGCATCACTAATGGAATGAGGATGTTCTCAGGCCTGGACAAGTCCATTTGTCATCTCTCTCTCTCTTTTTAATATTTATTTATTTGACTATGTTGGGTCTTAGTTTTGGCATGCAGGCTGTAATTCCCTGCCCAGGGATCGAACTGGGCTCCCTGTCTTGGGAGTGTGGTGTCTAAGTCACTGGGGTTTGGTTTTGCTTTTGAGTCGCATTGGGGATGTGACGCTGCCTCCCAGGATTTCAGCTTCACCCATGAAGCTAGGCCACCAGAAAGGAAGGGGGAAGAGAAAACCCAAAGGCCAGCAGCATCCTTAAGCCTCTTCAGATGTGTACGGTTTGTTTTCTGTGTCCTCTGCGTGTGCATCATTTCTGCTCCATTACTAATTCACAGGGTCTAAAAATGCAGCCTTGAGGGGAAGGGCAGCATTTGCAGTAAAATATTGTGGGCATTCTTTTGGCAAGAAAGATGCTGACCGTCCTGTGGTTTTCTGAAATCATGTGCAATTATATCATCAACCACATAATGTTTTCTAGACTTTAAAACACACACACACACAAGGAAATGTTTTTGCACTTCATTGAGCAATACTGTTGTGTGCTCTAAATCAGTGAATGTCCCCAAGTAAGTCTGTATTAATTAGTCTGAAACTGATAGGCTGTAACCAGCTATTGCCAGTAAGTAACATGTGGGCTTACTATGTGCACATTAGAGCTCACTTACAGTTTTAAGTATAAGTATTTTGAAAGTGAAGTTGCTCAGTTGTGTCCGACTCTTTGCGACCCATTGACGAGCCATAGAATTCTCCAGGCAAGAATACTGGAATCGGTATCCTTTCCTTTCTCCAGGGCAGTTGCATTCTAACCACTCACAGTACATGCTCAGAGGGCGTCCCCGGGGGCCAGGACTACAGAAGAGGCACAGGAGGCCTTTCCCCTCCAGCTGTCCGAATCTGGAGGCCAGGGAATTTAAGCTGCTCTAGAGAGGGCCAAACAACAGATCACCTTAAAGCACAAGCTCCCAGGCCTGGAGGCACGTGGCACGGGCTGCTAAGGGTCTCGAATAGCTAGCTGTGCAGCAGCAGGCGCTCCGGAATGACAGTGGCTTGCATTGAGGGAGCATCACTAATGGAATGAGGATGTTCTCAGGCCTGGACAAGTCCATTTGTCATCTCTCTCTCTCTCTTTTTAATATTTATTTATTTGACTATGTTGGGTCTTAGTTTTGGCATGCAGGCTGTAATTCCCTGCCCAGGGATCGAACTGGGCTCCCTGTCTTGGGAGTGTGGTGTCTAAGTCACTGGACCACCAGGGAGGTCCTCTGTGTCATCTCTGATACTCTTGCCCCCTCACAAAGCCAGCGGTCCCCAGAAGTTCTTTCGCAGGCCCCAGAGCTAGTTTCTCCACATACCTCAGTCTTCTACCCCAGATGCCTGATGGTTGACTTAGCCAGGGTCTCGAACCTCCCCACACACTCTTGGGCAGGGAGGCATCAGGGCATAATTTCTCTTCAGGGAACACAGCAGGAGACACAGGGAGCCACAGCCACGAAGGTCTCTGACAAAGCACACAGCTGGACTGCTCAAAGAGATCCAAGAACAGCAACATCTCAACTTTTCTGAGAAAAATAGCCCTTGAGTCATTCCATTCAAGGAAGGCCATCCATCCCATGAGGGAGGTAGAATTAAAATAGTGCCTTCCTCTCCCCTGAGACAATAGAGCCGTGAGCAAATATATTTTGGTTCCAAAACAAAGGAGCTCATTACAGGTGTAAAATACTTAACCTGCAATCAATGCTTTTTGCCTGGGATCGCCGGTTCTGTTGTTTTTCTCCAGCTAAACAGTGTCCAAGCTACAGACCTGAGAGATCCGGAGAATTATAAGAAAACTATCTGCTTGGGAAAGGCAGGGATGCCCTAGGAGCTGAAGGCACCAAGCCTGTCAGGGAGCACTAAGTAGGCAGTAGTTAAGCAAGGGAGCCAAAGGGGCCGTGGCAAAAAAGTTCCTCATTGTTAAGAAGAAAGGGAGAGATGAAGACCAAATCGGAGGGGACTGCTGAAAGCTCGGGGCAGTCAGAAGAAAAGCGGGGACAGGGGAGGCCAGCTCTGCCAGCCGCATGCCTGGCTGTGCTCATTTCAAGCCTCTGAGGGCTTTGTTTTCTACTGAGGAGAGAAGGGTTCAGGCTGCGGTTGCTCCAGGACGCTGGCTGCTGGTTGGTCTGAGGCTGGCCCATGTCACGAGGCTCACTCCAGCCGGTGCTCTGACATGTGTAAGTGAGGTTCTGCTGTGTTCAGCCTCTTCTACTGAGGTTCTACTTTTGGAATCCTAAAGCCATATGTAAGTTCAGAGTCAAATATAGCAGACTGCATTTCCATTTCTTTTTCTGGCACGACTCTCACCTTTACCATAAATTATTATTTTATTTATTTATTTATTTTTGGCTGTGCTGGGTCTTTGTTGATGTGTGGGTTTAGCTGCTCTGCCGTATGTGGGATCTTCCCAGATCAGGGATCGAACCTGTGTCTCCTGCATTGGCAGACGGGTTCTTATCCACTAAGCCACAAGGGAAGCCCTTACCATAAATTATTGTACTAAAAGGAATTCCCTTGGAGCTCAGCTGGTAAAGAATCTGTCTGCAGTGCAGGAGACCCTGGTTCCATCCCTGGGCAGGGAATTACAGCCTGCATGCCTAGACTAAGACTCAACACAGTCAAATAAATGAATATTAAAAAGAGAGAGCGAGAGAGAGACAAATGGACTTGCCCAGCATGAGGCCTGAGAACATCCTCATTCCATTAGTGATGCTCCCTCAATGCAAGCCACTGTCATTCCGGAGCGCCTGCTGCTGCACAGCTAGCTATTCGAGACCCTTAGCAGCCCGTGCCACGTGCCTCCCGGCCTGGGAGCTTGTGCTTTAAGGTGATCTGTTGTTTGGCCCTCTCTAGAGCAGCTTAAATTCCCTGGCCTCCAGATTCGGACAGCTGGAGGGGAAAGTCCTCCTGTGCCTCTTCTGCAGTCCTGGCCCCCGGGGACGCCCTCTGAACACGCGCTGTGAGTGGTTAGAATAGAGCTGCAGTGCAGTCAGGAGTTCAACAACTTAGCTGTTGGTCACTGTGGCTAAATACAAAACATGTCTCATCTTCCAGATATTTTTTCAGTGCTGATGGGAAGTCTGTTGTTGTTTAGTCACTAACTCGTGTCCAGTTCTTTTGCAACCCCATGATCTGTAGCCCACCAGGCTCCTCTGTCCATGGGGTTTTCCAGGCAGAAATATTGGAGTGGGTAGCCATTTCCTTTCCCAGGAGATCTTCCTGACCCAGGGATTGAACCCGTGTCTCCTATATTGGCAGGTGGATTCTTTACCTTGAGGCTCACGAGGCTCACTCCAGCCGGTGCTCTGACATGTGTAAGTGAGGTTCTGCTGTGTTCAGCCTCTTCTACTGAGGTTCTACTTTTGGAATCCTAAAGCCATATGTAAGTTCAGAGTCAAATATAGCAGACTGCATTTCCATTTCTTTTTCTGCACGACTCTCACCTTTACCATAAATTATTATTTTATTTATTTATTTATTTTTGGCTGTGCTGGGTCTTTGTTGATGTGTGGGTTTAGCTGCTCTGCCGTATGTGGGATCTTCCCAGATCAGGGATCGAACCTGTGTCTCCTGCATTGGCAGACGGGTTCTTATCCACTAAGCCACAAGGGAAGCCCTTACCATAAATTATTGTACTAAAAGGAATTCCCTTGGAGCTCAGCTGGTAAAGAATCTGTCTGCAGTGCAGGAGACCCTGGTTCCATCCCTGGGCAGGGAATTACAGCCTGCATGCCTAGACTAAGACTCAACACAGTCAAATAAATGAATATTAAAAAGAGAGAGCGAGAGAGAGACAAATGGACTTGCCCAGCATGAGGCCTGAGAACATCCTCATTCCATTAGTGATGCTCCCTCAATGCAAGCCACTGTCATTCCGGAGCGCCTGCTGCTGCACAGCTAGCTATTCGAGACCCTTAGCAGCCCGTGCCACGTGCCTCCCGGCCTGGGAGCTTGTGCTTTAAGGTGATCTGTTGTTTGGCCCTCTCTAGAGCAGCTTAAATTCCCTGGCCTCCAGATTCGGACAGCTGGAGGGGAAAGTCCTCCTGTGCCTCTTCTGCAGTCCTGGCCCCCGGGGACGCCCTCTGAACACGCGCTGTGAGTGGTTAGAATAGAGCTGCAGTGCAGTCAGGAGTTCAACAACTTAGCTGTTGGTCACTGTGGCTAAATACAAAACATGTCTCATCTTCCAGATATTTTTTCAGTGCTGATGGGAAGTCTGTTGTTGTTTAGTCACTAACTCGTGTCCAGTTCTTTTGCAACCCCATGATCTGTAGCCCACCAGGCTCCTCTGTCCATGGGGTTTTCCAGGCAGAAATATTGGAGTGGGTAGCCATTTCCTTTCCCAGGAGATCTTCCTGACCCAGGGATTGAACCCGTGTCTCCTATATTGGCAGGTGGATTCTTTACCACTGAGCCACCTGGAAAACCCTACTGGTGGGAAGAGAGAGATTTTAATTTTGTATGTGCCAGCATTGTTTAGAGGTTGGTCTGATTCTGGAGGTATTGCTCTGTGTGTGTGTCACTCTGTTAGCAGGGTTCTTGGTTGTTACCACTCCGATGAGTAAATTTACTCTGTGTATTCAATTGTGCATGACCTGACAAAGCTGAATCCTGACCAGCACACACTTTCTGTGTTTCCCAAACTCGTTTTCCTTTAAACACTCCTGTGTAGTATTGATGTATGTTGAGAAATAAAAACATTCTGTGTTCAGGTAATATAGTCAATGCGTCAAATAAAGGTAAACAGATTTTTACGGTGAAGCTTTTCAGAAACGTTAATATGCTGGTGTGTTCTGAGGATCCCAAGACCAGGAGGGATGTTGTTATGATGGAAACAGCCTGGGGTTTAATGTGAGAAATCCCAAAGCTGGGCGGCTGTCGAGGCCACAACCAGTCACACTGTGAATTCAGGACTGCTGCTCTTTAACAGGAAGAATCTGCCTGTAGTGGTTATTTTCAAGCTTAAAAATAATGTTTTATTTTATTTTTTTTTAAAGATTTATTTATTTATTTATTTATTTTGGGCGGGGATTGGGGAGGGAGGGTAGCGGGCGGGCCACTTCTGTTGGTCTTTCATTTCTCTATATTCATCCGTCTTTGTTCTTTGGCTCCTGTGGCCTCCCATCGCGGTGGCGTCTGTCATCGCAGAGCGCCGTCTCTGGGCGCATGCGCTCCAGAGCTCCGGCTCGGTAATTGGACACATCAGTCCAGCCGCTCGGCGGCACGTGGGATCTTCCCAGGCTAGGGCTCGAACCGGCGCCCCTTGCCCTGCAAGGCGGTGTCCTTACCCACTGGACCACCAAGGGAAGCCCTAATGTTTTATTTTATTTATTATTTTTTTAAAGATTTATTTATTTATTTATTTTGGGCGGGGGGTCGGGTTGGGGAGGGAGGGGAGCAGGCGGGCCACTTCTGTTGGTCTTTCATTTCTCTATATTCATCCGTCTTTGTTCTTTGGCTCCTGTGGCCTCCCATCGCGGTGGCGTCTGTCATCGCAGAGCGCCGTCTCTGGGCGCATGCGCTCCAGAGCTCCGGCTCGGTAATTGGACACATCAGTCCAGCCGCTCGGCGGCACGTGGGATCTTCCCAGGCTAGGGCTCGAACCGGCGCCCCTTGCCCTGCAAGGCGGTGTCCTTACCCACTGGACCACCAAGGGAAGCCCTAATGTTTTATTTTATTTATTATTTTTTTAAAGATTTATTTATTTATTTATTTTGGGCGGGGGTCGGGTTGGGGAGGGAGGGGAGCGGGCGGGCCACTTCTATTGGTCTTCCGTTTCTCTGTGTTCATCCGTCTTTGTTCTTCGGCTCCTGTGGCCTCCCATCGTGGTGGCCTCTGTTGTTGCAGAGCGCCAGCTCTGGGCGCATGCGCTCCAGAGCTCCGGCTCGGTAATTGGACACATCAGTCCAGCCGCTCTGCGGCATGTGGGATCTTCCCAGGCCAGGGATCGAACCGGCGCCCCTTGCACTGCAAGGCGGTGTCCTTACCCACTGGACCACCAGGGGAAGCCCTAATGTTTTATTTTATTTATTATTTTTAAAGATTTATTTATTTATTTATTTTGGGCGGGGGTCGGGTTGGGGAGGGAGGGGAGCGGGCGGGCCACTTCTATTGGTCTTCCGTTTCTCTGTGTTCATCCGTCTTTGTTCTTCGGCTCCTGTGGCCTCCCATCGTGGTGGCCTCTGTTGTTGCAGAGCGCCAGCTCTGGGCGCATGCGCTCCAGAGCTCCGGCTCGGTAATTGGACACATCAGTCCAGCCGCTCTGCGGCATGTGGGATCTTCCCAGGCCAGGGCTTGAACCGGCGCCCCTTGCACTGCAAGGCGGTGTCCTTACTCACTGGACCACCAGGGGAAGCCCCCAGGGGAAGCCCCCTAATGTTTTATTTTAAAGCACAACAGAAATGTTTTCCCCAGTGTGTAAGTTCAGTTCAATTCAGTCATGCAGTCATGTCCAACTCTGCGACCGCATGGACAGCAGCTTTCCAGGGTTCTCTGTCCTTCACTGTATCCTGAAGCTTGCTCAAACTCACGTCCATTGAATTGGCGATGCCATCCAACCATCTTATCCTCTGTTGTCCCCCGCTCCTCCTGCCTTCTGTTTTTCCCTGCATCAGGGTCTTTTCCAGAGAGTCATCTCTTAGCGTCAAGTGGCCATAATATTGGAGCTTCAGCATCAGCCCTTCCAATAAATATTCAGGATTGATTTCCTTTAGGACTGACCGGCTTAATATCCTTGCTGTCCAAGGAACTCTGAAGAGTTTTTTCCAGCATTGCAGTTTGATACATAATATTGTTAATTAAACTAACAAAATGACGTAGGTTTGAGGTGTACAATGAAATATAAGATTCGGATATACATATACATACATGTACACATACATACATAAGCATATCATATATATATGTTTGTGTATACCTGTATACACACACGTGTTTCAGATTCTTTTCCATTATAAGTTAGTATAAGATATTGACTGTAATTCCCTGTGCTATGCAGTAAATCCTTGTTGTTTCTTTCATATCTACAGAAGGCTGCCCTATTTCTTATGTGTGGCCAGGAGACTGTTCTGTGCCCATCCCCTGTGCTACAGTGCAGTGGTGGCCAGGAAGCAGGCTGGTGTGCCATCAGGAAGGCCTTAGAGATGATGAACTCTTCTGATAAAGAAATGGGACTGACGTGGATTTGGAGGGTGACTTTCATTTTCCATTCAAGTGTACAATGTCATTTTAAAATATTCATGACTGGTTTCAAAACAAACAAGGAATGGTTCTTAGAAGTCACTAACACTGAACTCATAATAAATGTGGATGCTTCCCCCAAGTATTTACACATAAAATTATTTCATTTTTAAAATAAGAAACACGCCTACTCATTGTAGAAATTTTTTGAAAGTAATAGGAGCCTGAAATTTAAAAAAATCTATCCACAGTCCTACCACATAGATGGATCCCTGAAATTCCAAATGCGTTTTGCTTTTCTTTGTTCAAAAAAAATTAAATCATGTAATCAGTATCTTTTAACCGTCTGTGAAGAATTGGTTTGTAGGGAATTCCGTGGCTGTTTAGGGATTAGGACTCTGAACTTTCAGTTCAGGACCCTGGATTTCGTCCTGGTCAGGAACTAACATCCTACAAGCCTTACAGCCACAAACAGAAAAAAGAGTTGGTCTGTAAAACCATTTGGATTTGGTATCTTTAAGAACGAGAGTTATGGTATCATATTTATTCTGTCAAAATTTGCATTGTATTAAATACCTAGGACCTGCTGTGCACATTGGACTTTATGCCAAGGTACCCTTTTTAGTCAGTATGAGTTGGATTATGCCGGAGTAACAAACAGAGCTAAAATCTTAATGGCTTAACACAAGGGAGTTTTTTCCAGCATTGCAGTTTGATACATAATATTGTTAATTAAACTAACAAAATGACGTAGGTTTGAGGTGTACAATGAAATATAAGATTCGGATATACATATACATACATGTACACATACATACATAAGCATATCATATATATATGTTTGTGTATACCTGTATACACACACGTGTTTCAGATTCTTTTCCATTATAAGTTAGTATAAGATATTGACTGTAATTCCTGTGCTATGCAGTAAATCCTTGTTGTTTCTTTCATATCTACAGAAGGCTGCCCTATTTCTTATGTGTGGCCAGGAGACTGTTCTGTGCCCATCCCTGTGCTACAGGGCAGTGGTGGCCAGGAAGCAGGCTGGTGTGACATCAGGAAGGCCTTAGAGATGATGAACTCTTCTGATAAAGAAATGGGACTGACGTGGATTTGGAGGGTGACTTTCATTTTCCATTCAAGTGTACAATGTCATTTTAAAATATTCATGACTGGTTTCAAAACAAACAAGGAATGGTTCTTAGAAGTCACTAACACTGAACTCATAATAAATGTGGATGCTTCCCCCAAGTATTTACACATAAAATTATTTCATTTTTAAAATAAGAAACACGCCTACTCATTGTAGAAATTTTTTGAAAGTAATAGGAGCCTGAAATTTAAAAAAATCTATCCACAGTCCTACCACATAGATGGATCCCTGAAATTCCAAATGCGTTTTGCTTTTCTTTGTTCAAAAAAAATTAAATCATGTAATCAGTATCTTTTAACCGTCTGTGAAGAATTGGTTTGTAGGGAATTCCGTGGCTGTTTAGGGATTAGGACTCTGAACTTTCAGTTCAGGACCCTGGATTTCGTCCCTGGTCAGGGAACTAACATCCTACAAGCCTTACAGCCACAAACAGAAAAAAGAGTTGGTCTGTAAAACCATTTGGATTTGGTATCTTTAAGAACGAGAGTTATGGTATCATATTTATTCTGTCAAAATTTGCATTGTATTAAATACCTAGGACCTGCTGTGCACATTGGACTTTATGCCAAGGTACCCTTTTTAGTCAGTATGAGTTGGATTATGCCGGAGTAACAAACAGAGCTAAAATCTTAATGGCTTAACACAAGGGAGGTTTCCTTTTTCCCCATGTTACGTGCTCGTCTCAGGTCAGTGGCGAGGTGACTGCCCATCAGCCTTACGCAGGCCACCCCCGCCAGGAACGCTGCTGGCCGGCTGGGGAAGGAGGGAGGTGAAGCTGTTCGTGGTTCCTGAAGGCTGCTGCCCAAAGTAACAGGTATCTCGTCCACTCACCTTTCATTGTCCAAACTCAGAAGCAGAACCAGATTTTGAGAGGGTTGAGATGCATATGATTCTGGAGATCCACCTTTAGCAAAAATATTTAGAATTAAAAATATAAAACTAGGTACGATAGTATATAAGAATGAGAAGCACACAGAATCATGAATTTTAGAAGTGCCTTCCTTCCGTTTTTACTTTCGCCCCCCACTGAGATCCTTGAATGTTGGAATGATCAGTTAATTTTGAAAAATACATAAAATTGATTTGAAATTTAGGAGGACAGTAGAGCAATTTGGGGCTTCCCAGGTAACGCTAATGGTAAAGAATCCACCTGCCATTACAGGAGACATAAGAGACTTGGGTTTGATTCTGTAGATCAGGAAGGTGCCCCTGACGGAGGAAATCGCAACCCACTCCAGTATTCTTGCCTGGAAAATCCCATGGACAGAGGAGCTGGGTGGGCTGCAGTTCAAGGGGTTGCAAAGAGTCAGACACAACTATGAGGGACATAGCACACATAGAGCAATTCAAGTTTTAGTTTGCGCACTCCCTTGTATCAAGCGACAGGATTACACGGTCAATGTGCCCTTATACTGGGTGCATCGACTTATTGATGAGTATGTGTAGGAGGCTGTGGTTGGAACATTTGTTTCTTCAGGCTGTTGCCGTGCGTTGGAGGCAAGAGCTTTGTGTGCCGTTTTACTTGGGGCTGTCAGACTCTGTCAGTTCAAGATTTGTCAGCTTCTTTATGATGTGATCAGATACACTGGATACATAGTTACATTTATCTCCCACACTTGAAGCTTGTTCTTTACAGCGCTGCTGCTGTAGGTTGCTGTCCCAGAATTCCATTAAATTCTATTTCCTGTGATTCCCACTGAAAAGGAAGGAAAGGTACAGTATGTTTATAATTGGATATTCAGTATTATTGGATATAATTCCTGATAGGGCATAACTTACATTTAGACACTGATGGAAAGAGAATGGTCCACTTACTGTTTCATGCGTTTGATCATCTGAAGAATTCCCCTTCTATAGAATTCTAGCTTTTCACTCCTTATGATTCACATCCCCTTCCTTCTTCACCACCCAGACACTGCTAGTTTGCCCCGGTAGGGCATGTTGATCTTGTGAGTTTTAGGGCCTGTTTCTTCATCACAAGGTCAGATCAGCGCTTATCTGGAGGCTGTTGTGACAGAGGAATGACCACAGTAGTTGTATGTAGAAGCGATCGCTAAGCCCAAATTCACCGAAATACAAGTTTATCTTACTCAGACTTCCCTGGTGGTCCAGTGGGTAAAGAGTCCACCTTGCAGTGCAAAGGATGCCGGTTCAATCCCTGGCCTGGGAAGATCCTGTGTTCTGCGGAGCAGCTGGACTGGTGTGTCCAATTACAAGCCAGCACTCTGGAGCACATGTGTCCAGAGCTGGAGCTCTGCAACGAGAGAGGCCACTGCAATGGGAGGCCCATACAGGCCAAAGAATCAAGATGGATGAACATAAATAAATAAAAAAATCAATAAAAGAGGCCAAAAACTGGGCTTCCCCTGGTGGTCCAGTGGGTAAGGACACTGCCTTGCAGTGCAAGTGGCGCCGGTTCGAGCCCTGGCCTGGGAAGATCCCACGTGCCAAGCGGAGCGGCTGGACTGATGTGTCCAATCACTGAGCCGGAGCTCTAGAGCGCATGCGCCCAGAGCCGGCACTCTGCAACGACAGACGCCACCGCGATGGGAGGCCCACAGGGGCCAAAGAACAAAGACGGATGAAAAAAGAGAAATGAAAGACCAACAGAAGTGGTCCGTCCGCTCCCCTCCCTCCCCAACCCGATCCCCGCCCAAAGTAAATAAATAAATAAATCTTTAAAAACAAACAAACAAAAAAGAGGCCAAAAACTAAAAAAAAAAAGTTTCTCTTACGCAACTTCCAATTAACCAAATGCCCCAAATGGCCACTGTTAGGCCATCACCAGCCCGGGAGACTCAGCAGCCGTCTCCAGTGTTCCTGGAGGGTGGAGAAGAGGCTGCACTGTGAACTGTGCTGCTCTTAGCACAGCGCTCCAGAGGGGCTGGCGGCTTTCACTCCTGCCAGTAGGAACAAGGGGTTGTGAATTTTTAAGAAGTTTTATGTTGTCTTAATCAGCCATCTGGTCTACCCCCCCCCCATCCCTGCTTTTTGATGTTGCCAATCATAATTAGCCACAGTTGTGGAAATCAGACCTTTTTTACTTTTTAAAAAATTTATTTGGGGCTTCCCTGGTAGTCCAGTGGGTAAGGGCACCGCCTTGTAGTGCAAGGGGCGCCAGTTCGATCCCTGGCCTGGGAAGATCCCACATGCCGCTGAGCGGCTGGACTGATGTGTCCAACTGGAACTCTGGAGCGCATGCGCCCAGAGTGGGTGCTCTGCAGCGAGAGAGGCCACTGCGATGGGAGGCCCACACAGGCCAGAGAACAAAGATGGATGAAAATGAATGAATGAAAGACCAATAGAAGTGCCCCCACCCCAAAAAATTTATTTAAATTGGAGGCTAATTACTTTACAATATGGTGATTTATAGTACATCAATGTGAATTGGTCGCGGGTATACATGTGTTCCCTCCCTCCTGAAACCCCCTCCCCCTCCCCATCCATCCAGGTTGTCACAGAGCACCCCATGCCCTGCATCTGACAACCTTTTAGTGTCAGTTTACTTGTCAACTGTGCAAATATTTACTCCTGGTCGACTGGTAGGTGCTACATGGGAAGGGCCATCTTCAAGGCCACACCAGTGATCTCCTGATTAGCAACTGCAGCTCTGCTTTATTTACATCTTTTGAACATTTCACTTCAGTTTTTCATGTGCACTTCTTTTTTTTTTTTTACTTTTATTTATTTATTTTTGGCTGTGCTGGGTCTTTGTTGATGTGTGGGTTTAGCTGCTCTGCAGTATATGGGATCTTCCTGGTTCAGGGATCAAACCTGTGTTTCCTGCATTGAAAGATGGGTTCTTATCCACTGAGCCACAAGGGAAGCCCTCATGTGCACTTCTTTACTGCAGAATTATTATAAGTCGAATTTTGATTTTGTAGGTGCTTTGAAGCTCTTGACTTCCAGTATAACTTCGAGTCCCTATTTTCTTTCTTTCTTTTTGGACATGCCACATGGCATACAGGGTTTTAGTTCCCCAGCCATGAATTGAAGCCATGCTTCCTGCACTGGAAATGTGGAATCCTAACCACTGCACCACCAGGGAACTCCCTGAGTCCCTATTTTCTCATTGGCTAATAGATAGGTTTTGCTTCAACAGTGATTGTTAGATTTCACTGTGCTGGAGGAAATTTGACATTTGCCATACCAGATCACAGGCAAAAAAAATAAGTATACTACTTACTACAACTTAACAGTCAGTTCTTGTACGAGAGAGGGGTCAAGAATATACAACAGAGAACAGTTTCTTCAATAAGTGGTGCTGGGAAAACTGGACAGCTCCTTATAAAAGAATGAAAGTAGAACATTCTGTAACACCATATACAAAAAGTAAAAAATGGATTAAAGACCTGAAGGTAAGACTATAAAATTCCTAGGAGAAAACACGGGCAGAACACTCTGTAATACATGTGGATTCTAAAATAGGACACAAATGAACTTGTCGATGTAGAAAACAGAAGCAGACTCACAGGCACAGAAAATAGGCTTGTGATTGCCAGTGGGGAGTAGGGATGAGGAAGGTATGGACTGGGGGCTCGGGGTGAGCAGATGCAAACTGTCACAGAGCACCCCATGCCCTGCATCTGACAACCTTTTAGTGTCAGTTTACTTGTCAACTGTGCAAATATTTACTCCTGGTCGACTGGTAGGTGCTACATGGGAAGGGCCATCTTCAAGGCCACACCAGTGATCTCCTGATTAGCAACTGCAGCTCTGCTTTATTTACATCTTTTGAACATTTCACTTCAGTTTTTCATGTGCACTTCTTTTTTTTTTTTTACTTTTATTTATTTATTTTTGGCTGTGCTGGGTCTTTGTTGATGTGTGGGTTTAGCTGCTCTGCAGTATATGGGATCTTCCTGGTTCAGGGATCAAACCTGTGTTTCCTGCATTGAAAGATGGGTTCTTATCCACTGAGCCACAAGGAAGCCCTCATGTGCACTTCTTTACTGCAGAATTATTATAAGTCGAATTTTGATTTTGTAGGTGCTTTGAAGCTCTTGACTTCCAGTATAACTTCGAGTCCCTATTTTCTTTCTTTCTTTTTGGACATGCCACATGGCATACAGGGTTTTAGTTCCCCAGCCATGAATTGAAGCCATGCTTCCTGCACTGGAAATGTGGAATCCTAACCACTGCACCACCAGGGAACTCCCTGAGTCCCTATTTTCTCATTGGCTAATAGATAGGTTTTGCTTCAACAGTGATTGTTAGATTTCACTGTGCTGGAGGAAATTTGACATTTGCCATACCAGATCACAGGCAAAAAAAATAAGTATACTACTTACTACAACTTAACAGTCAGTTCTTTTATGAGAGAGGGTTCAAGAATATACAACAGAGAACAGTTTCTTCAATAAGTGGTGCTGGGAAAACTGGACAGCTCCTTATAAAAGAATGAAAGTAGAACATTCTGTAACACCATATACAAAAAGTAAAAAATGGATTAAAGACCTGAAGGTAAGACTATAAAATTCCTAGGAGAAAACACGGGCAGAACACTCTGTAATACATGTGGATTCTAAAATAGGACACAAATGAACTTGTCGATGTAGAAAACAGAAGCAGACTCACAGGCACAGAAAATAGGCTTGTGATTGCCAGTGGGGAGTAGGGATGAGGAAGGTATGGACTGGGGGCTCGGGGTGAGCAGATGCAAACTGTCGTGTATGTAGACTGGACAGACAGCACGGTCCTACCATTTAGCACAGGGAATTATGTGCGTACGTGAGTCACTTAGCTGTACAGTAGAAATGAATACAGCATGGTCAACTGTACTTCAACAAAATAAATTTTGTAAAAAATGTACAGGGCTTCCTTGGTGGTCCAGTGGGTAGGGACATCGCCTTGCAGTGCCAGGGGCGCCGGTTCGATCCCTGGCCTGGGAGGATCCCGTGTGCCGTGGAGCGGCTGGACTGGTGTGTCCAATTACCCAGCCGGAGCTCTGGAGCGCATGTGCCCAGAGCCAGTGCTCTGTGACAACTGAGGCCACTGCGATGGGAGACCCACATGGGCCAAAGAACAAAGATGGATGAAAATAGATAAATGAAAGACCAACAGAAGTGGCCCACCCTCCTCTCCTCCCTCCCCAACCCGTCCCCCCACACTCCCCACCCAAAAAAAATGTACAGCAGAACTTCCCTGGTGGTCCAGTGGTTAAGTATCCGTCCTGCAAAGCAGGGAGCACAGGTTCAATCCCTGAGGGGACTAAGATCCCATGTGCCTAGGAGCGACTAATCCCTGGGGCTGCAACAGAAGATCCAGAAGACACAGCTAAGATCTCATACAGCCAAATTTCAAAAATAAAGTATGCAGCTTATTAGCATATTAAAAGTCATCTAAATACCTACCAGTGAGGGACTGATTCAATTATTGTATGTCTGTAGTTGTGTATATGTGTGTGTGTATGTATCTGTATCACTGTAGACGGAAATTCTTGTGATATTGTGATTTGTGATAATGCAATATGTATTTGGTCTTTCTTCCATGTCTGGCACAGAGCCCTTTTAAACCCTTAGGGATTCCTAAGTGATCCGAGGTATTTGATATCTGTATTTGTGATATTCATAGCAAACCCCTTTCAGCCACACCTGAGTTGACATTAAATGAGATGACTTTTGGAAAGCTCCTAAGAATAGGGGCTGATTGCCAGGGAGCCAGCTGGGTGATAAGAGAGTTGGAACTTTTAACCTTACCCACCAACCTCTAGAAAGAGGAGGGGACTCCAGGGGAAGCTCTGTAAGAACTCCCAACAGAAGGATTGGTCATCTAGGCTGGTGGAACATGGTGCATCCAGGTGCTGGGGTGGGGTCTGGGGGAGCAGGTGCATTTCAGACTCCAGGGAGACAGAAGCTCCTGTGTTTGAGACCCTTCTGGACTTTGCCTTGTGTATCTCTTCATCTGACTCTTCAATTGTATCCTTTAATTCCATTGTAATAAACCCAAGCAAGCTTTGTAGTAAATCTAGAACCTTCTTATAGAGGCCTTCTGTGGTCACTGCCTAAAATGTCAAACACCCTTGCCCTGGTTGCATTTCATTTTTCTTCCCTGCCTTGATTTTTTTCCTTTGTACTTACCATATTGTCTAATATGCTACATTTTTAAATTTAATTTTTAAAAACGTCTTCATTAGCATTTGAGCTAGATAACAGGGAATTTTGTTCTGTTCACTGCTATATTGGCCTATCAGATTTGCATATTCTTGAAACTGTTTTTATTTTAATATGTAAGAATGTAGGTGTTACCTTCCCACACAAATATGGTTGAAGTTAGCATACCAGAAACATTTGTAACTCATCAGTATAGTGTATTCTTGCTTGCCTAAAATTACTAGATCCAATTACAGGGGTAAAAAAAAATTTTTTCCCCTCCATTTTCCCCTTTTATGAACTATTTCCTTGAGAATTGATTTTAAGTGAGGCATGTCATTCAGAGGGAGAATTAAAGTGTCTGGTTCTGTAGAGAATTACGAAGACTGCCATTAGGAGAAGCTGGAAGTGTGTGTATAAAGGCCCGTATTTGTAACATGTTGACTTGGAAATGTGGGAAGACTATGTATTGTTAAAAGGCATGGAAAAAACCCGAGCCTCTCCTCCTTTCCTGTGGGGACTGACGAGTCCATCAGGAATTGTTGGGGTGAGTTTGTAAAGGCTCCCCAAATCTCCATTTGCTGACTGTGAGCAGGTTACTGTGCTTGGTGCCTTGGGACTGGAGGGAGAGGAACAGGCTTCTGCCATGTCAGAGTTCAGGAGCCAGAGAGATGCATTGGCGCCTGCGTGAAACGATGGGATGTCCCTGCAGACCAGGCTTTCCTGGGAGAGGGTGGCATCAGTCACGTCTGTTGAGGAGAAGTGCAATCAAGGAGGGCATGAGGAGGAAGTGGGCTGATCAAGGCACTGAAAGGCACAGGTGGTGTCATGGGCAAGCAAAGGCATCTTCACTGACAGATATTGGGACCCTAATTATGAGGAGAGCAGTTCTTTATGGGGATAGGAGACCCTTCTGGACTTTGCCTTGTGTATCTCTTCATCTGACTCTTCAATTGTATCCTTTAATTCCATTGTAATAAACCCAAGCAAGCTTTGTAGTAAATCTAGAACCTTCTTATAGAGGCCTTCTGTGGTCACTGCCTAAAATGTCAAACACCCTTGCCCTGGTTGCATTTCATTTTTCTTCCCTGCCTTGATTTTTTTCCTTTGTACTTACCATATTGTCTAATATGCTACATTTTTAAATTTAATTTTTAAAAACGTCTTCATTAGCATTTGAGCTAGATAACAGGGAATTTTGTTCTGTTCACTGCTATATTGGCCTATCAGATTTGCATATTCTTGAAACTGTTTTTATTTTAATATGTAAGAATGTAGGTGTTACCTTCCCACACAAATATGGTTGAAGTTAGCATACCAGAAACATTTGTAACTCATCAGTATAGTGTATTCTTGCTTGCCTAAAATTACTAGATCCAATTACAGGGGTAAAAAAAAATTTTTTCCCCTCCATTTTCCCTTATATGAACTATTTCCTTGAGAATTGATTTTAAGTGAGGCATGTCATTCAGAGGGAGAATTAAAGTGTCTGGTTCTGTAGAGAATTACGAAGACTGCCATTAGGAGAAGCTGGAAGTGTGTGTATAAAGGCCCGTATTTGTAACATGTTGACTTGGAAATGTGGGAAGACTATGTATTGTTAAAAGGCATGGAAAAACCAGAGCCTCTCCTCCTTTCCTGTGGGGACTGACGAGTCCATCAGGAATTGTTGGGGTGAGTTTGTAAAGGCTCCCCAAATCTCCATTTGCTGACTGTGAGCAGGTTACTGTGCTTGGTGCCTTGGGACTGGAGGGAGAGGAACAGGCTTCTGCCATGTCAGAGTTCAGGAGCCAGAGAGATGCATTGGCGCCTGCGTGAAACGATGGGATGTCCCTGCAGACCAGGCTTTCCTGGGAGAGGGTGGCATCAGTCACGTCTGTTGAGGAGAAGTGCAATCAAGGAGGGCATGAGGAGGAAGTGGGCTGATCAAGGCACTGAAAGGCACAGGTGGTGTCATGGGCAAGCAAAGGCATCTTCACTGACAGATATTGGGACCCTAATTATGAGGAGAGCAGTTCTGATGGGGAAAGTGATGAGGAAAAGAAGTTAGGTTATTTGAGGGAACGCAACTATGTGGGGAAGAAGACCCCTCCACTCTAACTTGGTGGGTATGTCAAATGCTCCCAACAAGGGTGGTCATTACTACGAGGAGATGGTTCCATGTTCACTTCTCATAGGAAAGATCAAGAAAAGATACCCGGGCCTAGCAAATATCTTTTCACACTAGTGATAAGTGCTGCCTGCAGCCCCGCCTCTCTGAGACCTCTTCCAACGATGACTGAGTAGCTAGTATTGTTACTGATAGGAAGCCTGGGCTTGAAATAGCCCCACTCATAAAACTAGCAGTTTGTAGGCTTAGACTATCACCTTTGACAAACATTGATAGAGATGTTTACCTAGGTGCTAGTACAGAGCACGTAAGCTCTTCCACTTGTGCTTTTTAGTTATAGTGTAATATGCTTTTTACAACTAGTAGTTTCCTTTGTAAATTAAGAATTGTAAGAATGATTCCTGTACAAACACCCGCTTCTCCCCGAAGACAAAGGTGTTTACCTAGGCGCTAGTAGAGGAGCAAAAAGCTCCATTAATAACCACTTTGTGATTACTAGTTAATTTGAGATTTCCAGTTGAGAAAATATAAAAGGGTAAGGTAAGATTGTGCGAGAGGCTCGCTCACAGAGATTGGTTGTACCTGATGTGAAATCAAGACTCTCCAGCTCTGGGGTAAGAACTTGTGCTTGCATTTGATTGAGTTCTGATTCTGTGATTGAGTTCTGACTTTAGTTGATTGAGTTCTGATTTTGCTTAATTCAGTTCTGATTATTTGTGCTTGCTTCTGATTGAGCTCTGATTTTAGTTATTTGAGTTCTGATTCTGATTAATTGAGTCTTGATTCTGATTATTGTATGTACTGTGATTAATAAAGCTACTCTTGGTTTGAGGATACTCGAGACCATGACACTTTATTGTCTTAAGTCCGAGACTTACAACTCTGAGGGGACTACACGGTGACTGTAAATGGTCTCTGATTTATTTAAGATAGTATCTCTTAGTGAGAACTAATAAGAATAAGAATCAGAGTAACCTGCAGCACAGAGCCCATGACAGTGGGACCTTGGAGGAGGAGAAGGGCGCCAGAGCAGCCTGGGCCTCCTGTGCCCCCCACACATCAGTCATCTGGGCATCTTGTCCAAAAGCACATTCTGGCTTGGGAGGTCAAGGAAAGGAGGCAGCATCTGCATTTCTATCTATAGCAAGCTCCCTGATGGTGCTGATGTTGCTGGTTCAGAGGATAGACCTGGGACCACAGAGCTGCCTGCCTGAACTTCCTCCACCTTGCGGGTGGGGGTTGACCTGGAAGCTCTGGCATGGGCTTGACTGGTGGTGGGTGGTGAGGAGCTGGGTTTCAGAAGTGGGGGATGGGCCAGGAGCCCAAGACTGGTTTGGTCTCAGGCGTAAGACCACCTGACTTTTCCCTAATCACAGGGCCTTTAATTCAGCCCCTGGGTCGCCTCCTGTTCCTGAAATCTCCCTTTAAAAGTTGACCTGGTCAAAAAGAGGACAAGTACAATATACTAACACATATATTTGGAATTTAGTAGGATGGTAATGATAGCACATGCAGTGAAGCGATGGAAAGACAGACATGAACAGTAGACATATGGATATTGTGGGGAATGAACAGGCTTCGTTGTCCTGAGGCATGTAGGATCTTATGTCTCCAGCCAGGGCATGAACCTGCATCTCCTCCATTCCAAGGTGAATTCATTTATGCATTTAGCAGTGCCAGGTTTTAGTTGTAGCACAGGGGTGTTATGTCATGTACATCTTTCATCGGGCACACCGACTCTCTAGTTGTAGTGCATGGGTTTAGTTGCTACCCACCATATGGGATCTTAATTCCCCAACCAAGGATCAAACCCGCATCCCCTGCATTGCAAGGTGTATTCTTAACTGCTGGACCACCAGAGAAGTCCCTCCAACGACAAACATTTTAAAAAGCATGGCTCATAAATTGTTGTTGTTGTTCAGTCACCGAGTCACGTCCACCTCTTTGCGACCTCACAGACTATCGCGTGTTAGGCTTCCCCGTCCCTCACTGTCTCCCAGTTTGCTCAGATTTATGTCTGAAGAGATGGTGATGCCATCCAACTTTCTCATCCTCTGCCGCCCTCTTCTCCTTTCACACATAAATTATTTATGTGGGCCTCTAAATGTGGGGGTGGTTATACAGATCCTTCTAAACCTGTCAGGGGTCTCAGCCAGCCTGTGTAACATCGGCTGAACCAGCAGGGTCTTTGCAAATGCCTTAAAGTGGACACCACCAGGCCCCTGCTCTCTTACTGTTTGACATCACTGTGGTAGAGACTCTAGGTGAGAGACGTGTGTAGGAGCATCCTCCTCCTCCTAGCAGAGGCAGGACTAAAAGCGCTGTGGGTACGCTCCCGTCTGCCTCCTCTCGAGGAACCGCATGGCACCAGCCTGGTGTCCGCATCCTTTGGTGGCCTGGTTGTTCTCATGAGGAATTTGGTTCTTTCATTAAGGCCCCTAACCCTCCTATTTCCTACCTAAGAACTGAATCTGGTCCTGTTCCTGCCCATGATACTGCCGTCCCCAGGAGAAAACTCCGTGGTTGTACGTGGTGGTGGTGGTTGAGTTTTACTCAAAGTTTTATTCCATAGACATTTGCTCACCGTATATGTGTGTTTGCACTTTCTTTCCCAGATCTTGGCCCTGATTGCCTTCATCTGCATAGAGACCATCATGGAGTGCTCGCCGTGTGAAGGCCTCTACTTTTTTGAGTTTGTGAGCTGCAGTGCGTTTGTGGTGACCGGAGTCTTGCTGATCCTGTTCAGTCTCAACCTTCACATGAGGATCCCTCAGATCAACTGGAACCTGACAGTGAGTAAAAAAAAGGCATGCTCCCTGACTAGGGAATGGTCAAGTGCTCCGTGACTCCCGGGGAAACTGAGATGCGTTCCATGGCATGCTTGATTCTGATTCATTTTGATGCATAAGTATTCCATTGTCATGCAACTGAAATTTTAAATTTCCTCACTGGGTTGAATAAAAATGGCTACAGAATTAATGGAACCTTCACTGATGGTAGAAAACATCATGATTATTCTGACTTCTTTAAAGATGTCATTTTGATTTTGGGATTGTCTGAGAAGATTGGTAATGTTGATATTTATAGAATACGGGAATGAGAACATGGAATTAATCTATTTGCGTATTTTCACACTGGATCTGAAAGCCATTTGCAAAAGTACTGATTCAGGAAGAGTTGAAAATATGAGTGAAATTGCCATTAACTTGTGGAACCTAGGACTATTATAATATTAAATTCAAAGCAACTGGGAGATCCCTGCGTGTCTGCTGGTTTGATCGAAGAGTCTGGAAGACATGTTTCCTTTTCTTTCCATGGTTTGGGGCTCTTGACTGTGTGATAGCCTTACCCTCTGATCAGCACGGGCAGTTCAGGGCCGGTCACCCCCAGGCCCCCTTTCCTGGACTTGTGTTATTTGTTCTGCTGTGCCAAACAGAAAAGGAAACTTGATGCACTTGGTTTTCCTGATTATTTCTTGGCCAGTGAGCAGGAGCTGAGAGAGAGCTGGTGAGGGAGACACAGGCAAGCGCCCTGACCTGCCTCAGATGGATGGGATGGGCTCTGAGACCACCCCCCCTCACACAGGCTCTCGCCTGCTGGCCGGCGCTGGGTGTGGGAAGCGTGGCCTGCGTGTCGGAGCCTGGAAGGAGGAGGCCTGGCTGGTCACCTTGCCTGCCAGGGCCGCTCCCATGGTGGTCCTGTGAGGGACCAAGAGGAAACCATCTTCCTGACAGGGTGCTCTCTGTATCGTTCAGACCCTTCAGGAAGAGAAATAAAAGGAGGACTGGGCTAGAAACATTGTGTGTTGAAAACTCAGCTGTTTTTTTTCCTGACACTGAAAAGGAAGAAATAAGTTCTAAAACCTCAAGATACGGGAGGCATTTCCTCACAGTTTTATTTTTTAATTGACAGGTAATTGCTTTACAGAATTTTGTTGTTTTCTGCCAGACATCAACGTGAATCACCCATGGGTGTATCTATGTCCCTCCTCTTGAACCGCCTCCTTTCTCCCTCCCCATCCCACCCCTCCAGGTTGTTACGGAGCCCTCTTCACGTTCGAACCAGCAATCTGGGTTGAATAAAAATGGCTACAGAATTAATGGAACCTTCACTGATGGTAGAAAACATCATGATTATTCTGACTTCTTTAAAGATGTCATTTTGATTTTGGGATTGTCTGAGAAGATTGGTAATGTTGATATTTATAGAATACGGGAATGAGAACATGGAATTAATCTATTTGCGTATTTTCACACTGGATCTGAAAGCCATTTGCAAAAGTACTGATTCAGGAAGAGTTGAAAATATGAGTGAAATTGCCATTAACTTGTGGAACCTAGGACTATTATAATATTAAATTCAAAGCAACTGGGAGATCCCTGCGTGTCTGCTGGTTTGATCGAAGAGTCTGGAAGACATGTTTCCTTTTCTTTCCATGGTTTGGGGCTCTTGACTGTGTGATAGCCTTACCCTCTGATCAGCACGGGCAGTTCAGGGCCGGTCACCCCCAGGCCCCCTTTCCTGGACTTGTGTTATTTGTTCTGCTGTGCCAAACAGAAAAGGAAACTTGATGCACTTGGTTTTCCTGATTATTTCTTGGCCAGTGAGCAGGAGCTGAGAGAGAGCTGGTGAGGGAGACACAGGCAAGCGCCCTGACCTGCCTCAGATGGATGGGATGGGCTCTGAGACCACCCGCCCTCACACAGGCTCTCGCCTGCTGGCCGGCGCTGGGTGTGGGAAGCGTGGCCTGCGTGTCGGAGCCTGGAAGGAGGAGGCCTGGCTGGTCACCTTGCCTGCCAGGGCCGCTCCCATGGTGGTCCTGTGAGGGACCAAGAGGAAACCATCTTCCTGACAGGGTGCTCTCTGTATCGTTCAGACCCTTCAGGAAGAGAAATAAAAGGAGGACTGGGCTAGAAACATTGTGTGTTGAAAACTCAGCTGTTTTTTTTCCTGACACTGAAAAGGAAGAAATAAGTTCTAAAACCTCAAGATACGGGAGGCATTTCCTCACAGTTTTATTTTTTAATTGACAGGTAATTGCTTTACAGAATTTTGTTGTTTTCTGCCAGACATCAACGTGAATCACCCATGGGTGTATCTATGTCCCCTCCCTCTTGAACCGCCCCCCTCCTTTCTCCCTCCCCATCCCACCCCTCCAGGTTGTTACGGAGCCCCTCTTCACGTTCCCTGAATCATACAGCAAATTCCCATTGGCTGTCCATTTTCACTACAGTCTTTGGTGACAGGTTTTAATGTCTTAGCTCTTTTTTTTTTTTTTTTAAAGATTTATTTATTTATTTACTTTGGGCGGGGGTCAGGTTGGGGAGGGAGGGGAGCAGGCGGGCCACTTCCACTGGTCCTTCATTTCTCTATTTTCATTAGTCTTGGTTCTTTGGCTCCTGTGGGCCTCCCATCGCGGTGGCCTGTGTTGTCGCAGAGCGCCGGCTCTGGGCGCTTGCGCTCCAGAGCTCCGGCTTGGTAATTGGGCACATCGGTCCAGCCGCTCCGCGGCACATGGGATCTTCCCAGGCCAGGGCTCGAACCGACGCCCCTTGCCCTGCAAGGCGGTGTCCTTACCCACTGGACCACCAGGGGAAGCCCTGTCTTAGCTCTTTTTAAGCTAAAGTCTGTGTTAAACACTTATGGCATTGTGATCTAAGTTGATAGCATAATAAGCAGATAACACAGGTGGTTTAGTTGCTCAGTTGTGTCTGACTGTTGTGACCCCATGGATTGTAGCCCAGAGAATCCTCTGTCCATGGAATTCTCCAAGCA
Source organism: Tragulus kanchil (assembly GCA_022376925.1). NCBI lineage: Eukaryota > Metazoa > Chordata > Mammalia > Artiodactyla > Tragulidae > Tragulus > Tragulus kanchil. The sequence goes on along the minus strand of JAIOJX010000031.1, from coordinate 160,135,688 downwards.
AAAACACGAGTGGGTTGCCGTTTCTTTCTCTGGGTATCACAAGAGAACTTCCCAAACCTCTCCCAACCAACATGTAGGCTCTGTGGGAGCAAGGTCTTTGTCATGGGGCAAGGTACCTTAGAAACCCAGACCCCTGGAGTGTCCAGGGCCAAAGTCCAATGGCACTATGATAGGCTTTCCTGATGGGAGGGGGCTAGAAACATTGTGTGTTGAAAACTCAGCTGTTTTTTCCTGACACTGAAAAGGAAGAAATAAGTTCTAAAACCTCAAGATACGGGAGGCATTTCCTCACAGTGTTATCTTTTAATTGACAGGTAATTGCTTTACAGAATTTTGTTGTTTTCTGCCAGACATCAACGTGAATCACCCATGGGTGTATCTATGTCCCCTCCCTCTTGAACCGCCCCCCTCCTTTCTCCCTCCCCATCCCACCCCTCCAGGTTGTTACGGAGCCCCTCTTCACGTTCCCTGAATCATACAGCAAATTCCCATTGGCTGTCCATTTTCACTACAGTCTTTGGTGACAGGTTTTAATGTCTTAGCTCTTTTTTTTTTTTTTTTTAAAGATTTATTTATTTATTTACTTTGGGCGGGGGTCAGGTTGGGGAGGGAGGGGAGCAGGCGGGCCACTTCCACTGGTCCTTCATTTCTCTATTTTCATTAGTCTTGGTTCTTTGGCTCCTGTGGGCCTCCCATCGCGGTGGCCTGTGTTGTCGCAGAGCGCCGGCTCTGGGCGCTTGCGCTCCAGAGCTCCGGCTTGGTAATTGGGCACATCGGTCCAGCCGCTCCGCGGCACATGGGATCTTCCCAGGCCAGGGCTCGAACCGACGCCCCTTGCCCTGCAAGGCGGTGTCCTTACCCACTGGACCACCAGGGGAAGCCCTGTCTTAGCTCTTTTTAAGCTAAAGTCTGTGTTAAACACTTATGGCATTGTGATCTAAGTTGATAGCATAATAAGCAGATAACACAGGTGGTTTAGTTGCTCAGTTGTGTCTGACTGTTGTGACCCCATGGATTGTAGCCCAGAGAATCCTCTGTCCATGGAATTCTCCAAGCAAAAACACGAGTGGGTTGCCGTTTCTTTCTCTGGGTATCACAAGAGAACTTCCCAAACCTCTCCCAACCAACATGTAGGCTCTGTGGGAGCAAGGTCTTTGTCATGGGGCAAGGTACCTTAGAAACCCAGACCCCTGGAGTGTCCAGGGCCAAAGTCCATACTTTTTGAGGGAGGGGCTGGCCTTGACTGTGAATGAAACCATACTAGAGATCCTGTTTGACAGAGCAGCAGCAGCTAGGATGGTCAAGACCCAGGGGCTTTGAATCAGGCCACTCTATCTGCATTCAAGTCCAAGGTGGCTCTTATGAGCTGTGTATGATCCTGGCTGGGAAAGTCACTGAGAGCCCCAAGTGGGGGCGATAACATTTTTCTCACAGGGTTGTTTTAAGAATGAAATGAGGGATTGCCTTCATCACCCAGTGGCTAAGACTCTGAGCTCCCAGTGCAGGGGGCCAGGGTTCGATCCCTGGTCGAGGATTTAGATCCCACATGCCACAACTACAGATCTGCCATGCTGTAACTAAAACCTGTTGCAACCAAATAGACAAATAAATACTGGGAAAAAAAAGAGAACGAAGTGAGAGCCTATGAACAAAGGCCTCACACCAGGGGACGCTGCTGCCAGTATGGGAAATAGGAGCTGCCTGTCAGCCATGTTATTCTCCTTAGGAGCCACCAGCTTTGACTTCACTTCCTGAATTCTGTTTTCTTTTTATAATTTGAACAAGAATTAATTTTTGTAGATTTTAAAAATTGCAGTTTTCACAATACATAAGAGAACTGTTTTTCTAATATCAAAAAAAGCATCTTGGGGCTTCCCTGGTGGTCCAGTGGGTAAGGACACCGCCTTGCAGTGCAAGGGGTGCCGATTCGATTCCTGGATCCCACGTGTCACAGAGCGGCTGGACCAATGTGTCCATTTACCCAGCCGGAGCTCTGGAGCGCATGCTCCCAGAGCTGGTGCTCTGAGACAACAGGGGCCACTGCGATGTGAGGCCCACAGGGGCCAAGGAACAAAGATGGATGAAAATAGATAAATGAAAGACCAATAGAAGTGGCCCGCTCGCCCCCTCCCTCCCCAGCCCTCCCCTCTCCCCAAAAAGCATCTTTTTGGCACTGGAACACACCACATGTGTTATTTTTAACATCAAAAATTCATCAAGAACTGTGACCTCATATGCCACGGAAAACTGTCCTTGGCCTATCCATGTGTCCCCTTTCACAAGCCCATTGTGGGGCCTGGGAGAATAGTCTGTGCATACCTCTTTATCTACAAAGAATTAAGACGCTATGTCAGAGGAGTCCAGAAGCCACACAGCAGAGAATTAGTTGACTTAATCACGGACACATGTGACCCAGACCCACCAAAAGAGACAGAGAGAGAGAGCCTGTGTACAACCTATGATATGAGACGAATAAGATAGAACACTATTATAAAGATCAAATAATGTGAAAATAGTGACATCATTTAAATTTGATGCATTTTTAAAAAGTACTTTTTTCTCACAGGGTTGTTTTAAGAATGAAATGAGGGATTGCCTTCATCACCCAGTGGCTAAGACTCTGAGCTCCCAGTGCAGGGGGCCAGGGTTCGATCCCTGGTCGAGGATTTAGATCCCACATGCCACAACTACAGATCTGCCATGCTGTAACTAAAACCTGTTGCAACCAAATAGACAAATAAATACTGGGAAAAAAAAGAGAACGAAGTGAGAGCCTATGAACAAAGGCCTCACACCAGGGGACGCTGCTGCCAGTATGGGAAATAGGAGCTGCCTGTCAGCCATGTTATTCTCCTTAGGAGCCACCAGCTTTGACTTCACTTCCTGAATTCTGTTTTCTTTTTATAATTTGAACAAGAATTAATTTTTGTAGATTTTAAAAATTGCAGTTTTCACAATACATAAGAGAACTGTTTTTCTAATATCAAAAAAAGCATCTTGGGGCTTCCCTGGTGGTCCAGTGGGTAAGGACACCGCCTTGCAGTGCAAGGGGTGCCGATTCGATTCCTGGATCCCACGTGTCACAGAGCGGCTGGACCAATGTGTCCATTTACCCAGCCGGAGCTCTGGAGCGCATGCTCCCAGAGCTGGTGCTCTGAGACAACAGGGGCCACTGCGATGTGAGGCCCACAGGGGCCAAGGAACAAAGATGGATGAAAATAGATAAATGAAAGACCAATAGAAGTGGCCCGCTCGCCCCCTCCCTCCCCAGCCCTCCCCTCTCCCCAAAAAGCATCTTTTTGGCACTGGAACACACCACATGTGTTATTTTTAACATCAAAAATTCATCAAGAACTGTGACCTCATATGCCACGGAAAACTGTCCTTGGCCTATCCATGTGTCCCCTTTCACAAGCCCATTGTGGGGCCTGGGAGAATAGTCTGTGCATACCTCTTTATCTACAAAGAATTAAGACGCTATGTCAGAGGAGTCCAGAAGCCACACAGCAGAGAATTAGTTGACTTAATCACGGACACATGTGACCCAGACCCACCAAAAGAGACAGAGAGAGAGAGCCTGTGTACAACCTATGATATGAGACGAATAAGATAGAACACTATTATAAAGATCAAATAATGTGAAAATAGTGACATCATTTAAATTTGATGCATTTTTAAAAAGTACTTGTTTAGAATTATTGTATTCATAATTTCAAATGATTACTTGCCAAACTCCAAAAGTAATAATACAGAGCCCTACTTTTTTTGATAAGGCACTTTAAAGAGAACAGTTAAGCATATAAGAACATTGAATATGAGAAATATCCATAAAAGCAGTTAACCTTAGAAATAGAGAAAAACACATGTATTCTTTCAAGACAGGATTCAGTAATAGCTTTTTTAGGAAAGCATCATAGAGGGGCAAAAAAATATTTATCGTATATTTTAAAAAGCTGTTACCAAAGTTCAGATTCCTGTTAAAAAAAAAAAACAGATAGCATTTTCTTTCAAGTTAATGAGGTTCTGACTCAAATATTTTTTGAGAAACAATTAAAGTCTTCACTCTAAAAACAGGATGAAAAAGCAGCTTTTAATTATGCCGTCAACTCTATTCAACAAACAGTTAGTGACTGTTGGGTAACCATGTTCTACGTGCCAGAAATATACAAGTAACTAAGACACAGTTATTGGTTCTAGGAAGCTTAGCCCAGGGGAGCTGGATCTGACATTGGTAACCTGAAAGTCACCTCCTTTAGTCCATAAAATAAAGCTCAATTTCAACTTCTGCTATTCTTCACATCTTCTTGCAAATTAAAAAAGATAATGATCTACTCAGTTTGCTACAGAAATCAGTGTGGCATTATTATCTGATTAACTTTCATAAAAGATTCTTCCAAAGTTCAGAGAACAGAAAGTGTTTAAAGATAAACAAATACAGGCTAGCCTCAAAAATTAACATCGGGGGCTTCCCTGGTGGTCCATTGGGTAAAGACATCACCTTTCAGTGCAAGGGGCGCCAGTTCGATCCCTGGCCTGGGAAGATCCCATGTGCCGCAGAGCGGCTGGACCGATGTGTCCAACTACCAAGCCAGAGCTCTGGAGCACATGTGCCCAGAGCCAGTGCTCTGCGGTGAGAGAGGCCACTGGGATGGGAGGCCTACATAGGCTGAAGAACAAAGAAATAAATGAAAGACCAATAGAAGTGGCCAAATTAAAAAAAAAAAAAATTAACATCAGTATTCTGTTTTCACAAAATGAAGAAAACCAAGAAAAATTTCATCTTTGCTAACCAGGACTGTGGTGATTATCCAGCCCCCATGGTACACATGCAGACATCAAAAACAGGAGGTATGCATTATTACAGTCACATCAGTTGTCAGGCTTCAAGGAATCCTAGCGTCCTTTCCAGAGGTCCTGCCATGTTTTAAGGAAATGTGCATTTTCTGTACATTTGAAGGCAGCTCTTCCACTTGAGCTGATACTGCAGACGTGGCTTTGAGAAGTTGGGTTAATGAAAATGCTGCATCTCCAATCTGCAGCTGCATCTCCTCCAGCGGGTCTACCAGCCGACCACTGCTCCTGCTCAGAACTCCAGACCAAATCCCCTGGGAGGTTGGGGGAAGATGCTGAAGACTCATCTGTGAACAAGGGAGAAGAGGGAGGCGGCAGTGGGAAAGCCCGCAGCCCTTCAGGGTCTGCCATGGGCAGTGGGACCAGACTTGGGAGGCCGAACTAACACCGTCTTTCTGGGCGCCCAAAGCCCAGTGGGCCTGCCTCCTCAGGGCTTGAAGAATCACTAGGAATTCCCTGGCAGTCCAGGAGTTAGGACCCTGCACTTTCACTGCTGTGGGCCCGGGTTCAGTCCTTGGTTGAGGAACTCAGATCCCACGAGCTATGTGATGCATAATAATGATAATAATAACTAGTTAATTTTAAAAGAATCACTTATTATCGTAACAACAACAAAAAAGGCTTCATATTTCTAACTACTTCATACTGATCTTTATCTCCATCTACCTGTTTAGTGAGCTTTCTTAAATTGTGTTTTTTTCTATTTTAATCATGAAACTTTCCACTGGTTGGCAACTGCATGTTGATTATATAAAAATGCATCTTTTTCACTAGGAAGTTAGCATCCCTGCTTTTCCCTCGGGTGCGGCTGGCTGGGGCAGATGACTAGGGTGGTGCCCCGGCCTCCTCTCCCTCCCCATCCCTCTGTCCTTCACCCTCTTCCTGACCACCAGGCTCTCCCACTCCCCATAGCTGGCCCTCAGAGCCCTCAAACGCCGCAAGCTCAGTTAAACTTCGAAGAAGGGGGAGATCTGCACACCCATGTCTGCTCTACTTGCCTGCTTCCTGATCTCTCTTTTCTCAGCTTTTATTGTCAAATACGGCATATTCAGAAAAAGCTGTAGAAGTCAATGTACAATTTATTGAAGAACGATAAAGACTGTGTAGCCAAACTCCTGAGTCAAGAGTTAGCACAGTGTCAACGCCCCGCAAGCCTCCCACGCATCTCTTCTGAACACAAGGACCGCCTCTTCCCCTGCCCCATCGACTCCTCTATGTCCTTGAAAGTCCTTGGTCAGGATCCTCGGGGGCCTCTGGGCTGCTGGATCCTCTGGTGATTTCCCAGTCCTCCCACCAATTGTTTCAGCCCTGGAGTACGCGCCGCCTCAGTCCTCCCTGCCCTCCGCTCTCCTCTTGCCTCCGATGGCACCGCCATCTCTTTCTCTTCTTCCCCTCTGTGATCCTCCTCAGTGGCCCTCCCACAGGTGTCTCCTGACCTGAGAGCCCAGGCTGGGTGCTGTGGTGAGTTGAGAACAGTCTGGAGTCACCCAGAGGGGCCACTTGCCGAGTCCCGAGGTGTTGGCTGTGACTCATTGTGTGGTATTTCCTGACACCAATTTTGATGCAAACTATGTGGGTTTTGGTTTTTTTAAATATTTATATTTATTTATTCCAATTGATTGATGATGACTCTACAGTATTGGTTTGATTTCTGTCACGCGTTAGCATGAATTAACCATAGATGTACATGTGTTTCCTCTTCCTCCTCCCCTCCCTTTTTTTTTTCTGACACCGAATCTGTTTTTCCACACTGAGTAATTCTATAATTCTCTAAGACCAACTGGGCGTCCGGCAATTCATTTTAGTTCTGACACTCACTCCTGGAGTTAGCGCAGAGCTCCCTGGTTAAAGGGCAGCCAAGCCCACGCACCACAGCCACTGAGCCTGTGCTCTAGAGCCTGCGAGCTGCAACTTCGGAACTCACGAGGTGCAGCTACGGAAGCCCACATGCCCTAGAGCCTGTGCTTTACAACAGGAGAAGCCACTGCGATGGGAAGCCCGAGTCCTGCCACTGGAGTAACCCTCACTCACTGCAGCTAGAGAAAGCACATGCGCAGTAACAAAGATCCAGCAGAGCCAAACATTTAAAAAGAAAAAGAAACAAAAAAACCAGGTTCGGTCCCATGAGACTGCCCCATGCAGACACCAGCCACAGATGGGGGCCCTGGTGACCAGCACTTCTGCTTGGCTAGCCAAACTCTGAGTCAAGAGTTAGCACAGTGTCAACGCCCCGCAAGCCTCCCACGCATCTCTTCTGAACACAAGGACCGCCTCTTCCCCTGCCCCATCGACTCCTCTATGTCCTTGAAAGTCCTTGGTCAGGATCCTCGGGGGCCTCTGGGCTGCTGGATCCTCTGGTGATTTCCCAGTCCTCCCACCAATTGTTTCAGCCCTGGAGTACGCGCCGCCTCAGTCCTCCCTGCCCTCCGCTCTCCTCTTGCCTCCGATGGCACCGCCATCTCTTTCTCTTCTTCCCCTCTGTGATCCTCCTCAGTGGCCCTCCCACAGGTGTCTCCTGACCTGAGAGCCCAGGCTGGGTGCTGTGGTGAGTTGAGAACAGTCTGGAGTCACCCAGAGGGGCCACTTGCCGAGTCCCGAGGTGTTGGCTGTGACTCATTGTGTGGTATTTCCTGACACCAATTTTGATGCAAACTATGTGGGTTTTGGTTTTTTTAAATATTTATATTTATTTATTCCAATTGATTGATGATGACTCTACAGTATTGGTTTGATTTCTGTCACGCGTTAGCATGAATTAACCATAGATGTACATGTGTTTCCTCTTCCTCCTCCCCTCCCTTTTTTTTTTCTGACACCGAATCTGTTTTTCCACACTGAGTAATTCTATAATTCTCTAAGACCAACTGGGCGTCCGGCAATTCATTTTAGTTCTGACACTCACTCCTGGAGTTAGCGCAGAGCTCCCTGGTTAAAGGGCAGCCAAGCCCACGCACCACAGCCACTGAGCCTGTGCTCTAGAGCCTGCGAGCTGCAACTTCGGAACTCACGAGGTGCAGCTACGGAAGCCCACATGCCCTAGAGCCTGTGCTTTACAACAGGAGAAGCCACTGCGATGGGAAGCCCGAGTCCTGCCACTGGAGTAACCCTCACTCACTGCAGCTAGAGAAAGCACATGCGCAGTAACAAAGATCCAGCAGAGCCAAACATTTAAAAAGAAAAAGAAACAAAAAAACCAGGTTCGGTCCCATGAGACTGCCCCATGCAGACACCAGCCACAGATGGGGGCCCTGGTGACCAGCACTTCTGCTTGGCTAGCCTTAGATTCGGTAGTTCCACAAGCCCCTCCTCAAGTTTATTCTCTAGAAAGACTCAGGGAACTTGGAGATGGGCTTTACTTCTGATTTCTGGCTTGTTCTAAAGGATATAACCCAGGAAGAGAGAGAGGCACAAGGCAGGGTTCAGAGGAGTCTCCCTCTCCATGGAATTGGGGGTGACAGTCTCTTTGCATGTGGAACCCCATCATTTCAGGGTTTTATGATGATTTCATTATGTGGGCGCGGTTGATAAAAATCATTGGCCATTGGGAGACTGAACTGTCTCCAGCCCGTCTCCCACCTCTGGAGGTTAGGGAGGTAAGGCTGAAAGTTCCAACCCTCTAATCACCTGGCTGGTTTTTCTGATAGTCAACCCCCATCCTGAATCCATCTTGAGGTTCCAAAGAGACACCTCATTAGCATAAACTCAGGAACAGTTGAAAGGGGCTCATTATGTACAAGACCATATTTTCTGTTTTTTTTCGGCCATGTGGTTTGATGGGTCTCAGTTCTCCAACTAGGGATTGAACTCTGGCCACCACGATGAAAGTCCAGAGCCTTAACCACTCAACCAGCAGGGAACTCTGAAAGGGGGCTCTTTATGAGTGACAAAAGACCCTCTTGTATCACTCAGGAAATTCCAGAGAAATCTGGGACAAAGACCAAATATATGTTTTTCATTATGCCAAACTTATCCTTTCTAGGACTCAACTTCCTCAAGTCCCTTCCTTAGAGGTACTTTGGATCTTAATTAGGTTAGGATGCAGGGAGACGCCAGGGGCTGTATGATTGGCACAGTAGGCTCTCTATAGATGGTTAAGCTGCCCTGAAACCGTTGGATGGCATTTCAGGGGCTCCGAGGAGCCCCCAAAAATCCTGGCAAGCCGCGACTAAATGGGCCCCCTAGAGCCTGTGCTTTACAACAGGAGAAGCCACTGCGATGGGAAGCCCGAGTCCTGCCACTGGAGTAACCCTCACTCACTGCAGCTAGAGAAAGCACATGCGCAGTAACAAAGATCCAGCAGAGCCAAACATTTAAAAAGAAAAAGAAACAAAAAAACCAGGTTCGGTCCCATGAGACTGCCCCATGCAGACACCAGCCACAGATGGGGGCCCTGGTGACCAGCACTTCTGCTTGGCTAGCCTTAGATTCGGTAGTTCCACAAGCCCCTCCTCAAGTTTATTCTCTAGAAAGACTCAGGGAACTTGGAGATGGGCTTTACTTCTGATTTCTGGCTTGTTCTAAAGGATATAACCCAGGAAGAGAGAGAGGCACAAGGCAGGGTTCAGAGGAGTCTCCCTCTCCATGGAATTGGGGGTGACAGTCTCTTTGCATGTGGAACCCCATCATTTCAGGGTTTTATGATGATTTCATTTTGTGGGCGCGTTGATAAAAATCATTGGCCATTGGGAGACTGAACTGTCTCCAGCCCGTCTCCCACCTCTGGAGGTTAGGGAGGTAAGGCTGAAAGTTCCAACCCTCTAATCACCTGGCTGGTTTTTCTGATAGTCAACCCCCATCCTGAATCCATCTTGAGGTTCCAAAGAGACACCTCATTAGCATAAACTCAGGAACAGTTGAAAGGGGCTCATTATGTACAAGACCATATTTTCTGTTTTTTTTCGGCCATGTGGTTTGATGGGTCTCAGTTCTCCAACTAGGGATTGAACTCTGGCCACCACGATGAAAGTCCAGAGCCTTAACCACTCAACCAGCAGGGAACTCTGAAAGGGGGCTCTTTATGAGTGACAAAAGACCCTCTTGTATCACTCAGGAAATTCCAGAGAAATCTGGGACAAAGACCAAATATATGTTTTTCATTATGCCAAACTTATCCTTTCTAGGACTCAACTTCCTCAAGTCCCTTCCTTAGAGGTACTTTGGATCTTAATTAGGTTAGGATGCAGGGAGACGCCAGGGGCTGTATGATTGGCACAGTAGGCTCTCTATAGATGGTTAAGCTGCCCCTGAAACCGTTGGATGGCATTTCAGGGGGCTCCGAGGAGCTCCAATCCTTTATGTCTCAGCACAGAAAGAATTCAGCGAGAGGCAAAGTGATAGATATGATTTATTAGAATAAGATGCTTGTGAGGCTTACAAGAAGGCAAGTGAGAGGGATACCATTTTATAATTAAAGGAAAAGGGGGGAGGGGGAAAAGACCACTTTTTTCCCTCATTTTTTTTTTTTTAGTAGATGTCATGCCTGCATCAGTGGGCAGGGGAGTTTTCTTGTCTCTCTGTGGTTAAGCCAGGATTGTCCTGGCACTATGGAAATGTTATTTCAGGTCTCAGTACAATGGGGGTCTTTAGTTTGAAATGCCACCTTTCCATAAATTCTTGTTTTTCATGTGTGCAAAGAGCACGTCCTAGGGGTCATTACCTCTCTGAGCTCACTGGGCAGGATGTGGGGCTCCTGCCACCACTGTTTTATTGTTTGGGGGCATGTTCCATGCTTCTGTTGCTCAACAAGCCTGCTTGTTTTTGTAGTTAAGCAAACCTGTTTGCATTTTTTTTTTTTTAAACCTGCTTCCTTAAGTGATTATTAACTTATAGGGGTCTCCTATATATATATATATTTTTTTTTTTCTTTTTTCTTACAATGCCTTAGTGGGGTCAGCTATTTAATTAGCTACTTTGTCTTTTATTTTATCCCTGTGACTCCTCATCCTGTGGTACTGGGGCCCTTTGAACACAAGTCAGGGCACAGTATAGGCTGAACAATTGTAAATTTCCTCTTTCACCATGTGGAGAGCTGACTCCAGCCAGCCGTAGAGCGCAGTGATGTTGAGCATCCGCTTTGGGCCAGGCTTTGGGAACTGAACGTTCCCTGTGGTGCTTCCCACACGTCTCCTGTAGTCCATGTGCTCTGCGTGGTGCAGTGTCGTGTGAGGCCTGGCAGAGCCCAGTGGATTCCTTGGGGCAGGGGCCCTGGAGCAGGTCCACTGGGGAAATTCAGAGGAAATGCTAGATTCCACTTGAGCCTCAAGGGATGGATAGGTCATCACTGGGCACAGAGTATGGAGTGGGGGGACACATTGTAGAATGGCTTGCTCTCAGGGACTGGAATTGGGTCATGGACTCAGGGTCCCCTGGGTCCAGTCATGTGATGGAAATGGGCAAGTGAGAAGTGGGCCAGGGGTCCAAGAGACCAAGAGGTTGTTCTTCTCAGTCCCAGCCAATTTTTGCTTCATGGGACTGTAAGAACAATTTTTCAAGAGCAGCTGAAAGTTGGATTTTTTAAATTTTATTTTATTTTTGGTTGCTTTGGGTCTTTGGCAGCACTCAGCTTCCTCTAGTTGTGGTGCATGGGCTTCGTTGCCCCATGGCATATGGGATCTTAGTTCATCCCCCAAGGATCAAACCTGCGTCCCCTGTGTAGGAACGTAGATTGTTAACCACTGGACCGCCAAGGAAGTCCCTGGATTTTTTCTTTTAAGAAGTTTCTTATTTATATGAAATGTCCAGAATAGGCAAATCCATAGAAGCAGAAAGCTGATTGGTAGTTGCTTAGGATTAAGGGAAGGGATGAAGAAAATTAACTGCTAATGTGTATGAGGTTTGTTTTGGAAGTGCTAAAAATGTTCTAAAATAGGATTGTGGTGAATTATAGCTCAATAAAACGGTTACAAGATCATATGTGATGGCCCCCGTCCAGGGGCAGCCACTTAATTACGGGGGTGTAATCTTCTAGTATATTTTCTCTAGACTGTCTTTCAGAAGTAGATGTATGTTGCAATACGTGAATGCTGAAAAATGGAATCATTAAAGTCATGCTTTTCCACTTAAACTGTCTCAAGTATCTTCCAAGTCTAACTGTATCATTATCTTTCATGACTGTTCCATTATAGAAGTACCATTGGATTTAACAAGTCCTCAAGTCTTAAGTATTTTGTTCACCTTTAGTTTTTCATTCTTTTAAGTAATATGATGAACATCCTATGTTTAGACCTTTTTTGCAACTAGTATGCTATTTAAGATGAATTTCCAAATGTGAAATTCATAGACAAATAACATGAACTTCTTCAGATGAGATCAGGAGCGTTCAGGGTCATACGGCCATAGACACATGAACTTCAAAGTCTTTAGTTCCTATTTGCCCTGTACTGCATTTATATTTTTATATTGTCACCATTAACATACATACTGTTTTGTTTGATGTTCGGCTGCAGCATTTTATGATAAAACATTGCCCTGTTTCCGTAGCCTTTGGTTTGGAAAGTACGTTTAAAATTTTTCTTTGTCCCTATAGCTCCTTACCCAGAGCAGGGTATAAGTAAACACTTCCAGGTTTGAATCTGTGAAAAATCTGTCCTGGCTTCACTCTGGTCACTACTGAAAACTGCCCTGCTGGCAGACATCTCTGAATAGAGGTGGTCGTCGGTACTGCCCTGATCCCGTGAGCAGGGGCAGAGACCAGGAGCATGGGTGGGGGTGGGGTGCTGCATGGCTCAGGACTGTTAGGAGGTGACTGTTGCCTTTTTCCATCTGTAAGAGGAGATGGCCCCCGGAGCCAGGCCAGCCGGGAGGACCCACCTAGTGTTGATGATCCAGTCAAGCTGGCGCCTAAGCAGTATAGGGTTTTGTCTGGATTCTCTTTCCTTGTAGAGATCATAGAGGTGCTCTGGTATGGCCCAGGCTGTGGGACCCTAATGCCCACGGGGTAATATCAGAAGGAACAGTATATGTGCGGGGAATCCTAACGGGGGGCCAGGCACATGCTCAGCTTTTCATGTGCGCCATTTCCCCCAGTCCTTGAAACAACTCCAGAGGAGTGGGGGGCTGTGCCCACCTAAGACCAGAGAGGCCAAGTGGCCTGTCCACAGCCATAGTTGGTTAGGACCCTCGTCTGGCTATTTCTATGAATCACTGCACTGTGTTCCTCTAGACAAGTAAGACAGGAGTTAAATCTTTGAAGCGTTGGGTTTATAACCTGATTTGCTTTGCAAGGAGCTTAGGGGAAATCCTCTAGGCTTTAGCAACATGGAGTCTTGAAAGACCATGCCTGAGAAGGAGAAGCAGGAGGCCTGGTCAAGGGTGATCTCCAGGTCTGAAAACAGGGCTCTCAACAAGTCACAGATGCATAAGGGGATTTCACCAGTTTATGTCTATTCTTGTCCATGTCGAGAGGATTTGAACATGCTTTGAAAAGAAGACAACAGAACTCTACATGGTGATTAGTGTTTGTCTCCTTGTGGGTTAGCAGTTTGGTTTCTATAATAGGTTGTTAAGAAATGGTGACTTCCCCTGTGGTTTAGTTGTTAAGACACCGAGCTTCCACTCTAGGGCTGTGGGTTCCATACCTGGTCAGAGAACAAGATCCCACATGCCTGAAGGCGAGGCCAAAAAAGAAGGAAAAAGAAACGGTAACATGATATGTTTGGTTAAAATGTGGATTTTGCTGTGGTGATTTATCGGATAGCATCATTAAGGGTTATCCTCTTTACCTTCCTTTGTGTGACCCACAGCCCTGGGCCACCAAAACGCAAATAAGGAGCCATCAGAGAGACTGGGTATTGTGCTTTTTATTTCACATGTTCTTCAGTGGTTTTTCAGGCCAAGAGCCTGCAAGGATTCTTTTCATGTGATTGTATGTTATCTTCTTCTTTAGGATTTGGTCAACACTGGACTCAGCACTTTCTTTTTCTTTATTGCTTCTATTGTCCTGGCTGCTTTAAACCACAAAAGCGGAGCAGAGATCGCGGCCGTGGTGAGTGCACTCACAAGGTCACAATGGGGCTGGTGCGTGCAGTCTCTGTGACTTGCTCCTCCGTCCCCTGGCCTGCATCCTGCTGCTTCTCCTTTAGCTTTTCCTTTGCTCACGGTGCTGTCCCTGGGCCAGTGGAGGCCCCGGTTCCTTCCGTGCTGTGGTTCATAAAGTGTCGTCCCTGGGACAGTAGCCCCAGCATCACCCGGGAGCCCATCAGAGATGCCATTCTCAGCCTCCCCGAGAGCTGCCCCGTCGGCAGTGTGTTTTAACAAGCTCTCAGAGGCACATTCTGAGAACCTCTGCTTCAGTCCCTGTCCAGCGGAGCCCTGGGTGTCTGAAAGGGCTGTTGCTTTGAAGGGCCTTCGCTGCCAGTGTGGGGTGTTCATCAAGAAGATGTAGTCTGGACACCACTGGGCAGTCAGCACAATGTGGGGTGGGGGTGAGGATGGGACCAGGCGATGCAAGACTTTCTCTGGGCACTGCCTTTCTTTATTGTTCAGTATTTACAAAGAATGTGCAGCACTTTTGTAGTTGGGTAGATGGTTAAAAGGTTTATTGAAAATATGAAACTACGAGCTCTCCGAGGTATTACTCAGTAGGCTCGTCCATGATTATCTTATCGTTAAAACAGCTACTGCCTCCCACCCTCCAGCTGCCCACCCAGAGCTGCCCAGGGGAGAGGTAGCGGGGGCTGCCTAGGATTTGGAATGTTGGGCGCTGTGGCTTGATTTGAGGCCACACGTGAGACCCTGATTTTTCATCTGCCTGGTGTTTGGTCTCCATTGTGTTTCTCCCGGGGACCAGGGTCGGGAAGGTCTGTCAAAGAGACACTTCAGTGACCGTTTCCCTGGCAGATCCAAAAGACTCCGAAAGAGACCTTGGGGTGCCTTTCGGTGGGTCGCATCACTATGAACTTGGCCACGGTCTGACAGGTGGACATTCCGCAGGACTGGATGTTGGGGTTACAGCGGGGGGAGGCTAGTGCCCCGGGCTCGCTGTAAGCGGCCCAGAGGCCCTGGGGACGGCGGACGTGCCCGCGGACTAACCAGCCTTGTGTCTTGTAGATCTTCGGCTTCTTGGCAACTGCAGCCTACGCGGTGAACACGTTCCTGGCGGTGCAGAAATGGAGGGTCAGCCTCCGCCAGCAGAGCGCCAACGACTACATCCGCGCCCGCACCGAGTCCAGAGACGTGGACGGCCGGCCGGAGATCCAGCGCCTGGACACGTGAGGGCGCGCCCGAGCGCTCCTCCCTGCGGTCCTCGTGCCCATCCTTTCAATCAAGCTTTTCGTTCCCTCATCACATCGGATTATCATGCGACTAAGTTTTGTCCTCCTCGGTAACGGTTCATTCTGGGAAAGGGTTTTCACGGTGGCCCTGGTGGCGGGTGCGGATTATGCATGGCGACTAGTTGTCCTGGCTGTTGCTTTGAAGGGCCTTCGCTGCCAGTGTGGGGTGTTCATCAAGAAGATGTAGTCTGGACACCACTGGGCAGTCAGCACAATGTGGGGTGGGGGTGAGGATGGGACCAGGCGATGCAAGACTTTCTCTGGGCACTGCCTTTCTTTATTGTTCAGTATTTACAAAGAATGTGCAGCACTTTTGTAGTTGGGTAGATGGTTAAAAGGTTTATTGAAAATATGAAACTACGAGCTCTCCGAGGTATTACTCAGTAGGCTCGTCCATGATTATCTTATCGTTAAAACAGCTACTGCCTCCCACCCTCCAGCTGCCCACCCAGAGCTGCCCAGGGGAGAGGTAGCGGGGGCTGCCTAGGATTTGGAATGTTGGGCGCTGTGGCTTGATTTGAGGCCACACGTGAGACCCTGATTTTTCATCTGCCTGGTGTTTGGTCTCCATTGTGTTTCTCCCGGGGACCAGGGTCGGGAAGGTCTGTCAAAGAGACACTTCAGTGACCGTTTCCCTGGCAGATCCAAAAGACTCCGAAAGAGACCTTGGGGTGCCTTTCGGTGGGTCGCATCACTATGAACTTGGCCACGGTCTGACAGGTGGACATTCCGCAGGACTGGATGTTGGGGTTACAGCGGGGGGAGGCTAGTGCCCCGGGCTCGCTGTAAGCGGCCCAGAGGCCCTGGGGACGGCGGACGTGCCCGCGGACTAACCAGCCTTGTGTCTTGTAGATCTTCGGCTTCTTGGCAACTGCAGCCTACGCGGTGAACACGTTCCTGGCGGTGCAGAAATGGAGGGTCAGCCTCCGCCAGCAGAGCGCCAACGACTACATCCGCGCCCGCACCGAGTCCAGAGACGTGGACGGCCGGCCGGAGATCCAGCGCCTGGACACGTGAGGGCGCGCCCGAGCGCTCCTCCCTGCGGTCCTCGTGCCCATCCTTTCAATCAAGCTTTTCGTTCCCTCATCACATCGGATTATCATGCGACTAAGTTTTGTCCTCCTCGGTAACGGTTCATTCTGGGAAAGGGTTTTCACGGTGGCCCTGGTGGCGGGTGCGGGAGGCAGGTGCCTGGCGCCCAGCTCTGCACACAGTGGTGGCGGGAGAGGCCCCCACCCAGGTCCTCTGGTTTGGTGGCCGAGGGAGCGGCTGTCCTCGTGGGCCCCCGTGTTGCTTCAGCGTCCCTGATCACAGGCGTCACGTCTGACTCTGAGCCACACCCTTGTATGTATTCACGAGGAGTCAGGGCTGTGGGGCTGCTAGGAGAGGGAGAAATCAAGGAATGATGGTACACGGTTGGAACGCTGGGTCAGCTGCGGTTCCTGGGCAGCCCCGATAGCAGCCGGCCCTGGGCTCGCTTTAACTCGTCGCCAAGATCCCCCTCTCCCCATGGCTTTCCGTGCGCGGGGCGCCCGGACCCCAGCGCCAGCCTGGAAAGCCACCTGCGGCACCGAGGGCCTCGGCCGGCTCTGGGCTTTACGGAGGCAGGGAGACCTGGTGTCCTGACGGCATGGCTCCAGGGCACTGCTGACCTGCGGGAGGTCACCGTGTCTCCTGCCCTGCTGAGAAGCCCCCGGATGTTTCCTCCATCACCTTCCTGAATCCCAGCTGGTCCTCCAGGAATTACGGGGGTCATCTTGGTTTCCAGTTTCCTACCTTCCCTGAATTCTCTGAGGCTGGACTGCAGATGTTCTGTCATCTTACCTTCTCAGGTAAAAGCCACACTAGAAACACAGTCCGTTCCACCAGCCCGAGCCCTTGCCCGTTTGCTGGCAACAGGTGGGGACACACCTCTGTTCCAGGGGTGTGCATTGATGTTCAAACGCCTGAGAAGAGTTCTAGAGTGAATTCTGAGCAGCTCTGTCTAGGATTTGAAAAATACTTGAATCTGCACCACGACACCCACTTTCACTGACATTTCAGAGGCGCCAGGACCCTGCGCCTCAGGGTCGTCGCTATGAACGCCCGTCTCGGAGGCCGTTGGGGAAAATTCTGGTTATGTGAGGTTTCGAACTGGTTCTTGATCAAGTGAATATTATTGTGGTGACTGAGCGAAACGAGCCGCTACGATGCTGTTGTTTTTTGTTTTGTTTTTCTGTTGGAGACTCATTGTATCTTTTATGGAAAATTTGTTTTAACGTGTCAGGTTTTCACTCTTCGAACTGTTTTTAATGTTTACAGACCTCACTCTAGCTCTGATATTTTGTGTTTCGCCCTCACCAAGGAAAAGAATGCTCACGGCTGGTGGGAAGATTTTACAGTAGCGAGTAGAGTCCCCAGGGTCTTGGGCTCGTGAGCGCTTGCAGCTTCAGCCGCGGGCGGTGTAATGAGAGAGGGGGTCCAGGGGCGGGGCGGGGGGCAGAGCTGGGGAGAGCAGTGTCCCGCTCTGCACACGTGGCATGGCCTTCTGCACAGCCGGGCAGCTTCTGTTTTCCCCACGGGTGGCTTCATCAGGTAGCACGGCTTGGCTGGGGATCCCATGAGAAAAGGTACTGTGCCCTCTCTGCAGGGTCGGCCTCAGGGCTCCCTGGAACGAGCATCCAACACAGCCCAAGTTCCGCTCAAGGTCCTCTTCCGGGCCGTGACCCAGCCACCTGTTGAAGCCCCTGGTCTGCTCAGGGGTGGTGGGCCGAGACCCAGCTTGTCTGGCGGTACGTTACTTCCCTCTGTCCTCACAGGAGGCAGCCGGGCCTTGTCGTGGAGGGTCTGCCGGAGCCCTCTTCCCATGGATGTTGTGATTTGGTACAAACCAGGTTTCACAAACCTTGTACCTATTCTCGTAGTGACTTTTGAGGAGATTATGGCATCTGGATTTTATCTGTTCATTTTAGATATTTATTTTGCATTTGTTGAGTGTACACGCCTTGTCAAAATGGGGCTTACCGTCCTCTCAGAGTTCCATTTCAAAATGGGGTCACAGAAACTCAGCCCCGTCAGATGGGGCCCACTTGGAAGGACCACCCTGAACTTTATCAGAAATCTTCTGCTGGGACTCATGTTCCTTGGCCTCAATAAAAAGCCGCCTTTGAAGTGAGGCTGGAAGAAAGAAGACTCTTTGGGCGAGGGTTGTTGCCCAAGTGTTCCCAAGTCACTTCAATAAAACCAGTTTATCGTCAGAAAGGTTCAGAGGAGCCTGTTGGCCTCCTGAGGGTGTGTGGTCAGCCTAGCGGAATGGTGCTGAAGCCCCTTAAGAGGCGCTACCGGGCAGGTGACGAAGAGCATGACCCCTTGTGTCATCAGCCACTTAGGAATTGATTTGCGTCTTAGTGTTAGAATCTTGGAATTATTTATGTCCCTGTAACTATTTAATGTCCTTTGCACCATGAGGCTCTCCCATGGTGTTTGTAAATATATTTCTGTATATTTAATTTGCTCCCAGCACAACCGAAAGTGGCCAGGCATGCAGTAGAGTCCCCAGGGTCTTGGGCTCGTGAGCTTGCAGCTTCAGCCGGGCGGTGTAATGAGGGGGCCACGCTCTCCCCCACACGTGGCATGGCCTTCTGCACAGCCGGGCAGCTTCTGTTTTCCCCACGGGTGGCTTCATCAGGTAGCACGGCTTGGCTGGGGATCCCATGAGAAAAGGTACTGTGCCCTCTCTGCAGGGTCGGCCTCAGGGCTCCCTGGAACGAGCATCCAACACAGCCCAAGTTCCGCTCAAGGTCCTCTTCCGGGCCGTGACCCAGCCACCTGTTGAAGCCCCTGGTCTGCTCAGGGGTGGTGGGCCGAGACCCAGCTTGTCTGGCGGTACGTTACTTCCCTCTGTCCTCACAGGAGGCAGCCGGGCCTTGTCGTGGAGGGTCTGCCGGAGCCCTCTTCCCATGGATGTTGTGATTTGGTACAAACCAGGTTTCACAAACCTTGTACCTATTCTGCGTAGTGACTTTTGAGGAGATTATGGCATCTGGATTTTATCTGTTCATTTTAGATATTTATTTTGCATTTGTTGAGTGTACACGCCTTGTCAAAATGGGGCTTACCGTCCTCTCAGAGTTCCATTTCAAAATGGGGTCACAGAAACTCAGCTCTGCGTCAGATGGGGCCCACTTGGAAGGACCACCCTGAACTTTATCAGAAATCTTCTGCTGGGACTCATGTTCCTTGGCCTCAATAAAAAGCCGCCTTTGAAGTGAGGCTGGAAGAAAGAAGACTCTTTGGGCGAGGGTTGTTGCCCAAGTGTTCCCAAGTCACTTCAATAAAACCAGTTTATCGTCTGAAAGGTTGAGAGGAGCCTGTTGGCCTCCTGAGGGTGTGTGGTCAGCCTAGCGGAATGGTTCTGAAGCCCCTTAAAGCGGCGCGCCGGGCAGGTGACGAAGAGCATGACCCCTTGTGTCATCAGCCACTTAGGAATTGATTTGCGTCTTAGTGTTAGAATCTTGGAATTATTTATGTCCCTGTAACTATTTAATGTCCTTTGCACCATGAGGCTCTCCCATGGTGTTTGTAAATATATTTCTGTATATTTAATTTGCTCCCAGCACAACCGAAAGTGGCCAGGCATGCTAACGGGTGTGCAGCAGCATCATGAGGCTCATCACGTGGTGGGAAGGAAGGGAGGGAAGAACGTGGTGGTCCAGTGTGAAGGCAAAGACGCTTGTGTTTTCTTTATGTTGTTTCTGTGGACAAACAAGACAATCTACTTTTGGGTGTTTTTTGTTTGTTTGTTTGCAAATGGAAGGAAGCTTATTTTATTTTATTTTTGAAGGAAGCTTATTTTTGCATTTAATAGTTCCAATATGGACCATTGTCAGTTTGGTCCGGGGCATTTTTAAGGCTGAGGCAATCTTGGTGTTTCTCAATTTCCTGGTGGGATGATACTGCCTTTCATAGTTGGTGCCCGACTTGTGCGCATTTGAATTGACTCCTGGAGGCTGGATGGTTGAAACCCTCAAGCATTTGCTGGAACCTCTGGTGGTTTTTGATGGAGGCCTACACCGACGTCTGCAGAGAAGGTTTATCCTGGCCCCCATCTGGTCGATGCGGTGCGGTTTTTTTTTCTCTGATTCTCTCCTATCCTCCCGTCACACTGCCAGAGACATGGTTGGTGGGGGTGGCGGTGGGGGTACCTTTTCCCTTTCATACAGAGAGATTCCTGTCACAGGAGCCTGGAGATACTTGTCAGCGCCATATAAAGTTGGGGAAGGACAGGCAGTTACAGATTAAAACCTCATGACAGAAGTTCGATGTGAAGTAAAGAAAACAGATTTTTCACTCTGTGGGCAGCAGTCATTCAAGAAAGATGACCTTTGCCCACAGAGAGGCAAGAATGTAGTTGCCTGCCCCGTCTCAATATCCATGTCTTCCTTGGCAGCTTGAACCCAAGTGCCAGCGTGGACGGAGCCCAGCCTGGGTGCAGGGAAGCTGGGGCCCCAGCCTGGTTCTGGAGGTTTGGCTGTAGGAGGTGGATGGCGCCCCACGCCCACACCCCCTGGGCACCATCACTGACCCTTGGCTAAAGGCTCATGCCCGTGGGCAGGCATGGAGTGTGTCTGAGCCCGCCCCGTTGTTGGACGCGTCTTGAGAGGGCTTTGTGACTCAGCATTCCCATGGTGTTTGTAAATATATTTCTGTATATTTAATTTGCTCCCAGCACAACCGAAAGTGGCCAGGCATGCTAACGGTGTGCAGCAGCATCATGAGGCTCATCACGTGGTGGGAAGGAAGGGAGGGAAGAACGTGGTGGTCCAGTGTGAAGGCAAAGACGCTTGTGTTTTCTTTATGTTGTTTCTGTGGACAAACAAGACAATCTACTTTTGGGTGTTTTTTGTTTGTTTGTTTGCAAATGGAAGGAAGCTTATTTTATTTTATTTTTGAAGGAAGCTTATTTTTGCATTTAATAGTTCCAATATGGACCATTGTCAGTTTGGTCCGGGGCATTTTTAAGGCTGAGGCAATCTTGGTGTTTCTCAATTTCCTGGTGGGATGATACTGCCTTTCATAGTTGGTGCCCGACTTGTGCGCATTTGAATTGACTCCTGGAGGCTGGATGGTTGAAACCCTCAAGCATTTGCTGGAACCTCTGGTGGTTTTTGATGGAGGCCTACACCGACGTCTGCAGAGAAGGTTTATCCTGGCCCCCATCTGGTCGATGCGGTGCGGTTTTTTTTTCTCTGATTCTCTCCTATCCTCCCGTCACACTGCCAGAGACATGGTTGGTGGGGGTGGCGGTGGGGGTACCTTTTCCCTTTCATACAGAGAGATTCCTGTCACAGGAGCCTGGAGATACTTGTCAGCGCCATATAAAGTTGGGGAAGGACAGGCAGTTACAGATTAAAACCTCATGACAGAAGTTCGATGTGAAGTAAAGAAAACAGATTTTTCACTCTGTGGGCAGCAGTCATTCAAGAAAGATGACCTTTGCCCACAGAGAGGCAAGAATGTAGTTGCCTGCCCCGTCTCAATATCCATGTCTTCCTTGGCAGCTTGAACCCAAGTGCCAGCGTGGACGGAGCCCAGCCTGGGTGCAGGGAAGCTGGGGCCCCAGCCTGGTTCTGGAGGTTTGGCTGTAGGAGGTGGATGGCGCCCCACGCCCACACCCCCTGGGCACCATCACTGACCCTTGGCTAAAGGCTCATGCCCGTGGGCAGGCATGGAGTGTGTCTGAGCCCGCCCCGTTGTTGGACGCGTCTTGAGAGGGCTTTGTGACTCAGTTGAAAACATTCCTAGTCTTTTAATGTCTGCAGTTTCATCCGCCTTTCTGAGTGATTCAGTCTTGGGGCTAAGCCACAGGCGGCCTCCGAGGAGACAAGGCACTCTCTCCTTTGTCTGCACGTGTGGGAATTCCTCCTGGCAGCGATTGACCCTTGAGTCACCCCTCCACGTGTCACGTGTGTGTGGCCCAAGCTCACCTTTCCTTGTCGACTCACCTGGGCTTTTGGGGACGTGAGCCCTCGCCTCTTCCTGTGTTTAAGAGGCCGACCACGTTCCTCATCTCGAGCTGTGCAGGATTTTCTGTGGGTTGTTCTTAGAATCTGCCCTAACAGAGGAAGAGAGTGTGGAGACAACATGCGGCCACTTCAGTGATTCTGGGGGGCAGGGGCGACCTAGGTGGGGCCCGGGGTGCCACCCGTGTTCTCGACAAAGCAACCGCGAAGGCTTTGTGCCACGGCCCGGTTGTTGTTTTCTCCACATCTGGTTTACAGGAAAACATGACCCTAACCTGGTAGCAGAAGGGGACAACGCCTTCTCTGCTAAATGGATTGCGTCAAGCAAATAAAAAACTGCTTCCTGCTCTCGCGCCTGCCATCAGCCTGTGAGGTCTCCAGACCTGTTTCTAGCTGCTGGGGCAGTGTGCGGAGCCCGGGAGCACTCTCATCTTTCATCAGCATCTGCTCCCAGAACGAGCTAGGGGACAGCTGGTGGGGAGGGAGCATGGGCAGGCCTGGGAGGTGAGAGGAGGCAGGAGGGGCCCAGATCATCTGCCGTGGGCCTGGGAGAGCCCAGGACATGGTTACCCAGCCACCCTGCACTTGGTGAGCTACCGTCCTGTCCTCTTTGGGAAAGTGAGGTCTTGGGTTCTGGAATCCACTTGAGGGCAGGAGTCGAATGCGGGGACCCGCGTGCCTGGATGCTGCCGGGCTCTTCGTATGCATTTGGAACTTAAAGGTGTGGACAGGTGGCGCAGACCCAACACCCCCTGCCTCGAGCTGGGTAAACCTTCCTGGCTCTTTGTAAAATCTCGTTTCTCCTCTACTTGACAGATACCACTGAAATTGTAACTGGTTAGGAAGGTAATTAGAAATTTTTGTGGCTCTTTACATTTCTTTTCTTTAGAAACTGTCTGTGAAACAAAATACCCTCAATGTCTGTTGGATCTAGAAGAATTTCTCAAAGCCAAATGTTCGTTTAGCTTTTCTTCAAACCAGTAAATGGCGTTTATGTACATTTAGGTTTCAAACAGAGGGGTGAGTTCTGATCTATCTTTCCTTCTTTGATCTAGATTTTATGCTCATTCCATTTGGGTATCATTTCTCAACCTAGGGGATTTATTTTTTCCTTTCTTGTTTTCATTCTAGAAACATAAAAGTAAAGAAAAAAATTACCTGCAAGCCCACTGAGTGCAAGTCAGTGGCAACTTGCCTAGAATTAACTGTAGTTCATGGAGCCGTGAGTCATGTATCGTTTTCACAGGGTTAGTTTGTTGTCTGGTTTTTATGCCAAGACTTTAATTGGGGTGATGTACTATCTAGACACCCGGGCCTGTTATGCATTCTTTGGGTGGGATGCATTCTACACAAGGCCGAAAGCCTTCCTGAAGGGGTTAATAGCCTGGACTATAGTGAGCTACATCAGAACTTTCATGGTTCTAATTTAGAGTAGGACCTTGTCTCAAATGACCTTAATCAGCTTGGTTGGTGGGATTAGGGAGAGGCCCAAAGTTCTTTTCACCTTCGGGCCTCCGAAGAGAGAAGGCGTGGCACAGTTGATCGGACAGTGGTTTGTACGGGACTCAGTTCATCACCTGAAACGATCCAATCCGAGTCGTCTTCAGAGGCGGCTGCTGAAATCCAGTAGAAAGCTCCCTCTTTATCAGGAAAGCCACCCAAAGGGACAGTCGGGAAGCAAGGACAGCGAGGGGCCCGGTGCCCGTGCAGGCAGGGCCGGGTCTGACTGCTTCCCTCTGTGGGCCATTTTGCTTTCCTGCCTTTTCCAGAATCAACTTTGCCAGTTTCAAGACTGTTCTCCTCTCTGCAGGTGTGGGGATGGCATATATTCAGGGCTTGGAGGGAGACCTGGGTGGTCCAAGGGCTTTTGGGGCAGCTTGAGGGCTGGACGCCTATGCGCCCCCCTCCTCCCCAACCACCCTAGGACTGGCCCAGGCCCCTGAGGCCTAGCCTGCTTCCAGTTCTGTCCCTCTGTCACCCGTTTAAAAACGCGTCTTCAAACCCTGCCTCGGGATGAAATGGACGTGACATGGAGTAAACCAGTGCTTTTCCTAACTTGATCCTGTTGTGGTTCTGTCTATGAGGCTAGGGGTCGAAACTATTTGTATATGTTGAAATTTGTAGGGGTTCAGGAACCGTGGCAAAAACACTTAACTATTTATTACAGTATGACTGTACTTTTTCCTTTTCCCAAAGTAAGTAATTGCGTCTTTGTGTATTTTAAGACAAATAATATTCACTTCACCTTTGGTGCCTTCCGTGTGTCCGTCACAGAAACACTCTTGTCAATCATGGAATTGAAAAAAGATGTACATTTAGTTAAAATAAGATAACACTATTTTTGTAGCATGATTTTAGATTGTGTCCTTTCCATATTGTTTTCAGCAATGATGGTTTTGAGGTTCGGTCGTTTTCCCTTTAAACTTCATTATGCATTTTTAAAAGAGAAAAAATTACCCACCCCACCCGACCCCCCAGCTTTCCCTGTCTCTCCTCTGCTGCTTTCTCCCCAGCATCTCATTTCTGCTTATTTAAACAGTCTGAGAGAGTATAATTCTGTGAAATAGTTATTAATCACTATAGCTGCATTTGGCTTTTTTTCTTTTTTAACCCTTTGCTCAGTCTGAACAGCCACTGCTCGCCTCAGACAGTAAGAGGAAAGTGGTTCCATAAAAAAAAGAAAAGAACATTCTCGGTGCTCAGACGGCCCCCTTTTTGGGTCAGAAATGGTAAAACGCCTTCTTCTGGGGGCCGCCCTCCGTCTTGGCCAGCCTTCTGCTTCCCTCCACCTGTGGGAGGGTGCTGGGAGCCTGAGGATGGGGGGCACTCAGCTGGTCTCGGGTTCACCTTCCACTCAGATCTCAGGTTGGTTTGTGGATGCCCTGAGTAGGTCTTCGGCCCAAATCTCATAGATTACCTGCGGGGACAAGCTTGATAAAGTTCAGACACGGAGATGATACTTTTTGCTTTCCCACCCCTGCAGGACTGTTATGTCTTATTAAGAAAAATCTTGAGGAAATTAGCTGAGCCTGTTTAAAATGAAGGAATGAATTTATTAAAACATAAAGCTGTAGCATTTTTGTTTTTCTCCGCTTTGAAGGATCAGACAGAATGTGTCATTACTTTCTAACAAAGAAAGTTGAGTCAGATGGCTGATAATTCCCACGTGATTCCTCGGTACTTAGCACGGTGGTACTTGGGGGAGGGGCAATATTAATTTAATACCTACTACAGTTTGCTTCTTAAGTCTATTTCCTTTAACAGTGTAGATGCAGCTCAGTGAGATCTGAGGTGACGTGTTTGGTGACTTTGGTTTATGCTGTTGGTCGGTCCGAGCTCCCATCCTGGCATCTGAACCTGGTGTGGATGAGCTGGGGTGGGCACTGCCTGGATCTCACCAGCTCTAGGGTTTGGCTATCTATTCAGAGTGGCGTGGGGGCCCCAAAGCCCTCGCGCCTATTGGTCTGTCCCTGACAGCCTGCAAAGCCTCGTGCTGCCCTCAGTTTCCCCTTCTTTCTTTTGAAGGACCAATTTTTCACGGTACTTGTCCTGATGGTTTTCATAGTGTTCAAATCTGTATTTTTGTATGTAGAGGGAAATAATTTTCTCAACACTAATCGCTAATAAATATTGTATTAAATTGTCATGAAGGAGTTCTTGTTTAATAAACAGACACGTAAAAACAGTATCGTCTCTTTCTTCACTCGGCCTTGCCTCCCGCCCCTCCCACGGCTGCAGCCCGAATCCTGAAGCAGGCCGGTGAGTTGGGGTCAAATAGCCACAGTGAGGGTGAGGACTCTCTGGCGTCCCTTGGCTGGGGCTGGCAAGGTGGCGCGAGCCCCGAGTGGCCCGTCAGCCTCTACAGGTTCTACGTGGATACATGTTTTCAGAACACACTGTGTGTGAACAGCTGAGGCGGAATGCTCCGATCTTTCCCGCCTGGGCCCAAACATGAACTTACCCTGGGATGTGAGCCTAACAAGAGGCTGGGGCGGCCTGGGCAAGTCACCGAACCTTCTGTCAGTTTCCTGGCCTGTGAAAGAGGATCGTGTGAGCAGGAAGGAGCCCTGGCGAAGCCGCCTGGCGGGGAGCGAGCACCGCTGCTGTCACCTGGAGCTGCAGGATCCACCCAGCGCATGGCATCTGACAGCGCTGCTCTGGGTGTGTGAGCTTTTTTTTTTTTTTCCAAACACACATACTCCAAGCAGGAAGTAAGTCTGGTTTAATCCATGAAGCCTTTTTTTCAGGGTAGGAGATTCACATGCAAGAGAAGGAAAAAAAAAAAAGGCTACAAATGCCCAAAACATGGGTCCAGAACACTGGCTCATTCACAAGGCCTCTTGGGTCACAGGAAATGCCACTTAAGCTGCTGATTTTGTGTGGAAAAAAAAATCATATATAAAGTTATAAAATGCCACTGAAGATACATGCACAGCATAAGGTCCTTAGGTGAAGACAGAAGGCACGTCTCGCCCCTCGTGAGGGTCGGGTGTCCAGAAGCCCGTTGTCCTGAGGGCCTGGGAGCTGCTCACCTGGGGACAGCCCCGGGGAAAGAGGGTTTGGCTGGGCCTGCCCAGCAGTCCGGGGCGCCGTTGCTGCCTCTTGTCATTTGGCACTCTGGATCTTCCGGACCTGGTAAGTTCACCTGAGCTCTCCTTGGAAACAGTCTCGAACCCAGAACAGGCACGTCACCTGAAGAAGACACGGTCTCCAAGAGTGTGTGGTGTCCCTGACCGGCATGGGGACCCACCTCCGAGGTCACAAGGCGGAGGCCCGTTTTCTCCTGCTTCAAGAATAAAGAGCCAACGGTCTCCGTGAGCAAAAGCATCTTGGCAGGATCTTGTTTAATAAACAGACACGTAAAAACAGTATCGTCTCTTTCTTCACTCGGCCTTCTACGTGGATACAGGGGGTTTTCAGAGGGTGAGGACTCTCTGGCGCCCTTGGCTGGGGCTGGCAAGGTGGCGCGAGCCCAGGGGCCCTCAGCCTCTACAGGTTCTACGTGGATACATGTTTTCAGAACACACTGTGTGTGAACAGCTGAGGCGGAATGCTCCGATCTTTCCCGCCTGGGCCCAAACATGAACTTACCCTGGGATGTGAGCCTAACAAGAGGCTGGGGCGGCCTGGGCAAGTCACCGAACCTTCTGTCAGTTTCCTGGCCTGTGAAAGAGGATCGTGTGAGCAGGAAGGAGCCCTGGCGAAGCCGCCTGGCGGGGAGCGAGCACCGCTGCTGTCACCTGGAGCTGCAGGATCCACCCAGCGCATGGCATCTGACAGCGCTGCTCTGGGTGTGTGAGCTTTTTTTTTTTTTTCCAAACACACATACTCCAAGCAGGAAGTAAGTCTGGTTTAATCCATGAAGCCTTTTTTTCAGGGTAGGAGATTCACATGCAAGAGAAGGAAAAAAAAAAAAGGCTACAAATGCCCAAAACATGGGTCCAGAACACTGGCTCATTCACAAGGCCTCTTGGGTCACAGGAAATGCCACTTAAGCTGCTGATTTTGTGTGGAAAAAAAAATCATATATAAAGTTATAAAATGCCACTGAAGATACATGCACAGCATAAGGTCCTTAGGTGAAGACAGAAGGCACGTCTCGCCCCTCGTGAGGGTCGGGTGTCCAGAAGCCCGTTGTCCTGAGGGCCTGGGAGCTGCTCACCTGGGGACAGCCCCGGGGAAAGAGGGTTTGGCTGGGCCTGCCCAGCAGTCCGGGGCGCCGTTGCTGCCTCTTGTCATTTGGCACTCTGGATCTTCCGGACCTGGTAAGTTCACCTGAGCTCTCCTTGGAAACAGTCTCGAACCCAGAACAGGCACGTCACCTGAAGAAGACACGGTCTCCAAGAGTGTGTGGTGTCCCTGACCGGCATGGGGACCCACTCCCTCCGAGGTCACAAGGCGGAGGCCCGTTTTCTCCCTGCTTCAAGAATAAAGAGCCAACTGGTGCTCCGTGAGCAAAAGCATCTTGGCAGGATCAGTCTCCACGAAGTGTGAAGCTGAGCAGGGGCTCCAGCCACAGTCAGAAACCACAGGGGCCCAGGGCTTGGCCCTGCGGCGCTTTGTCTTGTCGCCCCCACCCCCGTTGCAGCGTGAAGTGCTCCCCGTGATGGGGGAACAAGGCTGCATCTGCTTTGTCCCCTTGTGCTTATTTTTGGCAGAGAGGTTAAAGGACTTAAGGTCAGTGGTGCAGAAATGAGAAAGGGCGGAATATTCACAGCGCCCTCAGGAGCAGAAAGGTTGGATAGTGCTAAGCCAAGGGGTGCCCCGGGCTCAGGCCTGTCGCCGGGGGCTGCGAGGAGGCCCGCTCCGTCGGCAGCTCTCACTGCGGCCTGAGGAATAACGCCTCCCTCCCAACACACTTCCCTGGCCGTGGCCGGCCAGCCTGGTCAGGGGTGCGGGAGCGGAGGCCGCCGTGGCTCAGGCTGCCAGGGCCGGGCGGGTCTTCAGTCAGAGTCAGAGTCGGAATTCTCTTCTGAAAGGAAAGCAAAGAGGATGCTTGGCAGGAGTTCTGGGGGCCAGGGGTGCCCGGCAGTGGTTTCCGGGGAGGCGCTGAGCTGGAACCCCGGGTTCAGGGCACACCAGGTGATGGTGCTGTTGGTGGTATCTGCTTGGCGTGAGGACCACCGAGTGCCTGGGGCCTCCAAGCTGCCGCCGGGTGGAGGTGGGCAGCCCAGGGGCCCCTTCCTCTGGGGCACCAGGCCCGCCCCAACCTGCCTGGCGGTTCTCACTGCAGGCGTCAGGGCTGTGTATCTGTCCCTCAACCTGCAGTTGGGCAGGTCAAGGCAGGGCTTGGCTGTTGTCCAAAAACTAACATACTGGCAAAGCAGGAAGCTTGTTTCTAGCCATTTCAGTTTCTCTCTCCCCTGCCCCAGGAGTTTCAATGTCACCTGCCTGCAGAGAGCAGGCCCTCAGTGGAGAAAACGCCAACTCCAGGACAGGGCCAGCAGGCCCTGCGAAAGTCCCCCTTGTCTTCCCGTCCAGCCGTGTCACTGCTGACCCTCACAGGGCACGACCACCTGTTCCAGGGAAACTTTCCCTTGGACGGGAGTGCTGACCCTTTACGCTTGTGTCCTCCCCCAACCTGCCCCGCTTCTGCCTGCACACTCCTAGACGTCCAGCAAAACCCAGCTCTACGGTCACCTCCACCGACTCTGAGCCAGCACGTAGGGCGGTCGCTCCCTCAGCGGGGTCCTCCCCGTCGCTCGTTTTGCTGTTATAGTTGCCATCTACTCTGGGTTCTTCTTCCCCAGCTACCCGCCCGTTCGTGCACACCTCCCCTCTGGCTCTGGGTCTAATTCCTGTCTGGGTCTAATCCTGTCTGGGCTGAAATCCCCGAGGGCAGGTGGCAGGCTGTGCCCATCTGCACATCCCTAGGGCCGAGCCCGTGGCAGCCTCAGCAGGTGTCTGGGTCAACAGATGCCAACAGAAGGCCCAGGAGGGATCAGGGGACACCAGGCCGGGGAGAGCGTTCAGCTGAGTCAAATACCCGCTTTACTCCGTGGCAGGGAGATGCCATCGGCCTCTCCTTTTAAAGCCCGCCTGGCGGCGTGGAGAGGGCCGGGCAGGTAGACAGCCTGGGCCCTCCATCCCAGGTCAGCCCCTGGGCTTCCCGGCATTTCTGTGTCAGGAGCCTCCAGTGCCTCTGCAAGCGCCGTCCCTCTGGGCAGGGACCTCTGCCTCCTGGGCAGGAGAGCCCCGGGCTGTGGCTGAGGAAGCCCTGCGGGACATCACATGCTCCAAACCGGCTTTGGTCCCTCCACACGCGTCCCTCCAGGGCTGTGCCCTACGCCCTGCCCTGTGCTGAGCACCTGCCCCCTGAAGATGGGACATTTTGGTCTGGCTGCTGTCACGGATGGAAAAACCAGCCATCCAGCTTGTTTATTTCAGTGGCACGACAGGCAATGTGAGCTGAAAGGAGAGCTGGAGGGGGCCAGAAAGAGTGTGGCGCTTTCCCTGGATGTCAACACTATCCTCGGATCTAAACCAGCCCGAGCCGGCCTGGGTCTGCTGGGTGCCGCACGTAAGGACGAGAGCTCGGTTTTGCAGACCTTTAAGCCCGGGGCGGGCGAGGCCGGAGAGTGGGGGGCTGCTCTGGCACCGGCGGCCCTTCTGCCGCCCAGTACCTGGCGCCCAGGGAGTTGAAGGGGAGCAACCGGTCTGGTGAGGAAGAGGTGCTGGGCGTGCCCCCACCTGCCCTCCCTGCAGAGGCTGCAGGACGCCCTGGAGAACCCCAGGCTCCCCAGAGGGGGCCCGTTTGATGATCAGTGCTGCCTGAAGAGCTACGAGAATCAGGCTGTGAACACACTTTCTGCCCGTGGGGAGAGAGACAGTGTCTTACTCCAGCCTCTAGCTAGCCAGGTGCCCCCAGAGGAGGGCAGGGGCCCCCCACAAACGGTCCCAGGTGATGCGCCGGGGTCCCTGGTGGAACCCTCAGGGTGACGACCCACCTTCCGCCTTGTCAGCTGTGGTCTCATGTGCCGAGTCCCCTTGTTTGAGGAATTTGGCCACATCGTTAAAGATCAGGTAGAAGTCAATGGCAAACACGATGGTGGCAAAGAAGCCAAACACCTGTGGGACAGAGAAGCGGGCTGGGGAGCCTGGGCGTGGGGAAGGCCACCCCGAGCAGCTGCCTTCCCCCATTCCCATAGGCAGGCAGTGCAGACTGGTGGGCATAGAGCCCTCCCATTTATCACAGATAGGAAATCAAGCTGTTAATTTGGTTTGGCAAAGAGCCCTTCCAAATTCTGGGCAGGGGAAGTCTCCAGTCAGAGGACTGTGGAGTCGCTGAGATCCACGTGAGAGCCCGAGGTGCCTCAGCAGAGGCAGAACGTCCCCAAGGAGCCAAGAGGGGCACCCACGTAGGAGTGGGTGGACTCGAGTGGGCCGTCACCGGGCACCCCTGTCCTCCAGGCTACTCACGCCGGCTGCTTTGGAAGCCCCGTCCGGGTATTTGGCCACAGCAGTGATGGAGATGGCAAAATAGATGAGGGCCGCCGTGACACAGCGGAGGAAGTCCTGGGGAGAGAGGGGCGCGGTCGCACGGCCTTGAGCTCCCTGGCATGGGGCACAGCACAGGAAGGCGGCCACTGGGAGCCAAGGTCGAAGAGGGTCGCAGAGGGGGGCTGGGTGCCAAGAATAGGGCCGGAATCCCACTTCCGTTCCAGGGCACGCACCTGGCCCCCAGTGCAGGATCTGTGCGTCCCCCCTTCCTGGCCCCACCTGCACGCCCTGGTTCTCCTCCGACCTCCGGCTGCCCCTGTCCAGTGCCTCCCGCTTGCCATCCTCTGCCAGGTGGGCAACAGGGTACGGAGCAGGCTGCAGCCTGCCCTGTGGCCTGGCCCGGATGCAGATTGAACCTTGTCACCGGCTCTCTCTGGCTCTTCGATAGCAAGATCTGGTCCTGGGCCTTGCTTTGCCACATGCTTGTGGCAGGTGCATTTATGTAACCAGGGTTTCTGCCCACTGTTCCTTAAAACGGGAACCAGAGACCAGATTTGCAGTGTAGCCTTTGCTGTGCCTTCTCTCTGACTCATTTCATTCAGCAAAGTCCAGGGGGGTTTCTGGCCTTCCCAGGTGATCAAAATGAGTTGTCAGATGGCTGAGACCTGGGGGGAGCCCTGGAAGTCCTCAGTTAACCTGCCTTGCCCCACCTGGAAATGGTTAGAATTCCTGTGGCGGAGGCTCATTCTGACAGACCCAGCTGGGCGCACCAGCGCCCCCTAATGGCCAAGGGTGAGGATGCCCTCTGGGTTCGCAGCCTCATAAAGGCATGCTGGAGACCCCCGAGGCAGGCAGCCTGCTCTGGGTTCAGTGGCTGCTCTTGGTAAGGCCTGAATCATCTGAGGCCAGGGCTACCCAACAGGTTCCAACCAACTGCAAACCTCCAGCGCACTGAAGGAAGGATAAGGGGCCGAAACGCACACATCTCTGTGATGGCCCGCCAGCCCCTTCCTCCTGCGGCCCCAGCCCTCACCATCATGGGCCAGCACAAGCCCTGCCACTTGTCATTCAGCTGCATGGCATCCGCAAAGAGGAAGCAGAGGGCCAGCAGGAACTCCAGCAGGGGCGCCGTGAGGAAGGCAGAGGCTGCCGAGGCCACATAGCAGACGAAGATGATGAACGAGAGACCCTGGGGAGGAGGAGGCAGACATCAGGGCCGGTGCCCAGCCCCCGCGTGCAGGCAGGAACACAGGCGGCTCCAGCAGCCGCGGGATTAGAAGGCCACCAGACCCACACCTGTGCTGCCCCCAGTGCCTCTGGGCATGACCCTGCACCCTGACCTCAGGCTAGCTCCCTGCCAAGGCGACCTCCTGGGGCTGCCCCACCCGCCTGAGGCTCTTTGGCAGAATCCACCCCACAGGGGAGGAAACTCAAAACGACTCTATCTCTAAGGCAGTTCACTAAGCAGCACCCAAAATGTGTGCTTTTCAATGAATGAAAAATTTACGTGAGAAACAGGACACAAATCTGCCACTTTAGTTCATGAAAGCATGCTGAAGGACTCAGAGGTGAGATGTACGGATGTTTGCAAGTTACTCCGGGTGCACCACACATGAAATGGATTGGACTTCCCTGCTGGTACAGTGGATAAGAATCTGCTGGCCAATGCAGGGGACACGGGTTTGATCCCTGGTCCAAGAAGATTCCATGTGTCAAGGAGCAACCAAGCTTGCGCGCCACACTTACCAAGCCTGCATGCTGCAACTACTGAAGCCCGTGTGCCTAAAGCCCGTGCTCTGCAACAAGAGAAACCCACGCACCGCAATGGAGAGAAATCCCTGCTCGTCACATCTAGAGAAAGCTGTGAGCAGCAACGAAGCCCCAGCACATCCAAACCTAAACATGAATTATAAAAACTTTAAAAATAAAATGGGCTGATGGACAGAGAGACCTATGAGAGAGGAAGTAGCAATGTGTTAACAACTGTGTGATCGAGGTGGTAGGTATGTGTTTTTTCTGTGCCAGTGTTCATAATAAGGCAAAACAGGAGAGGGGGTGTTCACTGACACTTCACACCTTACTGCATCCCTGGTCCGGCCTTTGTGAAAGGTGGCGCGAGGTGTAATGAGGAACTGATTCAGCATTCAAGTGTTTTCTGCAGCCCTGGCAACGGATGCTGGAGGATGCCAAGGCCCGGGTTAGTTCTGCAGACCGTGCCCTCCGCAGGGCAGCGGGGCTGTTTGCTGGGCCAGTGCCCGTGGAGGCCTGTGGTGGGTGCTCCTCAGCACCACCCATGCACCCAGGACCGTCCACAGCCCACTCTGCAGGTGAGAAGGGTGAGGCTGAGAGAGAGGAAGTGGTTTGCTCCGTGTCATGCAGCTCATAAAAGGGATCAGCATTTGAACTTGGGTCTGGTGGACTCCATATCTGGAGTCCGTAAGCAGTCCTGCTCTGTGGTTGCTGGCCTTTATGTGTCCTGGTTTTGGTCACTCTGTCTGGGTTTGAGCCATATTCATGGCTGAGGAGCTCCGAGGGGGGGGCCAGGCTCCAAAGGGATGACACCCCCATGTCACAGGGGGCACTGTGGTGACTTCAAAAGAATGAGCTGCAGAGCACCCACATCAGCTCTGAACTTGACAATGGGGGAGGCTGAGCCCAACTTGCACAGGTGGAAACTACGGCACTGAGATGGGCTGAGAGGCTGCGCGGTGCCTCCCAGGAAAGCAAGGCCACGGGACTCCGACCCAGCCCTGTCCTCTGCTTCCTGTGTCAAAGGCTGTTCTGTGGTCCTCCTTTTCCTGCCTCCTACCCCCAAAGTCTGACTCTGGGGATCCCCCTCTTGATTCTGTTCCTCATTCCCTGATTCCTAGTAGCAACTTCCTCCCTTTCTGCCCACGTCAGCCTCGGCCTGGGGGCAGCCAGAGGTGACCTGAGGAGGCAGGTGGGACCTCCACGGGCTCACCCTGCGTCTTCTGTGCCCACCCCTCATTCAGCCTGCCTCCCCACTTCATCCACCCAGACCTATTCTTGGTGCCCAGCTTTACCACGGGCCTCCTCTGCACTCTGGCCAGCAGCCTCTCCACCCACGAGGAGGGCCTAAACAGAGTATGGTTGGGGTTCCCTCAGTGGACGGTGGACTCTCTCCACAAAAGTGGCTCCCGTCCCTCTCAAAAAGGCCCACTTGGTGGTGACTCCTTGCAGTAGGGGCTGAGTCCTGGCCCTGCCTGGTGACCTCTGGGTTGACCCCCGAGGCAGAGGAGATGGTAGGACCGCCACCTGCCATCTGCTGGAGCAGAAGAGAGGAGAGGTGGGGGCAGAGGCCTCCTCCCTTTTATCCCTGCTGTTCCCATCCACGCTGTCACCCTGCCGCAACTGCCCCAGGTTAAATCCCCTAGAGGCTCGGACCTCTACTGTCTTGTCTGCAAAGTGGGAACAATGATGTAGGTTATCAAATTGCTGGAGACCCAAGCAGCAAGGCTCCCGTCTCATCCCGCCTTCGCTCTGCTGGGCGTCTTCCTCCCTTCCCTCCACACTGGCCCAGCACCAACTTCCAACCCCACAGGCCGACAGTGCGAAGGGCTTTCGGAGTGCCCCGAAGAAGACAAAGGCCTGACGGGCCTGGGTGAGGGGTGCTGGAAGGAGGAAGAAGCTCAGCGGGGGCGGGGTCCCAGCGAGGGAGGGGAGGAGGAAGGATGAAGTCATCCCGCCCGGCCGCCCCTCCGCAGTCTGGGTGGGGATAGGCTCCTTACATGACTCCCACCGTGTGGCCCGGGCCTCACCCAATCCCGGGGCTCCCCTCCTCCCAGTTGGCGGGACTCCGCTCTGGCTTCCGCCCAGCAGCTCGAGGGGGCCGGTCCTCCCTGCGCCCGAGGAAGCGGGCCAAGGCGCAGAGGGCCGACCCTGGGTCGCAAAGGGCCCATGCCTCTCTGGTCCGGCCGCGGCATGGCGGGAGACTTTGCAGAGAGGGATGCCCGCGATGGAGACCAGCAGATGAGGGGACGCAGCCCGTCCTAAGGGCCCAGAGAGGGCGGATACGCCGGGGCTGAGGGCAGGTGGGACCTCCACGGCTCACCCTCGCCTTCTGTGCCCACCCCTCATTCAGCCTGCCTCCCCACTTCATCCACCCAGACCTATTCTTGGTGCCCAGCTTTACCACGGGCCTCCTCTGCACTCTGGCCAGCAGCCTCTCCACCCACGAGGAGGGCCTAAACAGAGTATGGTTGGGGTTCCCTCAGTGGACGGTGGACTCTCCACAAAAGTGGCTCCCGTCCCTCTCAAAAAGGCCCACTTGGTGGTGACTCCTTGCAGTAGGGGCTGAGTCCTGGCCCTGCCTGGTGACCTCTGGGTTGACCCCCGAGGCAGAGGAGATGGTAGGACCGCCACCTGCCATCTGCTGGAGCAGAAGAGAGGAGAGGTGGGGGCAGAGGCCTCCTCCCTTTTATCCCTGCTGTTCCCATCCACGCTGTCACCCTGCCGCAACTGCCCCAGGTTAAATCCCCTAGAGGCTCGGACCTCTACTGTCTTGTCTGCAAAGTGGGAACAATGATGTAGGTTATCAAATTGCTGGAGACCCAAGCAGCAAGGCTCCCGTCTCATCCCGCCTTCGCTCTGCTGGGCGTCTTCCTCCCTTCCCTCCACACTGGCCCAGCACCAACTTCCAACCCCACAGGCCGACAGTGCGAAGGGCTTTCGGAGTGCCCCGAAGAAGACAAAGGCCTGACGGGCCTGGGTGAGGGGTGCTGGAAGGAGGAAGAAGCTCAGCGGGGGCGGGGTCCCAGCGAGGGAGGGGAGGAGGAAGGATGAAGTCATCCCGCCCGGCCGCCCCTCCGCAGTCTGGGTGGGGATAGGCTCCTTACATGACTCCCACCGTGTGGCCCGGGCCTCACCCAATCCCGGGGCTCCCCTCCTCCCAGTTGGCGGGACTCCGCTCTGGCTTCCGCCCAGCAGCTCGAGGGGGCCGGTCCTCCCTGCGCCCGAGGAAGCGGGCCAAGGCGCAGAGGGCCGACCCTGGGTCGCAAAGGGCCCATGCCTCTCTGGTCCGGCCGCGGCATGGCGGGAGACTTTGCAGAGAGGGATGCCCGCGATGGAGACCAGCAGATGAGGGGACGCAGCCCGTCCTAAGGGCCCAGAGAGGGCGGATACGCCGGAGGTCACAGAGCGCCGGGTTGGGCTCCCAGGGGTCCCGCTTACGCGTCCGTGAGCCCCTTCCCCGGGCTCCCCGGCGGCCCCCGCCTCGCCTCCGGTCCGCGCATCAGCTTCAGCGAGCCCGTCCCAAACGGGGCAAGTCTGCCCAACTCAGCCCAACTTCGCGGGGCTGCGAGGGGCGCCGGCGGGCGGGGCGTCGGGCCCCGGGCGTGCAGACGGCGGCGCCCCCAGCCCCACGGCCGGGGGCTGCAGGCGGGAGCGGGGCCCGGGGACGCCGCACTCACCGTCTCCGCCAGCAGGAGGCGGCCTTTGAGCGAGCAGAGGAAGGCGCGCGCCGGCAGCAGGGCGCGGAGCCCCGGAAGGGCCGCGCTGGGCTGGGAGCGACCCGCGGGCTCGGGGTCCGGATCGGGCTCCGGGTCTGGGGGCCACATGGCGTCGGCGGCCGGTGCCGAGGCTCGGCCTCGCTCCCTCTCGCCCAGCGCCCGGGGAGGGAAGCGGAAACCCCGGCTGTGCGGAAGGAGAATGCGGCCGGCCTCGCTGGGCGCGGGGGCGCATCCCTGCCGCCCCGCCCCCGCCCCGCCCCTCCCCTCCTCCCTCCTCCCCTCCGGCCCCCTCCTCTCCTCTCTCCCCTCTTCCGCCCGCCTTCCTCCTCCGCCGCCCCTCCTCCCCTTCTTCCCCCAACATCGGCTGCGCGTGCTGGCACCGACGCTGACCTGCGGCTTCCTCGGACCCCCGGATTCTCCCCTTGCCCTTGTCCTGTTTGCTGGAGACCTGCTTATTGCCGCCCCCGAAAACCCCGTCGGAGCTCCCACCTGCCTCTCCTTGCCCAGAAGATGGTCTCGCTTTCGCTGTCTCCCGTCTAACTTCCTGCTCGTGCAGGAGCCGGTCCTCCTTCAAACAGCCAGGCCTCTCTGTCTTCAGGCGGCTTTGACCCGCGGACACCTCCCTCGCTCCCGAGGCGGGCCAAGGGGGGCCACCTGGGTCGCAAAGGGCCCATGCCTCTCTGGTCCGGCCGCGGCATGGCGGGAGACTTTGCAGAGAGGGATGCCCGCGATGGAGACCAGCAGATGAGGGGACGCAGCCCGTCCTAAGGGCCCAGAGAGGGCGGATACGCCGGAGGTCACAGAGCGCCGGGTTGGGCTCCCAGGGGTCCCGCTTACGCGTCCGTGAGCCCCTTCCCCGGGCTCCCCGGCGGCCCCCGCCTCGCCTCCGGTCCGCGCATCAGCTTCAGCGAGCCCGTCCCAAACGGGGCAAGTCTGCCCAACTCAGCCCAACTTCGCGGGGCTGCGAGGGGCGCCGGCGGGCGGGGCGTCGGGCCCCGGGCGTGCAGACGGCGGCGCCCCCAGCCCCACGGCCGGGGGCTGCAGGCGGGAGCGGGGCCCGGGGACGCCGCACTCACCGTCTCCGCCAGCAGGAGGCGGCCTTTGAGCGAGCAGAGGAAGGCGCGCGCCGGCAGCAGGGCGCGGAGCCCCGGAAGGGCCGCGCTGGGCTGGGAGCGACCCGCGGGCTCGGGGTCCGGATCGGGCTCCGGGTCTGGGGGCCACATGGCGTCGGCGGCCGGTGCCGAGGCTCGGCCTCGCTCCCTCTCGCCCAGCGCCCGGGGAGGGAAGCGGAAACCCCGGCTGTGCGGAAGGAGAATGCGGCCGGCCTCGCTGGGCGCGGGGGCGCATCCCTGCCGCCCCGCCCCCGCCCCGCCCCTCCCCTCCTGCCCCCCACCCCTCCGGCCCCCTCCTCTCCTCTCTCCCCTCTTCCGCCCGCCTTCCTCCTCCGCCGCCCCTCCTCCCCTTCTTCCCCCAACATCGGCTGCGCGTGCTGGCACCGACGCTGACCTGCGGCTTCCTCGGACCCCCGGATTCTCCCCTTGCCCTTGTCCTGTTTGCTGGAGACCTGCTTATTGCCGCCCCCGAAAACCCCGTCGGAGCTCCCACCTGCCTCTCCTTGCCCAGAAGATGGTCTCGCTTTCGCTGTCTCCCGTCTAACTTCCTGCTCGTGCAGGAGCCGGTGCTCCTTCAAACAGCCAGGCCTCTCTCCTGTCTTCAGGCGGCTTTGACCCCGCGGACAGCTCCCTGTCCCGGTCCCTCGCCCTCCCCTGGCCACCCCACCCATCTTTGGCCAGCCCAGCCTCCTGGAGTTTCTTCCTTGACTGCCCAGTCCTTGATTCATCCCCCCACCCCCATCTTCATCCTGGGAGCATTCCCAGACCTGGACCTCAGAGCCCAGCCCCTACGCAACACACACTTATCTCCGTGGAGTTCAGTGTGACCAGAACCCAGCGCCATGACATTCTTCCTGTGCCTGAGCCTCGGTGAGGGGCACTGCCAGTTGTCTTTCCACCCACAAGAGAGAGACCCGTCGGTCACTGGGACCCGCCCATCTTCACCTCCTCAAGCTTTCCTGGATCACCGCAGCAGCCTTCTTTAGACCTCAGACGACTCCTGTCTCCAGTTCCTGGGCTGTTGTGAGGGTTTCCTTAAGAGGCCTCTCTGCTGTGTCTCTTGGCAGCCAGAGGGATGCTGAAGTCCTCCCTCACAGTCGCCTCCTTTCTCCGCACCTGCAGAAACCTTGGGAGCTTCCTATCTGGCTCAGGGTCTTGGTATAGAGAGTAAAAACAACCCCTTGCTACACTTTCCTCTGTCTCTCCCACGTCTAGAGCCTCGGATCTCGCCCACGGTGCTTCTTGCCGAGGGGCCTTTGTACCTGCTGACCCCTGTGCCTGGGATCAGAAAGCAAGGAAGAGAAATGTTATCTGATTGTTAGTTGCTCAGTCATGTCCAACTCGTTGCAACCCCATGAGACTGTAGCCTAGCAGGCTCCTCTGCCCATGGAGTTCTCCAGGCAAGAAGACTGGAGTGGGTTGCCATTTGCTTCTCAAGAGCTTATTCTTTACCCTGGGATCGAACCCAGCTCTCTTGCATTGCAGGCAGATTCTTTAGTTATCCTATTAACTCCTCTTTCTTCTTTTGTGATCATAACTGCCTTGTCGTGTTCTCAGAGGAGACTTCCCCGAACTTCCCAGATAAGTAACAGCCCTTATTTATTCATTCGACATCAGCGCTCGACGCCCAAGAGGCAGGGAAATCCCTGCTTTGTTTGGGACGAGGGTGGGTGGGGAGAACACTAAAGGTGTCCAGGGAATCCCAAGTTAAGATGATTCTTGGTAAAAAAAAAAAAAAAAAAAAAAACCTGTATGGCTGGTTCACAGTGTAGCCAGGCAGCTCTGTGTGGAAGAAAGGACTGAGCTAAGCACTGGGGAACTGGGGAGAAGATGATTCAGAGAAGGGGAGGAGCCAGACTGTGGAGGACCAGGCCCTGGTGTTTGGATTTTACTCCAACTCCTCTGGGAGGAGGCCAGATGAAGATGAGACTAGAGGATGACTTGGTTCTCATGTGTGGTGATTAAAACACGACTCAGCAGTAACTCACTAAGAAGAAAACAAGCCCGTTTAAAAATGGGCCAAAGATGAACAGACAATTCAGGAAAGATATATGAACACTCAAGTGAGAGGAGACGCCTTAGGATGAACGCCACTCCTGTCTCCAGTTCCTGGGCTGTTGTGAGGGTTTCCTTAAGAGGCCTCTCTGCTGTGTCTCTTGGCAGCCAGAGGGATGCTGAAGTCCTCCCTCACAGTCGCCTCCTTTCTCCGCACCTGCAGAAACCTTGGGAGCTTCCTATCTGGCTCAGGGTCTTGGTATAGAGAGTAAAAACAACCCCTTGCTACACTTTCCTCTGTCTCTCCCACGTCTAGAGCCTCGGATCTCGCCCACGGTGCTTCTTGCCGAGGGGCCTTTGTACCTGCTGACCCCTGTGCCTGGGATCAGAAAGCAAGGAAGAGAAATGTTATCTGATTGTTAGTTGCTCAGTCATGTCCAACTCGTTGCAACCCCATGAGACTGTAGCCTAGCAGGCTCCTCTGCCCATGGAGTTCTCCAGGCAAGAAGACTGGAGTGGGTTGCCATTTGCTTCTCAAGAGCTTATTCTTTACCCTGGGATCGAACCCAGCTCTCTTGCATTGCAGGCAGATTCTTTAGTTATCCTATTAACTCCTCTTTCTTCTTTTGTGATCATAACTGCCTTGTCGTGTTCTCAGAGGAGACTTCCCCGAACTTCCCAGATAAGTAACAGCCCTTATTTATTCATTCGACATCAGCGCTCGACGCCCAAGAGGCAGGGAAATCCCTGCTTTGTTTGGGACGAGGGTGGGTGGGGAGAACACTAAAGGTGTCCAGGGAATCCCAAGTTAAGATGATTCTTGGTAAAAAAAAAAAAAAAAAAAAAAAACCTGTATGGCTGGTTCACAGTGTAGCCAGGCAGCTCTGTGTGGAAGAAAGGACTGAGCTAAGCACTGGGGAACTGGGGAGAAGATGATTCAGAGAAGGGGAGGAGCCAGACTGTGGAGGACCAGGCCCTGGTGTTTGGATTTTACTCCAACTCCTCTGGGAGGAGGCCAGATGAAGATGAGACTAGAGGATGACTTGGTTCTCATGTGTGGTGATTAAAACACGACTCAGCAGTAACTCACTAAGAAGAAAACAAGCCCGTTTAAAAATGGGCCAAAGATGAACAGACAATTCAGGAAAGATATATGAACACTCAAGAAGCAAATGAAAAGATGTTCAATGTCATTAGACGTCTTGGAATGGGAATGAACGCCACAGTGAGGTCTCATTGTGCTATCCACCTATCAAAATGACTTTGTAAAAGGGGATCCTGCTGTTTAAGGGCTGGTGAGGATGTGGAGCAGCTGGCCCTCTAGACACAACTCACAGGGGTGAACATGGTTGCCGCCATTTTGGAAGACAGTTTGGCAGTTTCTTAACAAGTGAAACAGGAATAGATAAAGAAAGCGTGGTACCTATAGGCAATGGAATACTACTCAGCCATAAGAAAGAATGGACTAATGCCATTTGTATCAACATGGGTGGACCCAGAAATGATCAGAGTAAACAAAGTAAGTCAGAAAGAGACAGACAAATACCATATGATATCACTTACGTGTGGAATGTAAAATGTGGCACAAATGAACTTACCTACAAAACAGAAGAGACTCAGAGACCAGACTGGTGGTTGCCCAGCAGGTGGAGGAGGGATGGATTGGAAGGGTGGGATTAGCAGATGCAAACTATTAGACATAGAATGGATCAGCAAGAGGGTCCAACTGTATAGCCCAGAGAATTCTATTCAGTATCCTTTAATAAAGTAGAATGGAAAAGAATGCATATGTATAACTGAATCACTTTCCTAAACAGCAGAAGGTAACACAACATTGTAAAATATTTTTCTTCAATTAAAAAAAGAAAAAAAAGGTTAAACAGAGACCTACCCTATGACTCAGCCATTTTGCTCCTAGGTGTTTACCTATGAGAAATGAAACCACACGACTCTACAAAGGCTTGTAGACGGATGTTTGTATATAGTAGTCCTGTCTTTACTAGCCCCCGCTGGAAATCACCCATGGTCCATCAACAGGTAAAGGGAGAAACTGTGTGACATTTATACAATGGAGTACTTCCCAGCAATAAAGAAAGACATCATTGACAGACTCAGCAACGTGGATGCATTTTGCAGATACTCTGTTGAATAAATGAAGTCAGACTCGGTGATACTTTCGGGGGCAGTAAACTCACTAAGAAGAAAACAAGCCCGTTTAAAAATGGGCCAAAGATGAACAGACAATTCAGGAAAGATATATGAACACTCAAGAAGCAAATGAAAAGATGTTCAATGTCATTAGACGTCTTGGAATGGGAATGAACGCCACAGTGAGGTCTCATTGTGCTATCCACCTATCAAAATGACTTTGTAAAAGGGGATCCTGCTGTTTAAGGGCTGGTGAGGATGTGGAGCAGCTGGCCCTCTAGACACAACTCACAGGGGTGAACATGGTTGCCGCCATTTTGGAAGACAGTTTGGCAGTTTCTTAACAAGTGAAACAGGAATAGATAAAGAAAGCGTGGTACCTATAGGCAATGGAATACTACTCAGCCATAAGAAAGAATGGACTAATGCCATTTGTATCAACATGGGTGGACCCAGAAATGATCAGAGTAAACAAAGTAAGTCAGAAAGAGACAGACAAATACCATATGATATCACTTACGTGTGGAATGTAAAATGTGGCACAAATGAACTTACCTACAAAACAGAAGAGACTCAGAGACCAGACTGGTGGTTGCCCAGCAGGTGGAGGAGGGATGGATTGGAAGGGTGGGATTAGCAGATGCAAACTATTAGACATAGAATGGATCAGCAAGAGGGTCCAACTGTATAGCCCAGAGAATTCTATTCAGTATCCTTTAATAAAGTAGAATGGAAAAGAATGCATATGTATAACTGAATCACTTTCCTAAACAGCAGAAGGTAACACAACATTGTAAAATATTTTTCTTCAATTAAAAAAAGAAAAAAAAGGTTAAACAGAGACCTACCCTATGACTCAGCCATTTTGCTCCTAGGTGTTTACCTATGAGAAATGAAACCACACGACTCTACAAAGGCTTGTAGACGGATGTTTGTATATAGTAGTCCTGTCTTTACTAGCCCCCGCTGGAAATCACCCATGGTCCATCAACAGGTAAAGGGAGAAACTGTGTGACATTTATACAATGGAGTACTTCCCAGCAATAAAAAGAAAGACATCATTGACAGACTCAGCAACGTGGATGCATTTTGCAGATACTCTGTTGAATAAATGAAGTCAGACTCAAAGGGATGATACTGTATATTCACTTTTGTGAAATTCTAGTACAGATGAAATGAAGCTATGGTGAGAGAAGCCAGTGGTTACCTGGGGGCAGGAGGAAGCTTTCTGGGGTGCTGGAAGTGTTCCTTATTTTGACTGGGGTGATGGTTTTATAGGGACATACATTGGTCAAAACACATCAAACTGTACACTGAAATTGGGTACATAGTACATGTAATTTGTATCTCTTCCACTGAAGGGATTCTGAGGACAAAGAGCCCTGTAAGTCACTGTATTGTGACTGGCTAGAATGGCTGAGAGGGCCCAGGAGAGGGCAGGTAGAGATGGGTGGTGCCCTTGTGTGAGGTGACTAATTACCCATGTCCACCAGGCATCCCCCAGTGGGATCTGAGCTCTCTGGGTGGCGATTGTCATAATCTGCCCCTGGCACCAGGAAATGTAAGCTGTGGAATGAAAGAGGTGGCACTTTTCCTTTTATTCTTTGTGTAGGAATATTTTCTCTTCTCTGCCACTTTTTTTTTTTTTAATCTTATCTTATTCTTTGGGCTATAATTAAGTACTATCATGCTTAGCTTTATTGGTTGAATAGTTCTATTTTTGGCCATGAGCACCTCCTTCAAATGGGAGCCTGTAGACCTCACATGCCTCATCTTTTCCCACCCCTGCTCTGTTTCCTCTTTTTTTTCTTTAAGTTATGCTGAGTAGCATGTGGATCTTAGTTCCCCTGCCAGGGATGGAGCCCGTGCCCCTCTTTAGTGGAGGTCTGAAGTCCTAAGCACTGGACCTCCAGGCAAATCCCATCTATATGTCCATATCCTTATTTCCTGACACTGGAAGACACTTCAGGTTCATTTTATTGTCTCCCTACCCCAACCCTAGGGTCAGCTGTTCTTCCAACAAACTCCATGCTTTTACTGGAATGGTGCTAGCAACCAAGATCCTCAGGACAGTTTTGAAGCCCGCTGAAATCACCCATGGTCCATCAACAGGTAAAGGGAGAAACTGTGTGACATTTATACAATGGAGTACTTCCCAGCAATAAAAAGAAAGACATCATTGACAGACTCAGCAACGTGGATGCATTTTGCAGATACTCTGTTGAATAAATGAAGTCAGACTCAAAGGGATGATACTGTATATTCACTTTTGTGAAATTCTAGTACAGATGAAATGAAGCTATGGTGAGAGAAGCCAGTGGTTACCTGGGGGCAGGAGGAAGCTTTCTGGGGTGCTGGAAGTGTTCCTTATTTTGACTGGGGTGATGGTTTTATAGGGACATACATTGGTCAAAACACATCAAACTGTACACTGAAATTGGGTACATAGTACATGTAATTTGTATCTCTTCCACTGAAGGGATTCTGAGGACAAAGAGCCCTGTAAGTCACTGTATTGTGACTGGCTAGAATGGCTGAGAGGGCCCAGGAGAGGGCAGGTAGAGATGGGTGGTGCCCTTGTGTGAGGTGACTAATTACCCATGTCCACCAGGCATCCCCCAGTGGGATCTGAGCTCTCTGGGTGGCGATTGTCATAATCTGCCCCTGGCACCAGGAAATGTAAGCTGTGGAATGAAAGAGGTGGCACTTTTCCTTTTATTCTTTGTGTAGGAATATTTTCTCTTCTCTGCCACTTTTTTTTTTTTTAATCTTATCTTATTCTTTGGGCTATAATTAAGTACTATCATGCTTAGCTTTATTGGTTGAATAGTTCTATTTTTGGCCATGAGCACCTCCTTCAAATGGGAGCCTGTAGACCTCACATGCCTCATCTTTTCCCACCCCTGCTCTGTTTCCTCTTTTTTTTCTTTAAGTTATGCTGAGTAGCATGTG
Organism: Tragulus kanchil; assembly: GCA_022376925.1. NCBI lineage: Eukaryota > Metazoa > Chordata > Mammalia > Artiodactyla > Tragulidae > Tragulus > Tragulus kanchil. The sequence goes on along the minus strand of JAIOJX010000031.1, from coordinate 160,090,950 downwards.
GATCTTAGTTCCCCTGCCAGGGATGGAGCCCGTGCCCCTCTTTAGTGGAGGTCTGAAGTCCTAAGCACTGGACCTCCAGGCAAATCCCATCTATATGTCCATATCCTTATTTCCTGACACTGGAAGACACTTCAGGTTCATTTTATTGTCTCCCTACCCCAACCCTAGGGTCAGCTGTTCTTCCAACAAACTCCAGTGCTTTTTACTGGAGAATGGTGCTTAGCAACCAAGATCTCTCAGGACAGTTTTGTTTTATTTTTAATTTTTTTTTCATATTTATTTATTTGGCTGCATTGGATCTTAGTTGAGGCATGTGAGCTTCATCACCTTATGGTATGTGGGATCTCAGTTCCATGACCAGGGATCGAACCTGTGTCCCCTGCATTGGTAGGCAGATTCTTAACCACTAGATCACCAGGAAAGTCCCTCAGGACAGTTTTAATTTGCATTTCTCTAGTTAGGCGTGTATCAAACTTGAGGGCTTTTTTTTTTCTTTCACATGTGTAAGAACATTTCCTTTTCTGAGAACTGACTTTTCACATGGTTTGCATATTTTTCTATTGGTTATTTGTTTTTAAAAATTAGTATCTAAGAATGTGTATGTTCAGGAAATTAATCTTGAACTGTGAGTTATGAGTACTTTTTCTTGTTTGGCATTCGTCTTTTACTTTTTTTTTTTTGCCATACAGATTGTTTTTCCTTTAGGACCTGCTGTTTCTCTCCCTGCATCTGTAAATGCGGTGAATGGCAGTAACAGGCTCCCTGATGCTTACCAGTTTTTCATCTGTAGAATGGGCCTTTCTTAGCAGTGGTGTTTTTGCTCTTGTAATAAGCCTCTGAATTTATTTTATTAGTAGTTTGTTTGGGATCTTGGCCTTGATTTTCATAAATAGAATTGCTTTCTAGTTTTTGTTTTGCTTTATGTTTTGTGTTACCCTTTACTGTTTCCTCATGAAGGCATTTAAAGCCCTAAATTTTCTCTGAGAATTGCTGCAGACACATCCCCAAAGCATTGCTCTAGTTTTAAATCCATCTCCAATTGGCTAGTTGTTTCAATTTCAAGTTATTTTCCATTTATTATCATCCATCTTTTTATTCATTGGCCTCTGTGGGCCTCCCGCTGCAGTGGCATCACCTCTCACTGCAGAGCATCGACTCCGGGCGCATGAGCTCCAGAGTGTCAGCTCGCAGTTGGACACACCAGTCCAGCTGCTCCGCAGCACTTGGGATCTTCCCGGGCTAGGGATCGAACCAGCGCCCTTGCACTGCAAGGCGGACTCTACTCACTGGATCACCAGGGAAGCCCTTGCCTCAACAGAATTTTTAAATACTCCTTTTAAAAGGTGACAAAGTACTGATACACTGTGCATTGGCAGAAGTTGAAAACATGCTAAGTGAAAGAAGCCAGACACAAAAGTTCACATGTTATACGACTCCATTTATATGAAATACCAAAAGTAGTCAAATCTATAAACACATAAGGGGAGTTTCTGGTTTCCAGGGGTTGGGGTGAGGAAAGGATGGGGAGTGATGTCTTAGTGGACTCAGGGCTTCCTTTGTGGAGGGATGAACACATCTGGAACTGGGTGTGTGGTGATGGTTGTGGAACATTGTAACTACACTAGATGTCACTAATGGTACATTTTCTGTGTACTTTACCATAGATTTCAAGTTGATATGTCTAAGGCTGAGGTGAAGGGTTTTACATGTGTAAGAACATTTCCTTTTCTGAGAACTGACTTTTCACATGGTTTGCATATTTTCTATTGGTTATTTGTTTAAAAATTAGTATCTAAGAATGTGTATGTTCAGGAAATTAATCTTGAACTGTGAGTTATGAGTACTTTTTCTTGTTTGGCATTCGTCGTTTACTTTTTTTTTTTTGCCATACAGATTGTTTTTCCTTTAGGACCTGCTGTTTCTCTCCCTGCATCTGTAAATGCGGTGAATGGCAGTAACAGGCTCCCTGATGCTTACCAGTTTTTCATCTGTAGAATGGGCCTTTCTTAGCAGTGGTGTTTTTGCTCTTGTAATAAGCCTCTGAATTTATTTTATTAGTAGTTTGTTTGGGATCTTGGCCTTGATTTTCATAAATAGAATTGCTTTCTAGTTTTTGTTTTGCTTTATGTTTTGTGTTACCCTTTACTGTTTCCTCATGAAGGCATTTAAAGCCCTAAATTTTCTCTGAGAATTGCTGCAGACACATCCCCAAAGCATTGCTCTAGTTTTAAATCCATCTCCAATTGGCTAGTTGTTTCAATTTCAAGTTATTTTCCATTTATTATCATCCATCTTTATTCTTTGGCCCGTGTGGGCCTCCCATTGCAGTGGCCTCTCTCACTGCAGAGCACCGGCTCTGGGCGCATGAGCTCCAGAGTGCTGGCTCATAATTGGACACACTAGTCCAGCTGCTCCGCAGCACGTGGGATCTTCCCGGGCCAGGGATCGAACCAGCGCCCCTTGCACTGCAAGGCGGACTCTACTCACTGGATCACCAGGGAAGCCCTTGCCTCAACAGAATTTTTAAATACTCCTTTTAAAAAGGTGACAAAGTACTGATACACTGTGCATTGGCAGAAGTTGAAAACATGCTAAGTGAAAGAAGCCAGACACAAAAGTTCACATGTTATACGACTCCATTTATATGAAATACCAAAAGTAGTCAAATCTATAAACACATAAGGGGAGTTTCTGGTTTCCAGGGGTTGGGGTGAGGAAAGGATGGGGAGTGATGTCTTAGTGGACTCAGGGCTTCCTTTGTGGAGGGATGAACACATCTGGAACTGGGTGTGTGGTGATGGTTGTGGAACATTGTAACTACACTAGATGTCACTAATGGTACATTTTCTGTGTACTTTACCATAGATTTCAAGTTGATATGTCTAAGGCTGAGGTGAAGGGGTTTTTTTTGTTTGTTTTTTTTGTTTTGGCTACTTCTATTGGTCTTTCATTTATCTATGTTCTTTGGCCCATGTGGGCCTCCTATCGCAGTGGCCTCTCTCGCTGCAGACCACCGGCTCTGTGCACATGAGCTCCAGGCTTGGAGGTTGGACACATCAGTCCAGCCGCTCTACAGCACGTGAGATCTTCCCAGGCCTGGGTTTGAACCGGCGCCCCTCGCACTGCAAGGCAGTGTCCCTACCCCCTGGACCACCAGGAAAGCCCAGGTGCAGTTCTTTTTTTCTTTTCTTTTTTTTTTTAAAGATTTATTTATTTATTTTGGTGGGGGTGGGGTGGGGAGGGAGGAGGGCAGGCGGGCCACTTCTATTGGTCTTTCATTTGTCCGTTTTTCATCCATCTTTGTTCTTTGGCCCGTGCGGGCCTCCCATCACGGTGGCCTCTGTTGTCGCAGAGCACCAGCTCTGGGCGCATGAGCTCCAGAGCTCCGGCTCGGTAATTGGACACATCAGTCCAGCCGCTCTGCGGCACGTGGGATCTTCCCAGGCCAGGGATCGAACCGGCGCCCCTTGCACTGGAAGGCGGTGTCCTTACCCACTGGACCACCAGGGAAGCCCAGGTGCAGTTCTTTTTTTCTTTTCTTTTTTTTTTTAAAGATTTATTTATTTATTTTGGTGGGGGTGGGGTGGGGGGGGAGGCGGGCAGGCGGGCCACTTCTATTGGTCTTTCATTTGTCCGTTTTTCATCCATCTTTGTTCTTTGGCCCGTGTGGGCCTCCCATCACGGTGGCCTCTGTTGTCGCAGAGCACCGGCTCTGGGCGCATGCGCTCCAGAGCTCCGGCTCGGTAATTGGACACATCAGTCCAGCCGCTCTGCGGCACGTGGGATCTTCCCAGGCCAGGGATCGAACCGGCGCCCCTTGCACTGGAAGGCGGTGTCCTTACCCACTGGACCACCAGGGAAACCCACCAGGTGCAGTTCTTTTCTCATTTTCTTCTTTTGCTTTTTTATAAACAAATAAAGCCTTTGACAAAAGGAGTTTCTAAGAGAATTTTTAGAAACCTCTTTTGTTGTAATATGGTTTTTTAAAATTTATTTATTTTTGGCTGCTCCTTGCTGTGTGTGGGCTTTCTCTAGTTGCAGCGAGCAGGGCTATTCTCCAGTTGTTGCACGCGCCTCTCGTTGAGGTGGCTTCTCTTGTTGCAGAGCCCAAGTTCCAAGACTCACCGGCTCAGTAGTTATGGTGCACAGACTTAGTTGTTTTGCAACATGTGAAATCTTCCTGGACCAGGGATGGAACCTATGTCCCCTGCCTCCGCAGGGAGATTCTCAACCACTGGACCACTGGGGAAGCCCTTGATTTTTTTCTGTTTGTTTGTTTTGTTTATTTAGCAAGTGTTTGTCAGTGGTAATCTTGGAGTCATTACTTGGGGTGGGGGTGGGGTGGAGTCTTTTATTTACCTTCCCACTTAATTGCTAGTTCCCTCCATCTGAAGCTACTGCTTCATCTTTTCCTAATATCTAGGGTGACCTTTGATGTTTGGGATTGTTCTCTTGTCAGTAGCAAGAAACTTGCTGTTTCTAACTTGAAGG